>JBBMJY010000007.1:4934859-4947711 GCA_037833715.1 Toxotes lorentzi | reverse complement strand
CACACACACACACACACACACACACACACACACACACACACACACACACACACACACACACACACACACACGCTCCTGAGGAGAAAAAGTGGTCAGACGTTTAGGAGAAACCACAAAGCCATTTCCATTTCACAAACTTCACACTGTTCAGCTTGGAGCTGTCAGATCCTGCTGTTCTCACAAAGACTGAAAGCAAAGGAGGAAGTGGAAGTGTTGGGGAGAGGAGTTTAAGATTGCAGGAGCACTATAAGCTGTCAGCGGAGCACAATGGTTTTGAACTGTCAGAGGTTCATCTTTTAAGAAAAAAAGCTTCCCTTCTGCACATCCATTTGAAGCATCCAAACTTTTTGGATGAGTACGAGCGCTCTGAATGAGCCATCAACCTCTGGAGGATCACAGAACTATCATCTGAGTTTACTGATCATTAAGCTGTCATTTAAAAGATCATTAAATAGAAATTATTTTAACTCTTTTGAGACAGATACATGTTAGAATCAAACACAGACAGACAAAAAGGATGCAGCGGATCATTTGTTCCTTTTCATAAACTTCTCTATGTCTCCCAAATGGTGCCAGTGTTTGGGTCCCATTTCACTGCGTCTTTTCGAACAGTGGTTACAGTCCAGGGAGCGAGGGAACATCCTGTCACAAATAAAAGACAGACGATCAAGCCTAACGCTATTTGCAGCACTGTTGCTTTGCAAAACATGCAGCTGTAATTAAATCCATTGTGATGTAATTAGAAAAAAAAAACATCTTGTATCTCGTTTTAATTGCTATGTGGTCTCACAACACAATTTCTCGTTACAGTCTTCTTGATGCGTGACCCAGGCGTCATGCCAGGAAATTTGGTGATGAAAATGAAAACAAGTCTGATCACTGGTGGCATTGTTTACCACCCCGGCACACAACATGCATCCAAGTCTACGTTTGTGATTCCAAAAGGGAGCCGCCATCCTCACTGAGAGCCTGAAGAGGCCGTGTTGTGTTGTAATTGTGATATAATCACACACAGCAGAAAAAGAATTGCAGCTTCTTTTCTCGATGAAATACAACAACCAAATGATTCCTTAATTTTTGTTCATTTTCTCATTAGTTCTGTAAATGAGCAGTTTGATCAAGCTGAGCTGTAAATTGGAGGCTGCAGCGTGGATATCTTCATCAAAGAGAGTGTGTGTGGACGGGTTTATAATATGCCAGAGTCTAAGTATCCCAGATATTTTCTGGGATGCAACATGAACAGCTCTTAAGCTACAACTATCATTCATCTGTACAAAGAGAAGGATTTCCAAAGATCTAATTACCAGTCTAATCATTAACTAATTGAAGCTGTGTGTTCAGTGTGATATATTACCACTTTTCAATTTAGACTCTTTTGTGTGTGTGTCTATTTTTCCTTCTACACTTCAATATTCACAGAGAACATAACTAATAACACCCTCTCTGTCAGTCCTGCTACCTAATGTTGGTGTGGACACAAAGGACCCAATGTACCTTTTAAAAAAATGGTATAACTAAGTGGGAGGCTGAAACAAAATCCCGATGCCCTTAAGGCTTCGTGCATACAAAGTAGGACTGGAACGACGCGTGAATGTCACAGATTAAGTCAATTTCAGCGATTTGTGTGAAATTTGTGTGAACATAATGAACAGATGAAAAGGATAGAAACTGAAGGAGAAATCGTATTAGCAACCTGGGGCTAACATCTGTATATTGTTTGTAGTTAATCAAACTAAACCTTGCTGGCTGTTGGGGCTTTTTGGAGTTTTTGATTGGTGACATGTCCAGGGTTTACCTCTTGCCCAATTTGAGCTTCTGTAAGCAACTGTGCTCAGGATAAGGGGAACAGATAATAGACAGTTTCATGATTAGCAGAACTATTTATGCATACCTTTACCATGCAATCTGCATCTGGATATCTTATCTGGACAAGGAAAAACATGTGTGATTGGCCAGGTCACATCCGGAGGTGGGCAGGTTCGCACAGTGATCGGAAAGGTCACCTGACTCTGCCTCTGCCTGCTGGTTTAATCAAAAGCTACCAGTAATAGCAGCAGCTATACCGCCCTCAAAAAATAAGCCACACCTGTCCATGGCATTACTTTGGTTAACCTGGGACGCACCATGTTTGCTGACAAATCTGCCCAACACACCTAACTAATTAGGGTACTTTGATTGAGTAAACGATGATGATAACATCCTGATACAGATTACATGTTAATGCCAGGTGTAAACTGTGTTTGAGCGAAGATAGGCTAAATTAAGCTGAAGGTAACCAGGACAAATCTTTGTGCTGGACACGCAGAGATAAAGGTGATATCAGCTGTGTCATCTGAGTCTGGGTGAAGCTCAGACTGCACTTTTATCTTCACATCCACCTTATGGTTCCACATCACAGGCTCAACACCTAAGTGATGAGAAAGTGGACACACTTCATCTGATCTGAGTCCTGCTTAATAAGGTACTTTGATTAAAAAAGTGACTGAACCATTTCCTAGGCTGACACTTGAAGAAACTGATTCAAATTAACACTGAAACCCCCAAAAGATCAGAAAAAAATAAACTCATAAATATATAATTCAAACACCACTGTTGCAGCTCACCTCATCTATGAAGTGAAAGAGGGAGAATGAGTGGAACATTTTAAAGTCAGTGGGTAAGAGAGAAGAGAACAGAAGAGAAAAAAACATGCGGATCTGTCGTATACTTCCGTTTCAAGCATTCAAGTTGATAGACTGGACACAAAGCAGTCGCAGTGATCAAAAACACATTACTGACATAAACAATGCAGAATACGCATCTGGCCTGTTGTTAAGCCAGATGCGTGAGCTGAGACTGGCAGCCATCATTTTCCTATTATTGTTTTCAGAAATCATGGGCATCAATATATTCCTTTGATCCATGTTTTTTTTTTTTTTTTTTTGGCTCGGGCGTTTCAAATCCAAGTGTCTTACAAACACCTTTGTAATGGAAATGGATGATGAGCTTTCCCAGAAGGGTTAATCAAACCTATTGTTCTCCAAGAATGAAAAGATGTGAAAAGACGTGAAAGTGAACTGATTGATTGTGTGGAGAAAAAAAAAAAGAATTGGTGTCCTTTTCTTTCAGGCATTTCCTTGTTTCCTCCTTGATACAAGAAGTGATTTATTTTGACAGCTACCTTATTGAATTTTATTTTATCCAAATGAAAAGTCTTTGTTGTGAACTCAAAAAGAGAGAGAAGGGGAAAAGAAAGGGAAACAGACAGGCAGAAAAGGATAGAAAACAGAGCACGGAGTGATAAAAAGAAAAATAAAGAACAATATAAAAAAAGATGGCAAGTTAACGACAGAAATAAACGTGTGAAAGTAGCAGTTGAGCGTAGCTGTGAGTAAGCCGCTGGCTGAGGGCCTGGTGGGCTAGATTTGACCCCACAGAGGAGGAGAGTGCACAGTCCAGGTCTATAATTAGAAAACACACAGTGCCACTAATCCTTACTGAATGATTAAGCAGCAAACAGCAGTTTTACAGCCAGGAACCCACATCCGACCGGCTGTGGAGAGTCATAGTGGTGTTCCCACAGAGTGAAAAATCTAACGCAGGAGACCGTCAGGTTCTCCTTTGTGGTACGATGCAGGTGAGGCTGATTTAGCCCAAAATAAATCAAGGGTTTCTAATAGGATTTAGGAGATGTTAACACATTAAAGATGGATTTATACGTGTGCCGTAGGGGCTTATATGCCCCATACATAACCACAAGCTGGGGCTGCAACAGCTACAGGATATGTGTAGACCAAAAGAACTGTGATTGATCAGCTTGGGCTGTTTTCTTGTACTAGAATTCAGTGTTTTGGACAGTGGAAATGAGAGGATGCCAAAAACTGGATTCCAATCACAGATCAATCAAATCAATTTTATTTAAGTAGCCCAAAATCAAATAACATATACTTGCTTGAAGTGGCAATGTGATCTGAACAGCCTACACACCCTCTGTCACACAGCTCGACCCAATTCTATCAACAGCCTCTATCCTTAGACCCTCAACTCATCACCCTCAACTCATCGCTCACACTGGACTGTAGACAGACTATGATCATAGTTATTTTCCATCTTTGCATCAAAGTCCTGTGTATCACATTCACAAGCCTGCATAGCTCCCAAATAACCAAAAGTAAGAAAGGATTTTTGAAAGAAGGAAGAAAGGGGAGTTCATTATCGAAAACAATGCATCTCAGTCTGCATTTCCACAGAAGCCAATCATCTTCCTCTCAGCTCCATAAACCCAGAGACTGTTCAGAGACAAGGCAGTCTGTTGTTTGGCCACAAGCACATGTGCACTAGTTCACCATCTATTGTGAACTAGTTACATGAGCAGCTTTACAAATTTTTTAGGGTTGCAAGCAGCTTGAGATGCACACTCACATGAATTTGCATGTTGACATGTTCATGTTGACATGTTCATGTTCATTCTGGTCCAACATGGACCAGAATGTCAAGGGAATGTTTTCAACAACTTGTGGAATTCATCCATACTACGAAGAACTGTTCTGAGAGCAAGGTGAGGAAGTACCCAGTATTGGTGTTCCTCATAAAGTGCTTGGAATAGTTAAATCAGCATCGCTTTACACAACCATAAACCATTTACAGTCCACACTAAGCTTTCTGGAAAATTCTGTGAAAAGTTTCAGAAGGCAGTGAGTCAGACAGATAAGAGAAAACATTTGAAGCCAGATTTATGTGTTTTCATAGCATCCTCCCTTTCAGACAGGCAGCAGCAGCAGCAGGAACAGCAGCCAGCTCTGGAGTAGCTGTAGAGGACAGCTAATCATTAGCCACTTAGCCTCCATTATGGCCTGGGATCCAGGCCTGGTGATAAAGAACCAAAGGACTCAGGGCTCACAGCTTAATGATCCAAAGATCAGTGCAGGATTTACGGGCTCAGGGTTTCCACCGCAGCCCCTGGACAAAAGCCTCCTCCCTTCCTTTATCTACTTCAGCAGAGGGATTGAGTTCATAAAACCAGGAAACAATGTTGGAAAGTAATGAAATCTCCCACCTATCGTAGAAAGAAGAATGAAATGAAGGAGACATCAATCGCCACGGTAAGGCTTCCACTTGATTAGATGATAAATAAAGGCAAGTTGCCAAGAACAAACGTTTCACACACTAGGAATTTTACAGTACCTTCAGCAGCCCTCTTATTTAGTTTTCTGTGAAGAGTTTGACATTACAGCTCGTGGTGCACTCTGAATTTATGAGTGTTTGGTGAAAACTTGATTCAGCCATTTCAGGCCCAGAGGATCAACTCTGATCGCTCTATGTTGAATCTGAGCTACTTGCTGGTGTTTGAAACAAAGACTAAACCTCCACCAAAGCTTGTAGCCGATGTCATCTCTAACTGACAGACATTTGAATGTTGCAAGCAGCCTGCAAAAGCTGAAATCTTTCAGACAGACACAAAGTGCCTGCCTTTCCTCCTCAGATCAGCTCCTACAGCTTTTGAGAATTCTTCCTCTTGTTGGTGGAGGGACAAAAGACACCAGGGTTCATCCAATCATCTTAAATAACCCCCGAAACATTGAAGCACTGACCAGGTCAAACAATGTATCTCCAGTTCTTTTTTTCTTCCCTGGATTGTGCACTTGCTCATTACTTTACATCTTAAAGGAAAACCATTGTTCTTAATATGTTTTGGAGCATCCAGCTAAATGGAGAAAATTAACCAGCAAGGGGCATCCAGGGGCCTTTGAGACTCTGTGACTGCTGGTGAGCTGTCCTCAGGTATCAAACAGATAAACTGTGCACACCTGCATCACCATATTCACGAAAGAGCGTTCACTGGATAACATGAGACAAAGATCTGACAGATGCTGTAGTTTACCTGAGGGTGCGACTAGAAATTACGGAAATGTTCTTATTTATACTGAGCTGATGATTTGTTGCTACACGGCTGATTAGCAATTAGAGACTACATTCAAATCCTGGTATGGGAAGAATGCAAAGAGGTCTGACAGAACTGGCAAGGCGATGTTAAAGAATCTCCTTATCAGATCCAGGATTTCCATGGCAGGTCAAACTCTCAATGACGCCAAGTGATGACATCATCAGCTGGCATGTGTTTTAAGATTATGTCACTTCGGCTTTGGCCCCAGTGATTTTTACTCATCGCAGGAGACCCTCTCCATCACCGTCACCATCCCCCCGATGTGGTGTGAATGCGTCCTCTGTGAAACAGGCCAAGGATCTGCCAGCGGCCCCACTCTTTGTGAGCTGAATGGGCACGGCTCGGCCACGTTTTAAGGCACCCTAATGTACCATGGCTGGACCACAAAGGCAGCGTGGTAATTTGCCAGGGATAATGACGCTCCCTTAATTCGGCCCTAGGGGCCACAAACAGAAAGCTTTAAAGAGAATCCCCATCCAGGGATGAGTCCCCTGTCCCCCCCTTTTTTTCTAGGTCCCTTTCTCCTTCTCAGTCCACTCATTCTCTCTCTTATTGACCTAAAAGGAGCTTGTTTTCTTCCGGCTTATTGTCATCCTGAACTAAATATCAGCAAACAACAGCGGGGCTGGAGGAGACAACATGCCAACCACGACTCGAGCCCCTGATCTCCTCCCATAGGAGAGAAGCGAAACAAGACAAACACAGAGGAGCTTCTTCAAAGCAGCCGGAGAGGGAGCACTGCTGATCTGCTCCAATGACACATATTAGGGAAAGATATTTAGGCCACGAATTGGATCGAGCAGAGTAAGTGAGAAGGAGGTGAATGCTGAGCAAGGGGAGTACAACAACAGAACATAACCAAATGCCAGGGCTAGCCTCCAGGGATATTACATACAGAGAGCAAGAGTTAGGTGAGATTGGAGCAGAAGTGGTCTGTGCTTTTCATGATAAATTGTCCTGTGCTCCTCTAGATGCTTTGTGTTTTTGGCAGTAAAGGTTTGTTTGATGAGTTAAATGTTCAGTCTCAGCTTGAGCATTGTTTCAAACCCAGAAAGGATCTGGGTTTATTCAGGGCCATGATCAGGCGATAAACCCTGAAGAGACTGGGAAAAAACAGGAGTTGGTCCTCATGCTGTTACCAGTAAATCTAATAAGTGATGGCAGATGGCACCTGGTGCTCTGCGGCAGATAAATTAAAAAGTTATTTAAAGGGATTATAATGTTTGATGATCTTGTTTTTGGGGTTTGGGGGATTTATATTTTTTTCAAAACAGCTTCAGGCAATATG
This sequence comes from Toxotes lorentzi, assembly GCA_037833715.1. Classification (NCBI taxonomy): domain Eukaryota; kingdom Metazoa; phylum Chordata; class Actinopteri; family Toxotidae; genus Toxotes; species Toxotes lorentzi. The sequence goes on along the minus strand of JBBMJY010000007.1, from coordinate 4,940,500 downwards.
TTCACTCCATTTTCTCACAATTATGTTTATTCACATGATCTCTAAATTATGCCTGAAGCAAGATAGAGAAGTAAGATGTTTCACACGAAACAGTTAATAAAAAAACAAATTTTTAATGAGCCATTTGATACTTGAGTTAATCCAGAATGTTGTTCGGTTTGTGTTCATTGTTTTTATGCCTCCACACCGGCAACAGCCAAGGCCGAAGGCATTATGTTTTTGGGTTGTCCGTCCATCCGTCCGTCCATCCGTCCCGGATTCTTCTACGTGCAATATCTCAAGAACGCTTTTTTTTTAAGTGATGTTCTTCAAACTTTGCACATATTATCACTGCTTGTCAAAGAGGGAGTCAATATGAATTGGGGGTCAGAGGTCAAAGGTCAAGGCCCCGACAAAACACCCATAACCTCTACCTCTACATCTGCTACAAACAGGCACCCAACTGCGCGGAGGCTTACCACCGCCATGCAGTACTTCTAGTTTTCACCTGCATCTTGTCATAAGATTCCCCACTTCCATTTTTATTCTAACAGGACTTGTGCTTGTGATGATATCAAAAGGATACTAGGAAAAAGTAGACCATTACCAGTAACCTCCTTACTTTGTCCTCCTTCAAAGTAATACATACAGTGTGGTAATAAATGGCATTAAGGTAACTATGTCATTTCATTAAAGTCTCTACGTTTCTGCTTTGTCTCCATGACATTTTGCAGTGTGTGTACAAAATTTACAAAAGACTAAACTGTACACATGATAACAGAAAGTCAAATATCTATCTCTGTTAATCCAGATCTAAGTGAACCAACCTAAAATAATATCTATATTACTCTGTGTTGGGAAATGTTGTTTAAAATATATCGGCAGAGTAGTTTTAGCTGTAATATAAAACATTGAACGTTTATTTTGATAACATTGCAAAACTTCATACAGATTTTGAAAGTACAATGTTTGGTACAATCACTCATTAATAAGATCAGTATTTTGAGGTGATACCATGTTTGCCACCAATTACTGTCTGCTCTTCATTTCCACCTCATTTTCTGTTAATGGAGGCATTTTGTGAGCTGTCCTTGTCAAGAGGACTTAGTTTACTCTGCTGAACAAATCCTCTTGGAGCTCTTGAGTGAATGAGACCATTAAATCCAGGCAAAAAAAAAAAATCATCTTAAACTACTCTGGTTCTTTTTTTTAAAAAAAAAAAAGGGTAGCTATTTTTTCTAAATTTTCTAAATGTTTGAGCCATTGAATGTGTTTGCAACAACTGGTTCGATTGTGGTTACATGTGTTTCATCTCCCTCGCTCTCTCCTCAGGTTCCTGTCAGCTCTCCACTGTGTACCTTATAGTAAAGCCTAAAGTGCATGAAACAATAATAAAAAAAAAAACATCCGTCAAGTGTTGAGATATGTAATGATGAAATAATAAGCAAATTAATATCCAGCATGTAAATGCACAGTGACTCTGCTGTGGTGAAGGTTAAACCACAAGGTATTTGTGCACTTGTGTCACATCTCATCTGAACAGTGATTTCACTGTATAGTGTCTATTAGGCTCAAGGCTGTATGAGCCGGAGTGATTCACAGATTCACATTCACAGAGAGAGAGATAGAGAGGGAGAGAGGGAGGAGGGCGAGGGACACGGAGAGGTAAAACTCATCCATTAACAGCCTGTATGAAGCCCCTCCACCCATCACCCCTGCTTATCCACCCCTCTTCCGCCTCCATTGCCATACTCTCACCGTTTCTTTTCAAATCACTTCACTCAGTCAGAATAAAGGGCTTTCACCAAAAAAAGGTTGCCTTACTTTTACTACAGAGGTCCCTGAGTTTTTACAGGGGTGGGGGTGGGGGGTAAGAAAGACATTTAGAGGACTGAAGAATGACAGAAAAAGAATAATAGCAGTCCTTCATCGTAGAGAGGTCCACAAGACCAGAGAGAAGTTTAGTGTTTGCAAAATTGAACACACACACACACACACAAAAGAAAATTGAATTGTGGAACAAATAAAAAGAAGAAATTCAGGTAAAAGATGCAGAAACTAATCGAAGAAATGCATGAAAGTGACAAGAAAAGTTTTCAATGAAAAAGATTAAAGTGTACTCACCAGCTAAGCATCACTGGGGTGTGGGGACGGGGCTGAGAGGGCCGTCTGTCCTTTTCAAACTGATTCTGGAAGATGGGAGAGAGAGAGGGAGAGAGAGAGAGAGGAGGGGGAGGGGTGAGTCCTTCACTTGCTGCTCGCCTCCCTCTCATAAGCAGTGTGCAGAGCCACAAAGAAGTGCTGGCGCTCTCGTAAACAAGCCGCCAACTTTTCAATGGAGCAGAGAAGGCGGAGCAGGAATGGCATTTAAACGGAGACTTCACGGGGTTGGGGGCTGGAGGAAAAGAGGGGACCTGCGAGATGCCTTTACATCAAGTGAAGACCTAACTGGACGATAACAAAGCCCAAGGTTCAATACAGTTTAAACACATTAAACTCTAAATCCCATATAACATCAGAGGCCTTGTACTGCATAGAAAACAGAGCCCAAATATGTCCCACTGTACATTAATAACGTTATAGATATAAATGAGGTGACCGAATGCCTAATTGTGTTGAATCAAACACAGATGCTAATATGCAGAGAGCACTTTGGGTTCCAAGCTTTTTGATCTCAACGCCACAGAGCAAATTGGAACAAATAGCCCTGGCTGGTTTCTACGGCAACCTGAAAGAGCAGCTTAGACTTGCCATCCCTCTTGTGGCGTCAACTGCCGTGATATGGCTGCTGTTTTCCTCACTTCCACACAGAACAGAAACAATTAATGAAAGAGGGATTGATTATTGTCATCTAATTACACCAGTAAGACTGATCACTTCTTCTTACATGTACAGTAAAATCAATTGTGCATTCACACAGGAAGCTGCTACTGTCCAGGATGAATGCAGAACTTAACAAGACAAAAATGCACTCAGCAAATGTCTCTGATGGCATTTAGGGCTGCAGATAATTTCATTATGAATTAATACTGATTAGTTTTTCAATAAACTTGCAAATTACTCTGTAAAATGTCCGAACAACATTCCAACTCTGTCTTCAAGTTTCCAAAAATGAATTCAAATCAATTTACAGTGATAGAAAACAGAGAATACTTGGTATTTTAGCTTTATAAATATCAATTACTTGCTTATCAAAATTACTAACAATTATTTAAGCATCCAGTTAATTTTCTCTCTAGCTCAATACCGAGACTCTGGACAGCCACAAAGACAGGTAGGCAAATGCAGTAAAGAGGATTTTCTATGGAGCTAAGCTGAGAATTTAGAGCTGAGCAGCGGGAAGCGTCCACTCAAACAAAAAAACACCCCATAATCTCTAATGTCAGTGTGGGATCAGGCTTTATTCACTGCAGCAAGTGAGGAGGAAGAATTCTCATAAATGACTTAGTTGGTGACCTATAGTTTTACATGTATGCACAGACACACCCCAATCTCCTGCAGTCATACCACTGCACCAGACAGCCAGACGAAGAATGTCTCGCTCTACTCAAACCTGCTCAGATTCTTTGTTGACCGGACAACTAACAGGAATGTGACATTCAGAGTTGTGGCAAAACACACTGCAGAGTTGTGGTTTTACACACACAACAAAGATAAGTTGATAAGAACATCAGATAACATCAGAACCAATGACCAGGTCCAGATTTGTGAATTACTCCCCACATCTCAGATTGTTTCTGATAAATCAAATAGGTCTGGCATTGTGCTCACTGATAGCTGTTCCAACAGCTGTGGAAAAAAAACAAAAACAAACAAACAAAAAAACAACCGAGCCGGTCAGAGTTGTGACAGAGCCAGAAAAATATTTAGAGTTCAAGTAGAGGCACAGAAGTTCTGAAATGTAGAGGGGTACCAAGCCATGAATGGCTTTAAAAACAAATAAAAGAACCTTGAAAATGATCCTGTTTTCGACAGGTAGCCAGTACAGGGATGCTAGTACAGGTGTAATGCTGTTTCTCTTTCTAGTACAGTTATGAGTTTCGCTGCAGCGTTCTGTACCAGCTGCAGGTGAGACAAAGCAGTATGGCTAATACCAAGTTACAGTGAGTTGCAATTATCCAGCCTTGAGGAGAGTAATGCTGTAGTAACAGCCTTCAAATAAAAGCTGGACTTCAGTTTAGCAATGTTCCTCAGCTGAACATCGCTAATCTGTTCGTCAAATTTCAATGCCAAGTCAAAGGTGACACCAAGATTCTTGGAATTGGCAACAAGGTTCATTGTCAGTGGCCTTAAGTGGTTAGCTCCCTGTGGTGTTGGTGGGGACCGTCACTTCAGTCTTGTTGCCGCTGAGCTGAAGTTTTTTGGCATTGAGCATTTCATAACTTGTAAACAATCAAAGATAGATGTCACAGAAAATGGAATTCTTTGGATTCATTGAAGGGTATATTTGCTTGTCATCGGCATAGCACAGAAAGGCGACATTGTGCTCGCTGAAGATGGAGCCTAAAAGAGCATAGGCTATACATAGCAAATAAAAAGGCCCCTCAAATGGAACCTTGAGGTACATAACAAATGGTTGGGGCTTTGGAGGAGGAGAAGATCCCAGTCTTAACAAAGAAAGGCCTGTCTGTTAAGCATTTGGCAAACCACTTGAAGGCAGTGAGTGCTCTGGATGCCAATCCGGTCCTTGAGACTGCAGTGATCGACTGTGTCAAAAGCCATGCTGAGGTGCACATTTACCACAGTCTGAAGACAACAGAAGGTCATGTGAGATTTTGAGAAGAGCAAATTTCGATGACGAGCCCTAAGGCCTGTTTGGTCTCTATCAGAGGGGCAGCAGATTCCACAATATCTCCACAGACTGAATTAAACTTTGTGATGAACTGATCTGTGTTCAGCTCAAGGGGTCGGACCTTAATACTGCTGAACAGAGGGGATGCTCTGTAGGTATCTGAGAAACTTCTAGCAGAATAGTAGTTATAAAGATGGAGTAACGAACAGGTAATTGTGAATTGGGGGCAGTGTCGTACAAGGGTGGAGAACATGAAACCATCAGATTCAGAAAGGCAATGATCAGACTTAAATTAAATATTAAGTCCAAGGTTGTAAGTAAAGGTAGAAATCCATAGTTTCAAGAAATTTAATGGCACTGGCATTGGACTGGGTGTCCACATGAAAATTAAAACCCCCAGTATCCACATTAAAATTTTGTCCAACCTTAAAACAACTGACAATAAGAACTCATAGAATTCAGTTAGGAAGCTGGCACTCTGTTCACACACAGTTACACATAGGACAGGATTTGTACCACCTGTTTTAACCATAAAAACACTGGTGTAAACATTAGAACCATTGGGAATGCACCAGTGGCATTTTTTTTTTCAAAATGGCTAAGAAAACCCCATCACAACCACTGAGCCTGGATGAGCTATTAAAAAAAAGAAGCCTGGTATCTAGGGGACAGAGCTGGTTAAATTCGCCAGACTCCAAATATTGCAGCAATCAGAACAGCCACTTTTTGTCTCTCCACTTCTAATCTTGAATTAGTCCTTGAAAGTCATCTGCCTGCCTGTTTGGTAGTCAGTCTGTGTGTGTGTGTGTGTGTGTGTGTGTGTGTGTGTGTGTGTGTGTGTGTGTGTGTGTTTGTGTGTGTGTGTGTGTG
>JBBMJY010000007.1:4801363-4929781 GCA_037833715.1 Toxotes lorentzi | reverse complement strand
TGTATATATATATATGTGTGTGTGTGTGTGTGTGTGTGTGTGTGTGTGTGTGTGTGTGTGTGTGTGTGTGTGTGTGTCTTGATTGCTTTAGACGGGTACTTCATTCCACCTCTCTGTTTCTGTGTCCTTGAGTGCTTGTTTATGGAAAGGCCGCTCACATGTGTCTGCAAGCGGACTTAGTCTTCCAATTACAGTTTATTGTGCTGGTGCAGAGTGAAGTGCACCGCGGGGGGATTGAATTGTCTGCACGCAGCCAGCAGCAGCAACCTCAGCTTCAGACCAACATTATACTTATCGAGCTGAATATCGATCCACACATCCAAATTGTGCAGCAGCCAAATGGCTGTGCCAGTCTTGCCAAGCTGGCAGAATGAGACCTGAATGTGTTTTACAGCACTTGACACAAACATGTAGAACATGTGATACACTGCTATGTTAAAGCGATAGATCCCACTGTGAGGCTGATGAGGTGTGCACAATATGAGTTGTTGTTTTTCAGTGTGTTGCAATAATTGGTTTAACTTATTCTGCCTCTAATTAGCTAAAAGAGCAAACATGATGCGACTCCTGAGTGTGATTTGAATGAGTGACTGCATTTACACCTCTTGTGTGTTTTACATTAAAACTGCATATTTTTCCACTCAAATTTACATAATGGTTCTGTTGGACTTGGTCATGACAACTGTAGGAGAATGGCAAACAAATAAAGACTGAACAGGAGCCTTCATAGTGTTCAAAAGAGTCTAATCCTCACACTTGCTGCAGGAAAATTAATCCTCCCTCTACATTTCTTTTTCTTTTTGAAACATGAACAACACAGACACCACAACAGACACACTCAATCTCTAGGGTTGGGCTCAGATTGCCAGTTCCATTTTGGATTCAGTTCTGAGTTGGTAAAATATCCAAATTTGTTAAGCTCTGATTCCGAGCCAGTCTCATCTTTTATCTTCACTCTTTTTTTAGTAGCACATTGCAAAGTATAAAACATGCAGGTGATTTAACTAAAGCAAATGTGTAATCTATCTTACAAAACTTTTTTTAGAGTTGTTATTATTAAATGTAACTTCTGTTATAAAAAGTTGTTAAAAGCTAAATGTAGTTTTGGGTTGCTATAGCCACTTCCATTCTGGATCCAGTTCCCTGCTGGTAAAACGCCAGAAACTGTCAACTCTCTTATCAAACCTCTCCTCTCATTCTTTTTTATTAGCGAAGAGAATTGTACAAAACACTGAGGTGACGCTTTCATTTTGTCACTGACTGTCACTTGATCACTGGTGAGAAGTTCTGAATCAGGACCTCGAGTATTTGGATCAAGTACTGTCTGCTGAAAAATAAGGTTTGTAGACTATGTGAGCTACGCCTGCTACTTTAATGTGTCAGGTACTTATTTAATCGATATTTCAAACCGTCTGCTGCACCACAGACTCTCTCAACCTCTCAACCAACAAAATGCAAATGTGAGATTTTTTTTTTTTGACTGACAAACAAAGCAAAATCTAATTTGATTCAATATTGGATTCTGATTCAATGCAACATTTTAGAACCCAAGACCTAGCTAATCTAAACCAGAGTGGGGTTTGAAAGAAGCTGGATACAATAACAGATTCAATACTGGATAAAGATTCGACAGCCTTTAGATCACAGTGGTCAATTCAATGACAATGAACCATGTCAGTACATATTCTAGTTGGACAGTATTCACACAAGAGTCAGACTTGTCTGCCCCGCAGTGTGCAGCATGTGCTCCCAATTTCTAATCGTGAAACCTGAATGAAGCTTTGTGAGAATATCCTCTGCCATGTGCACTCAAACCCTCCGTCCCTCATTATCCAAAACACTTGATCTCCGTTTCCCTCGTACTTTTCTTCGGCCTCACATCTCCGCAAAGAAAAACACGAACAGTAGCTACATCATTAAAACATGCACAGCGATAGGATTCAGCTAAATCCCCCGACTGTGGGTGGAGAGCAGCTGCACTCAGAAACACAGAAAGACAGAACTGATTCTTTCATGCAGTTGTGAAGTGGTTACGTCTCTCTCAGGAGGGCAAACTGTATGTGGCACTGAAAGAAGAAAACCATTTGCACCTGCCGCTCACATGCATATTCACTGCCATGGACACAGAGCTCTGAGACGTAGGGCCCTGAGGATAAGGAACGGAAGGTCTGGGCGTGGGCGTCGCCTAGCCTGGGCACTGAGGGCTATAGCCCTGAAGATTTTTTCTTAAGCCCTGAATAATTCTCCACTTTGAGCGGTTTGTCGCTCTGTGACTGAACATCAGTAAAAGAAAATGGCAGTGTTTTATTTTATCTTCAGTTCACCAAGGCAAGACAAAGCAGAGAGGGTTTACAGGAAAATATACCTGGAAATACTTGTGTAAACAAGTGTGTGAATGTCTATTTAAGTTCCAAGGTACATGAACATAATATGAATTATATTCAGATGACACTTTTCATAGCTTGGTTGTGCCTTCCCTTGACTAGTGACCCCAAACTAGCCAAGTCTCATATTAAATAGCCAGTTTTATGACCAATCTGATCATGTCATTCACTAACAGCTAAGTTACCACAACTTCCATTTAAGGCAATTGGAAAAAAAAGTTGCCATTGCCACTGATCCATCCTCCACACACTCGGATCACACCTTCCCAATCAAGAACCCATGGTCATAAAAAGGATGTGGTTCATTGACAGAGTAAATAGAGAAACTCAGCCTCATCCAACCAGACCATAGTTTGACCTACTTGTTAACAAAGCTGGTCTCAAATGTGAAAATACGTAACTTAAAATGTCATGGGACATTTGGGACTGGGGCGTGGAATTATTTGTCAAGTCAAAGGACACCAGCTTCCAGAGAGAGGAAAAGAAAGGCCCATGCTCCGTTTTTTCCCTGTTGGTCAAATGCCATCAAGGGAAGAAATGAGCTGAGCTGAGCAGAGCAGCAGTAAGAATCACCCAGACTGAGGAAGAAAGAAAAAGAGTGGGCGATGAGGAGGAGGAAACAAGAGGGACGAGAGGGGAAGGGCGCATTGCAGCACCACGCAGATCCAGAGAAACACACACCTATGGGGAGAACTTGCCTGCAGAAGTCTTATACAGAACTAAAATCACAGCTAAATTCTGTTTCCGTGTCTGTATGCAGCTGTATCAAAGCAAACTCAAACAGAGAGGGAATCAGCTGTATTATGGCAATCAGTAGCCTTTTCAGCTGATGAAGCTGTGCAGCTCATATGCTTTCTTTACTCTCCGCTATGTAAATTACGAGCAGAAAATTGAGTGAAATGTTCCCATCAGCCTAATGTATTATGTGCATTAAGCTAACGCAGCTTTCAGTCTGCAACGCTGAGACAGCTCCTAATGCGAGAAAGAAACTCTCCCCATATGGAAACGAGGGGAGAATTAGAATGAACCCTGGGATGAACCAAACATGAGGTGGTCTGACCTTTTAATCCTCGATGTCCTGGGATTTAAATAATCCTAAAAATTCTATACTACCTGTTCAGAAACATGTGGCCATTTGAACATTACACTCATATGTGATAGTTTAACTTGTCATTCCCAAATCATGGGTATTAATCTGCTGCTTTAGCACACTGCACATTTCGGGTTTCGCACTTTCCACCAGATTTTGGAGCCCAGCTGCAGAGATTTGTTCCCGTTCAGCCTAAAGAGCCTTACACAGATCTGACACTGATGCTGGGTCACAAGGTCTGGTCATCCCAAAAGTAATCACGGCTCTGACCAGCCTTAATGTGTGTTTTGGGGCTCTGAAATTTTGAAGCAGGGAAAGTGTCCTACCCAAGCCGCTTCCACGAAGTTGGAAGCGCATTACCATCTACACTGTATTTTATAGCATTAAGATTTCCTTTTATTGTTGCTAAAGTGTTTTGACCCAACCGCTAAAAACAGCACAGAATGAAAGAACATTTTTGGGTCTGTTTTTTTTTTTTTTTTTTTTTTTTTTACCTTTTGAACATCAAACGCTTATAGCCTGTGGGCCTGAAAGGTGGCTCTGACATATTTGTAGCCTGCTTTTTGTGCAGAGGAATGCATAACAGCGACTCAGAGTCAGGGCAACCCAGACTCACAGCGAAAAGATTGTCAAAATGCATCATAGTGTCCATGGTAACTTGGACACTTAGCATGTTCCTAACATTCACCATTTTACTAAAAAAATCTGTGAGTATGTTCCAGAGGTGCATTAGAGCTATGATGAACCAATAGTGCCACAGGGGAGTAGTGCATGTAGTTATGCTGTGGAGAAACTATAATGTTCAGCATGTCCCAAACACTTTCTCCACAACATAAGACTGCATATGTCTTATGTTTATGGGGATGTTTATGGGGATGTCTTAGCATTTTGTTTTTACCATGACCTTGGGTCACCATTGAGTGTTGATTACAACTGCCTTTCTCTGCAAAAGACCAAGCTAAACACACTTTTAAAATCCTCCTTTCAAGCATACAGCCTGTGAATATTTAATACTGAAAACATTGATTTTTGGTGTTCCTTTAACTCTTTATGTTTTGGGAGCACAAAACTGAAACTGAAAGAGCCTCAAGCATCAGTTACCTCAAATAAACCATGCATGCACACTCTAAACCTTGCAAAAAAAAAAAAAAAAAAAAAAATAGCTGACCACCTTATTGTCTCCTAAAACTACACACAATCATTGTGGGGCTCATTTCATTTTGGAGTGAGGGATGAATGTTGAAAGAGAGTGGACTGATAGAAAAGGGCTGCAGGTGATTCATCTTCCTGAGCTGGGCTTGGTCAGGTGGACACAGAAGTGCAGGACACGTCTGGTTTTAATCAATAGAAATTCCACCTGGAGCAGAGGCTGAAAGAGCCAAAAAATTGAGAAAGCAGCTCAGTGAAAGGCAGAAATTGTAAGAGAGAGACATCAAGAGAGGAATGAAAACAGTGCCACAAGAGGGGCCCAAAATGAGAGACATCAGGAATTAAAAAGCAGCTTCTGATGATAAGGATGATACACAGAATAAAAGACAGAGATAAATGTTGAAAGTGTGACAAGAAGAGGGGCAGGAGACAGCAAGAATTAGTCCATTTAACATATGAGATCTGGGAATCAGGCTCCCAATCCATCTTTTAAAGTGCAGGAATGAAACTCCCATTCATCACTGAGTTGCGATGATATAACTCAAGAAAAGAAAGTGGCAGGTAACCAGTGCCCCTGTCTTTTATCGAACAATTCTCCTGGGAGAACAGCAAAGAGTTCCTGACTTTCTGAAAAGCAGCAGGAAGATTAAGTAATTCAGTGTTTACTGCCACAGACTCATCCGTCATACGCACCGTTTGCTTAACAACTCTTGAAATGGAAGTACTTAGCAATTAAGATTGAATTGCAGAACAGAGAGACAGGTTCAAATTATATGTGACGCAGTAAAGGAGGCTATTAATTTGGGTTCAAAGAGAGCATGGCCAGGGGGGAATAAAAGGAAGCACTAAAGCGTGTTACACTCTCTGAATGTGTATGTGCCTGGGTATCGGTGAGCATTCTCAATCTGTGAGTCTGCATCCAGCCGATTTCCAACTCACCCAGAAGAAATGTTCGAGCCAACACAACATAATTAGCTTACCTCTGACAGCACCTTAAATAAACTTAAGGTATCAGTTCGCAAGTGATACACAATTAGTTGAGGTTTCATCAGTCAAGCGAAGAAAGACATTTCCTCGCACAACAGTACAAGCCAATCAAAGCTGTGAGTTGAGCCTCCCTCTTCTGTTAGCTTCTCAAAGCAGCAGATCAAAGCTAACTGGGATTCAGCCTGGCGTGAATGAGACCGGTCTAATGTTGCTTCCAACCTTAACACGCCTTTATAGAATTTCTGTTTCATTTTACTCCACCGCGTCCAGGACCACATAGGAAAACAGTTTTGGATTCTTGAGGACACTAGGGTATAAACTCATGTGAACTGGGTGGGTGTCGGGATAGAGGGTGTCAATTGTTGTACAGATATAAAGCCCTCAAAAGCAAATCTGTGATTTTAGACAAAATCAATAAAACTAGTTTGAGTTAACTAGATGCAGAGTCATAAGTAAGAAGCTGATAAAGAAAAGCCTTTAAGTGAAGAAATTTTAAAAAGTCCATTGAATAAGTGCCGGAGTGATAAGCCACAAACTAGTGCGGAGGCACGATGATGTGCTCTGATAGCTGCACCACAATTAATGCACTGTGATGAATCATTTATGGGGAAAACAGTAAGCCTGAAATGGGGTTGACTCAGTCAGCAAGAGAGCCCATAAAAAATCAGCAACTTATTGTTCAAACATAAAAACTTCAAACAAGGTACACTAAAGAGTCAAAGGCAAAGCATCCATCACAGAAGATGAGAAAGAACGTATGATGCACCAATCCACTCAGTGGTGCTTTCAGATTCCTCTGATTGAATAGAAAATCATGCTTTTATCATGAGCCAGTAATGTCACCTTCTTGGTCTTGTCAGTTTTGTACATCTTATATCTTTTCTCATAGCCTTGGGTTTACACTGGGCTTTGAAATTGTCCACCTGTGGTGCAGTCTGAGTCTGGCACAGAAAGAGAGAAACCTAAAAAAAAAAAAAAAAAAAAAAAAACCCAAAAAACAGAGAAGTGGCACTGGAGGAAGAGGAGGATGGCTTGGGGTGGCTTAAGTCTTTTGTTCTTCATCACATTCCTGTGCCAGCCAGCTGTCTGGGTGTCCCTGGAGGCCAGAGCCTCATTAGATCACAGAGAGTGTCAGAAACACACAAACACACACACTTGTATACAGTAGCACAGAGGACTTGTCCTATCCTCTGTCCTCAGTATCAAATGGCTGTTGTCAGCAGAGGCAGGGCCACTAAGCTGGATCCAGGCCAGGTCATTTCATTTCAGAGTATTTCATAGCAGCGAGGTCACTCTGCTGCATCAGAGAGCTCGGCGGCCTCACTAATCACAAAGTCACCATTATGGTTTTTAATACTGATCTAAAACTACAGTGCTTACAAGCTATGGAACCATGTCCCGCTCAGTGAGTTACCCGCTTTCACTACGTGCAGTACAGCAAAATGTTCTTATAGTAAATTAACTTCTGTACCACTGCTTTTAATCAAATGTAATCTTTCACTGTCTAACTATTGTACTGGACAATAAAATTCAAACACTGTCTAACAAACAAAGTTTGATTAATTTGTTTTGTGTTCAACAAATATCTCTTATGAGGCTTTTACTACACTTTTAAGGCTAAGACAAATTATGTTGCTGTAGAGAGATGACGAATTCATCATTGTTTTCACTTTAGTTCATATGAAGCATTGCTTATATTCAATTAGCCACTGATTCATATGAATGTGGACAGAGAACTTAAGTATCAAGTTCCAGCATTTAAGTCAAACTTATGAAAGAAATCCTCTGTTAGATATTTCATTGTTTACCAGTCGTGGAACAGATTAAAATTGGGACCAGACTTCAGATGTCTATACCATGGCCATGGAAAGTGCTGTTTCTTTTTGGCTGACAATTGTCCATTAAAATATTGATCACCTCAAAGATCGAACGCATTGACAACTCGACAGTTTTAACCACTAAGTCAGAGCATGTAAGACAACTTTACCTGCAGGTAGTCATAACAATTACTTCACAATTATTACAGCTCTTTGGTGAAGCCTGCTGTGAGCGAGGCTGGCAATAAACACACAGAATAATGTGGAGTTTCCCTTCAAAAATATGTTGTCCATATTTTCCTTATACCTATAAGATGCCTTGTTGTGTGTTACAAATTACATAAAAACAAGCTTGAAGGCCAAATGAGAACCAACAAGGGATCTTACAAGCATAAATTGTATACAACAACTGGAAATGGTTCATATACTTACCATCTAAAAACCACTTTAACAGATATCCCTGGCTCAAATTTCTGTCTCCGTAATATACTCCCAAAACACACACACACAAAAAAAAAACAAACTGTAAGGACGAAGTGGAGGACGAGAGGACACCCGCAGTCCTGTTCCTGACATTATCCTCAGACCTCAGAGCCTCTCTGGCACTGATTTTCATGGCCCACCACAATTAATATGATTAAGAAGAACACAATGAGATGATGAATATTCTAAAAATATCACACAACAATTATGAAATGGAAAAAACACACACACAAAAAGCAGGCAAGCAACTTTCATATGCGAAAGGTTTTGGTACATCTACTAAATGTGCCTGTTAGCGCTATGAATGTAATGTAACTACACGTTTTGCTCCTGAAACCTGTTCTGTTTGAACATGCTGTAGACATTTTAGCTTTACTCTACAGCTGGAGTGTTATGACAGGCACATTCACTGAAAATCTCATAAAACCACCGACACCATACATGAGTTCATAGAACAAGCGAGTTGCAGTGTAAACACAATACTCAAATATAATAGCTGTTTTATATTGTGCCGGCAACACCTGCAGAGCAGAGCAAGCACATGGTATTTGCAAGGAAAAACTAAAAGTAAAAACTTAAATCTCTTTCATTTCTTAGAGAGCGCCATGATTCCAAATGCATTACCAGCTGAAGATTATAAAAATCACATTTAATGTTTGATGAAACTAATCCAAGGGACACAACTCATGAAAAAACAAAGAACTGGAGGCACAGAGAGCTCCGTGCTAACACAAATCTCTCACAGAAATATGCAGCCACTGGAAAACACTCATTTAGATCACCTGCAGGTTAGATGCAAAAAGAAATCTCTACAAAGAAGAAAGATATAATCAGAGAGAAAAAGAGAGCAACAGCGAGAGGACACCTGAAGTTAAACACCGTCTAACCACCGCAAATTGGCGCGTCAACAATATTCCCATGTTTTATATATTGTTTATCCCTCTTGCCACAGAGCCCTCTGTCATTTGTGCTGCCTTAATGAATGGGAGCATGTCTTCAGCGAAGGCAAAGATGCGTGGGCAGGGCCACCATCACTGATGGTTTGTAAATGGCCAGGGTGTCTGGGCTTCATGCCAGCAGTGGCGCACTGTTGAAGCAGCAGGGGGCATCGAGGGTGGCACAGGTCAGGGTACTCAGATTTCTACTGACTGTAAGACACGTTTGTTTGGACAACCCTGTGTGTGCACAATTTGATCCAGTTTAAGAAAGTTTTAACAGCATCCAGTAATATTTTGGACAGTAGCATCCTTCCAACACTAAACATGGAAAGAAACAGTTTCAACATGACAGTGTTCCCGTACACAAAGCCACATACCTGAACACAGTTTTCTCAGTTTGGTGTGGAAGAATTTGACTGGCACAGACCCCTGAAGCTAAGCCCATGCAACACCTTTGGAATGAACAGAAACACTGACTGTGAGCCAGACTTTATCCCCCAACATCAGTGCTGGACCTCACTAATGCTCTTGTGCCTGAATGTGAGCAAGGCCAGGTTCCAAAAATCAAGTGTAAAGCCTGAAACCAGAAGAGTGGAGGCTGCTATAACAGCAGATCAAAGGCTTTGCAATGACTTCATGTCAACAATCATCTTATTTTTATAATATGACGCTTTGCTACTTTCTGGTCAATATACAGCACAGGAGGGGAGAAACAGCAGGTTTTCATTCCAGGCAAATTCACGTGTTTTTCGAGCCCTGGCAAACCCTTGACATTTTATTTTCCAAAAACAAATTCATATCGGGAGATCCAGTCAGATTTCAGCTGAATGTGCCATGAACCCAACCTCAACCTGCTGTGGAGGAGCCACAGTTTTAAAGTCAGCCTCTCTGCACATGCTGCAAACACTAAGGGCTAAATCAATTTATTCTTTCAAGGTGAGCGGAATATAGACATCTTCATCTGCATACAGAGGGGCTTTGCACACATAAACTGAGACATCTGAGGAGCAGAGTGAATAGTAGTTCTCTCCTGTTGTCTTCTCACCACTCCCCAAGGGCGTCATAATTCACCGGAGCCGAAATGAGAAGCGAAACCAAGAGCACTGCAAAAAATGAGAGAGCAGCATGTGTCTAAATAACACACACACCTGCATGTCTGACCCCGTGGTAATTGCTAGTGCTGTTGCAATAACATGACGTAAGTATTCATCTATCTACCTTCATCATACATTCATCCATCCAGGTGTTTACATCTGAACAAATCAAATCAATGTAGTTTGGATAAATGAGGTAAATGAGATGTAAAATGTATTTAGTGCAAAGAAACAAGGTCAGATCTCTGGACTGTGAATCAGCTACAGTGTAAGAGCAGTCTCTTTCTTATGTGTTTCAAGGACACATACAGAGAGGAGACAGACCAGGCATTCATATAGTGAGAAGAAGTATGGAGGGCAACACAAATGCAATTTGTGCACATATGCATGCACACACAGGACCTCAGTGCATTTGTTTTTGCACGTTTTCTTTAATCCATGAATTCATTTAAGATATACACAATTAGACCAACACTTCACACTAAGGCCTGTTTTAATGCCTGAAATTTATGTGATTTTTTAGTTTTTGGTGTCCTGAACTTTTTATTTTTTGGAGGGGGGCAGTTTATGACTTACCTTTGTACCATTTTTGTCGTATTAACTGTGAAACAACCGGTGACTCCCATCTCATCTTCAAGAGCTTTTCATCTTGAAAGGACAATTCTGTTGCTCATTTAATTTTTCTATCCTCCTGATGTGTTTATCTCCTTCTGAGTGATGAATCTTTTTCACACGTAAACACAGTTTCACTTATTATCACCTGACTGAAGTTCTACACCTATGTTACGTGATGACACGTCCTCCATTCACTGAATGAAGACTGTGAAATGTGGTTGACAAGCTTATTTTAATTTGCTACATATAACACATCCACCCCCAGTGCAGATTGCTGAAGACAACATACATGTATGTAAAAGAAAGTTGTCATGATACAGAACAGTTAAAGCGAGGCTTACACACCCAACACACCCTGTGCTGTGTCCAGATGGCTTATAACAATATATTTGTCATTTAGTGACACACTGTAGGTTCAAGACGGGTATTGGGACTCAGCCATAGTTTAAAAAGGGCTTGACTAAAGCTGCTATCGTGGTGGGTGATGAATGGGGCTGCTGGCCAAGACTAGCATGAGCAATCTGCTGTGAGCTGGGGCAGACATTTACTCTGCCATCAAACATCCAGCAGCTGATTTATACATCGCTAGAAAGTGCTCCACTTCCTTCCTGTTGAAACTACCTGTGGGATTTTGTGAAGAGAAATGTGAAAACAGGCCCACACATTTATGCCATTGAGGTGAGGCAAAGAAACCAGACAGGTGTGGAAAAATGACACGGTAATGTTACCTCACATAGTTGAATGAATACACAAAGGAATGTGTGTATGTCTGGAGCTCATCCATCATGCCCTCTCTAATTCTTACACTGGTAGCACATAGTTTGCGTGCTCCAAGCTCCTTTACATTGCTACTGCTATGTAAGATGGGTGAGCCAGAGGGTCAAGTCACAGAGAGCAAAGAGTGTTTGAAGGTGGTGGCTGCCAGGTGTAGAGGTCAACGAAGCCTTTTCCCCCTCCAAGGACATGCTTTAACATGGTGCTCACATGCACACATTATGCACTATAGCAACCCAACAGAGGTTCTTTTCAGCTGCAGTGTCATGGGGGAGTGGTGGAGTAAAGGGGCAGGGGAGGGAAAGTGCAATGAATTGTGAAAAACCAGACAGGGGCCGAGATCCTCAAAAGGAGCTCTAATGGACCTTAAGATCCAGGTGGGGGACATGAAAGAGGAACAGGTACAACGGAAAAGCTTTGAGGTCGTTTCTTTATACAAAAGTGCATCCAATATGAAGAGAGTATAAGGAATGCACCCGTGTGTGTGTGTGTGTGTGTAAGTTCAGAAGCAGACGATCCAAATAATGCAATGGGTGATGTCTATGAGGCACATACTGTTTCCATCGTCCAAACTGCTGGTCAAATATCCAGACAGTGTTTGTGGGGTGTTTCTTGTTGGGGGGTGGAGGGGGTTCAGCGGTGGAATGAAGAAGCACGGTTGGCTGCTTATCTCTATCATGCAGACATTTGGCCTCCGGTCTTCCATCACTTCACTGCCTTGTTAACAGGCTGCACAGTAACCAGAGCGCCATGTCACTCTCAACAGTTAACTAGTAGCCCCTTTCCCCATGCCACCTGTGAAAGGCCACCTTCGGAATAAGAGGCAAGCAGCTGACATGGATGCTGAAACAGATGTTTTGCCACTAAACAGCCAGATAGCAAGGATTGATTTTAGGAGACACACAGGTAAATCTCATTTCCTCCTTGGCTTAATCCAACATTTCAATTTACTCCGGCTTTCATCTACCAAGTTGAAAAGTAATAGATTTTACAATAAATAATTCACATGATTGTGATGAACTTCTTTCCTTTCTTGTGCTAGTGAATCGCAGGCCCGGTTGGGGGCCGGCATGGTTCTCAACACTCTGATGGCGAAGACGTTGCCCTAAGAGTCGACTGTCTCTCTTTCTGCCAGGACATTAATCACTGTCACACTCCTCTCTTTCTCTGTCTGCCTAAGTCTGAAACAGACCCTCCTTCCCCCGCCGAGAGCCACTTCATATCGTCATAGTAACCAAAGCCAACTGCGAACCAAGCTCAGCGGTGCTGTAGAGGTAGTGGGACACAAAAAAATGTGTTTACAGTTGAGCACTTGATACTTGAGGAGGGGAAACTTATATGCATCGTGCTATTTGTTCCACTTTATTGATTTAAATGTTTTTTTCACTTGTTTGTCAGACTTGTCACTGGTGACGGACAGAGCAACCTTTGTATGGTGCAGTCAAACATGAAAAGAGGACGAGGGTCATATTCTTAACGGCCTACAATCAAAGCGTTTGCTGTTACGCTCAGAGACATGTGGTGGTACATGTTCTCCTTGTTCAGCACCAGTTTACTAATGAACTCTTGATTAAGGCTCCTCTTGCAGAACCATCCCCCTGCAAGCCTCAAATCCAGGAATGAGCCTACAGCTCACATGCAGCATAGGATCACAAATCAGCCATTGGTGGAGAAAAACTCTGTGTCGGCTTAAGACCAAAAGATATCCGGCAAAGGCCAAACACAAAGGTCAAAAGGAGCAGTGGAATAACTTCCCCTGATTGTCGGGCAAGTTAAGCTGGAGTATAACTAGGTACTCATTGCTACCCAGGTCAAATAGGAAAGGATATCAAACATAGACACCGAATAATAGTATGTTCTGATTCTCTGTGAAATGCTGAGATGTTTTGGGATCTGAAATGTGAAATAGGCCCATGGCTGCCACACAAAATAGTATGCAGTGTCTGTTATTGCTTCCCTTTGTTACTCATTCCTCAATTCAGGACCATGTTGTGTCTTGTACACTACACACTCTGATCGCTGATTGTCCAGAGAAATTTGACCAGAGGCCTTGAAAGCAGACTGTGGGCAATATTGGCAATTTTGGACTGAGAAGAATGAGAAACATAGCCTGAATGACATATCAAGAAAGATGGCATTATCGAGTCAGCTAGATAGCAAGTTTCACCATGAGGGTATGGAATATTTTGAAACCTGTGAAATTCAGGTAACAAAAGGCTTTTCAGATTTCAGTGCGGCAACTGAGGAGATGTGTTATTATCCAGCATTCAGGCTTTGTGTCTTTGGGTCAGGGTCAGTAATAACACATACAGCATAAAACATTTAGAGGCTCTGGATTCTAACAGGGGGAAGATGAACTTGTCACAGAAAAGGAAACACGAAAATGTGTTTGCCAGTAGTTAGTAGGCTCTTTGTGATGCATCATCTGCGCTGCTATTTACTGTTGGCTGACAGCTTAATGGGACGGCAGTCATATTCTTGTGTCTGGAGGAAGATGAGACGGGAAAAAATAAGAGATTGGTTTGTAATTTGCAGTGATATTTCCCAAAGAACAGTTTGCTTTGGTCACTACAGAACAATAATGGGCGACAACCCAAATTCATGAAATTATCACCACTGTGAATCTCAATGATTTACGATGATGATAATGATTAATGATTAATGATTTAAGAAATAGAAACAGTACAGAAACTAATTTTATATAAGAGAAATAAATATTGTAGCTGTTCTCAGTTTCTGACAACAGCTACAGTGACAGAACCAGAGGTTCAACTAACTGTTCAACAAACAATTCAGCAAAGATGTTTTTAAATCTTTAACTGGTCATAAAATCATTCATAAGGGACAAACAAATCAGAGCTGAGGTCACAGATGAAGAATATAAAAGGCACCAATGTTTTTTCTTAAAATACACTGGTGCCTGGTATTTTCACGCTCACCCTCCAGTGAATTTAGTCATCGCATTACAATTCCAGCCAACATTCTGACAAAGAGACAACTGCTGTCATCATATTTATTGGTGCAAAATCATTAGACTCATACTGGAAATCACTGCCTAACATGTGGTTGTCCAATTACACGTGCTACAGGGATGCAGGGTTGTGGGTAACAGTGAAAGCAGAGACCAGCTGCCCGCTTTCGCTAACTGATGATTTTCTGGCCATTACTGCAAATATATAAAAAAAAAAAAAAAACATGAAGCAGACACACACATATGCACACATGGACACAGACACATGGATTCGCAAACAAACAGGCACATTCACAAACACCAGACTGCTGACCAGCAGAGATGCACGTGCCGCGCTCTCTAATGAGCCAGTTATACGACCTATCAGAGGCAGTTAATCAAAGTCTAATACTGGAAACAAACCAATGCTAATAAAAGTTAAAGTAAACACATCAAGAACTCTGATCAGCTTTAGCTAATAGCCTCCAAACCAGCTGTTATTGTTGAGATGTCACACTGAAACATGAGTCTCTTACACTGCTAAATAATCCCTAATGCAATAGCAAAACTGGTAAAACATATAAAGGCACTCTTTTTCCTGTCAGTGTGTAACACTAGATAAATATTCCAGGAGTTGTCAACGTGTCCAAATCCAAGCCTTGTTTGGAAGGCTTACTGCAAACCTATTACTTCACTAAGCACAGACTTAAGAAAGGAGGTTAGCTCCCTCCCCGTGACTCCATTTGGAAGAGATGTAACCATTTTAGAGGGTACACCGGGGTAAAATGAGCCTTATTCTGTTTGGCAGGTTTCTTAAAGAAATGTACAATCATGCTTTTCAAAGTAAAATACCTGAAATCCAGAGATCCTTGAGAGGAATGCTGAGGATTCAATGCAACAACACTTGTGCACTTCACACAGTCACTTTTAGGGAATGTTGTCACTTGAATTTCCGTGTTTATAGTGTATGATAGAGATCTGCCATCTATCAAAGTTAAATGTTTGAAATGTCCACATTTGTGTCACAGTAGGACTCTCAACATGAATCGTGTCTGTTTGGTGCAATCAAACATTTTATTATCCAAATACCTGAATTTCTGCTAAAATGACAGGGTTAAAAAAAAAAAAAAAAAACAAGTAAATGAGTGGAGAAACACAACAAATGCAGATGCTTCCACAGAGACCGTACCGAGAGTCCCTCATGGTGTGAAACTGATTTAAATTATAACTATGCTGTGGCCTTCACAGCCACTACATCGCAGCTTAACTAAACAGCTATGAGAGACTTTGAAGACTTTGAAGCAGAGAGGATATCGTATGCCGTACAGATTGCAAAGCCCCTTGAGGCAAATTCGCAATTTGTGATATTGGGCTATGTAAATAAAATAGATTTGTCTTGACTTGACTGTTGGTAGGATGAGGACCTGAAAACTGACCTCGTCCTGAAGAAGTTTTGCAGCGATATAACCACATCACACTTCCCCTTTGCAGCTAAGAGAAACGCAGGGTGGCCTTTGAAAGAGAAGATTAACATATATGGTTTTAATGATTTGAACAAACGACCAAAGCTGCTGTTTTACTGGTGAGGACACTCTCATATATATTAAAGCTATGTCACCATATTATAGTGTTTTAAAGGATACCAGGTCACATAACATCATACTGACACAAAGCCCAGCTCAGCTCTTAGCTATACAGTTTTATAAATTAAAATCACACATAAATATAAATCACAATAGATCCCCTAATGTGAGCCTCGGGGATAATGTTTCTCAGAGCTCTTTTAAGACTTTGAAAATTCATGAGACCTCTAACATATGAGACCTCTCCAGTGTCTTGTAAAGCAAAAACAGACAACCTGAGAGCCCATCCAGCTCACAGAGCCAGTGGTTCAGAGTGGTATTAAAGCAGTGGAGCAGGGACAATGTTCCCACCATCCCCACAATGGGCTCAACACCCATCTTCCAACCCAGTCCTCCGGGTCACAACAAGCCTTGAATAAGCTCCCTTCCTAAAGCTTCTGGGGGTTTCAGCCATGCGTCCACAGCATCAATGGGAATAGTGTTCCTCCCCCCACAATGGCCAAATCAACTGTGGGAGCACTTTCTCCTCCTCTTGCGCCCCTTTTATTCTCGCCCTGCTCAGACCTTGCCGGAGCTGAACAGAGGAAGGACGGGAGAGAAAAGGCACATGCCTTCACGTCCGCTTCGCACGCACACAAAGAGAAAAATCAAATTGCTCAGACATGCACACATGCGCACATGCACGAATGAGCGCATGCTTGCACACAGCACACACTCTCACACACCTCATCTAATGCTGAGAGGGAAAAACAATGAAGGATATGTGAAACGAGGAAAAACACTGAATAGTTTGACAGTGTAAGGAAAACGCCTTCGGTTTCAAAACTTCAAATTATACAGCAGCAAACCAGTGACACTGTATCTGCTCATGATGCACGTTTTAGAAATGTGTGGAATTAAACCAGGGCAGCAAAAAAATATTATTTTTATTATCAATTCATCTTGATTTTTTTTTTAATTAATCAATTAGTTGCTCAGTCTATAAAATGTCAGAAAATAGTGAAAATTGTCCATCGCAAGTTCCCAGAGCTCGAGGTGTCATGTTCAAATTGCTTGTTCTGCCCAAGTGATCAATGGAATAAATTCAGTTTATGTTGATATAAAACAATGAAAAGCACCAAATTCTCAAGCAGAAAACAACAAATGTTTGACAATGTTGCACGAACAATCCCTAAATAATAAAAAGATTGATTAATTGATAAATGAAATAACCATTTTAGAACCACATTAACACCACAAGAACAACTTATTGGTTGGAAATTTTTTTCTCTCCAGCTTTTTTTTTCTGCTTATTTTTGCCTTTGTCATCTCTGCTCTCCCTGTTTGCAAAGGTACAGTGATAACAACAAAGGAAAAAAAGAGGGCAAACAAAGTTCCAGGGACAAATTGAGACTGTTGGGTCACATCAACCATTAATTAGCAGGGTTGCAGACAGAGTGCAGAGACGCTGCAGTCGTATCAGATTTCACAGACGGCGAGGTTGTGTGTCGAGGCAGGGAGAGACCAGGTTACAGACAGAGAGACACTGCAAGCAAAGTGCACTCTGCATTCAGAAACAATGAGATCCTGGGAGGCTGAGGGGACCCAGACAGACATTGTGGAATTATTCATTTCCACCCACCGGCTCAGACTGCACCACGCAGACCGCTGGCCTCCCTCTGCTGTCGGCTCAAACTGTCTGGTTATCACAAGAGCACATTCTCCATCCAACCTACTCCATCATGAACAAAAGAACTAAAGTTGAAGGCAGATTCTCATCAGAGTGCTGTTGGAGTGAAGCAAAGTTTATCAGTCAAGCTACAGTTTGTTGCTGACAGTAAAATTGTCCAAAAAAAACAAAAATCAAGCGTCAGCCAAAATTTGCATTTTTCTGCGCAAGTCATCAAATTGCTGTGGAATGATTTCATTTCAAATAAAATGAGGTGTGCTCAGGCACAGGACCTCAATCAGGCCTCGGAGAGCATATGAATGGAAAATGGCAACATTTATGTCAGCGCTGTGGGACAACATAATCACATTCAGGTGACAAGGCAGCAGAGCTTTGTATTCTGAGTATAAAGACCATAGTGGATATTGAGGCGAGGGTTGCTACCACAAGTCACAGCGCCTGAAGCTGTGATTTCGAATCTGGCATTATATTTACATAACAGAAAGCAACAGACACTCCAATGTAGCTGCAGCGTGTTCAGAATATACAGAGCCACTTAAAGAAACATCTCTGTGTCTCTTTTCTCGCCTTGAAAGATCTTAACGAAAACACAGCATGTTTTCTGCGTGCTGACAGCTTTGTTTTTCCTCAGTGTCCCCTGACCTAATTACCATGTGAATCCTGCCCAAGAAGGCCACTTTAAAAGTCTGAAATCTCTCTGCTTCACTTTCACATACCAGGCTCAGGCTTTGTAAAAAAAGAAGCAAAATCAAGACCAACGGTCGGCAGAGCACGTCTCAGCTAGCCACTCACTGCCTCGTAGCAGCTCTTAGAGCATCCTTCCCAGGTTTTAAAGTGTGGAAATGCATCTTTGTTGCGGCTGCTCTCAAGTCAAGATTAAAAAAAAAAAAAAAAAAAAAAGAGCATGAGATATTACAGTGTATAAATAAACTGAGATCTGGTTCAAATGAGCACCGACAGATGTCCTGGGGTGCTTGTTTGACATACATGAAACGGCTGAACGATAGACTAACAGCAGAAATACCAGGCTGTAAAAGTTATCACTCTCCACTTTGGTTTTGGTGGAAGACATGCTGTACCTTGAAACGACAAAACACTCAGGAAATACAAGGAATACATATTATTTTTCCTTCAAACTTATTTTCTGTTTTATAGACCCGAAGATATGTGAAGGGTAACTGTATGAAGAGTGTGGCCTCAGACCGGCCTGAATCATACCTGTTATCTGTATCAGCCTGTTATCTCTCTAGACAGACACACGGAGGTCAGAGCACCATCCTGTTTTTTTTTCTTAGAGAGGTTATATTGGGCAGAGGAGAGGACAGATCGAGTTCTCCAGGCATTAAACTTTTATATCCGTTTGCCCCCTCTCAAATGATGCCCCACAACAGAAGTAATCTGCATGGCTCGGTTTAAATATGCATCATTAAAAATTTGATGAAGAGGCTGTCAGCTCATGCACTCCACACCTATCATATTTGTTAATGAAAATGAATTATTCATGTCGACATCAGATGCCACAAAGATACAGACCCTTCCATATAATCAAAAACAAAACACTTTCACACACTGTAACTACAAAGACATCAAGGAGAAAAAGGAGAAACAGAAAGAAGGAGAAAGTGAACATAGAGGTGGTCTAAGAGGAGCTGGGGGTGGGTGGGTGAGGGGCTATCCATCCCGTTTGTGTTTTGTTTTGGACCTCTTTTGCTCTGCTAGTCTGGTTTCCCCTACCAGGACCTGTCAAGAGCCCTCATAAGTTCATCAAAGATGAAAACCTGTTTTCCATTTGAAAGGACAGACCCAGGACACTAAAACAGCTCTTCAAATAACAAAAGCGTTAATCATCCATAAGACAAGCATGTGGGCCTGACAAAACCTATAAGAATATATGAATATCAATCAAAAGATGGGGGGGATATGGGACTGTCACATGTGTTGATTAATGAACAAAGTAAAAACAAGTGTTGTGCCAACTGCTGTTTTGAATGCCATTGGGATAATTAAGTTGTTTGGATATGAAATAGAATCATGAGCTATGTTGGGTGCAATTGTTAGTCTGCTCTTAGGGAAATTAGAGGAATGCTGTATCAAACTAATAAAATGAATATTTGTTTGATAAGATGATAGTTACCAAATGGTGGCAGGACAAGAGTATACATATTTTTCTGTCCGTGGCATGTTTTAAAGTAAAGTAAAGAGTTTTTTAAAAAGCTGAATGGCAACACTAACTTGTTCTCTCATCTGACCCATTTCCCAAAACTCAAAGCAGCCATGCCCAGTTGTGTTTGAGAGCCATTTGATTGTTAATGAATAATGCAGTGTCATTCATTGATGCTGTTGAAGACACTGAACTACCGAGGCTCAATAAAATGTTACAGATGAAAAACAGTGCAGCCCTTAAAAAGGTTTTAAAAGCCCCAGTGGAGATGCTTATTGGTGGTGGAAAATAGCTTTCAAGTGAATAAGCTGTTTGATGAATTTAGTCGAATGAATGTGATATTTTAAGCCTCAAAAAATTCAAGCTATGGACAAACTGTCTCTAAAAGCTGTTCCCAGTAAACTGCCTGCAGATAAAAGCTTGTTCAAAAGTGCTTGACATTTAATCACCTGAAGCAAAAAAAAAATTTATACAAGCAATAATCCATTAAAGCAGTGTCCCTATATGTTTTTTTATTTGTCCAAGGTTGGATAAGTGCGGTATCTTTGCTCCAGCGCACAAACAACCTGGTCTGCAGTACCGTGTCTGTGTTCACTTGTGGAGAGCACAACAAATAGACCAGCACATGCAGCAAGCTTCACCTGGCAAGGTATCATCACAGCTGCAAAGTGCTGCTCAACACTGCCCTCTATTGCTCTGCTACAACACAACCCACCTCCCGTTCCAGCAAAGCATTTCAGAATAATCAACTTAAAAGCATGCAAGAGGGAAATGTCCTGTTTTATAATGCTATATTCCTTCGTTCGACATCCTCCGTCTGTGAAGCTTTCTGCTGGACACTTCTCCCTCTTTATGTAAAATGAAATGAAATGGAGAGTCTGTATATGTCGGGGAGAAATGAAGAAGCAATTCATCCACATGACAAGCTCATGAATAATGAGTTTCTGAGCTGATTTTGAGTGTTTTCATGCAGAATTAGTTCCACAAACGTTTGCTGGGATTTTGAGAAAATGGGAGAGATTAAAAACATTCGTAATGTTGTGCGCAAAGGCTGCGCGTTCCGCGCGCAAAAGCCAAACTGTTCATTGGAATTGATAAGTACTGAGGTCATTGTGGGACCTACACTGCAACAACAAACTTCACTTAGCAAAGTTGAAAAAGGACAACAAGATGGTCAATTTTACATCACATGTCCGTGGCTCAAATTAGGTTTCCACCTTTAAAAACACTCAACATGAGGGAAAATGCAATGCACAGCACAGATAATCCCGATCTACAAAAGATCATGTCAATCAAGGTTTCCCTTAAGATTATTTCTAAAGTTCACATCTCGTCATCATCGAGACCACAGGGCAGCGTGCAGCACAAAGTAAGTTTGAGACTGTGCTAATGTGGCAGGCACTAGCAGCTCCGGCAGCCCACAAATGCTCCTCTGATCCTGGGATGAAACGTGAGTGGAAAGTAAAACTGGCGTGGCATAAAGGAACTGCTAACTGCTCCGAATAACATATGCTATATCAACGGACAAATCACCTCGCCTGAAACAGTCAAAGTGAGCAAAAGCTCAGAAACGCGTTTGACATTTAGAATAAACAACGCCACATTACTCAAACACAGCTCTGAGAGAAAAATGGTCCAGAGAAAAACGGACCTCACAGCATGGCCGAAGAAAGCTTTTGAGTAGCCAATCCATTAGTGATGGACTGTGATTTTTTTTCAGAATCTAAGCAGGTAACTCAGGCTAAAGCAGGACGCTGCGCTGATTTTGTCGCCTGTATAAAAATAAAGAACCTCAATCAAAGTCAAACAACATCCATTTCGCCTCTAAAAGCAAAGCCGAAGCGACATCCAAGCTGGAAACTCATGCACAACACACCTAAAAAGTGCTTTTGAATCAGTCATGTCAGGTATTTTTCCAAAGAAAAGAAAGAAAAAGTGATTTTCCTTTTACCTTCGAAGATGTTTGTATTCCCCAAGTTGATGAGAATGCCAGGCAGAGATGAGGAGAGAATCAGATTCGCTCTCTGAACAGTGGAGACAAAATAGAGACGGGGTCTAGTGTTGTGTCCTCAGCCGCTCTGTGCGTCCCTCTCCGATAGACCTGCAACCGACAACTGCGCTCTCTCTCTCTTCGATCGTCGGACGATACCACCGGCTTAAGGGGGAACGGTGGGAGGAGTGGAGTGAGGGGGGCGCAAAGATGGGGCCGATTTGCAAGCGTAATAGGGAGGAAGTGCGCATGGACACCCCCAGAGAGGTGGAAGAGTGTCGCAACAGCGCGGCCGTCCAGAGCACAAGCAGGCGGTGTTTGACAGTGAATCACAGCATGGACCTGGGAGAGACAGGAAGGCTTCTGGGAAAGGTTTGCCCTACATGTTGTTGTGTTGTCTGGGTCTCCACAGTCCCCGCCGTGTGCCTGTGTGCGGGGGTAACCTGGCAATATAACTCCAGCGGGCATAGAAGTGTTTTATTTATTTACTTATTTACTGCTTTTGGTTTTTGTCCAAACAGTGAAACTCAAACAGTAAACACAGTCATTTGAAGGCTGTACGCTGGACCAAAGTCTTCTATTCTATTCTATTCTATTCTATTCTATTCTATTCTATGAGCCTGGTGCAGTCTGAGGAAAATAACATGAGCCCAACTCCATTCAGAAAATTACTCATTTGTGCTGTTTTATCTCTTTATACCTAATTTTAATATAGTGCTAAACCTGATGGGAAATCTGAACTGAACGATAAGGTTATCTTAAATAGACCGCCCACTTTTATTCTATTTTTTATTCTATTCAATTGACAACATTGATAAAGAATTTAAACAGGCGCCTGAGTGATCACTGCCTATCAGACATCGTTATGGGGAAAACAATCAGTATAAACAATGAATATGATCTGTTTACTTTTGTACATAGTACAATATCTTTGTTTAAAGTTTAATTTCATTGTATTTAATTTTATTTTATTTTGAATATTTGTTTTTACTTTGAATTTGTCACCCACTTCTATGCATTTGCTTTGTATAGGTCTACTGGCCCGTTCAGCACATACATCAGATGCTGTGGAGCACACTTCACAGCTATAATCAAACCAAATATTCTAAAGGAACCTAAGTCGAATTGATGGAGAGTTAATTAAGAGCCATTCAATCACAAGCCAATTAACAAATTACCCTCTTGTGTAATTAAATGTCTTGCAATATGACTGCATTAAGCTGATAAAAACAAAATCATGTAGACTATAGTATTTACACTCATTACCACGTTAATGACATGGAAGGAACGGTTATCTGCCTGGTAGCAGGAAGGGTGGATGCGGCAGGTGCAAAACCTCCCTCCAGACGTTTCCTCAGAACTACATTTCCCATGAAGGCTTGCGCTTGCCCAAGGATCCGTGGAAAACCGATTGCGCCTGCGTATCCAGACGTGGCAACGGCATCATGGCCTCTTGGAAGCGCTGCGGGAGTCGGATGAGAGAGGCGAAAATGTTCATGTTGGTGTTGCTGGTGAGTCAAATGAACCTTGTTCCGTGTGTCGTGTGGTTTGCAGCGGTTTTCGGTGACATGCGCTCACGGAGCGGGGGGTGTTTGTGTCCGTTAAGGGGAAAAAAAAAGCAAAAATCCAAATCGTCTTTTCACCGCGTCTCCTAAGCCTGTCCGTGCAGGAGGCAAAGTTGACAGCCCTCGACTGAACTTGGTGCTCAGATTAAAAAAAAATAAAAAAAATAAAAAAAAGAACATGCGGGTGGGCTGTGGTTCGTGCGGCCCAGGGAAAATCGCGGGATTTATTTATGTAACCGCACACACGGAGCGGTTTTCTGGTCAACGGTCGCCTGTTTACAGGGGCTACCTCCCCCTGTGTCTGAGCCATAACTAACGTCCAGTGCACACGGTAAACACCGGAGAACCGGACCTGATGAGCCAGCCTTACCTTTATACCGAACCTGACTCACTGTCACGTTTAAAAGGCTCCTTCTGTTTTCATTCATTCATGGGTCGTTGTTACGGTTATTGTCATTAACGCAGCAGCACTCACAGTAAAGGGAAATGAAAGTTGTAAACTTATTGGGTGTGAACCAGTTACTGTAAAACAGAAGTGGCCTTCGGAAGAAGTACAGTATCCTTTCATGTCATGTGACTGTCAGCACTGAATTGGTTGAACAGTATGGTGTGGAGCAGGGCTGCAGCTTGCAATGAACTTTTATTTCTTATTCATGGAATCTAATGTTTTTCATTAAAATGTCCAAAAATGCAAAAAAAAAAAAGCACATCTCAGTTTCACACGTTCAAGGTTATGTCTTCAATTCTCTCATGTCCAAAATCCCAAAATGTACAATTCACAGAGCAGATGTTTGGATTTCCTGCTTGATGAATAAATGAATGACTCAAAGGACCAGTCAGTGGTAAACACAAGGTCTATTTACGTAGCTATTTCCTGAGTTTTCGACCATGTCCGCCTGTCTTCTATCAAGCTCAAGTTTATTTATAGAGCTCAGTTTAATATAAAACCATTTCAGGGTGCTGCATTATCGGAAAATGATAATGTAACATTAGCAAAATCTAATGCAGACATCAGCAGATTTACTGTTAAGACAGTGGCTACCTGGAAATATAAGAAAAATAAATCCACGAATCTCAGCTGAAAATGGTTTGCAGCTGTAGCTCAGGAGGTGGAGCAGGTCGCCTGGAAGGTTGGAGGTTCGATGCCCTGCTCCTCCAGCCTGTATGCCAAAGTGTCATGATAATGAATCCCAATACACTCACACACCAATTGCCCCCAATGTATTATTGGTGTGTACGTACACTCACACACCAATAATACATCGGGGGCAATTGGTGTGTGAGTGTATGTACAGAAAAAGCACTGTATGATTGTGTGTATGTGTGTGAATGTGGCTTGTTGTGTAAAGTCCTTTCAGTGGTCAATAAGACCTGAAAAGTACTAAACAAATGCTGTTCATTTACTTTGACTTACTTAACATACTTAGTGAAAGTATGCGTGATTTGGAGTGAAGGAGCTGAACCCTGCAAGCATTCATTCATTCATTCGACTATCACTAACCATGTTTGGTACTGAAACAGACCAGCTTCCTGCTGCTTGTTGTCTTTGCAAACATGGGTGGTGCTTGGGTGTGTATGTACAGTGCACTCTGCATACAGTCATACTATTTGATATGTTGGCGCTGTGCCACAGCTTGAAAGGAAATCGTTTGACAGCGTTATATTCACAGCAGGCGGTGCAGGGTGTAGGATATGTAGCCCCTTTATTTAACTTTCTGAAGTCTCCAGCCCACTCCTTAATGTTAAGGATCATTGCTCTGCTGCATTGTCATAAAATTAGAAGACTATGAATACAGAGTCCTTCACTGTTCACCTATTATAAATGGAAACACCCTCAAATTAAAGTTTCCAGTTGCCGTTTGGTCCTGATTGTCAAATGTAAAGCGCAGGGCAACAACATGGGCGTAGGCAACATGTGTTGCTAGATATAGTGGCTCACTGTTCTCGTTTGTAAATGAGACACGATACTTATTATATGTATTATTATTACAGTATTACTACTAAAACACAACTACGTGAATAAGTATGATGAACATGAATTTAAGTCCCTAGCAGGAGAATCGGAATACTCAAGTGAACAAGTGTGAACACCAAACACTGCCAAACAGTTCTACATTCGAATTTCTTGGTTCTGCTTTTCTCTGTTTTATTTTGCTGGAAGTGAATCCCCTTTGGGACTTTTACTCAGACAAAACAAGTCATTTGAAGATAGCACGTTAGGTGCTGTGATGTTATGACAGGAATTTAAAACAAATTTTCAAACATTTTCTAGACTAAATATTTAATAGACTGATTGAAAAAAGAAAACCAACAAACATCAATGAAGGAAAATAATTATTAACTGCTGCCCTCATTGTGACATATCAGTATTTGCTCTAATGCTTTGTCTAATTTTGTCCTCATCATCCACCACCACTGATCTGTTTTGTTCACAAGATGGTGTGTGGATGTGTGTACATAGGTTGCACTGTGGGGTGTATGGAGGTGATTCCACAAGGGAGGGGATAAACCACTGCAGCACTTTGTTGGAGGGCAGATGTCTGGGTGGTAGAGGCCTGCCTGTCAGAACAGTTTAATCCAAACTGCCTCTACGGACACTCACGCAAAATGAACTATTTGGTTCACGTTTCCATGACTGGTAAACTTAAAATGTCATCTCACATTCAATGATTTTTTTTTTGTGTCAGGAGTTATCAATATGTGTGACCTACCTGTTTTCAGAGATATTTTAATTACAGACTCTTAAAGTAAGTGTTATCAGCCATGGTGCACGTGGCCTTTAGTGATTTGCCTCCCAAAGACAGATTTTATTGGTATTTGGTCCTTGGCAAACTTTTGGGCAAGTGCATTTCAGCTTTTGATTTAGCTAGATATCTGTGGCCTTAAGCTAAAGCTAAAGCTACACACAAAATATCTGCCTTTACACAGACATCCCAGCTTAAGTCACTATGACATTTACAGTGTTGTTAAATTTAGTTTATTTACACACAGACAACCACATGCACACGCACACACCTATGGGCAATTTAGAGTAGCCAGTTAACCTAACCCGTGCATGTTTTTGTGACTGTGGGAGGAAGCCGGAGTACCAGGAGAGAACTCACGCAGGCACAGGGAGAACATGCAAACTCCACACAGAAGAGCCCAGAACGGGGTTCAAACCCGGAACCCTCTTGCTGTGAGGCGACAGTGCTAACCACTGCATCACCATGCCGCCCCTGATGCAGTTCAATAACTAGTATTATCCCACAACAGCATGTTAGTAGGCTCAGCCTCTCCACTGACTTCCATGGCTGATAGCTGAAATGTGATATTTGCTAAAGCTGCTAATTGATTGCTCCTCTGCTCATTTGAGAGCTAAGACGCCTCTAAATCAGCGCTCTGTGTGTGTTATCGGATGCTGCGCAGCTTCCTTTACAATCAGCCAGTCTGCACACTCCAGCACACACCTGACTGGCTCATTAGTCAGAGGAAACTCAAAGCAAGCGCTTGACAAACACTGGTGTGGTTTGTGCTGATTCAGTACTGCCCCTAGAACTGGATGCCATTTATTAAGCAGATTTGTCCCAGCAGATGGAGGGTGTGGGCTCACAGGCAGGGGCTGGGCACCTGCTGCTTAGTAAGCGCCACATTTTTTACAGCAACGTGACGGGACATACCTTTATGGCAGATAAGGATTTTTTTTTTTTAAAGCACTTATGGATTTCCTCGCAGTATTGGGTCTGGGTTTGTGCTGCTCAGTGTTGTGTCATCACAAAATGCCAGTTTAATAGAGTTATCTCGTGTGAGGTTGTGGTGTGATTGATGATGGAAAACATTCAGGTAGATTACCATTATGAGAATGGATTGTGTTGCGAGGTCACACTTTGTATGTGCCAGCTGACATTTTAGCTGGTGTCTTAGTGTGACTGCCAGCAGAGAGAGCTGGCAGCTTTTCTGGCATTTGAACTCAACCCAGCTTTTGTGCGTTGTTGCGACACTGTGTATTTGTCAGGGTTAGTGTCATTTTTAGTTAACTCTTGCCTTCCGTAACTAAAGCATTTCCATATGGGGATTAATAAAGTTTTTATGATTCTGATTCTGATTCACTGTTGTGATCATGACCAGTATATTGGCAGGCTGAGACTGGCTGATATTGGCTTATCACAGATACGGTACATTAATATCAGTGTATACTAGTTTATTAGGTACACATGCAGTAACTAAAACCAATGCGGTCTAATAAACTAAACCTTCAATAAATCCAACCTTCACACAGTTAATAATGTTCACTTTTTTTAAACTGCTGCAGAGAACTGCTGATGGAACTGTGTATTAATTTTAAAACCTATAGATTGTGTTGCTGTTGAATTGTACGGTTTTCAGAGTTTGGTATTATATGGTGAAATAATAGATAATAAATAATTTACCTTATTCACACTATTGTTCGCGTTTATTCGGTTAATTCTGGTTGATATTTGGTTAATCGCTATTAAATCAAATTTTTAAAGATGAACAGTTATTTCTTTTGAATCCAATCACCAGGTTAAAGAATAGAATTGTTCCTAAGCCAATGATTAAAAACGTATCTATACTGAAGCTTTCTTCTTTGTGTTCCTCTTTCTCATTTAACATTCCGGACAGAGCCCAGTATTTGCGTAACTGTGTGAAAAATTAGTTTGTGTGTGTTATACCGAATCGCGCTGCTCTCCTTGAGTCCCATCTCCGTCGAACTGCTTTATACCATTGTCTCCCTGCGGTGTGTGTCGCAGAAGGTGGCAATAAAGGGAAAAGACAGTGTTGGGAAGGTACGAATGCAGCGCCATTATAATCCCTCTCACTGTGATGGCAGAGGGAGGAAAGCTTTCGGAGCTGTTGTGGTACACGGCTCAGTGATTGGAAGCCGTTGGTGGGATTTCTCTGCATCAGTCACAGCTGAGACGGGATAGATGTCAGTGAATCAGATACGTTGTCCTCAAGTCAGCAGGTCTTTGCAAAAATAAAACTCTTCTCTGTAAAATACAGCAAATTTTGACTATTGCTTTTGGTTTGAATTATATTCAAATAAATCAAACAATAATGGGATTTTCTTGTTACAATAGGAAAAATATAAAATTTTACCAGCCTTTATCCTGTGATCACTGACGGTTTTAATGATGCCAACAATCAGACTGTGGTAACAATACACAGATGTAAAACAAGAAGAATCAGTTTCATTGGCTTCTCCTAGCTCAAACATGCAAAACAAGCAAAAAAAAGCAGCTTAGGGTACAAAAGATGAAGTGATTATTCGAGTAACAGCATTCATTCTGTCAAACGTTTTGACCATTAATCAGTTTAAGGACATCACTTTGGGCTTGGTAACTTTAAACTTTTACATTATTTTTGACTTTGTGCAGGTAAAAAATAAATTGAAAAATATCCGTAATTAGTCCATTGATCAAAGGAAAATATTCATTTGTTGCCACTCGGTGTAAAATATGGCTTTCAGACCGTGTGCCGCTTACAGCTGCTACATCATCTTACATTCCATTTAAAGCAGTTTCCAGTTTTGCCTGTTTACCCACCAGGTCTTAATAATGGATCACAGTGGCCCGGAGAGTTCATAATGAATTCAGTGTCAGGAACCATGGACATATTCGTGGAACTGCCATCCCACTTAGTGATGGTAATGAGGGTCAGTTATTAAAAATTCAAGGAAAAAATAAGTCATCATTATCTCATTGTTACACATAAATCTGCATGTATACATTTCAGCCATCATCCCAGATTGGACTGTGATAGTCAGTGGGGTTATTGGTGTGAGAAACTTAATTCAGAGTGCACCATTTGTGTTCTTTCATGAAGAGAAGGCTCAAATAAGTGTTTTCCCTTGAATCCATAGAAACAGACACTCATTATCATTACTAAGTAAAAGGCTGAATTCAGGAATATGCTAATTTTTATCTTGTACTGAATCGTCTGTGCACCGTCCACTCCAGTTTGATCCATTGTGGAGGTTTCATGAATTACAAGAGCCTTTAGTAGAACAATATAGAGTGAGACCCCAGAGCTGCAAACTTTAAATAACACTGAATGTGAGGTTTTGAACAGATATTCATCAGTAAATTTACCTAAAAGTGTTACCATTTTACTTAAAAGGTAAAATGCTTATTTGCATTTTGTTTAATTTATTCAAATTTCTCCTACACTCTTAAAGTTGGGAGAAAGAATATTTAAAAAACGATTTTTCTTGTAAAAGAAATGATTATGTAAATGTCCTGGGCTCAAAGTTCTGAATCCTCTTGTCTCCTTAAGAGAGAAAAATGCCAGAAGACCCATGTGATGAAATTGCATGTGAACTGTGAAGTGTTTTGATTAAGTCTGCTGTGATCTGATAAAAATGGATTTGTGAGCCGTAGTTTATCATCACTTGCTTGCATTTATCATTTGCAGTTCTAGTTGAAAAATTGCCATTTATTGTTGCAGGGAAGCAGCAGTAGACAGGAAGGGAGCACCAGGGCTCAACAGATAATTCAGACACCATGGAAATAAATCAGATTCTCATCACAACTTTCTTTTATTATCAATTTAATTTTTGTTACTTGCACCATTCACATTATCTGAATACACTCTACAGAATGCTGCTCTGCTGCATTCATGTTTTCTTTTGTAGCTGCCTGTGCATGTGCATCATTATAATAAAATCCTTAAATCGTCAGCAGTGCAGTAATGCTGCTACTGTATGGGACTGTTACTTACAGAGCTTTGTGGGGAAACTGTCAGCACAGTCTTGTTATTGCTATTATTGTGCGTCTGTTGATGAAAGATGACGCAGGCTTCAGTCGCTGGAAGAGTCACATCATATCACAACCACTGGCAGTGTTTGCTCAGCAACAGCATCAGTGTCTCAGCTGCCTCGATTGTAGGTATGGGTATCCTGTTTATCTGTCCATAGACATGATTGTGCAAAAACAGCATTTTACTAAAATAAATCAGCTTTTTTACAACCATATCTTTATATTTATTAAAAATGATGAAAATGTCTTCATTAAGATGAAGACTAAATGTCTGGACTAACTTAGATTTTCAAAACATAGCCCTATTCTAATCCTTCTAGTAGGCTTTCAAAGAACTTAATATTATATCCTGTTTCACTTGGATAAATAAGCCTGCCTTCTCTTCCTAATCTTGGCCCTGTCTTATCCCTCACATAATCACGGAATGCCCACCTATGCAGGCAGGTGGCCTTTAGCCAGCCTCTAATTAGCCTACACTTCAAGTTGTAATTCCCACAGGTCCTAAACCGAATCCTGACACAGCTTGTGTTTATCTTATCGTCACATTAACCAAATCAGAATCATGCTCTGACTTCGAGCAACACTGTAAATTCAGATCAACATCCAGTTCAATAAAAATTCTTAGAGATACTGATTATTTACCTCAAATATATCCTATAAATATATCCTATACATAACTGAGCACTTAAGTTGTCTGTTCATCCTTTTGTAAGCCCTTTGAATTTTCTTGGGTTAATTCTGAAATTTAATGATGTGCAGAATGTTGTGCTGTAAGATTC
The DNA here is from genome assembly GCA_037833715.1 of Toxotes lorentzi. Lineage (NCBI taxonomy): Eukaryota > Metazoa > Chordata > Actinopteri > Toxotidae > Toxotes > Toxotes lorentzi. Next base: position 4,898,995 of record JBBMJY010000007.1, on the reverse strand, counting down.
CCATCAGACTCACCTCAGAAGAGCAACGAGTTAGGAACTGAAATTAGAAAATGAGCCTGACAGGTGTTTGTTTTCATTCCAGGTGATATCGCTCGTCAGACAGGATCCGCTGAGCGAGCAGACAATGTCTGGTATCTAATTTAGGTCTCGGCAGGCAGAATGGAAGGGCTTTTTAATGAATGGTGATGGCAGAGAGATGATTAGAATGCATGGAATTAACTTCATATGGCTTGAGCGTAATCAGTCGTGTGCGTTTTTTTTTTCTTGGTCGTCTTTGATTAAAATTAGCCTTTCAGTATTTCACATATTAGGCGTTTCACACCATTAGCCCAACTACCAGTAAAAGTCGAAGGAGCCATTCAGACTAATGATGCTGAGGTACTCACCTGTTGCTGTCTTTGAAGCCACCTTTGGTACAGGTTGATATTGGAAGCAACATCCTGTCTTGTTTGTGCCATAGTAGGTGAAAAGAAAACAGTAATTATATAAATGCAGTGTTGAAACTCTCATTTAGCTTTCCACCTCAGTGTAAACAAGTTAAAACTGTTGATTTTGCTTATGGCAATTACAAAGTGCTGTGGGCTACTGTAGTGTAATAAAATGAGATTAAACCCAGCGTGTGAACATAAAATGAAAACGATGTGTGAATTTGTTATGTGGCTTGTGGCTGATAAGCATTAATTTCATGAATGCGGCGATGCGTTAGTTCAGGCAGAGCACTGAAGATGCACTTGCATTACCTGATTGCATCAGCTGCTTTATTTATGCTTCATCATCAGTGGCTCTTTCATCTGCTGCTTTGCTCCCGGCTGACTGGTGACGTCCACTCGTGTTTATAGAGACATAAAGCATGGCCGTAATAATCGGACTCTTCTCACCATTACTCTGCTGATACGCTCATGAACATGTACAGTCTGTGGTCATTAAGGAATTCAGATTGCTTCATCCTTTTGTACCATATTTAATCATTTGCTAGAAATGGTCAGTTCCTTCGTGGGATCATGAGTAAAGTCCTGCTAATGGACCCTGGAGATAATAATAATGGAAGGGTGTTGCTTTACCTCAGCAGAGCTCAGCGTGTGGAGATCTTAAATGTGCCCAGTAAAATTCACAGCGATCTGTGCATTAGATTTTTGTATTTCTTGTGTAGCCAAGGAAAAGCTCTCACATATCTGAACACCAGGAGCTGTGTAAGAAGTTGATGAAGTAACGCTATAACAAAAAAGTAGTGAGATTTTAGCGCACTGTTGCTAAGAGTGTTTTTAATGTGTGTGTTTCACCAGGTGTGGCTGCTGCCGGTGCTGGAGGCGGTGAAGGTGTCTCCTCTCATAGAGAAGGTCAACGACCACAAAGACTTCAAGAAGCTCCTCAGGACAAGAACCAACGTTCTGGTACTCTACACAAAGACAGGTAGATGATGGATATTTACTGCATCAGGCTGTAGACTCTGAGGTGGAATTTGCTGTCAGAGATATTATATTATGGTAATACATATGGTTTCATATGTAGCAGAATAAATTTCTGGTTGAGCATCCATTGTTTCTGTCAAGGGAGGAGGCGGGACAGCGGTCCTGCCAGACAGTCATAGTAATGGATCGTGGATAATACTTGTATTACCTCATTGACTCTCAAATAGCTTGTCACTTCAGAGGTGGTTGTGGAGTGCTGGAGAGCCAAATTACATTTGGTGTTATATCTAATATCATAGGTGTTTCATAGACATACAGTCTTTTAACCAGTATGTTCTAACTACAAACATACCTCATTTAACCATACACTTTATGTTATTGTCACATCAAAATATTCATACCTTTATTTCCTATAGAGCGAGTTACCCTTTTAGTGCTGACTTCATTATGTATTTGTGCAAGTGCATAATTACAGACAATTATAATCGTTTCATTATAATCAGAAAAGGTAAGTGTGAAATTCACATTTTCAAAGTGACTCATTTGGCAGAAGTCACCATGACAGCCTTTAGTTGTGTTTGGAAGACACACACAGTTGCATCCGAACAGCTAAGGTTTTTTAAAAAATACCTCATTTTTGACAGCAGGAGGTGACACACAAAATGATTATGAATGAAACCTTTTGACTGTCGCACCCCACGTCATGTGTTGCTCCAACATCCAAATTTGGGGACTTACTGTGGAGTTATGGATGTTAGATGCCATTTAAATGCCATTTCCTTCTAATGTGGCAGAGTAAGTACAGTACATGCATCATACCTTAAGATCCCAACAATCCTAGCATTATGAACACAAACAGCTTATGCAAGAGAGCTTAATAGTTAACATTAACTTAACATTAGTTCAGTTAATTGTCTTCATTGTTATGTCAGAATCTTTGCTTTAATTCATTCATTAAAACACGAAATTAATTAAAATTCCTTTTACAACTCTGTAATAAGAGTGGCACAGCAACACTGTGCCCAAATCTGATATAATTAATAAAAAAAAACATTTTACCACAGTATTATAAAATATATTGTGCAGTAATGTTAAGTGCAGCTTTAGCCTGCAGGCTACTTTACAACGATGATCACAGTGGTCTGTCTCAGCCGTCTCAGATACAAACTTGGAGATACATCTCTTGTAGCATTAGAAAGCAGTTGTTAAATAGAAACGACGACACTTTATGCATCAAGCACAGTTATAAAAACTTCCAACCATTAGGGGACCTCTAATGCACCACAGTAGATTTTAATCCAATTTTCATTTGCATGTTTCTGAGAAAGAGTGATATGTACTCAGCAGGTTTGAAGAAGGATCTGCTTGATATTACTAATTTTTCCATTTAAAAGATCCCCTTAACCTTCAATAACCAGCAGAGGAGTCTCAGAGCTCCCAGCCACAGATTTATTTGTCTCATAATTCACGGTCCATATCAGTCTGCATTAGGTAGATAAGGCTCCAATGTATTGAGCAGTAGCTCTGATTGATCACTGTCTGCAGCCATTCCTTCTTTAAAGATACCGAAGGTTCCCCTCCTCATGCAGGATTTCTCCTCACCAACCAATTATCTGACCACTTCCAGCCCCATCACATTCCTTCCCTGTCTTGAGTAAAGACAGACTTGCCCTGTTCTTACCCATCACCAGCCTATGACCCTCTGCAGTCAGTCACATCCCTGTTGAGTTTTGCTCTTGTTAGTGCCCATCAAACCTTAAGAATGAGCTTATCAGAAGGTCTACCAGCTACTGTCTTCTCACTTCCTGCTACATACATGGTAATAAACTGACACTGAATTGCCAGATGTTTTTGTTACCAAGCTGGTACAAGGCAGGACCCTGGGGAGTCATGGCAGTACCCTAAATCTAAATATAGCCATGGCCTGGAGTGCTGAGAGGAATTGTTCTCTTCATGCAGTGAATAAAACACATTTGGTTTCGAGGGGAGTATAAAAATGATGTATTGTGTTACACGAGCTCTAGAATATTACATTTTGTTTACTTTACTCGAAGGAATCTTCTTCGCTTGCCATATCTAATCAAAATCAGCAATATTACTGTGTGTTGTTGTAGCTGGTACAGTTTGTTGCACACTAGTTTCTCCTCCTGTGGTCATGAACTCTGCATGTCATCCTTGAGCTTACACTTGATGTTCGTCATGGCTCATGACATGGTAGAGAGCAGCATGCAGCAGATACGAGCCATAGTTTGCCCATATATACCTTATGGACATCCCACTTGTGCTGAAAAGTGGGTCTTCTTCAGCAGTCACAGAGTCTTTGTGTCACCATATAATCCTCCCATCTCCTGCTTAGTCACACTATTGTAAGATGTTGAAAGCTGATGTAACTTAAGCCCCCTCCCTGAACCCATCCAGTGAAAGGTATTAGAAAACCCTCTTCCATCACCCCTCCAACCCAAACTCAGCGATCTCTTTCTTCATCACTCGGTGCGTTAGTAAGACACTGTGCTCCACTGTAACTCAATTCCACTTCGCTGTGTTTGACACAACAGTGTCCTCTGTGTCTCCAAGCTCTGGGTTGTCCTGAGCTATTGAGAGGTTTTGGTAACAAGGCCTGACCATGGCTTATTCTCTGTCTGCAGCTACATCAGGGGACTCCCACCTGAAACTGCTGTCAGATGTGGCCCAGACAGTAAAAGGCCAAGGGACCATTGCTTGGGTCAACTGTGGGTAAGTAATGGGATGATTTAAAAAAACAAAAAACAAAAAAAAAAAACACATTCTAGGACTTCTTCTCTCTCCATCACACCCATTGACTCGCTGCCTTTTTCAACATTATGGCCTCTATTGTCCAAGGAAGTTTCTGACAGCTGTTATAAAGACAGAGCAATTTACTCCTCCTAAGAATGTCTGTGCTGCCATCCATCTGCACAATTTATGGCTTTTCTACCGGGCTGTAAATGGCCTTGTTCCACTGGTTCTATTGTACAGGCGCAATCTGACAGGAGACCACTCATTATTGGAGCTATTGAAGCTTTGGGTCTAATGTGTTACATCTCTTTATACCATTTCAGCTCTCCCTGGGTATGTTTTTGTACATTTTATCCTAAAAATGGTAAATGAGTGATAATGAAGGTCCTTGCTTATGGCTGAGTTTTTTTTTTCTTTCGTCTGGTGAAGCCAAAGGATAGTTTTTCATCTTTTATTTTCTGTGAGTTTTTCTGTTTAAATTTGGTTGTATGCCTCCCTGGTGAGTTGGAGGTATCACAGATTAGTGGCATCAGTCTTGTGTGGAGTTCGGAAATGATGAGTCAGTCAATCTGTTTGTCAATTCCAGTGCTGGGTCTTGTTTCAAAAAATTTGCCACTAGTGCCAGTACGGTACAACAGTGCTTTGCTTTTTTTTGTATTTGCTGGTTCTTTTTTTTTGTTGTTGTTAGTTGGTTGTCAGTTTGGTTATTTAACCTTAATTTGAAGATAGCATCTTCAGGCCTTTGCATGTATTGATTAATCCAAAAATAACCCATAAGTATTTAATAAAATCAAATTAATAATTATTAGAGACAGCCCCATTCATAGAGAAATTATTTGTTTTCACACTACACGCACTCTTTTCTCTAAAAAGCAGAATAATCCATCTGTCATCCTTCTTTCTGGAGCACAACTATCTCCAGCCCACACTGCAGAAGTGTTTACATTAAGAAACTGCTAGATACTCCCAGGATACCAGCACGAATGGTTTTCTCTAAGCACAGCTTGCTTTGCTCCCCAGTGGTCTGATTTTGGCTTGTTGTTCTTTCTGCCCTTCCTGGTGTTCAGTTCCACGTACTTTATTTGATTTTTTTTTTTTTTTTTATTCCCATCAACCCATCAACTGCATGAACCGTCGTCTTCACCAGAGAGGAAAGAATGCATCATAAAACAGGAAACAGAGGAAGGCAGCAACTCCCCTTTGACACCTAGTGCTCATTGCAGCATTCACAATCTCTCTCAAGCTTATCCTGGATAGAGGACCATGAGGACAGTATGGATGAGAAACTGAACTCAAAGCAGCCTGAAGAACTGTCAGAAGTTTTGGTGTCCATACTTGTCTTCAAAGGCACTGCGCGATACATCCTTTTTCTTTTTGGTTTTTACTTTTTGACTCTTATACTGTTCTTGTCTGGGAGGGTATGGTATCATCTCCGTCTTCCCTTTTCCAGCAACTCCAGCATGTTAGAGAGCGCGCTAATGTTAAGCAGAGATTTATACCGGGCCAGATTCCTGCCAGGGGAGCTAGAGCGATCCGGGTTCATCACTGCAGGACACACGGATCCAGTGCCAGGCTCTATAGCGAAGCATTGTGCTGTTTGGCATATTTCTCCACCATCTCAAATGGACCAGCTCCAAATTGAAGCTCCAGCTGAGAGCTCACGGTGGACAGAGGGAGAGAGAGAGCGCAGTGGAGCGCATATCACAGCGTGAGAATGGTCAGCCCTGCCAAGGAAGAGGGCCACCAAGGCCAGAATGACACACTTTGAACAGATGACAGGGACCTGAGTGTTGGCCAACTGGGATCCACCAGAGGGATGGATGATCTCATACAGGAAGGGACTGTGCTGCTTTGCTTCCATTCCTCTGAAAATTTCAATCACAGCACAGATTAGGATTTGTGTTTTGGAGTAGTAATTCAGTGGCATGCAGGGTGTCATCCTCTTTTCATTATGAATCCATTATTAATCCTTTATAATAAAAAAAGGACTCTGTAGACTTTGACCCAATACAAAGTGTTGACTCCAACTTTTTCTTTTCAATAACTCTTCAATCTTAAAGGTGCACTTCACTCAACTACCTCATTAGCTGGGTATATCTAACCCACTCCCCTGTCTACAAAAATTTGTAGTATGTTTTATTTGTAAAGGAGTCACAAAGAACAAATGTTTATATGATTCTAGTTTATCAGCTTGTTAAACGTATGATCATTAACCAACGTTTTTATTGGTTATGATTAGCTGAGATCTGGGAACACAACATTATAGTTTCACCAGGACATGAAATGCAATCGAGGGTTAGCTAACCCTAACCCCAACCCCAACGAGCAGATTTTAACAAACCAAACCTTTAGCCATAATTTCTTTATTTGGTGGTCAAACCAAAAGTGAGTGCACAACAAATGTAGTTTGTTGCCTCATTCCCAGATCTGTATAATTAACCACCATTATTAGAACCGATAGCAACAATGGCCAAAGCTGCAAAAATAAGACCTGAGTTCTGAAAAAGTTATAATTTAACTATAGCAGACCATGATCAACAAATCATCATGAATGGAGAACGAGACACAGTTCATTCTGTGAATCAGACAGCAGGTGAATGTAACTGCTGACATTGCTGTGTAACCCTGAGACATACAAGGCTATTCCACAGGTGAACAAGCTCTTTAAACTCAGGGAGTCAGAAGTGTCTCGAGACCTCAGCAAACACTGAAGAGACAGACTGTAAAGTTAAGCTTTTCATTAAAACAAACATGATAAGAATGGGCCAGTTTAGTGAGTGCAGACCTTTTCTTCTACTTTTGTGAGTCGTAATCGTAACAATACATGATTGGACAGTAGCTTTTCTTGGCATCTGTGTGCTGTTGCATTTTATCCCTTCACCTCATCTGTTTGTCAGCACCTTGTAACTTCTTATCAGTCGTCTCGTCCTGCTCTGCCTGCACTCATACTTTCTTAATTCACCATCCACTGACCTCCTGCTCACTCTATCATTGGTGTATGGACTGACGTTACCCCAGAGAGGAATGTGTGCAGGCCTCTGATGAACTGCCATTCGTGGCCTTTGTTCTTTCTGTGCTGAAGATGAACTTGTGAGTCATTCTAACTTCTGTATTTGTTCTGTGATTGAAGAGTGCTGCTGTTTCATTGGCTGATTCACAGGAAGCAAAGTTCAGAAACATAATGGCACGCAGCCTTTATTCTCTGAGTCACTTTTACTGTATGCGTACGACCAAATGAGTAAGAAGAACTGGCGCGTTTGGTGTGTGGCCTATTCACATTCTTCCACAAAGTGCCATTTAGCATTACCTGGTGATATTTAATGCCAGCATTGTTCAGCTCAGTTCTGTTTTTCACACTATACTAAGACACTGTGTCTTAAAAAACTGTAGTGTGTGTGTGTGTGTGTGTGTGTGTGTGTGTGTGTGTGTGTGTGTGTGTGTGTGGGGAAAAAAAATCACTGTATTTTCATATCTGTCTAGTATAAAAAGTTAGTGTCAGAGATGTTTGCGACAGTAAGATAAATATTTCTGTGCTGCCCAAGTTCAGTGCAATTAAGTTGGCAGCAGTCTGTGAAGAAGACGCATATAAAATATAAAAATGAGACGCTAGAAAAAAAACAAACTGTTAAAAGTAAGCATTAAAGTTTATAAAGCAGGAAAGAAAATGTTTTTGAGGTATGGGGCAAAACTTTTAACAGAACAGTCTGAGTTTTTTTATACAAGGCCAGCGCCTGTATAAAATACCACAGGATACACTGTGATTGATAAGGATGTCCCAAGCTGATCCAGCTATTTTTTAAATGGATCTGTATCAGTTCTCCATTTGGGATCCTTTGTTCATTTGCAAGACAGCATGTATGTCAGTAAGTGATGCACCCACAGCTGATTAGCTAACATTACGTTACATTTCGCTGACATAGTGTCTGATAGTCCAACAGACCTCTGAAGCTGCAGTTGTTGGTGGTGTTGGGTTTCAAATCTGCGTTGGAACTACAGGATTTTGCTCATAACACTATGCAAAATATTATTGGATCTTCCAGCAGATCTTCCTTTTACAATGAATATTTAATAAATGTATAATTTATGAAACAGAGAAAAGCAGTGAAGACTCACATTAGAGAAGCTGGAACCAGCAAATGTTTGGCATGTTTCGTAACAAATTACTTCAAAGAGCAGTGAGAAGTGAATGCTACCTTTTATCAAGTGACCCATGATATTCAAGTGGGATGTTTGTATTAAAAGATTTTAATGCAGTGTACAAAAGCAGAAGAACAGAGGTTCCCTCTGGGAATAGCCAATGCACTGTTGCCTACATATTGTGTATTTAGCTGTGACTGTTTTCAGGATTGGTTTCACTTTGTCAAATTATAAAACACATGCAAAGATGACCCGACACCTAACAACAAAAATGTTTTGGATAGAGCTTATTCAAATGATGTCCTTGAATGAGGATCCCTTGTCTTATTTGTACTGGTTTAAGGTTTCCTTGACACGATAGTTTTTGGGATCCTCTGTATGAGGCCTTCTGAGGACTCTCTGTGGTGTGTCTCAGGGAGTTGGAAGCAGCAGACGGGTTCTGAATCGGATGACTGTGCATCACGTCCAAATAAGTGTTGAGGTCACATCTGCTCCTGGTGTGCCCTGACTGGTGCCATCTGCCTTTATGAGTCAGCAGTATATGGCATTAAGCACACAGTCACCTGAAATACTGTTTGCCAACACACAGCACATGCAGATTTACTCTTCTTCATATAATGCAAAACTACACTAAACACATATTCGGCTCCCTGTGGATCTTGGAGTCATAAATGAATTCCCCCTCTTTGAATTTGTTAGTGTCGGACCTTCTCTTCAGCAGAGATCTCTCTCTCTAAATTAATGCTTATTTTGCCTGCTCTTTATTGTCGAAGAGGAACAGTACTGCATGCTGCTGATAGTACTTCTTTGTATCACGTGTTAAGAATGTGTAGGTGGCTGGTTGCATATTTATTTCCTTTCCAACTACAGCTTTTTTTCAATTATAGAAATAAGCCTTTCAGTGTGCTGACACACTGTAAAGTATAGGTTTTAATCAACGTTGCATTCCCATTGCAGATTCATGTGTTTGTGTATGCATAGTGGAGCAAATAATAAATGGAGCAGGGAGCCCTGTTTATATAACACAGTACACACGATTCGATTGATCTGATGAAATGGTAATGCAGTTATATTTTCATGCAGCATCTTCTTTCTTCCTTTCTAAATTTACTTCAGAGAAGCGTTATTGGAAAGACATTGTGATCAAAACACATGTTGGCAAAGCATCTTCTTAAACATAATTAAGTACATAATACAAACAGTATGAATAATGGTAGCAATGCAAGGAATTTAACAAGTAGTTACTGAACAGAGGGAAAATTGTGTGTGTTATATTCAGGAGACAGAGAAATGATGCCTTACATGAAAAGATGCTCAGACAAAAAAGGGTTTTTGTCAGATATATAATCTCCTGTATAAGCTCTTTTGTTGGAAGAAAGGGCAGGACTCTGGGTAAAAATGTCAAATCTCTTTGTGATGACCCGTTTCATAGCTATAGGTGATAACTAAGTCTGTAATTTAGTTAGAATTATCTGCGTATGCGATCAGAAATTTGCATTTCTTTCCACCTTTTTTATATATTTGAGTATTTGACAGTTCTTTTTTTTCCTTTTAATCCTATTTTTATTGTATTTCAATCTCTCTCTTATTCAGAGATTCAGAGGGTCGTAAGCTCTGTAAGAAAGTGAAGGTGGACCCGAGCTCCAAACGTGGAGGAGCAGAGCTGCTACATTACAAGTGAGCTGTCAGACACTTTTCCACACTTAACTGCTTTCCAGAAAGTAATACTGTGTTCGCAGCTTAAGAACCATGTCATTCGCCGTTTACTCCTGGTGTTGTGAGCACTGTGTCTGGTGTGTCTTGCAGAGACGGGACGTTTCACACCGAGTACAACAGGCCCACGACCTTCAAGGTGAGTACTCAGCCACAATCCAGCATTCTTTAAACATGCCTTCAGCTCAAGTGCCCCACTGCTGTTCTTTCTGTGTCCTTCTAATATTTACCAATGGCTCTTTACATTATTTATTTATTTATTTTGCAAGTCAGTGACCATATTATAATTTCCTGTGGAGTCCAGTATGTCTGCTCAATTTATTAATTTAGTGAAATAAGAACAACTAAAGATTGTGGATGAAAAATGCATAAAAAATTAAAATGTGATTTCTCTGACTAATATTGCAATTGAAATTCTGTTTCAATAAGAATAAATCTCCAGGCCTGTATGGATAGTCTACATAGGTTTGTACCAACCATAATCATATTGTGCTTCTCCACATAAAGAGTCAGATACAGTGTTGTGGTCGCTCGATCTCGCTGAGTCAGCAGGAAGGAAATGAAATTCTAATTGAGCTTAGCTAGTTTTCTACAGAAGATACCAGTGTTAGTGGGATATTAATTAAAGGCGGTAAAATGAATGCTTGTGTATGCTTATGTTTCTCTGCAGGTTTTATAAATACGCAACTGTTTACTATAACTTTGCAATAACAGCTTAAAATGGGATCAGTGTGTTCACAACTTGTTTCCTCTGCCCTCAAGTCACCAAAAATATCAGAATACAAGAGTGATACGAGATAATACTCAGCATTTTTTATGATCGTGTCATTTGAAAGTAGTAATTATTTTTCTTGATAATTGCTGCATATGTGTCCCCTTATGGTAATAATGATAAACTGCTGGTAAGTCTCATCGGACGAGTTTTAGGTTTTAATGTCTGACTGACTGATGAGCACTAATGATACTGTTGACAGGTCTGCTCTTCGGCTGCCTCAGCTTACATTAGCACCCCAGACAGACTGAGCAAACTACTTTATAGCCTCCAGAACTTTTTGTGACTCCATCTGATTTTGTGACATGGTGTTGCCAATGTAAGCCGAGGAAGAAAAAAAATGTTTTCATGTATTTTCATGATCTCACAGATGTCGGTAGTCTGGCCGGGGTGAAACCAACATTTAAATCGAATATTTCTGACCTAGCTTGCCAGAGGCTAGAGCAGAAGATTTAATATACATCCACATACAAAGTGCCGCTTCTGTCTCTGGCAAACCATCTTTGATCAAGCACAAATAGTACAGATACTTGTATACAGAGATGATGTATAGTTTTATGGAATTAGTCTAACTTTAATTAGCTACAGCTTACTAAATTTGTTGGCTGTAGTTGTTATGTACGCCAGAGAAATCAATGGTTACCACCTAAACTTTAGTTTTTCACATGTAAGACACTTACTGTATGTATTAAGTGTCTTACATGTGAAATTGTGGTTTTGGGAATTAAAATTCTTAAGAATCAAATTGTGGTGATATGTGAAGCCAATCACAAGGAAGTTTGACCCCTATTGCTTTTTTCTGTTTGTCTGTAGGGTTATTATTCTGTTTGTCTAATGTATGCCCTTATGTATTTCCCTGGCAGATGGAAAAGGCCTCAACAATAAAACACCAGAAGTCTCAATTTAAACTATTACAAAGTAATCCTAACAATAACATCATGTTCATCATGATTGAATATTCCCCCTGTGTCCACACTGTCACTGTTGGAGTGCTGCTGCATGAAATATTTTCTGCTGCTGCCTCTGCAGACATATGGTTCAATATATTTACAGAAAACTTTACCAAGCCCATTACTGGACACTTAAAGGTACTGAAATAGCTCTGACACCTCATGGATGCACCAACATATTGGTCTATATGAGCTTCCATCTGGCACTGCCTACAGGAGTGACATCTGCAATGCTCGCGTAAATCATCTCCAGTCACTCTATTGTTCCCAGGATAATTCTGTGCCAGCGACAAGTTGTTGCATGATGTAAATGTTGCCTTTGTCAGTATTCTCAAAGATTCATCATTCTGTCTTTTTCTTTTTTTCTGTTTTTTCCTCTGTTCAGTCCATGGTAGCGTTCTTGAAAGACCCATCAGGACCCCCACTATGGGAGGAGAACCCTGAGGCAAAAGATGTCGTCCATATAGAGACAGAAAAAGTAAGTAGTGACCTAAACAACCTTTTGGGTTTTGAATTAATTGTAAAGAATCTTCCAGTCCATGGTTAATGGAAGACATCCAGAGCAATGTTGATGTTCATGTTGCTGTAATTACATGACCCTGAGAAAAGCAGTTAATGCGATGCAGGGTCCACCTATCCTCTCCTGTCCCATTGAGGGTTTGATCATCTTCTGAAGCTGACACAGCAGCATGTCCACCTCTGCAACACAAAACCCTGCCTATAAAAGCAACGTATCAGATTTATCATGAAAGAGCTGCTCAGTGTAGTTTATGAATTCTACTAACACGACCTAACACAGCCTTACAGCCTCCTTAGTCCTTACAGCTTAGAAAACATTTCTGGACAGCTCTCACCCAGCCAGGTCAGATGACACGACACATGGCCTGACAACCTAAGGCACTAATAGATGATAAATATACTGCATTTTGAAAGCCCTTTAATTTAATGAACAGCGGTCCTGTCAGTTTTTGCCTGCCCATCCACTCATGCCCGGAGGCCTGTTGAACGTGTCAACAAAAGATTGTGCTGAATGTGGGGTTTTTAAGAAGTAGCTAAGCTCATGAAGGTGATGATGAGGAAGAGAAACTGGTATGGGGGCTGATCTACCTGCTGTCCTAATAAGAAAGTCACGTTTTGTTTTTTTTTTTTCTTTCTATGATAATGTGATGACTCTGTGTAACACACGCAGTTTAATAAACTGCTGAGAAGCAGCTACTGAAGCAAAGATGGTGGAGTGCTTGGTTATTTTAAAGCTCTTTATGCTAAACAGAAAGACACTTTGGGAAAACTACCCTGCAGCGAGCCGTCAGAGGAATCAGGCTGTTGCAGTCATCATTGTCAGTGGGATTTAGTCAATATTAGCAATGTTTCTTGGACAAATTTAGCATTTACACATGCATTCATTTTATGCGCTCTAAATATATCCTGTTGATAAACAATAAAGCCTCTTCATCATCTTCTCATCTCCTCTCTCTCTCACTCTTTTTAAGGACTTCAGGAAGCTGCTGAAGAAAGAGGAAAGGCCGATCCTCATGATGTTCTATGCTCCCTGTGAGTCTTTTAGTTATCACAGTGTCCTTGCTACACTGCTTCAGCTTGTTGTGATCGGTAGACAACGTACCAGAAACTGACAGCTGATATTACTGTACAGAAAATATGCATTTAATGTAACCATATAAGATGCCTCATTTGAAGAGAGAGTATACAGTATGTGGACAAGATCAATATACTTGGCAATATTACACTAACACAGTCAATACTGCAATGAGTTTTTCTACATAGATCATAGCTGGCAACACACTGTCTCGTCTTTGAATATGCTACACAGTTTTTAAAATCAAGAACAGGACTACAGCTAATTTATATTTTCGTTACTGATTAAACTCTCAATTATTTTTTCAATTAATTGTTCGCTTAGTCAAAAAATTACCTGTCACCTGTTCGCAGAGCTCAAAGTGACATCTTCAAATCGCTGTTTTCCTCGACCAACAGTCCAAACATTATTTACAATAATATGAAACAGAAAAAAAGCACACAACCTCACAGCTTTTGAAGTGGGGACAGTGAGTGTTTGACATTTTTCTATGTTTAATTACTTAAATAATTAATTGAATGACCAACCTGCTGATTGTTTCAACAACACTTAAAGAACAAAGTCATTGTCATTGAGTTACTTGTCATGTCTCCTTTTGTTGCTCCGTAGTAAAAACTTTACATGGGCTTTTCCCCGTGTTGTGCTCAGTTATTATGGTCAGTGGTTTTCTGTACATCATATCTTTCACAGCAGATAGCACACTGCAAGCTGCTATTGACAAAAAAAAACAATTCCCCTGACAGATGATGGGAAATCTTTTGACAGTCGTATCGATGCTGTCGGAGCGTTAGCTACCACTAATAACTTCTGGTGTTCTGCCTCGTGTTTTGGTTGCAGGGTGCGGCGTCTGTAAGAGAATGCAGCCCATCTTTCAGCAAGCGGCCACAGAGACGAAAGGAAAATACGTAAGTCTGCTGAGTCTTCCCCCTGCATACTCGGTCAACTGTCTTATTGCGTTAGCTGTCTCTGATCTGCTGCCATCCTCCTCTGATGTTGATGATGAGATGTGTGAGCAGTGAATGCCTGGATAGTTACCTTGCCAATCTGTAACAGTACAGTCTGTCAGCCTGACCTAAATGAAAGCTATCTTTGGCTGTAGTTCTTATAAAACTTCTTATTCAAGTAGAATACCTCAACAACTTCTGCGCCAGAGCTTTTATTCAGTAGGATAATAACGCAGATGGCCTTTAAGGGCAATTCACTCTCTGCTGGACTTGAATTATGCTTTATCTGGGTTTTGATTTTCCACACACCAGAGCAATTACAGTAGTTCATTCAAAACCCTACCAATCTCGCCCAGCAATCTGGTTTTAATGATTGTAGTGCTTGATAGTATTGGGCAGATCTATAATCAGTGACTATATTAAATGTGTTTCTCACTTGGTTTTTACCTGGCACCTGCAGCCACAGTTAAGGGCTAATGTCCTTCTAGCTGAAGTTTACAACCTCGATATAGATTACATGTCAGTTTAGTCTGCCCAGTCTTTGTGTTTACTCCCTAACTTTTCCTGCTTTCATCCCATTTTCTTCCCCTCCCGGGTCTCTTGGGTCCCCTAAAGACTCATGTTGTTGGTTTGAAGACAGGCAGTATTACAATGGCAAGAAAACTTGGTAAGGGAGGGGGTGGTGGATCTGTTCCCAGCTGCTGAAATGGTTTTTAACAGCACCGGAGAGATGCACACACAAAAGTAACCACAGGCCTATGTAATCAACTAGGGAAACAAATGTTTTGTGTTCATAAACACTTCTCCTCAAGCACCAGAAGAAGAAGGGTGAACATTCTGTGCAGTGAGAGCAGAGAGAGGCAGCTGCCTGAGGAGACAGGGAGGTAGAGTAGTGCATCGTGCTTGCCTCACTCGAAGCTGGTAAATGAAAAGATAATTAACTGCATGTTTGATTATTAGACAGTGCTTATGAGTAATGAAACAGAGGGGTTTGTGAGTGTGTGAGGCTGAGATAGGTTTTTTTTTTTTGCAGATTGTGCCTGTTATTGTTAGAGATTAATAGTGCTGCTGACAAGTGAAAGCTTTGAATACTGCATTGGTGTAAATTGGTGCAACACATTTCTCGCCTCGTAAAGGCAATTTCTGAAGTGTTGCGTCTTGTCAGGCTGAAAAAAACCTCACAAATTAATGTGGCTTTTAGTTTTCATTACATCATTTGTGTTTTTAGGTTCTTTGAGTAGTATCTCTAAATACCAGTTCTGGCACATGCTACATAAGCAGGATATTGTTGATGTACACCGTCAACAAAAATAGGTGGAGAAGGCACAGAGCTTGTTATGACTCACGGACATGATTCTAAATAGTTCTGTCATGAACAGGGTGTTGTAGAATTTAGTTGAAGTAGGAAGTTTACATATTGTACACCTTTGCCAAATACATTTAAACTCAGTTTTGTACAATTCCTGATATTTAATCCCAATAAAAACTCCCTGTCTTAGGTCAGTTAGAATTACTACTTTATTTTAAGAATTCAAATAGTCAGAATGATAGAGAGTTATTTATTTCAGCTTTTATTCCTTTCATCACATTCCCAGTGGGTCAGAAGTTTACAGACACTTTGTTAGTGTTTGGCAGCTTTGCCTTTAGATTGTTTAACTTGAGCCAAATGTTTTGGGTAAACTTTTACAAGCTTCTCACAGTAAGTTGCTGGAATTTTGGCCCATTTCTCCGGAGAGAACGGATGTAATTGTAATGTAATTGAGTCAAGTTTGTAGCCTCTTTGCCTCCATGTCCATTTGGAAGACTCATGTGTGACCGAGCTTTAACTTCCAGGCAGATATTTTCAGATGTTGCTTCCGAATATCCACATAATTTTCCTTCCCTGTGATGCTATCTACTCTGTGAAGTGCACCAGTCCCTCCTGTAGCCAAGTACCCCCACAACACGAAGCTGCCACCTCTGTGCTTCATGGTTTGGATGGTGATTCCCTGACTCTTGGCTGAGGACTCTAGCCAAAAAAACGAGTTGTTAAGCAAAAAAAAGTTATATTATCTAACAAGTCTGCGACACCTGGCTGAAGTGAATTTCTCATGTCCTTTCTGTTACCGAAAGTAAAACGTCATGAAGAAGTCGATCACAGAAAGCAAACGTTTGAATAGATTCATTATATCTGTTGTTTCACAGTGCAGTCTCTTCTCGTACTTTGAGTAGTCCATCTTTTTGTATTGGATTCCTTTGATGATGACTAACCCGTTTTGATGTTTGATGTCCTTTCTCTTTCTTGTCTCTCTGCCCTCTCTTTTCTTTACCTCCCTGACAACCCACGACTCCTTTTCCCCTCATTTTGTTTTTTTTTTAAGGTACTGGCAGGGATGAATGTGCACCCAGCCGAGTTTGATAGCCTCAAGCAGGAATACAACGTCAAAGGCTACCCAACCTTCTGCTACTTTGAGTGAGTCGAGTCCTCTCATCCATATCACTTTAGGCTCATTCCTCACTTCCAAGGAACAGAACATAGGAGTAGGGCCACTTCAAACAGAAAGTGCAGACCAGACCTCTTGAGCACTAGCAGACGTGATGGCGGCAGACTGAAACTCACAAAGGTGATCCTCAAGGATCCGAATTTGTTATACCAGGTGGAAAAGAAAATGTTTCTGATAAAGTTTGGGATCCTCTGGTATTCCCTTTGAAAAAAGTAAACTCACAGCAGGGGGTCAAGGACACAAGGTGCAGCCGGGTGCCATCGTCAAAAGAGTGTGCACACAGAGTGTGATTTTGCTATGAAGTTGAGCTGAAATGAGTAGTTCAGTTATGGATTAATTCATCGACAAAGTACTAATCAGCTGCTAATTTGATAATTGATTCAGTGTTCAAGTCTTTTTTCAAACAAAAATGTGAAACTGTCCCTTGTTTCAGCTTCTCAGTTGTGAGAATTAGCTGCTTTTCTTTGTTTGTTGTGAAAGTAAACTGAGTAAGTTACGGCTTTGGAGTTTTGGACCAAGTGAGTAATTTAGACTGGCCAGTGCAGCACCTTGCCAGAGATAAGGCATTGTATTGTGGCAAAAGTTGAGTAATTGAACTTGCTGAACGACCCTTTTCTTTGCTCGAGGCCCCAGCTTCTGGAACCATACTGTTCCAGTGCAGCTGCCCCTCTGAAATGAATGAAGAGGTTGCATTTTTTTTTTTTTTTATCATGTGGAGCTGTTGTCTGCCTGAAGATTCAAAACCTGTCTGCAGTTTTAATTATTAGTATGTCAGACTAAGGAAAGGTTTTTAATTTACTGTACCAAAGTTTATTCACCTTCAAGAACACCTTAAGGCGGCATCTGACATTGATTTAGCACTTCGCCTCTGAGTTTCCTTTTAGTGTTTGGAAGAAGTTTATGCTGTTGATAATGTTTTGGGGTTTTTCTATAGATTTTTTTTTTTTGGCATTTCTGTTTTATTTGACAAAGACAGAAGAGAGAGACAGGAAAGGCAGGGGAGAGAGGGTGGGATGACATGCAGTTAAGAGCTGGGGCCAGATTCGACCCCAGGCTGCTGCAGTTAGAGCTCAGCCTTAATGCATAGTGTGCGGTCTACCAGGCGAGGTGAGCCACCAGGGCCCCTCATGCTCTTGGTTATCTGATCATTTGAATTTATTGTTTAGTACGAGTGTCTAGTGTTTAACTATGCACATACACACACACAAACTCAAAGCTTGTGGCCACATCAGGGGCTGAGTGTGTGACTGATTGTGTTTGTTAATGCCGACCCTTCCAGCCTGAGGATCCCCTCACTGTCCTCATATTTACAGTGTCATTAACTGGGTTCTGATGCTGTGTAGCTCACGCTCCGTTGTTGGCTTCTTGTTCCTCCTGCACCGGCTTTATCAACCCCATTTTCACATTAAACACTCTCTCATTCCAGTCTGGCCTTTTAATTAGACCGGGACTGATTAAGTGCCTCTGTGGTTAGCCAGTATGTGTGCACTTCGTTCTTGTGTTCGTTAGTGCGTGTGTTGTGTGAATATGGGCACACGTGCATGCCCATGCATTCGTGTAGCTGAGCTGGAGCCAGTCTGTTAGCCAGGAGCACATTAGTGTCAGCGCAAGGGCCAGTTAACGACCATCCGAGCCCATTGGCTTCAGTAATGAGCCCCTCACTGATAAACAGCAGCTAATCACTGCAGGGTAAATCAGGATCAACACTGCTGGAGTTATCTCGCTGTTGCACCC
Organism: Toxotes lorentzi; assembly: GCA_037833715.1. Taxonomy (NCBI): domain Eukaryota; kingdom Metazoa; phylum Chordata; class Actinopteri; family Toxotidae; genus Toxotes; species Toxotes lorentzi. Next base: position 4,880,505 of record JBBMJY010000007.1, on the reverse strand, counting down.
GCTGTAAGACCAAGTGTTCAAGGTCTTCTACCTTTTCTGTCCTGCAGATTAAGAAATCTTACTACCCAACACAGCAGCGCACCTCAGCCTTCTATCAACTGAACAAACAATAAAAGTGAAACAGTTTCAGCTTCTTTGTCCTTGCAGTGTCCTTTAACAAAGAAACACACAAAACAACTGTCCCGCAAATGACATTTATTTCACATTTCCTCCGCTTGATTTTACAAGGTTTTGGTGTACTTTACGGCAGCAGAGATAAAGCAAGCGAATATAGAGTTGGTCATAAATCTCACTGATTGAATTCCAAGCAACCACTCTCCGCCACAGTTCACTTAAAATGCAAGTTCCAAGCTCCAAATCCAGTGTGTGTAATCGTGTATCACCTTTAATAGTGTCCACTCTGTATCTCGGGAGCTGTAACTACGGTCGTCCTCACCCCCTGCATTTGCAGAATCACACTGCCCAGAGCCAGTTACTACTGACACTGATCCTTCGGCACTGGGCTGAGCCACCGCATCCCCTCTCCAGCCTTCATTTAGTCACAGCGAATGTAGATAAAGTCATTCCTATGAAGAAAATCTGCTTACGTTTGGAATCTTTTCAGCCTCTAAAGCTGGGAAGATGTTTCTAGCTCATTTCAAATGCATTACGATGGGTTGCCAGCAATTTCTTACATGCATTTTTAAGCTAGACATACAAAAAACAAGACAGAGGAAACGGTATCAATCATTGCTGAACTTTTCATCTGTCTTTTGTCAGCTCTCATAAAACACCTCTTTTTGCTGCCAGCTCTCATGCATTCACCGTGAGAAACACACAGTTGACACAGATCTCATGATCTCAGGCCACATATGCCTTTTTTCACGCTGACTTTTCACCATGGCTTACTCTGATCTAAAATTTGCGATTTTTAAGCGAAGGAACAGCAGTGCGTGCAACAACAAAATTATTGTGTTAGATCCAGTGGTGCAGCCAGCCACAGTGATTTTATGTTCGAGCAACTAAGGCCTCAGTTATATTCCAAGAAGAAGAGCTGGAGGAACAAATGCATAGCTCAATTATCATTTGTATAATTTTATGAATTTGTCAGGTACTGCTCAGGATTTGTCCATTGCTGACGGTTGGTTTAGAGATCATCTTGTTCTTGCTCTCTTGTCTTTCAGGAAGGGAAAGTTCCTTCACCACTATGAAAACTATGGAGCTACATCCAAGGACATCGCTGACTGGATGAAGAAGTGAGTATGGTCCTGATTTCTTTCACCGTCTTAAGATGCATTAACCTAGTACTGAATTCAATATGTTTGTGTTTTTATTTTATCAAATAACGAACAAAACAGACCTTCCAAACTACATTCTGCCTTCTGTCCACTAGAATTAGTAAACTCCTCGTACATCTCACCTTGGATGTCTGGCATCACCTTTTCCTTCTACTGTGGTCTTCATCACACCTTTTCTTGCCTCTCCTCACCTGGCTGACCTTGGCACGGTGTCATCAATCTACACCTGCTCCGTTCTTGTCTCATTTTTCTTTCTCACCTTGGCTCACGCTCTCTGCCCGTAACTCCCTGTCTCCCACCTCAACTTGGCTCTCCTGTTTCCCATTTTCTTCCACCTCCCTTTTCCACTTGTGTTAAGGGCCTGGCAGGAAAGCCACAACTGTCCACAGGGTTGCAGCCAGAGGGTACAGATCAGAGCTTTCACAGCTATCACAGGAAACGGAGCTAGACAGGCAGAGGATGTATTCCAGCAGTCTCTTTAGCCCAGGGGCATATCATCTCCCTCCCCAGTCCTAAGCTCTTACTACTCTGCTTATTCAGGGCCCAGCAGCATAGTTTAGAAGAGGTTGCCAGGTTGGCAATTAGGCAATCAAATGGACCGAGTAGTTGCATGTTTAAAACTGACTGATAATGCTGAGTATAATTACACCTCATATTTCAGTTTTTCTAAAAAAGTGATAAACAGTGGTGAAATTAAATTTAGCAAACATGCATTTCTGTTTTATTTTATCTGTTTATCCCCCTTTGTCTGGCACAAAACAAAAAATAATTTTACATCAATGTATTGACCTTAGACTGTTAAAATTTATGTTGTTCATTTGCACATAAATATGTTCCATATGGTAAAAAGATAGAAGACTGGCCTCCTGCAAGCCTCATCACATCTGCAGTTTGTCGTGTCAGAGCCTTTTTTTTTATCTGGAGATGCTGCAGATGGGGAAAAGCTGAAAAGGTTTTTTTTTTGAAGTGAACAATGTTGAAAGGTTATCCCAGAATATTCTGATTTGCTGCGTTCATATTTGGAGACGTCGTGTCCACGGTGCTCTTTTTGTAGCACTCTGCCTCAGATTTTTTATCTCTTCTCCCCCATTTATCACCGCTACTTCGCCTCCCAAGTTTTGATGAAGTTTCTCTTATGTTCAGATTCAGCTGTCTCAGTTTTTTGATTTCCCACTCAGTTTCACTTGCGTCACCCTCTTTTCCTAAATCATTCCTTTGTTTTTTTCTTCCAACAGGACAGAATCTGCCACTCTACTATAATACTTTGCACCTTTGCTTTTGTATGTTGTACATTATAATGTGTACTTGACATTTTCCTTACTTACTTAGCATAGAGTCTACTATCAAAGCAGTAAGTTGACACAGAAGTAGAGGGAAGAGTCGGTATCCTCGGTGATCGTATCAGCCCTCTGCAGCAGGGTTACACCAATAATGGGGCACAGCAGAAGTGGTGTGGTTGCATAGCGGCAGGAGGAAACTGCACCTCATGTTGCAGAAGAGCAACCAAAGATGTCATCTGATAAGACCTAAGTGTAGCCTCAGCCCCTGATCCAGAGCATTTTATTTATCAGAGGGATATATATTAGACAGAAGACATTCTGGATTACGTATCTGGAGGAGATGCAGCATTTCTTTGCACACCAGCTGCACAATTCTTGTGTTTTTAAAAGATATGCAGTCTCATGTGGCTTTATCATGTCGGCTCAGGCCAGAGTGTGTGATGATGAGAAAAGAAGGGGAGCAGAAGGGGAGTGTGTACATGCGTGTGTGGACTTGTTTCACTATATTCGTGCAGTCCCAAAACCAGAAGCACACTAAACTTGCGAGGTCCAACAGCCCCTCAAGTTTAAATGGCTCTTTGAGGGTTAAGACTCTGTTTTAGGGTTAGAATGAGGTTTAGGTTAGAGTCGGGGTTCGGGTTAGACGTTTAGTTATGATGGTTAAGGTTAGAGGCTAGGGAATGCATTATGTCAGTGATGGTTCCCCATGAATATAGTAAAAGGGTGTGTGTGTGTGTGTGTGTGTGTATATCTGTGTCCACTCGTTCTTGGCATTGCACCACTATGCTCCGTCATCAAGGCGGGGCTGCTTCGGTCCAGATGTGTGTGTGTGTGTGTGTGTGTGTGAGAGTGTGAGTGTGACATGTTGGGTGGAGTGTGGTTTACAGCTGTGTCTGATTTGTGCTCCATACAGATTACACGCCAGCTGGAGTTTGTCTGCTTTTTAAACATCCCTCACCTCTGTTACCCTTTCTGTATCCCCTTCCTGTTTCAGTCCTCAGCCCCCCCAGCCGAAGACCCCTGAGGTGCCCTGGTCAGAGACAGACTCCGCGGTCTTCCACCTCACCGATGACTCCTTTGACAGGTTCCTGGAGGAACATCCTGCAGTACTGGTCATGTTTTACGCCCCTTGTGAGTAAGAAAGCAAATTGAAAAACAGCAGGAGTTAAACTAATGATAATAAATGAATTATTTGATCTTTACACTGTCCAAAATAAAGCAGCAGATTCACACACTTGAACATTTTCAGTTGATTGACTGATGCAAAATTTAGTGAATTGTCTCAGTACCAAAATTGAATAGAGCAATCCCTCTGACAAGTGTGGGTAGGCTCAGTACTGAGGCCATTAAGGATAAAGACCGCTTTACTCTGTATTTTACTTTGTATTTACGTCTGACAGTACTTCAGACTTCCCTCCTCTGTCTGTGGAATTCAGAAGATGTAAATCTTTAAAGAAGGGTCAAAAATATATAGTTTTATTTTTTAAAAAGGCTCAAACACACAACACTTAAAATATGTGCAGCAGCGTGTCAGAAGAGCTTCACATTCCTTCCTGCTGCTTAAGACATTCGCAGATTCTCTCAGGCAGAAATGTTATTTAGTCACACAAATATCATCAGTGTTTCGCTGTCATGCACAGTATTAACAATCAGCAAGGGAAAGTAACCAAAGAAAGACTGGAGATGAAGAACAGACTGAGGATGCGCTCACTCTTGAACGCAGATTTTGGTAAACATTCCAGGTTTTGTCAGTGGGTTAGATTGTTTTTCCAGTTTCAGACTGCTTTGCTTTGGTCCAGCCTTGCTGCGTGTGAGGGAGCTGTCCACAGGAGATTTTGCGTGTTGATAAATGCGACCAACCCATATCTGTAAAATCATGCAAAATAGATTTACCCCATTTGGAAACACAATCTGAGTGCAACAGGTACACAACACAATCTGAATTGTACTGCAACCAATTTCTGGACCTCTTAGTTACCGTTTTCTTTTCTTTTAGCTACTTCTTAACTTCTGACCATATCACCTCCTCCTCCTTTCTCCTCTCTCTCTGCCTGCCTATTATTCCCTTTCTCTCTGTGCTCTCCACAATATAAAAATAAATGAATAAATAAAAATAGGGCCCTTTCCCCTGGCTTGCGCCGTAATGATGATTCATTGTTTTTCAAAATTTCATCACATACTTTGCTGCAGAGTTTTCATACCTCCGGGTTTGCCAGGAGCAGTGTACTCCACCCAGAGGGCAAACACACTCTCCAGCAGTTGAAGTGATTAAAACACATCCTTAACACTCGCACACTGCAGTGGGACGTGCTACATCCACTTCTCATGATTCACTACCTAACACTCAAAAATATTTTGCAGACGGGTTATTTAAACTAAAAAAATGTCCTGACTTTCTGAATTTTTGTAAATGTGATCCACAGAGTAGGAAAAGCCAGGTGACATCATCATTTCATTTATCACATCAGTCTGTTTGGAATGTAAAAACATCCATTGCGCAAGACATTTGAACTAGGATAGACTGAGATGCTGCAAGCAAACTTTTGGATCAGCTCTTGGTCAGTAGGTAGCTACAGAGCCCAACTACATGTATCATCATCTCAGCAAAACATTTTACAAAATGTCTTAATGCCTCTTGGCCAGTTGATCACAAGTATGACTGGCACCAAAATCATCCCCTTCGAGTCATTTCATTATGTCGAGTGTGTGTGCTAATGCTTTACTTTAGTGCACTGCTATGTAACTGAGTTGTAATGTGTTAGTATACAGTATATGAAATGCACAGTGTGTGAGTAATTAATCATTGAAATCTGTGCCAAAATAAATGAGTAAACTAATGAGTAATAAAGCAAACTTAGAAGTGACGTTTTCCAAAAAGAAAAGCAAATTCTACTATCAAAAGCTTATTACTGTCAGATTGGACCTTTTTTAAATAGGGGCTTTGTTAGATTTTAGGTTTATTTTAAAAGATCCATCCTGCCATAGAGCTGCTATGAGTTCTCATTTTTATATCACTGTTTACCAAAGCATTAACAGAAACCACACTTAATCAAGCAAACTTGCAGAGATGATTTTAGTGGCATTAGTTGGTGTAGTTATTAGTTATCTAGGGCAGAAAATGTGGCTGAATTTTTTCTGCCATCCTCATCCTGAATGTACAGGAAAATGTTTGAGTTTGACCAGCGCAGGAAGAAGGCAAGTCCTCCCTGTTCCTGCCTGGTGACACAGCTTCACAGATGCTTGTCCTGCAGTTGACTCACCCTGCAGACAGCAGCCATTCACCCACACACTCAAATCAAGGGCAGTCAGCCGAAACAAGCTGCCTCAAATCTTTTCAGCTTGCACACACAGACCAACACACACGCGTGTGCACTCATGTGACACATATCAAGCACATATTTCACACCATGACACAGGCATTTATTACACACAGTTACACTGTATATCTCTCTCTCACACAGACACGCACACGCACAGATGCCCAGTCTAGCTGCTTCAATGCAGTTTCTTAATGGCCCTGCTGTCAGAGTGAGATTAATGGTCTCCCAACCACCTCCATCAGCTTGCATTTCTGTCCACCTCTCAGCACGGCCATTCTCACCGTCCTCTGAACAGCTCTCAGTGGGGGTTATTTGCGTGCAGCTCCATGCGGTGGTAAAACCTGAAACTGAACGCCATTTCCCACAGTGAACCTGATAATGACCAAAACAAAAGCTCCTCTCTGCCAGTGTTGTTGGAAGAAAGCACGGCAAAATACTGAATGCAGAATGTTGTTCCAGCAGATATGGCCATAAATGGCAACGTTTGATCCCTACATTTTTTCTTTTTGTGTTGCAGTTGGTGCATCAGGAAGTTATTAGGTCTGATTTTAACATCTCCCCTGACTGGCCACTTAGCAAGTAGCCACAGGCTCAGTTTACTGCTGCAGTGGACCCAGTGAAGTTGACCTCACAACACCCTAACATCTAACATTTGTTGTAAAGCAGAGGGAGCTAGCCAGGGTTTTTGCTTTTTAGTGTGCATCTGTTTTCATTACAGCCACAGCGGTGTGTGTCCAGTTTGTTCGTTCTCTTGATTCTGAGGTCTTCTCCCCCACGTCTGAATCAGCAATATTTCAATGTGTTTCTGAACCCCCCCCCCCCCCCGCACACACACAGACACACAGACACACACACTGACCATGCCCCTCATGCACCACTTGTTCTGAATGTGGAGCAGGACTGATGCGCAGCACAGGACGAACAGATTTGGTTTTCTTCCTTACTCATCACTTTGAAGGGTCGCACAAAGTCCTTTTAGTCACCGTTTCTCTGTTCAGCCTCAACACAATCTGCATGATCACACACCAGAGTGATTCAGTTGAAAGAGAAGCAGCTTTTTTTTCCAAGACCCATATCACACTTGATTTATAGCCTGTGCCAGCACTGCATTATATATTGAAGAAAGGAATTCCTGAACTGTTATGACAAGGGCAATTTACCAGGTTTGGAAATGTACCAAGTTTGTTTCATGCATCCGTGCACAACAGCATTGTGAGCACCCACACACAGACACACACACTGCTCATCCCTGATCAAACAGCATAATCATTCCATCTTAAGACAAAACATCTTGTACATAGTGTGCGAAGAATATTATTTTATGTATTTGAAAGTCATTTTACATCCAAAAATAAAGTGTTTGCCGGTTTGCTCATGCAATATTAACACACCTCCACACCAAACATAGAGTTTATTCATGATACTTGGAGATCGGCAGATTTGTTGCAAACACGTTCACACACACACACACACACACACACACATACAGACACCACTACCTCTGGATCATACAGTTATACTGAGAAAAAACATCACTAATGCTCCTCATTCTTAATTAAAGAACAGAGACGTTTGGCTTGATGAAGTTTGGATGAAGTTTGGAAATGTAATAAAATTCAGTCTCTTTGAATTTCTTTGCTCTCAGGCTGAAAACGTCACAACCGTATCTAGAGCTCTGAGATAATTCATAACATCATTAGTGACTGTCAGTGGAATCAGAACGTGACTTTGTAAAGAAAAACAATTGATTATTTTATGAGATCTGAACATTGTCATATCATTGATATATACTGATACAGGAAAATATTCCTATGAATGAACAATATTGCCACGAAATCAGGTCATGATTCTGCAGCGTATTTTTTAATGCAATACTAATATTAAGAACAGTCTGACAAAAAAAAATGTAATCATTAATTGCAGCAACATAGAAGCACGTCTGTGGTCTGAGCTTGTTTCTGCCGTGCTTAGTTATGTAAACACATGAACGCACCTCTCCCTTTGTCCTTTTCTTGCACTCTTTCTTTCACTACTGTACTTACACCCAGCTTTTAGTCTCACTCAGTTTCCAATAACACACCCCCCTGCCTGAGAGTGAACCATGTAGTAAGCAATCAGACATGAATTAGCTCTCCAGGTAAACATGAGAGACTCTTGTCATCTCATCCACAGTTTCAGCCTCGGCATGCCAGCAGTAACCCCCCGCCAAACGAGGGTGAAACAGCAAGATACCAAAGAATTACAGCTGTTGATGCATTGATTCAGCATGACAGCTCTGTGGATGTAATGCTGTGCAAAGATCGCAAGATTCTAAGATAGAGCTTGGCATTGATTTCATGGAAATCATTTCTACAGGAATATCTGATAATTTATATGTTCTGTAAGGTGATTCTGTCTTATTTACTCTCACTGATATGACTGTTTTAGAAAGTAGGCTGATATTGGCTGGTATTGGCCCACATGTGAATAAACATTTCAGTACATTAATGTTTTATAGCTCAGGATGCATTTTTCATGTATTTTAATTGACATTTTGTTTTATTTTTATTGCTAGTTTTATGTATAATGAATTAAGGTTACAATTTAAAGTGCATATATATTGTGTATTTACTAAAATGATAAATGTCAAGTTTAAGAGATTATCAAAAATGTTTTTAATAAGAACTGAAAATTTGTCAGATATACTGTTATTAGTTTTTTGATTCTCAAACAGCAGTATTGATTATCAGCCTCAAAAATCAGGGCTCTAATGTGTGATATGAATCTTTTAGGGTGTGGCCACTGCAAGAAGATGAAGCCAGAGTATGATGAAGCTGCAGAAATACTCAACAAGGGCGCAGATGTAAGTTTCATGACCTTTACTTGTGTTGACATGTGCACAGCATGCATGTCTACAGGCCTGTGTGCTTTGTTAATTTTTCATATCTCACAGTCTGATGAACATACAGAACTACACGGGTGTAGCGGTGCCTCATTAGCAGATCATAATAATCCCTCCTCTTGGCCTGAAGGCTGTTTGGCCCATGCAACTGACACGCTGGTCAGTCTGTCCAACAGCTCAGCTCTCGATGTGTTTCTGATTAGTCGGGTGTGTTCCTCACCTCTCCTCTCTGCCATTACGTCCTCTGTGGTAATCTAACACTCCCCAGCCAGGGGCAGGGCCTATAAAACTCCAGCCTGGTGACTGTAGCAATTATCTCATCCATGAGAGTCCCCCTGGCTCAAGGCTTGGACCTTCTCCTTGTGGCTCTCTGCCCAGCATTGGAGGTCAATGGGAAAAGCCTTGCCATTATCTAATATGGATGGACTGGAGCCTCTCTCACCCTGAGACCTTAAGACCCAGCATATCATTTATTTTTCTCCTCCTTGCTTCTTCTGGTGTTTTTTAATGCAGTACTTTTATATACACAAAAAGCTCTGTGTGCTCATTTGCAAACGGTTTCTAAAGTAGGTGGTGTTAATTGGTGTCATGTAATGGTTCAGACTAAAGGACCTTTATTGGTCTAATTGGACAGATCTCTGCAGTTATTATTTTACCAAAGCCCCATGTGACTTAAGGTTTGCTATTGTTATTTCTCCACAGAGTCCGGGTGTGTTGGCAGCAGTCGATGCCACAGTGCACAAAGCTGTGGGGGATCGCTTCAAGATCTCTGGCTTCCCAACTGTTAAGTATTTTGAGAAAGGTGAGGAGAAGTACACACTGCCACAGCTCCGAAGCAAAGACAAGATCATCGAGTTCATGCACAAGTGAGTCGCACACATTTAGACACAGACTCAAGCGCGTGTACATTGCAGTACTATTGTCCTGAGCATAAACATTTCAGCTGTACTCTCTTTTGTCCTTGATTAGCTGCAATATTATTTTATTTTTTACAAAATGTCCTCCCAGTGTAGTAGATTAATCTTCGGTCACTGTGAAAAGTAATGGGCTTGTGATGACATCACTCCAGCTGTGGCAGCAACTGGCTCCATTAAGGCAAAGTCTGGCACCATTTTCTTTAAGGCTGACGTGACTTTTTTGGAAGCAGGCATACTGTGTATGCCTACTCTGTATCTCTGTTTACTCTTCCTTTACTACCTACAAAAAGTGTAAAGTGGTATTTTTCATTCCGTGTTGTGTACATAATAAATATCGTTTGCTCTGTTTCACGTCGCCAGTCCCCAGGCACCTCCTCCACCAGAGCAGTCTTGGGAGGACAAGCCCTCCAGCGTCAGCCATCTTGGATCAGAGGATTTCCGAGAGGCGCTGAAGAAGAAAAAACATGCTCTGGTCATGTTTTACGCTCCCTGTAAGAGCTTAATTCATAACAACTCTACTTAACACCCGTTAACTCTCTATTAAGGTCTGGAATTACTCCTGAAAAGCTCATCTGTAATTGGCACCAGACAGTTTTCACAAACTGTTGAATTTCATATGTTTGATTGTTTAGATCAAAATACTAAGTGTGTGTCAAGTTTTTGCAACCAAGTGTGATCACAGCCCTGCTCAATTGGGCTTGGTGTGATCATGTCCTGGGCTTTAACCAGTGTGCGTATGTAACTCGGAGCTGCCTGCAAAGCTCTTCATCGCACAGTATATAAACTCCACCTAAACCTTGGGGACACTTAGGAATGATTCAGATGACTGAGAATAGATTTGTTCAAGTTAAAAAAAGAGAACAAATCACTATTCCACCTCATATTTCAGTGAAAACATGAACTTCTGCTATGCAGCTTTATAGTTAAGCCCTGAAAAACAATGACCAAAAAAAACATCACTTGGAAAAAAGTTAACTGTTTCCATCAGGCTAACAGAGGTCAGACTTCAGTTTTAGCATTTGGTCTTTGGTACTAACTAATCAGCTGTACTTCCATAAAGGCTACTCTTTTCATTGAACTTGACTTTAAAAGGATTTCTTTAAAAATGTAGGGACCCAGTGTTATGACACTCTTTATCTGACTTCTCAAACAAAACACAGATGCAGAAGGAATACAGAGCAGCTGACTCGCTTAATTATCAATACATACGTGAACACACGCATGCAACCCTGTCGCTTTTTTTCTGCCCTTTGTGTCTGATGTGGGCTTCAAAGCCAGTCAGGGCACAGCGGTCAGGCTGCTGCTCCCATTGGTGCTTCCTTCTACAAAGAGACGCTCCAGATGCGCATGAGGCAGCAGCAACCTGCTGCCCTTAGACCCCACCCACCCCATCTGCACCCTGCTCACTGCTGTCTCTCTGTATCACATAGGGAGTTTGCATCTAATAGAGCATTTGATGAGTTGCAGCTGTTTGCTAAGACGTTGAGTCTGGAGATACTTGAGACAGAACAATCAATTTACGTTACAGAGGTCTGGCTTATTAACTTTCAGCCTCAAATCAGCATAATTGAAACTAAACTAAATCTAAATGCTGTCATATCTCCTCTCTCTTGCCGGCTCTTTCCTGACCTGAGGCAATACTAAGTAGATAGTCGCTTTATATACAGTGTTTAATTAAATATTTGTCTAATTTATTAAATACCAATTTGCAGCCATCTGTATAAGTAGTTATACGTGATGTTAAGTTCCAAAAAAAAACCCATTTTGCTGCATTTAATGTGAAGGTGTAATTATATTGCTCTGCTTATCTATAGTTTGCACAGAATCAAAGCTCCCACAGTACATCTACCTGACAGTCTGCCTGCTGTTTCCTCTACCTCACTGTCTGACTCTGTCAGACAAATATGAGGAAGATGAGTGAAAGTGTCTGTGCCAGTAGAGGAGAGAAATGAGAGTTGCAGGTCTCGTTATCAACAGCAGACTTACCTTTTAGCTGCATTCAAGATGAGAACAAGACATGTGAAAGTTGAAATATTCCTGCACAACCCTGAGCATGCAGTGTGATGCCACCTGCCCTTTATTCAGTTATCTGCTCTCATTGTTTGGCAGTCTCTGTGCAGTGACAGTGACCTGTCTGATCACGCTGTTGTCTTCATGTGAGAGGAAAAAAACATAGCAAATGCACCTGCTCTGTTTTTTGATGTATCAGTTTCAGAATCGCGACAGAACCTTTAAAGGTTTAAAGGCCATTTAATGTTACAGCTAAAAGGGTACTTCAGCGGGAAATGGTTTTCTGAGCTGTGCTGAATACAGGCTTGGAGAGGTAGATTTGGAAAGGAAGATAAATGGATGGTTGCAGAGTTGACGTATAATTGAGTTGAAAGTAGAGTTATCTGTGTGTATGTGAGTCCTCATGGGCATGCACACAACAGTAGAATACTTAATTATAACTGTGGCCACCATCAGTCAGTGCACTTGTAGCCTCTAAAATCCATTTACAGTAGGATCATTATGTTAATGCTGTTAATGAGCCAGGGGAGATCTTGGCTAAAACAGGGCCAGTGTCAACAATGTGTACCTGAATATATATTTTTGTTTTGTACATTTTGATAATACTTTCATTAAGAGATGTAGCTTTAATGATCTGTTATGCTATCTTGGTAATCTGTTATGCAGTTTAATCTTAGTTAGAGCAAGTTCACTATATGGCCAATTAAGGGAAATCTGAAGTGCAGCCTACTATATTATTTCAGACTGTAGTGTTCCTCCAACTGTGTGGCAGCAGTTTGTTTGGCCCTTTCCCTATTTCAACATGAGAATGCCTGGATGCACAAAGCGGGGTCCATAGAAAAATGCTTTTCCCAGTTTGGTGTGGAAGAACATCTCAACTCCATCAAATTCCTTTGTGATGAACTAGAACGCCGACTGCGAGCCAGGCCTTATCACCCAACATCAGTGCTTGACCTCTCTAACGCTCTTGTGGATTAATGGGAGCAAGTCCCTGAAGCCAAATTCCAAATTCCAAAATCTGGTACAGAGCACAAAACTAGAAGAGTGGAGGCTGTTACAGCGGTAGATGGTAGGTAATGTTTGGGTATCCACATATACTTAGGTGACTCAAATGTTTGTCTAAGTTCAGTCTGTAGCACCTCCAGAGGATTTAACCAGAAGTTGTTGCGTGCAAACTAAACAAACCTTCTTATAGTTCATTTGCGACTCTTAGTCATAGGCTGATTGATGAGGCATTTCACCCTAATCCTGCACATAACAGCTTTGATCCAGTCACCCACTGACAAGCTGCCTTTTTTCCCTTTTGGAAAATCTGTTTGTCGCCACAAGAGATATTTTTGCATTTCTCATCTTTCCGGCAGAAGAATTCAGCACCCAGCAGTGGTAACAACAGTTTGATTGTATTGAACAGAAGAGCTGGGTACTTGACATTAGCAACAAAGGAGCAAGAAAGCAAACGCCGACAAATTTCAACAGAAAATCAAAGGAAAAAGATGTCATTATAACAGCAGTCACTGTGATTGCAAGTGATGTGCAATAACACATCTTTCCCTCTGAGCGAGATGTAGCTAGAATCAGAAAATCTTCCGTCACAGATTAATAGCTACCATGCAACCTGCGTAGCGTCATGTTTGTGTGACATTATTACTGTGCTGTGATGCTGTTTAGAATGTGAAACTAGATGTTGTGCTGTAAATGTGTCATGAAGAGCTGTAATAATGTGTTCTCCTCTCCCAGGGTGTCCGCATTGTAAAAACGCCTTCCCCCACTTCACCACAGCAGCGGAGCTCTTCAAAGAGGACCGCAAGGTTAGTGTTAGTGCTTTTTCACACATTCAGTTTAATGCGCACTTTTACATCAAGCACGAGTGGTGTGGCACGGATCCCTCAAGCTCGAGCACAATGCCACAAAGGAGGCAGAAACTGTTAGCCTTTGTTTAAAGTGAAGAACACACTTTCCAGTAATTGTTGCTGAAGATAGTTCTCTGTGACTGTGTTTGGGGTCATTGTCATGCTGCAGAATGAATTTAGACCTATCAGACGCTAACGCTTTTTTGACTTTTCTGACAGTTCAGTCAGGGACAGATGAGAGTTTCGTAAAATAGCAGGTAATCTGAAATTAGCATGAAGGGCTTCACTCTCAATATGTCTAATAAGATCTTAGCATAACAGTGGTATCCTGCAAACTCGCAACTTAAAACTTAAAACTCCTTCCTAGTATTTGTCCCCATGTGACAGTTAGGAAATTGGCCACTTACCTAAAGCCAACGCAATCTTCGGCACACTTGGGGCCTGTGGGTTACTGGAGGTTTATGCAGTCACAACAGGACACACTCATCCTCATCCTCATTCTCCATCATCTCTACCCCCTTTCATTTCTTTTCCCTCAGGACTTGTGTCCCGACACCCTCCTACTCCTACTCTCCCCTGTTAATACCCTCTGACTGTAGGGCTCAATATTTCCAAGCCTTCTTAACTGTGTGACTCACTACCTCACACACACACACACACACAGTCCAAACAAAATGTGAGTGCGTGTCTGGCAGTACTCTGAGCTATAATTTATCAACTCAAAGTGACACTCACCTTAAAAAAAAACCCAAACTGACTTTTGATTGTAAAGACTCAATGAGATGCTTAATGTTAACTGCACATGGTTCCAAAAGTGCTCAGGCAATGCTCTCTCATTGGTTTGGAATTTTTCTAAATCATTGTCAGATGGGACGAAAACAGTGACGTGTTCTCAACAACTAAGTCATTCATTTTTCTGAGGCAATCCTTTGTAACATTTCTCGATAGCATTAAGCCTCACCAGATAAACTGGAAATGTTTTTGTACAAGTCTGAGTATTTAGGAACTCACACATTTCTTTGCTGATTCCATCATTCGTAAACATAAATATATCAGTACAACATCAGCAGTATAATAACAGTATGTCCTCCACATTATGACATATATGTTGGTTTTTCAGTACAAGGAGAAATAAAAATTAGAAAGACTATCATGGACTGAGACACTGGTCAGTCAAACAAACATAAACTTTGATATCTGGAGCTATGATTCCCAAAATGCTCGCCATGAAACGCAAACTATTGAAAACCTAACCACCTAATGGAAAAAATGACTTTGTATTTTAGGGAGAAAAGTTATGACTCAAGAATAGTCTGTTTTTTTTTTTTTTGCTTTTCTTTTGTTTGTTTGTTTGTTTGTTTGTTTGAGTTCCAGTATCTAGTGGCCACAACAGCTCAGGGCGCTTTGGCATTGTTCACGCTTCAGCTGTGGTGTTTGGATCAGTATCCTCATGGTGAAACCTCCACAAACTGCTGAACCAGGGGACCCTCATATCTGTGAAGGTTACATAAGCGCAGAATTTTAAGATCTCTTCCCTCCCGAACCTCCAGTGGCCAGTGGAGATGTGAGGTTTTGTTTGAACAAGAGTATATTTGAGAGCTCAGCATGTGTTTACTTGGCAATCCTCTCTATTTATAAAGCTGAGCCCCAGTGTATTGTACCAGTCCGGTGTTGATCACAGTCTATTAGCTGCCCTTGCCTCATTTACCAAAGACAAACACAAGCTTAGCTCCAGCTTTGAAGACACAAACAATTAAAACTCCACATTCTGTGCTGTATGACAGCGGGAGAGCTGTGCACAGGGTTTGTTCTGAGCTGTTTTTACTTCTACCCAAATTCCTATCAATAGCAGCACTGAAGGTGCACATTGGCTGGAACTGCTTGTTTCCAAAAGCAGTCTGTTGCCACAGCAATGAGAACACAGTTTCAGCCATTTAAGGCTGAGCATGTGGCTATATGGAGTTTCTACCTGTTATCCATTGTGTTTTGTACATGCTGCAGCTACGCAGTGCACACTTAAATACCCCATTAAATGGAGGCTTGCTGGAACACTGTCATTCCTGGAAAACACTGACAGCAGGGTTTTACTGTAGATCTCTCGTAGTGCTGCACCGCTGCTTTTCTAAGCGGGTCCCTGTTTTGTTTATGCTATGCACATACACAAGGATCATGGATGTAATAAGGAGAATTAGATACAGTTCAAAGATGGTGCCCTGTCATTCCGATGAAAGTTGCTCACTTGGCATGTATGCCAGAAAGAGTCCTCCACGTTAGAGCATGCACGCTAGAGTCCTTCTTCTCGGCTGAGAGTATGCACGTCCAAGACTTCCTCTGGCTGAGCTGGCTAAATTCCTGTTGGCTCCCTACATGCATGAATGGGATAAAATAGCAAATAAAACAGCTTTTCTAGACTTTCCGAATGTTATTGGGCCAGAAGGATCAAATTCTGATAATGAAAAGAGTAATTTCACTCAGAAGAATGAATTCACCATTTTACAGCCGCTCCTTTTCTAGTGATTGTGTATTGTCTCTCTTAAATATAATTGCTATTGATCAGTTAAATTTCTTGATTTACTGTAGTACCAGCATTGCAGACCAGCTGTGGGTCTGCACTAGCATGGATGTAGGAACTTTGTTGTGGGAACAGAGCGTGTTCTGAGTGTTATCAGTATAGTTTGATTACCACTCTGCTCTTCAGTGTCGACTGGTAATACGCTGCTCCTCATGATGTGTGGTCCTGTCCCTTGAAGATGGATCAATAATGGAACTGGCTGCAGACTGTAAAGAACAACGTCTCTACGACTTCATTTTGTTCTGTCAATTCACAGCAACTCTGATTGATTACACTGCGATGAGCAGTCGGATGGAGTCTCTAGTTAAGTTATGTCCCTTGTCGGTGCTGCTGCTTTCAAACTGTTGTAACTCAGAGGTGGTTAAATATAAACAAGACTTCCTCATTATAAGCTGTATCTTTTCATGAACTGTCCAGGTACATGAAGAAATGTGTTGTCAGCTAAATTTGTTGACTAATTTGCTTTTTCAAAGGTGAGACACCTCAGTGCTGCTGAATAAACACAGCTTGCAGCAGGTGAAGTCCTCTTGTTGTGGGAGCGCGTAGAGGCCTAGTTAACAACACCTGCTTAACAGACCATAGAAGAAGAATATCCCTTTATAGGCCTTGTCTTTCCTGCTAATGTGTAGTAGACTCAGTTTTGTCCCTTTGCATTCACAGATGTTTTAGCTGCTGATGCAGACGAAGCCACCACTCAACAACAGTTTACTCATCTGAAAGTATGAGGGTGCTTGTGTAGATTCTCAGCATTTGAGTATTTGTATTTTCATAAGAAAAGAAAACAAGAAGCACTTGTATTTTGTAATTAGGACAAGAAGTTTGGAGAGTCGCTTCACGGTAGGGTGCGCAGAGAAAGCGTCTAATATGTTTTCCTGCCGCAGCAGATCTGTCATTTCCACATTCAGCGTGAGCAGACAGATGGACGGGGAGCGATTATTTGATGTTGACAAGTTCAATGTGCAGCGTTCAGCACCCTGAGAGAGGGTGACATTTCAGCTGTCCAAAAGGACACGCTGAGTGAGCCATGTATCAGTGAGGCGGCATTTACGCCTCATTGAGCGGCTTGTCACTAATCGATGCAACAGCCTCGCAACATAAATCTCTGTTGTTGTTTTATGTTAGAGTGACTGTTGTGGGATTTTTTTTTTCTCCACCACCCACTCGAAATGGTTTAGCTGAAGAGCAATACATCAGTCATTTTTTGTAACCTGGAAAGAGAAAGTAGTGATCTAAATTTGGACGAGAAGAGCGTGTTCATCCTGCTCATGGCCACAGCAGCTGAATACATTTAAGCCCCTGTTGTAAATGCCCACTTTCAAGTGGATAAATATTGAGTTCCCTATTACATTCTCTTGTAGTCTCCTGTGTGAACTTTCTTTATAATATTGATCTACAATTATAATAAAGTTTATTTGCTCTGAAAAATATAGTGAGTGCTTAAGAGACACAGACACAGTAACTAATTGATCCTAAACAATAAAAATGCTGGATTTGAATTAAAATAATTTTTATTGAACAGTAAAACAGGGACGTATAATGATGGAATGTGAACCAAGGCATAAATAAACTTTCAGAAGGGTTTAGGAGGCAAAAGATGTTTCAGATCTCATCGGCTTTTATATCCACGGGAAGGACAACGAGTACTTACACTTCATCATGGTTAGACTTGTTTTTATTATCAGAGAAAATAACCACAACTATTTTTAACACACAAAAATACACACAAGTTTCCATTGGGTAACCTTTTCTCAGACACAGATCAAAGAAGGCTTCTTTAAGAGTTTTAACCAACACACAATGCAAGTATCTTAACGTGCTTAACAAATTTCTTACAAGATCATTTCTTGAGTTTTAGATTTGATGACTTGAAATTAATGAAATTTTTTTGACATTACATTAAGTTAATAATAAAGTTAATAAATCTCTAGCTTTATGTTGCATTGTTCTTTGTTCACTGTTCTTCTTCAGATTGTATACGCGGCTGTGGACTGTACAAAAGCACAGAACCATGAGCTGTGTAAGCAGGAAGGGGTGGAGGGCTACCCAACATTCAACTATTACAACTATGGCAAGTTTGTGGAAAAATACAACGGAGATCGTGGGGTAAGTTGTGCTACATAGCTCACCAGCTCTCGTGTTTCGAATGTCACTTACTGCCTCTGAGAGTGCACACGCAACATCTAGTCTCCACGTAAACGTTCTTCTTCACACCTAGACTATTTTTTTGTGGACAAATCACCAGAAGTGGACAGAAATATTATGTTAACTGAGCTATTTATGGCAAAAGAACTTGTCCAGGGTCATGGAAACAGCTCAACCCAGCCCTAAGTGGAGTATTAGACAATTGGCAGCAGAGAATAATTAAGGTAGATCTTAATATTTTGGATGGGGCTAAGCAGATTGACCTTGAACTGGGCAACAATATTTGCATTGTGTTTACATCTTTTATGCCAATACCATCAGGCCAAGTGGAGAGAATGTTTACCGACTGGACTCTGGTTTATATTAGAAAAAAAAAAGCATTTCAACACTGATAAATTGCTTCAAGTTTTGAAATAATCACTACAACCTGTACTTTAGTGACTCACTAACTGTCCCTCTCTCCACAGGAGACAGGCTTCACTGGTTTCATGCGAAACCTAAGAGGACGTGACCAGGAAAAGGTTGTCAAGAGGAAGGAGGAGCTTTGAGGGTGGTGTGCAGGGAGGGGGCGTTGCACTGCACAGTTTGTCATTGCACTGTGACCCTTGACCCTGGCAAGGGCCCTATCTGCACTGACGTGGGAGACTTGATGACCTCAGCGAAAGGCTATTTTTTTATACCGTGGTGATCACGTTTGTAATAATACCAACAGAGTACCTACAGTCAGACCGACCACTTGAGACTTCTTCTTTTCATGGATATTCTGATGGGCAGAAATTACATAGAAAAAAAAAGCGTGATTTCTTTCTTTCTTTTTCTTTTTTTTTTTTTGCCCAAACACTGTGACTGCATATGTGAAAAGCTACACCCTATACTGTATCTATGCAATACTGACCCCTGCTTAGCCCTGTGGGGGTCTGTATGACTGACTGACACCCATGGTGGTGGGTGGTGGTGGGCATCATTAGTTAAAGACGGAGGCTACACTGTCCATTACTCCACAGGGGTCCTAATCTAGTCGTATCAACCCAGCTCCGTCTCTAGAAGAGACACATGCTGATTATTGATTATTGACATACACCTGTTATAATATTTTTGTACAGAATCTTCATGTGTTAAGTTCACAACCATCCAGAATATTGCTTTGTTATCCTAAGAGATTATTTGGACGGAAACTGCATTTAACATGAACATCTAAAACAGTCCAAAGCTGTGAGAATGCTACTGTAGGTAATCGGGATCTGTAGCAGTGTGAGGTAGGTCAAAAATCATGGCCAAAGGGTAAATATTCTGTATGGTTCCAAGCTTTCTGGATTAGTTTTGCTTTTAGAAAGAACTTGTAAATTTTTGTTTCCTCAAATCAGTGGCCTTACAAATAGAAAAATAAAAAAAATTGCTGGAATTGCAGAAATATGAAATGATAAGTGCAAGGGAACCAGAAGCCTGGTGCCCTTGGAGTTCCCCCAAGTAAGTCATGGACCAGAGCATGTCAAAGGAGAAGAAAAAAAAAAAAAAGAACCACATGAAATGCCAAATATTACTGCGCATTGCCCTTGATATTTTTATGCTTTGTACATTTCCAAATATTAACAACATTCACAGCTGTAGTGACATTTCACCTCTGGTACCTCCTTTGTTGTTCATGCAGAATGGGATTTCATCAATGTTTTAACAAGGGTACAGCTAATTTACAGAACCATGGGAGATGCTCACTATATTACATGTTGATCATAAATTGTTCTCTCTAAAGTAATCATGGATTCCACCCAGTATCGTACAGTTTCCTCTGCATTCTCACATTTTTCAGGGAGACGCTTGAATAATTCAAACCTCTGGTTTACACTTTGGGCATTCAGAGTTTTTTGTTTAAGTTTACCCAGTTTGTTTTATGCCCACACGTTTCTACCACTTTCTGCTGAACTGAACCACACCAAAGAGCCAAGAGCAAAGTGACAGCACTCAGGCCAGTGTTTCCCCGATCTGCATCTGCCTGCCATGTCTTGGCCTCGCTCGGCTTCAGTTAGCTTGGACAGTGCTCTCCCATGCCTTCCATCATATGCAGCGGGACGACTTCACAGTACATCTGAGGAGTAATTAAGTATTAAGTGAGTGAAGTCTCCAGACCCCCTCCCGATTCTCCCAGCATAACATCATCATCGATTCGGAGCCATCATTATTACCTCTGTGGCGATTTTTTAATGCTGTGTGTTTTCAGATCCCACGCTTTGGCCGCTATAAATATTTAAGAGCTTATCTGTAGCTGAACTTGTGTTTTATTATTCAAGACTTTGGTTTCTTTCATTATGAATACGGTTCTCAGGGATAGCGAAACACAATTAAAGGGAACTAGTTTATTTGTAATTTTGCATTCCAGCTGAATAATTTTGAGCCCTTAGGCCACCAAATTAAATGTTGTTTGTATCCCAAGGAAAAAAAATATTGAAATGTCCTTTTTCTGTGCTATATCAGAATATTATGTATTGAATAAGACATATTCTCAGTAGATGTTACTGAACCATTTCTTGTCAGACACATTGTGATTCATAATGGGCTAATTTCCAAGTGAAACTGTCTCAAATGTTCTGGCTGGCACCAAACACTTGTTTGTGTTCATTTTTCAGTGTGATTCTTAACATTTCATCGTATGCAGGAGCATTTTGAAAGAGTTCTTTATACAGTTAGGTGTTAATATATCGCTGTAACTAGGTGTTCATTCTCCTCCGAAGGGGAAACGGTTTGATTACTTCGTCAGTTTGTTTTCTTTAGAAATCTCCACAGTGACATCACAGGTTTGTTGAATAATAGAGAGAGCACCTCTGTCTTATCCCAAAGGTATCCATGTTGTGTGGGAATTTGTCACACTTAAGCCAAGAAGTCATTGTTGCCTTTGTTTATTTTTCTGTGCCCAGTACAGTTTTGCCCCATGCAGTAAGGACCTTGCGAGATTAAAAAAAAAAATTATAATAAAAAAGTCAAACATTTCCAGAACATTTTTCACTTTATACATTGTTCACATCTCTGTTTGTGTTATTTTGCAATCAAGTGTTTTTTTGTTTGTTTTTTACTGAGTAATTGTTGGGGATGTGGCTCTAGGGATGTCAGTGTTGGTTAGTGAACTGTCTCTACAACTACCTGATGGATTGCAATGAAATTTGGTCGATATATTCATGTCCCCTGTAGGATGAATTGTAGTAACTCGGTGATCCCCTGACTTCGTACTTTGTGCCACCACCAGCTCAGATTTTTAAATTGTCTCATACTTTGGTTTATGACCAATTACCTGTAAAAGTAATGACATTTCCATGAGCCTCAGCTTTGCTTTGTGTTTCATGTTAATGAAATGTTAGCACACCAACATAAAAAACAAGATTGGTGAATGTGCTAAACATTACCTGTTAAATATATAATTGTTAGCTAATGTGACAATTTTTTTATATATTAGGGAAATGGACGGAAGGCATTAAACAACATTCATGGTACTCAGAATAAACAACACTAGTAATTGCATTAATTGCTGTAGTAATTAATCAACACTTAAAAAAATGTTCTCTCTTATTGTGCTGAAAGTTAGAAAACATTGTTCAAGCACTTTACTTAAAAAAAAAAAAGACAACGTAGACACAAGTGAGAACATGTTTGAAGTTCTACACCAGCAGCACCAGGCTACACTGTTGGCACAATGAAGTAAACAGAAGTTGACCTTGTCGGGTGGCTGGACTGACAGGCAGTCCTGGAAGCATTTTTTTTTTTTCCTGTTTATTTTGACATTTTTCTCAGTTCTGCATCTCAGAGGGGAAACAAATGGACCATGAGCAGCACTCAGCAGATCTGACACTGATGGCTTTATTATGAGAAATGGCTGGAAAATGGCGCAGGGGCCTAAAAGTGACCCCACTCGTGGTGACGTCAGTTAAAGCAGTTGTCAGAGCCCCGCTGCCTGAACTTCTGTGTTTTCATAGATGACAAGCGTGTCACATACGATGGGAAACCAAGGTCCTAA
Organism: Toxotes lorentzi; assembly: GCA_037833715.1. Classification (NCBI taxonomy): domain Eukaryota; kingdom Metazoa; phylum Chordata; class Actinopteri; family Toxotidae; genus Toxotes; species Toxotes lorentzi. The sequence goes on along the minus strand of JBBMJY010000007.1, from coordinate 4,858,256 downwards.
AAGTAACTATGAGTATGAGTCGAGTCTTCACAGCTTCCCCCTCAAAGCTCGGTCTAAGCTGAGGAGTGACTTTGAGACTGAAGTTTCTTGTGTTCAGTGATTGCAGGGTCACTGAAGTCTGCTTAGATAAAGTGCTGTTGTTGGGATGCAAGCCGTGTTGAGCCATAGCAGGCTGATTAATGCCTGTGAGCACAGGCAGAAATACCCTCTCAATCCCAATTTGACTTTAGAGGATTTTCAAAGGGGCAGAGCATTTTTCATGCCTGGGAGCTTCGCTTCATTTCTTCTTTGTGGTTTCATTGGAAGGGAGGGGACAAGCCTTTTAACCTGTGGAAAATGAGCATAAGAAATGGAGGCATGTTAACACAAAGTCAAGGTCTGCTCGGATTCAAGTACCCTAAACAGAAGTTATTCTCCCCTGTTCAGGATTTTATCTCCTTATCTCTGCCTTCCTCCTCCTGCCTGACCTCCATCCCACTTCTGCTTCTCTGTGTCATAATTATGTTCTTTTTTTTAATTTTTATACAAACCCACATATGAACCCTTCTTTTTTCAGATACATCATTAAAAAGCAACTGCATGTGCTTTATTTTGTTGATGTGTTCTGGACCTACTTTAGTCCCTTCCCATTATTACATCATTTTTATTACATATATTTTTTTAATGCTCAATATGTTGACACTGGGACAAATTGGTCTAAACACCAGAACAATGAAATAAATAGACCTCTGAGAATCTGCTTGGGAGAGATAAAGATTTTCTTTGGCTTGTTTTGCATGAGGCAGTAATCAAAATGATTTGCATTCTTTGTTGAAAGATCCATATGTTCACTCTCAGTGAAATTCAGTGGAGTTGTTAGTCAACACTGAAGAACAGAACTCCTTTCATAATACTGCTGATAGAAATTGGTAAATTCTAATATATGAAATCCATATATTTGACATTTCTTTACCATGAAAATGTCAAATCCTCGTTTATCCTCGTTTAACAACCAACGACAATAGATGTTTGTACAAATTAATGCAAGCTAGATTTAAAGAAATCCATATTTTATGTTAAATAGTGCCAACTGCTGTCTGAGTTTATGAGTCGGCTACATCCTGCATACAACTTCAGTTCATACATGAATATTACTTACGCTTATATCAAGATATTTACTGTAAACGGTTTATGATCAATTGGCCTTACCCTTGTTTCACTCATGCTGAAAATGCTGCCTGGCTGAAGGGATTTGCTCCCATTCAGCCACAAGAGCATGATTTGTTCGATCTCTCACTTTGTTATTAGAAGATGTAATGAATGCATCAAATCGGGTCTAACCCATGACAATGCCAAAAAAATGTCAAAATCCTGCAGTTGAACCAAGAGAATTTTCTGCAGGTATAATTTTAGATATGTCAGAGTTCTCAAGAACTGCTAAGCTTAAAACTGAAACGTATAATGATGACATCCTGGGAAAGACAATTGGCGCTGATGCATTTGAATGCTGATGCGCTTGCACATCTGTTTAGACTGTGTCACTGTGAATGACGACACTGCCTTCCTCATACCTGACAGTCTCTGCACTAAATGCTCACCGAGACCTGTGGCTATTCATCAACTTGTCACCAGCAGCAGACATCCATCATCCACTTTCACTGTGTGTCTGTCTTTCTCCTTCTCTCACACAAGCCATGAGGGTAGTGAGGAGGTCCCTTCAGGCTGACACACTGTCTGAGCTCTGGGGAGATTGCATAGGTACGTGTGAAGGATGAGGCCACTAACTGTCTCTGTATTGTTTTCATTTCCTCTTGCCACAGTTGTGTTTTTGTCCATATTCTAACAGGAAATATATGAAAATAGAAAAAAAATGCTGATGCGAGTGAATGGCCTATTTCAGGTCTGAGTGGAGCGCTAAAGCTTGGCAGGATTTGGGTACAGATTATTCATTTTTCATGTTATATTAATTTCAAAGTTTTAAAAAAATTCAGCATCAGATGCTTAGGAGTACAACTAATTTGTTACTGGCTTTCAGTGGGAAAGTAGCAAGTGGGGCAAGCAGAGATTAGAGAAAAAAACTAGAGAATTTTTAAATTATGAAACATAATATCTATCACAACATTGATGAGCTCATGAATATTAACAATCTCAGTTAAGGCGTAATGAGTGAATAGAGTAGCACACTATTTGCGGACTACTAACCTTGTTGGTTTGTAGAAAGCATTTGTTTAGTAGCATTTTGTCAAAATGTATTATCTACATATATATTATGTCTTTCAGCACCAGGCACTGTTACGTGTTTTTATGTTTTGTTTTGTTTTTATGTTGTCAACTCATTCTTTCTATGTTTTATTGTAAAACACTGTGTAGCCATGTTTAAAGAAGTTCTACAGGGTATTCTGATGACAGAGGGGCTTAAGGTGCTGGCCATGTAATTGCAACGGCCCCAGTGTGAGATGTGCTGAAAGCTCCAGAGGACTCTATTAACTGGACCTTGAATTAAGAATTTTATGATCTCTTGCTTATGTCTCTTATTGCCTGCAGAATGAGTAATGGTTTATTTAACTGTTTTTATTATTTTCATTTCACAACAACTGTGTAGTCTTTAGAGGAGTGTATCACCAAAATAATAATCGAAGTATAAAGAAGCTAAAAAGCTCAATAAAACTAATTAAGAACAACTATTGAGAACAAAACTGCTGCTGTTATAATAATTATTATCATCAGTAGTAAAAGTAGTATGTAAAAACACCATAAATTTAGAGCCAAATTAACAACTTTATTGAGAAAACAATAACATTACAAGACAAAAAAAGTCCCCTTTAAAACTACTACAGTACAGTTACGAAAAAAAATTTGGAATTCAACAGAAATCATTTGTTGTAATTAGCAAACTGAAAAATCCTGGTTGAGGACAATAATTAGACCAAACAACAGATTTTATTGGAACGATCTCTGACAAAAAAAAAAAAAAAAAAAAAAAATCAAAAAACGACACAGTGACATGGCGTGAGTCCACAATAATAAATAAATAAGACTGACTCATTTATGCGGAAGAAGAAGTGAAAGCTTCTGGATTTTTAATGAGAATTTCTTCAATCTGATAGGGAACCAAAAATCTGATAAATTTAATCTAAATACTCATTTCATTGTCATTGATAGAAGTCAAAACCCTTAACAAATAAAAAAAAATACCCTTGGTGTTTTGTTACAGAGCCATCGTTGCCTTGCTGTTGTTTATTTGTTTATTTATTTGTTTTCTGCTTTGCTGATCGGTAACTTTCTTTACCCACAATGCCCAGCGAAACAGCCACGTAAACGTACAGAACCATCTTCGCGGTGTGTAGCTCGCTAGCTGCCTCTGGTCACTTACACAGCAGCATATCACTGGTGTCCACACGATGCTACACCCGTTTTCCAGGTATTATATGCCCAGCTAACTGTCTCAGAGAATGAACCATGTGTTTTGTTCAGTTTTGCTTATACCGTTGTTCTGACTTATGGATATGCAAAGCAGCTAGCCGTTAGCTCCCTAGCCTGCTAACGTTAGCGTGAAGGAAATCTTGGTGAGCAAGCTAATTTGATTAGCAGCTAACGGTGGCTAGGCGGCTTATCTGCTCCAACTGAGCTAGTTAGCAGTATTTCCCATAATTCAGACTGGCTGGTAACATTACAGGAAAGGTAAAGATAAAAATTTAACTTTTGGCTAATGTGCCAAGCGTCCAACTGACAGAGTTTTATGTAATTAACGCTAACTCTGCTTCTCCTTAGCTACTGACCCATGGCTTTAGCTAACATGTTTCCCCTGACAAACTCTCGTCGTAATGTGTCGCTGGTGTTTTATTAAATCAATCTAGGTTGTAACGTTGAAGACTTGAGTTTGTTTTGAAACTATGAAATGTTCGTTGTTTTGCCACGAGTGCAGTGGAAGCACGTCGCGACGTGATGCCTCCAAGCGCTTCGTCTCAACGCCCCTTTATCCAGTCTGCGGAGCTGTCCGTGGTCCTAACACAACCGACCACACAGCGACTGACGGGCTCCGTCTGTTAGGTTAATTAGAGCTGACCCTTTAATATGGGGATCAAAGTGGAAACGCCCTCCAGGCTCACGAATGCATAATTAACCAAAGCAACGTCTACTTCAACCCATTATCAGTGAAGGCAGAAGCGTTAAGTAAGATTTTCAGCGGATCTTTTTGTCTGTTATAAATAAACTTTATGATTTTAGGTTTCCTTACATGGCATTGGCTGAATTTGCTAACTAACAAACTGCAAAACAATACACTAGAACTTCTCCACCTTCAAATATTTCTAGCAAAAACGTCGCCTAACTCTCCCTACTCTTCCACTTTTGAGAAACTATGTTTCTACGTTTTCTGCTTTGGTCTGGACAAACCCCCCTCAGTGCTGTTTAAGGTGTTTAACAGTTCATTGCTTTTAAATCTCTCTTTGCATAACAGGTGTCACCACATAACACTGTGGGCTCCCCTCCTCGTTTCTAAGTGCTCCGACAAAACCGTATGAAAGATATTTGTCCTTATATTTGTGATTTGACCTGATGTATGCTGTATGCTCGGGTTCGAAGAGGATGTCTGGTTTTGGAGGGCCCAAATCTGACTTGCACTGACAACACAGAATGTCATTCAAAGCACATGAAGGAGCCAAATTATATTATATGCAATATGAGTCACTAGAAGAGGATTTTGAACTCTGTGGTATAAAAACAAAATACTGAGTGATATGAATATGTTCACATGGGGTTTTTCACATTCATGGTTAATTGTTTGAGATATAACATGGACTGAATTGAAAGCATTGTATTGGTCAGCAACATTAGAAATTCTGTATATTATTGATACAGTCTCAGATTTGAGCTGGCTCTCAACAGCCTTTTTCCCTGTTTATGTCTGTTCGCAGGCCTTCAGTGAGACTGTCAGAGCTGTAAGATGTCAATGGTGTTGTTTGCCTCTGTGGTTCGGGTCGGGGACGGCCTCCCTCTCTCTGCATCCACTGACTATGAGCAGGATAAAGAACTTCAGGAAACCAAGAGGCATCTCAAAGGTCTCTCCAAGAAACTCAGCCAGTTTCCTGACCGCTGCACACTTAAGTCTGGAACTTACAACGTCAAGTAGGTCTTACTTAAATTCCTGATGTTTGGATTCAATATATTCAATTGACCCATTAATTAAACAAGAATAAACTATTAAATGTGGATAATTGTCAGTATTTACCAGATAAAAACTTCATATCCAGCTGCACATGATAAGCAGAGTTGATATGTATTTTGACTTTGAATTCATTAGCTTAATATATTTTCTATTCAAGGTATAACATAGAGATTTAGATCATTTTACTGCATCTTTATCCAAAATGACCCATGGGGGATTAAACAGTTTACTGCTGACAGCTTTCCTCCTCTCTTCCTGAACCCCTAATGCAATTTAGATGGAAAAATGCTTTTTAATTTGAGTGATTTGACAGTTTGAGGTGTCAGACTGTTTCTGAAAGCTCCACCAGTGCTCAGGGAAATGCTTTGAAAGTCTCTGAAGCACTGTTTGTTAAGACTTAATTAGTCTTATTAAGACAGGGGGCATGACCTCAAAAGAAACTTAAAATCAGCCATTAGCGAGCCAGCTATACCTTTCAACAACCAGAGCCTCCTTTGATAAGAGTCTCTTTAATAAATGATATCCTAAGGCATCTGAAGAGTAGGAGGTCAGTTGACAGTGAAGGTCACAACAAGGCAGGCAGTTTTTAAAGTCTGAGGTTAATTTGTTCTGTAATACCCCAGGCCCTTTAGATGCAGTTGTGAAGTTTGTTATATGAAAAATGGCAAACTTCACTTTTTTTAAAAAGAAGTAAATACAACCCCTGCAGCAAACAGACATTATAATAAGCCTTTCTTCAAATGCTAATGTCCTGGTACTTTTTATTTAATTAACTTAAAATATAGAAAGAAAAATTAAACTAAATTGTGGCAGGTGCAAATGTTTGGGCTTATACGTCAGCACTCACTAACCCCACATTTGGCAGATACCACAGCACAATTTTGTAGGTAACTAAGAGTCTGTCTTTTCTTGGTTTAGGTTTTTTTTTTTTTTTTGCCTACTGTTCCTTGCACTTTGGGTTCTGTGACATTTTTAGGCTCTTTCGCACGCACAGCATGTTTAAGATCTACCCACAGATTTTCAATGATGTTCAGGTCAGCGGACTGTGAGGGCCCTTTCAAAAGCTCCAGCCTGCATTTCTTCAAGTAGTTCATGGTGGATTTTGATGTCTGCTTTGGATCATTGTGCTGTTTTAGAAGCCAGCCTCTTTTCAGTTTTTGCCAGAATTTGCTGATATTTACTGGAATCCATTACTACTTTTCATTTCAAAAATCAACAAATCACATCAACAAAATATCTAATTTGCCCAGGCATGCCAAAGCAGCAGGCGATTCCTTATTTCATTCTATGTGAAAGTAACTTAAAAGCTAACTTTATTTGGACATTTTTGGAACATAAGTGCTCTTGCTGTATCATTTCAAGCCTAATATATCTTACTGTTATATAGGGATTTAAAATATATTGTATCTGATAGTATTTAGGGACTTTGCAGTGACTTAAGCAGAAACTACTTTGCTTTCCATAATATTTTAACATATTCATGATATAAAAAATCCAATTTACGTATCATCAGCTATACCACATATACCTCAGGACTTTATCTAGCTTTATTTTATCCTTTATTCAGCAGTGAGTTAATGATCTATTTTCTGAAACAAATCTGTCCACTGGAATGAGGCGGCCATACACTAGTTGAAGCTGAACATTGGCTTTTGACAGACCCTGTAACAGGTCCCGTGACACCAATCTTGATTTCTTGTTGGCTTTTTGGTATTTTCATCCCTGCAGGTTTAAAGTGAAAGTAGACTGTGCCTTTAAAGTTGTGGCTTCTAAATCTTAAAATTCATTCCCTTTTGACCCTTTGAATCTTCTGTTTCTTCTGTCTTTTATTATGAAGTACTTTGTGGTGTCTGATCTTGAAAGGTGCTATTTAAATGCACTTCACTTCACTTACTGTGGGCGTAATATTCATAATACATTCACAGCACCATTGACACAACCACCTTGATGGCGTGTACTAACTGTGAAGGAAGATTTTGTTTTTTTCACAACTGTGAAGCTAGAGGCCACAGTATTAACCATCATACAGAGCTATGAGAGTAAGGTGCCTGGCTGCTTTTCTCTGATATTTTGTGCATGAGTGGGCTGTTGGCTTCTCTTATTTTTGTTGTTCTCTGCAGATGAAAATTGGACAGATTGTTAAAAATAATTGTTATTCCTCCAGTGCCTAACAGCTGGAGAGCTTCTAGAGCCCTGGCCAGGACTAGCTTCCCTGCCATCAGTCGCCAGATTGCATGCCTTTAAAAAATGTTGATGTTTCTGCTTGACTTTCAGCCATTTGGGATCGACATCTGTCCATCTTTGGTTTTAAAGGGGTTTATAAAACTTTTTGGAAAGCTTTTATTGCACTTAACGTAACAAGTTGTCAGCCCTTGTCTCCTTTGTTTTGGGAGGGGCTAAGACACACATGGTTAAACAGAAAGGAAAGGGAAGGTGAGGAGAGAGGCGCAACCGTTAATGACAGCTAAACGCAGCAGACTCTCACATCGAGCTGAAATGAAATTAGATAAATAACATGTTTTGTTTTTTTTTTTTTTACTTTTTTCTTTGGTTTGGGAAACACTGTCCTTCATATATCTTCTATATACATGTTTTGGTCTTGTTTTATTTTTTTTCTTCTTGCCACATGATAATCACCACATCTGTCTGTTCTATTTGTTACCGTTTATGTTCCACCTTTAGATGTGATAACCAGCTTTCCCTTCAATTGTGTTCTGAGCTATTCAGATAATGTAGAAGTCGTTCTATCTGGGGAATTTAATTTGTGCTCAGTGTATCAATTAACACTGCAGGGCCCAGAGATAGTGTCTGCTGAGGTGCATATGAATATGATTGTGGTTCTGTGTTTAATTAGCTCTTGATGTGAGAATTTTAGACGGAAATGTGCTGAAACAGTGTTTGCGCTGTGTTTGGAGCAGCAGCCAGCAGAATCAGAAATGCCATTGTGTTTTTTCCCATGTAATCTGCACTGTGTTTAGCTTGATGTCCTAATTACAGTTTCCCAGGGTTTCTGTGAAGGAAAGAGTGCAGCGTATGAAAAGTAGTAATGCTGGTGCATATGTGTATTTCAGTTTCACAAGCTCACTGGGTGTTGGATACCTGATGGTGTGCACTGCAAACTACCCCAACGTGCTGGCCTTCTGCTTCCTGGATGAGCTGCAGAAGGAGTTTATCGTCACCTATGACACCAAGCGAATCAGCAGCGTTGTGCGGCCGTACTCCTTCATTGAATTCGGTGAGCTCCATCGATTTTTACTGCATGTTTCAGCCTGTCACTCATGGTAAACATTATGATGTCAGTTGCTTTGTGACTTAAAGAATACAGGACTGAGAAATAAGAAGTTATATTTTGCAGCATGTTTTAGTTAGATGTGTAACCACTGTTGGTTTTTATAGACTAGAAATTCTCCATAGCTCAACAGAAGGTACTCTTGGGAAAAAAGCAGGCATAGGGAAAGTGGTTGCACCAAAAAATAAGTAACACTTCATCCTAAAATTACTTCTTGCAAACATTCCAAATATTATAGTATTCTGAGTAATACTGCATGATTATTCCCATTTAGTTTGACCTATTCAGTTTGTAATGACACAAAAACAAGGAAAAATAGCAAGCCTCACACCTGAAAACCTAAAACCAGAATATGTTTGACATACAAGTATCAAAGACAGAAATGCACCCTACTCCCTTTGTTTTTATGTTAACTGTGATCCTTCAGACACCTTCATTCAGAAGACCAAACAGCGCTACAACAGCCCTCGTTCCCTGTCCACCAAGATCAACCTGGCTGACATGCAGACAGAGATCAAGCTGCGACCGCCCTACCAGCTCTCCCCTGAGGACCTGCGGGCTATCAATGGATTCTCTGTGCACACGCCCTCCAAGTACAAGGGCATAGGTATGACAGGAGCTGCTGCTGCACACATATACACACCCCATACAAACCTATTTCAAATATGAAAGAGGTTTGCTGTTGTAAGAGACCGCCTTCTTAATTTCCGTTCTACAAATCAATAAAGTGTTAATCTCTTCTTATCTTATGATTTGGCATTGTTATTACTGGTAACACTGGTCTTTAGGGTCAGTGGTGTTTTCCTCAGACTATTGTATGCTTTCCTGCAGACACTGGATGCACCATTGCACCTGTCACTGTCCATATCATTTTGAGCTATTGGGTTATTTACCTGTTCACTTCCAACTTGCTGTTTAAAATGTTTAAAGAGACAGAACCGTTTTAATAGTTACTTTTCCGGGAAAATTCAGAGCTGATTTTGCGTTTTCTCTGCATTGTTTTCCTTCATTTTCTCACTGTGGGACCATTGTTTACTTTAAACTGCAGTGAACTGTATATTCTTGCAGCAGGAAACCTTTGCAAGCATGGTAACATAGAATGTCTGAGTATCAATTTAAAACTAGACTTTTAGGTTTTTCAGTAAAAATCTATATTTAAAGTCTGAAGTATACTATAACACTGGTGGTCAGATATATCTCATATCAGTCAAACAGTTCCACTGTTGCTCTGTGGCTCAGACCCCCTTCGCCTCAGTTGCTCCAGAAAACAACCCTCTTCCACGCACCGTCACACCTCAGCTGCCCCAAGCTAAGCGATGCCACCTCGGGTCACTTAGAGCTGCTGTGTTTCCCTTGACATCCTCGTCAGAGCAGCTCTCCACGCTTTGTTCACCCTCTGTTGGTCGCCTTGCCAGTCTCCATTTTCTGAGAACATAAATCATTTTGTCCCAGGGGTTGAAGTATGCTAATCTGATAATAATTATGTATCCCTCCTTTTACTGTAAAAACAATGTATTGCTTGGCTTATCATTTCTATTCAAGGATTTATCTTTTATCCTGCATATAGTGGTTTTTATAAATCATTACATTTCATAAAATGCATATGCTTTGTTACGTACTTTGGAAAGCAGTTTTTTTTCCTGAATGCTTTAGTAGTTGATTTGTCAAGGCAGATATCGCCTGTAATAAAATTTCTCTTTCTCTCTTCCAGCTCCCACACAGATGTTGGAGCCAGTGACTCTCCCAGGCATCGTGTCCTGTGTGCTCAGTGTCCTCTGTGGAGGCCTGAACCTGCTGCGAGGAGTCCACGCTATAGAGAGCATACTACAGGTGAGGACATGTGGGGAAATTCTGGTTTTGTACACACTGAATCTGTTTTCATAGTTGTGGCTGTCAGTCATAATGGTAATAACAAACGTGACAACATTGCTAAAAAAAAAAAAGTCACAAGAAATGCAGAGAAAATGAGGCCAAACTGTAAAAGTATCACCCAAAGACAGACAGACGTCCTGTACTCATTGTAGTTGTACATCATGTACAATGAGTGATTATTGCTGGCATTGTGAGCTCAGTTAAATTTTTTCCTCAGAATAATTAGATAATTATACTAGTTGTCTGATTACTCTGCCCCATCAGACTTTGAAACAGAAACTACAGAGATAAGACCCACATTGTCATAAATCTGAACTTTCCTTTCAGAATAGTTTGTAGAATTCATTCAGCTTTGATTCACATTTGCCGTGTGCCATATGCTGTCCAATTTGTTCTTTAAAAGTGTACACGTCACATTATATTCTGTTAAACCAAATGAGACAAAATGGGGAAAAATAAATATTGGAACTTCTGAATTTTCCTATTTGGCATTTTGATTTCATGATGCCTTGTCTAGACATGGATTCCTAGAGATAAAAAAATAACCCTTTTCTCCATGCCTTTTCTTCCTGACTGCAGAATGATGATGAAAACTTTAATTATGTGATTGCCTTCTTCCTCGGCACAGCAGCCTGTCTGTATCAGGTAAGTGATAGTCTGCGGTAAGAGCAGCCCATCACTGGCTGACTGGCTGACTAATGGCCCTGCATTTTACAGCTCAGCAGCCTGTCAGTTAGACTAACATTAGCAAAAGCTCAATGCGTTTCACCCCACTACCTTCCTTAAAACATTTTCATCAGCTCCTTTTGTGCAGCTCTTGATACTAAATAAATTTTTTTCCTGAATTTAATATCAGGAGCCACAAATCTACTGAAAATTGGTAGATTGATGTGGGGAACACAGTTATCAGACAGGATTTCTTAGGTACTGAAGACTTATTGTCCAGTGAAGGACATTAATGATGACAACATGCCACAGGTCAATGTCAGTCACACAAAGTGTGCAGCATTCAAATTCCTCTCTGCCATTCTCCTTTCAGTGCTACCTGTTTGCCTACTTCTCTGTCTGGAGGAACAGTAAGTCCTTCCTGGCGTTTGCACTCATATGTCTGTCCAACATGTATCTGTATGAACTGAGGAACATGTGGCAGATCCTCTTCCATGTGGCGGTGGGGGCCTTCATGACCCTGCAGATAAGACTGAGGCAACCGCTGGGCAAAGCGCCAGACTATAATGTCTGACAAAAACTTTAAATGCAAAGGACAGCGGACCTTCCATCAGATGTCTCACATATGCCCTGGAAATGCAGCGGACACAGCACTGGCCAGTCCCGGGGACAAAGTGGAAACAAAAAGGAATCCTCTCAGTTCAGGAAGAAAAAATTTTTGCAGCCCCGCAGTCGTCCTGTTCTCACTCAGTCCCAGCAACAGTGGACAGATCTCAGCGTGAAACCGCAGCCTCAATCCTCCGTGGCTCTTCTTTGATTGATTTGGGAAGTTGTCTATTCCCAACCATTGTCTGACAAAAGATATTTAGTTATACTCTCTTTCACTGCAGCCATAGTTTAGGTCAGAGTTCTGCATACAGGATGTCCAGTTTTGCAAACCTCTACTCTCCCGACGCCAGCAAGTATTAGAACCAAAGTGTCATGTATAACCCCCATCCTCATAATAACTAATACGGAGGCCATGGACACTGTGTCTAAAGTGCCCCAAGAACTTTGCTGAAAATGTCTTAAAATCAGCAAATTATTATTGAAATCAGGAAACATTGATCAAGTAACCAAGACTAAAGTGCAAAACACTTCAAACCTGTCATGGAGCATCACATCAAGTGACACTCATAACTCACACATGTGCAGGTGTATTGATTCACATCAGATGCAATGCATGTTGCCCTTAAAAATTTGATCAGACCCTTGATCGTAGTAATTAATTAATTTTCGGTATTTGTTCTTTGATTATTAAACTATGGACACATTTCTGGTTGTACCCAAACACTGATGTTATTTTTTCCTTGCTCAGTCAGCAACCTGTGTGATCTTGGTTAAAGGCTGGACTGAACTGTGAAGTGCGTACGGCAATGCAATTGTAAACTGATAAAATCACTTTTGGAGGGATTTACATAAAAAGACAGCAGAACTGGACATTTCAATATCTTATTCATATTTTTTTTATTTATTTATTTCACCCAGGTCCTTCTAAATTATTCTTTTCTCTTTTTTTCACCTGTTACATGCACTTTTTGCACATGTGCTCTTGGGTACCTGACCTGGTGCAGGACTCTGGTTTAGGTCATGGTTTAAAACTATGCAATGCTGCCTCATATAAATGATTTCAGTCTTGGTTTATTCTGTATTCAGGAGCTAATTATCAAATCTTTTAGTGCAGATATTTGTCATTTCGTAGACCATTGATTTTGCTATTTATTTACTGATAGATTGTTCATTGGTTAGTGATCAATGAAGATTTTATTAGATTTTTTTTTTTTTTTTTTTTTTTGGTCGCTCCATTGTTTTACGCAGACTTGCATCTACTTGTCACAAAGTAACTCCTGCTCCAGTAGACACAAACAGCCTGTTAGCATTCATACCCTACTTCCTCGCCCACACAGCCTCAAGCATGTGCCAGTGTCAAGTGACTATGTTAATAAACAAGTCTGTGTTGGCAGCAGTAAAGATACTAGCTGTGTTGTCGAGGCCAGAGGCAACCCCTATCATCTGAGCAGCCCCTGGCGTGTTTTTCCTCCCACCGAGCCCCTCGGTTCAGACATAGTTGCGTTTGCCACTTAGGAAGACAAAAACTTATTCTCTCACCCTGCCTGTGTAATGGGTATTAGCACAGCATTCACATTTAATGTAATTACAATCAGGGGATGCCACATTCATCGTTATTAAGCAGTGTGAGATTTGTTCGGGAAATTGTGGGAGAATTTCCTGGCTTCCTGCAATATCCCGCCAAATAATAGCAAACAAATGGAGAAGGGTAAGAGAGAGAATTGAGTCATGCCTTTATTGTTCATTGTTCATGAGTAGCTTAACAGTTGTGCCAAGATCGTCGTAATGTCTTTTTTTTTTTCTAAATAATCTGTTTCTCATTGGATAGAGTTAAAAGTGAAAATGAAAAGGACTATAACCACACAAATACGCTCAATGTCCATCTGGCATCTGCACTACAAATCTGTCAGGGGACCACTGCAACACACAGCCTTGTATGATTCATCATTGTGCTCTCTCAATGTTTCCTGGTTTCCAACAGCAGTACCACACCTACATGACCTAATAGTTTGTTTTTTTTTCGCAGTATTGCTCGGACTTGATGGGATCTGAATTGTGCTTCACTGGCTCAGGTTGTTTGTGTTCACATTGTCTTTACATTGGATGTGTAGAGTGGGTGTGTTGTGTAAAATATTAAAAGTGAAAATCGAGGCTTTTATACTAGTTTATCCAAATATGGAAAATGAATGTGATCATTTCCAGGTCTTTAAAACGTGGGAATTAACTGCTGATTTTTTTTTTTTTCTTTTATGTATTGTACAAATTGTTCACATTTTAATTCGTTTTGTTTTATACTAGAGTTTAATGTGACGCCTTTAAAGTCCCCAGTCACGATCGGTTCACAGAACTATAAAAACAGTTAAATCCGGTGTTAAATACAGAAAATGAAGATCTGAGAAAGAATGGATTTGATATGAAATAGAAGATGTGTTGGAACACTGGATTTAAAGCATGTCTGAGACCAGAAGTGCTTTAATTTTGTCTGTTTTCTGTTGCACAAACACTGATTAATCATGACGTGATCTGGTCCTCTTCATTCCACTTGAAACATATCTGCTCTTGTATTTGGACTCATTGTCTCTGAGCTCAGCTCTGGAACATTGAACATTAAAAACAAATCCTGAGACATTACAAGTACAATGATAACCATTCTTCAACAAAAATTGAATGTAGTGTCTTTGCTGCAAGCTGAAGCAATGCTATGCAGCAACAGGCAACAGACTGCCTCATGATTCAGAGGCAGCTGAAACGTTTTTCAGGCAGCTCTTTTGTTTTTTTGTTTTTTTTCCACCAGTAATGGTACAAGAGGTATTATGATTATGATGATTATAATTGATGTTATTTGTGGGTGCCTCATTATAAGGAAGCAATTTCCTCCAGATGTAATTAATGAAACAGGGATATATTTTTCCTGTGCAGGAAGTATGCAGATTTTATTAACAAATGTGTGCTGCAGGTGTAAATTGCAGTCTACTTGAAGGACAATTTGAACCCAGCGTGGTGATAATGTTTTTGTGGCAAAGCTCGCACAGTCAGAGACTCACAGGTTGGCTGTTCAAAAAGGTCAAAATCTCAAGTATGAGGCTCTGAGGATTTTGTTTGCTTCAACATGTCCTTGAGTTCCTGTGAGAAAAGCCAAGTAAATACTAATGGGGTTACTGGCTACAGTACAGTGGCCTTTTATTCCATTACAGACCATTCTTCATATTATTAAATTTTATCTAAAGATACTCAATTTAAATTGAGAGAATGAGATTTAAATTTCAGTCCAGCATTGCTACTTAAATGCATATCAAGAGTCATTGAATTATCTATTAACCAAGACTTAATTTATTCTTATTTCAACGTAATGGCCAGTGATGTAACTTCTATATAAATATAGATATTAAAGCTGTAATGGATGAAGTAACATTCGGGGTAGTGATTAGCAGATTAGCATTTTGCTTCCTTTTCCATCATGTATAGACAAAGGATCCCATGTACAAATCAAGCAACGTAGTACTGCTGCCATCTGTTGGTGGGCTGTATGAACAAATGAGCATAGTGCCAGGTCATGCTTATGGGTTTTGAAGTATGTGGTCACAGGTGTTTCCACTTAAGGTCCATTTCTTTATGGATCTTACGTTGGAAACACTTTGTCTAAAATATAATTCTACGCTGCAGCATTAAAATTTCCCTGTATTGGAACTAAGAGCCCTTGCCTAAATGATAGGATATCGTTATGTTATTTGGCCATACGCTGCATGTGTGAAGTCTTGTCATGGATAAAAGACAAGCATTTATGTCAAACCTTTGGTGTTGTACAAGTATGCGGAGGCAACACCTTGCTGCACAAAGGAACTAGGCATTCATTTAAATCCATTAGTCAACTGACAACTCAGCTAGATTATGCAGAAAAGAACTGACATGCAATCATGTAGTACCTGTGAAACATCTCGGCAGTTTATTTGACTAAAAAAACAAAAAAAAAAAAAAACAGTGTTTGGCATGACAACAAAAACAACCATGATTTTGTCTCTGAAGCTGTTTTTGTCACAGACGCTGCCTCATCTTGTCATCTTGTCAGAGTCATCATGAGGATCCTCAGCTGCAGAAATGAAGAGGAGGTGAGCTCTTCCTGCTCTTTAAGTCTAAGAATATATTCGCTCAGACACCTCATAGCTACACCCCTCATCTCAGATCTGTGCCTTTTCTCTAACCCCCTGTGTTTTCTAATGGCACATTCCTGCACAACAAACAGTAGGTAAAAAGGGCTCACATGGGCATAGAATGGCACTGCATTCAGTGAGTCAGATGGGATGACACTTAGATGTTTAGTAGTGGTGTGTGGTAATGGTTGCAGCGGTACAGTACATCAACAAAACAAACCACCAGAGTAGACCAGCGCAGGCTTTCCATTGTACAGGCTAAAAGCAAACCTTCAAAGTGCCAAGTTTCTGTTATTTTCAAACAGGAAACTAAAAGCTAAACCTTCAATGTTTAAAGGATAAGGCTGGTGCTAATCTACATTTTGTCAACAAACCCCATGAAAAGCATTAGTGTATCAAAACCCTGTTATCTTATTCCTCTGTGCCATAGAGCTCTATTGTTGCCCAAAAACTATTAAAAACACATTAGTGAGTCATATTGGAAGATGCTAGTGTGTTACTATAATTATTCATTTTTACATATATATATATAACAAATTTTATATATAGGATTTTCATTCAAATCCTGCATTATAAAACTCAAAGAAAAGAGGTTAAATTTGCTAATCTATTTATTTCTATTTTATGATTCTGCCTTTAAATCAGATTTCTATTTAGTCCTGTGTGGGTAAAGTTTCCTAACAACTACAGTGTTTGAAAGATTTATGTCCTCACAGGGAACAAATAGCCTGAGGGTGCAGTGTGTGTAGAGAAGTCAGAAAGTAACACATTGTTGATTTTGGTGCTCTCATGAGATTTGCTGACAATAAAAACTACTGAATAATGTTGGCTTTATCCTTTGAGCTCCCATCTCAAATCTGCTATATTCCGCTATATAAAAACTTGACTCTCCCCCCCAGACATTTACTGATTGCTGTACTGTGCGACTCAGCCAAAACAAACAGAACCAGCTGTAGTGTTTGGTAATAACATCACTAAAAATCACTCAAATCTATGCACATGGCCAGGTTAAAGACAGTTTGTCAGGAGACATGCTGAGCACTGTTGTAATACTGAAGAAAACTGCTCTGATAAGAAAAAAAAAAAAACAGCAGATAAAAGGGTACATTTCCATATGGGCTCGTCTTTCCCTGTCCACAGGATGAGCATCATCACCGTCGTTAGTATAGAGTTCATGTTAAAGGCCTCATCGGAGATCATTGGACATTCATTGGGTCGTACCATCTGATTGAGCAAGCAAGAGAGGGAGATGTGGAGCGGTGCGGGAAGGAGGGGGGGACGGACGGCTGAATGCACTGGAGTGCTGATGGCTTTTGAGCACCGAGACTGACGCACTCCCGTCCTCTAGTCTGTCATTCAAAGTGCGCACTCGCTCGGTTTGACGCTTCCTTCTCACCGTGGGAATCAAACGCACTGAGTGAAGGGAAGTCATCAGAAACACCCTTCTAATCAGCCAGCGATTGACTTCCTGCAGATCGAAAACGCTCAATTCCGCGAAAAGAGCGAGAAAACACTAGTGAGGATTTCTGAAATCCCAACATGTGTGTGATAGAGTATGTACATCTGAATACACATTGGTGTTTATAGATAGCTCTCTAATATATATTAATGTACAAAATATAGAATCTTAAAATATCTGATAGGGTTTGGTGTTCTGGAGTCAAAATACAAAATGTCGAAGATTAGAAAAAGCTCTTCACTGACATCCTCTTTGCGTTTAAGGTGTGTGTATATGCTGTTGATACTGTAGTGTGAGTTTATGATTTTATATGTCTGACCGAAACTTTCTGTAAACACTGTTAAGCTTTTCCTGTCTGTTCTTAAAAAAACAGTTCAAACTGTCTCTGAGGGACGTCCTCACCTGAAAGACTTTCTTCACCATTAAGACACAACTTAGTGCAACTCTTCTGTTAATCGGTTAATTGCTGACATGATATATCAGATATTGATACAAGGACAGGTAGTGCTGTGGTGCTGGCTGAGTGTCCACACTTGAGAGATTTGTACCTGTATCATGACAACATGGTCAAAATGTGTTTTACATACAGTACATAAAATCATATACATACACATAAAACTGTCTGTTTTACATGTACATATATACTTCAGCAGGAAAAAGGCAGAGAAAGAGAGGAAGTGACGTAGTTTAAGTCTTCCCGCAGGTTTGTCCAAACCCCTCAGAAAATCTGGCAGACTGAAGCAATTAAAATTTCTCAGAGAACATTTTTCCTTTAGGACCTCACAAAGCTGGCGAAATCCGTCTTGACGCTCTGATTGGACATCTTTGGTCTCAAAGTCAGAGTCAGGCTAGCTAGGCCTCTCCCACTCAGTCTCCTCTGCAAGCTGAGCTTCCGGGTGAGTTTTCTCATCCCTCCCCGTCGTGGCCTCAGTAGATTCAAGAAGGGTTCTGCGCTGAGAGGAGACGCTTCGGTTGGTCTCAGTCCACTGTAAGCTGTCAGAGGTCCATGAGGCTGCTCGTTATGACAGAGGCGGAGTTAAGGCGCTTAACCTCCACGTGTCTTGTCTGTCGTTTTAGTGTAGGTTAACTGCTGCAGGGTCCACTGGTGAGGAAGTACGTCATCATCTCTCCTTTGCCCTTGACCGTGACCACGCCTCTGTACTCCAGTGTGTAGTTATAGGAGCTCAGCACCTGGTACAGGTCTGTGGTCACCTGAGGGCAGTGAGAGGACAAGTTTATTACAGTTTATTACAGTTATATTACAATATTTACAATTTTCTGTGTATTTATTATTTTGTCTTTGTTTAGCACCTAAAGACTCCCAGTCAGCACTGATAAGGTGAATTACAGGTCAAAAGATGTCCACATCTCTGAGTTAAAACTGGGCTCAATTTATTTGAAAGGTTAGACTTTGTTTTATAGATGTCTGAAGTTACATAAAACCACTGCTTCATCAGCATTATATTACTACATTTCAGTGTGAACCAGGTCATAACTACCCTTTAAAACATGGTCTTTGAAGGGCTGTTACAGTAATGGTAACTTTGATGACTTGAAAACTAACTTTTAGGTGATTTGGCCCAGTTTGAACATCTAGACATCATCTGACCTGTAAATCAGTCCTTAAAGGGTTGTCCTGGGTTGTCAGCTACAAGTCTGACTTATGATTTTTTCAATTCACCAAAATGTAAAGCTGTCAGAAACCCAAACTGACAGTGGTGCTAATAGAAATGTAAGTGTTTTTATCTTAATTCTTTTTTTGTCTTTGTACACTTTTTTTGAGGACAGCAGCTGCCTCTGATTGGTCACTGATAGGTACATTAAGCCAACAATGATAGCTTCCCCCCCATGTGATTCTGTGCAAAAGAAATGTCGAAAATATGTTGTATAATGTAAAATAACATTTAATAAAACCTAACGGCCAGACTTAGCAGATTTAGGCAGAAAGGTGACACCCTAAATTATCTGTATTTCTCAGTGTCTCCATGTGATACTAATAAAATGTTACTATAAAGCATATCAAACATATTCTAAATTTGTTGTCTTCAAAAATATGGACTGGAAAAGCTTCACTCAAGTGTTGATGGTGTCATTGCGCTGCTGCTTTGTCACCATTTGATGTTCAGTAGGAAGCAGTGGTTCGTGTTGCCCTTGTGTTAATGGTATTTCAGAAGGTGCAGTGGAGACGAATGAGATCAAATTAAAGGTTTCCCTCTGTGTTCAAAGTAGCTTTGTGTTATTAAGCTTTAATGATTTCACATCTGATTTTGAGAAACCAATATGGCCATTTATAATTAACATTTTTCATTAATTTGAATAGGCTTATTCTAAATCCAGCCAGCAGCCATGTGTGAAGTACAGTTTTGCAGAGCTTATGCACATTAGATGAATTTTTGACAAAAATAGACTGCAGCTAATTCCAAGATGGTAAAATTAAAATTAAACCGCCATCTTGCAAATACTGTCTATTTTATTTTAGCTTTGACATTCATTTTTTTCTTTCTATAAATAAGTGATTATTCTGAGTTAAACTGTGATTGTTCCACTTGTTTTTAATGTGTTTTGACTAGTTTCAGACAAGGGAGGCTAATACAAATTAATATTTTATTCGCAATAAAGGTTGATTTTCATTTGTTGACTGGACTGGTTTGTTGTCAGCAAGCTGATGTGGCTCTGGGATTACTGTTCAAATTTATTTTATAGCTTTTTACTGAGTGAAATGACATGTTAAGATTATATTTATTTCACCTGGATCCTCTCTGGTACACCTGTGCTGTCCATGCGACTTGCCACATTCACCGTGTTCCCCCAGATGTCATACTGAGGCTTCCTGGCCCCGATCACTCCAGCAACCACAGGGCCAATGTTGAGTCCTGAGAAAGAAATTAAATATAAGACAACACAAAGTACTTAATTATTACTGAATTATCTGGACTAAAGACAAAAAAGGTGTGCAAAGACAAAAATGTTATCTGTGGTCTTTCAAAAAATACTAATATCTCAGAATGTAAACCCATTTTTTAACTTTTTTCTTTTTAAATAGAAAACTTGGTTGGTAAAGTTCTATTGATTATGTCTTGTTCATTTATATTTAGAAAAGAATGTTTGTATTGAGCTTGTTACTGTAAATAACTTGAGAACCGAGCATTGTCCTTATTCTTCTGGGAGTTAACAGTTGTCGCTTTGATTTGAGTTCCAGTCGATAACAATTTCACACCATCTGCACCCCTGTTAGATGTAGATATACAACAACCAACAAACAACAGCAACACCCCTCCTTTTCTGCAGCTCACCTATTTTCATTTTGAAGTTATTAAAGGAGTGTTCATTGATGTATTTCATCTGGTCCATCAGCCTCATGGCGTAGTCAGCCAGAGCACGGATGTGTGAACGCCCGGCCTTGTCGTATGTTGAGTCGTTGAGGCCGGAGGCCGCCATGTAAGTGGAGCCGATGGTCTTGATCTTCTCCAGTTGACGGAACTGATCCTCACTAATGATCTAATGTTGGCAGGAGAGGGAAGGTTTAATTCAAGTTCTTCACAGGGTTTGGGTTCAGGTTCATTGGATCCAGTTCTAAGTTGATAAAGTAACCTTATTCTTTGAGCTCTGGGTCTAAGAAATTCTGTCTTTTTAGTAGCATAGAGAAAAGTACAATATATTTACATGTCTAATGTTAATCATGCTGCAAAAAGGATGGAGACCTTCCAGTGGCTTAAGAGTGGGAGTCCAAACCTTACTAACTTCTATAACTTCTGTTGTTAGATATGCCTTTATACAGTATTACAAACACTGTATAATGCAGGAGGGAATCTATCTTAAAATCTCACACTGGGAACCACAGATTTACATCCACACTTTCAGCTGGTTCTGTTCACATCTCACCTCATCGAAGTCAGCAATGATCTCGTTGAGCAGCCGCAGACACTCCACGCCCTCGTTGTTGGCCTCCAGCTCCACGTAGAACTCAGAGAAGTTGCTGATGGAGGCGAACATGACCGCGACGCATTCACACGACTGGTAGTAGAGTTCGTCGTTACGCCGCTCGCGTTGCAGGAAGTGGGCGGCCACATCTTTGGGCAGGATGTTATGGAGCAGACGGCGGTTGTAGGCCTGTAGCTCCTCCATCTCCTCCTTCTCCTCTGTGGCCTAGTGAAGAGTTCAACACAGCGATTAAAGAGTAAATGAACACTGCTACTTTTGGGTATGCAGTGAAATATCTTGACAACTGAATTAGGACAAAATTTAGTACAGACATTTAAGGTTCACAGAGAATATAATAATGGACTGCACTGGCAGTGAGGGTACACAATTACTACTGTAAATACTGTTATCTCCATTGATGTTTACCAGCCTCTGGCCAATTTTCCCTATTTTAACCTGAAGTATTATCTGTCTTTTCTTTGCCATCAGCATTACAGTGTCCCAGAGCTGCTAGCATGGCTGGAGACTCTTTGTCTCATTTTATACTAACCATCAGTGACAGCAGTGAGCTGGAAAATAAAGGCTCCTCCAGCAACTGAAAGTTTTTTAAGATAAATAACTTGTTTATCCCCTTGACTGGATTATCGACCACAGGCAGCACAGCGTGCTTCAATACCACAAGACATTTTATTATGCAATTAATACTCTACTCCTCATTTGAGTATCCAACACTCACGCCTGGTCTTTACACTGTTCATTCTCTGAGAACAGCCGCAGCCCATTTGGATTCACAACGCTTACAATGGATTCTAATGAAGACTCAAGAGTCACAGCAAAAAAATGAAACACAGAAATTGCACAATCCACTTTTCTGCCTTGGATCTATATTTCCAATATGTTCCAGGCATTCTCGGTTTCTTCACAACGGAGCTACAAACAGTGCTTCTGTGTTGCATTATTTTGTGATTTATTGGAGAGGTGATAATTGTTACAGCTGCCATTTTCCATGAAGGAGCTCAATTTAAACTTCTCAGAACCACCTTTCGAGCCATAACAACAAAAACAAATTTCTTTTATCTTCATTGACATTATGAGATATTCAGATTTTCCAAAAACAAAAAACACAAGAAATACACTATGACCTTAAACTTTTAACCTTTAACCTTAAACCAAGTCTTAATGCCTGCATTTTTCCCCCAAAATGGTGACGAGTCCCCTGCAACAGACTCAGGGACAGCTTCTTCCCCAGAGCTGTAAAAGTAATAGCCCCCCTTGCCATGAAACACTCTCATCCCACCCCCCTACAGGACCCTCACACATGCACCCTCCCCCCTTCAGCCACATACACTCACCTTCTCACACACACACACACACACAAACAAACACTCACAGCATTCCATAGACTGGCACTAAGCTGCACTTTATATACTTTCCTTTGTGTTTTATATTTTAAGTGTTCTTTTTTTAAGTGTTTGTGTTATTTATATGTGTGCCTTTAAGCCGGGAATCTCTGCAAAATTTCATTATGTTTGCATAATGACAATAAAGACTCTTGATTCTTGATTTATGTCCCCAAGATACAGACACCGACCTGAAGCTTCCAGAGGAAGTCGAGCCTGGCCGTGGACTCCACCTGCTGAGCATGAAGGTAAAGGGCGAGAACGAAGACGGTGATGACCACCGGGGTCATGATCTTCAGAGGAACCTTGGAGTCCACCACACAGCTGGAGGTCAGAACACACACACATGTTTTCACATGCTGAGTACTGAATGAAGTCAATCAACACTTCTGATCTAACATACAGCTGCTACATAAAGTTGTACTATATGGATGTAAACAAGGACTTTGGATAATTGTAACCCAAAAACAAACTGCCCTCTACGTCTCGGCTCATTAGCGTTTGCATCTGTTGCCAGCAGGTCATTATAGTTACATTTATGCCAATGCAGTGATAATGATGCTGTTAGCTTAATCAGATGATGTAGAGATGCTTTGGGTCTTTGTGGTAATAGGAGTTGCCATCAGGCTCACCTTGTTCCATTCATGTGCTCGCTGTGATGGGAGGAAACAGACAAGAGCCAATCAGCTGTTAGAGCATATGCTCACGGCCAAAGATTTAAACATTACAGGTGTAACCACACATACACACACACACACTCACGCAGCGTTGATGGCATTGGCCATGACCAACAGGTCCTGGTTGTCGAAGAGACTGACTTTGGGCACCTCCATGATGAGAAGGTATAGCAGCTCGATGAAGAGCATGAGGAACAGTTTACCGATGCTGCTGACCTGCAGGAAGACTGAGCAGGCCAGCAGGCTCAGCAG
This sequence comes from Toxotes lorentzi, assembly GCA_037833715.1. Taxonomy (NCBI): domain Eukaryota; kingdom Metazoa; phylum Chordata; class Actinopteri; family Toxotidae; genus Toxotes; species Toxotes lorentzi. The sequence goes on along the minus strand of JBBMJY010000007.1, from coordinate 4,834,817 downwards.
CACACAGGACGAGAAGTACTGAGGGAGAAACGTGGAGAGGGAGAGGATGTTAGGTTGGATACATTTGTTTTTACGTTTGGATATGAAGAGTCACATCCAGAGTTATTAAAAAACACTCAGCAAACCCACAATTTTGACCACCTACCTGTTCATTTAAACATGACTGTGCAAAGTAAATGTTAACAACTAAATATCAAATGTCATACCTGCAGTTACCTGCACTTAGCACCCACTTGTTCTGCTGCTGCTCAAAATTAAATCATTTGTCAGAAGAATCGCATTGAAATCTTAAAATATATAACTGTAAAAGCGTCACAGCAGCAGACCGAACATCTCTCTTCATTTTATTGCAAAGACATTTGGTCTAAAATCAATAAGGTACTTAGGTGTTACACACATCACAATGTGTCTGTTTTTCATTTGATAAAATCCCTTATTTTATCAGTGAATTGACTGCCTGACTAGTAGAATATGCAGCATATTTTGCAGTGCTAACATTCAAGCAGATGTTACTACACCATCGGACACAGCAGAAAGATACATCTGTGATTAATGTATTTTAAAGTTCTTGCTCTGTTCTGCTGGCATTTAACACCTCTGTGACTAAAGTCTTCTTTGGTGAACAAGCCTGGCTAAACGTTTTTATCAGTATATTTGTTCAACATAATCACTCAAATATATAATGTTCATTTTTTCATGCACAAATGCTTAACATTAACTGGCCTTACTGTTACAGACAGATTTGCTGCTCGTCTGGGTTGAACTTTTTAAAAGCCTCATTTTGCACCAACTGCAGTAAACATGCATCTGTTCTGCCTCATTTGCTTTCTTACGCTTAACTTGCATATGTTCTTGGCGCCTCTAAATTTGTTGCTGAAATAAACCACACGATAAACCACACAACAAACACCAGAAGTTATGTTGAAACAGAAATCACACAGTGCAAATAAAAGGACACACACAGAGAGAACAAGTCACACCTGTACCTCAGGGAAGCTGCAGATGAGGCCGTCGTCTCCACAGGGGCTGTGCTGCGAGTCCAGTGTGTAGTTGAGGACGCAGGCGTGGCAGGGGTTCACGCTGTCCAGGCTGATGTTGAGCTCAGCTTTGATGCAGCTCCGCAGGTCGTGGCTGCTGCAGGTGAACTGAACAGTGTCAAAAGTCAGTGATGACAGGTGAAAGGACATCAGGCTCCTTCACAGAATAAAAACTGAGAAATGTGAATTGTTCTTGAATACAATGTGAAAATGTCCAGTGCTTTGAAAAATAATTTCATGACAAGTGAAAAGTAGCATTTTTCTTATAGGACTTCTGTTGACGAGAACTTACAATATTGATGAAAGCAGAAAGAAAGACAATGATGATGGTGAAGACGCCCACCAGGGTGCTGTTGAGTCTGGACTGGACTATCCTCCTAGAAAGCGTCTGCAGAGGGACTGGGAACAGCTGGGTGAGGAAGAGAGGGATGGGTGAAGAAGGGGAGATAAAACAAGTCAGCACATAATTTGACCCACTGCAGAACTGTTAGCTTACAGATCATTTTATCTGCAGACCCTAAATAAATAAATCCCTGAATAAATACAAGTGGAAATGATGTACATGCTGCTATGGGATGTGAAACATACAGTATTCTGATACCTAAACCAAATTTTCCTCATTTATTATCTGATGAGAGGACTGACACCAAAAATTCTGACCGTACGTTCAGTAAATGTACACGTGGAAGAATTTTTTTTTCCCTCTAGAAAACCATGACTCATCAGTGAAAACCATCAACAGCAGCTCTACTTTTATCTTTTGAAATCTTTTCTGTCCCTCAAGACCAATCAGCAGGCAGCGAGCACAGGAAGTGGATGGAAGAAAAATCTCCTAAGGTTTGTGAAGTGAGCTCTGCTTCTTGGTATCAATGCTACAAACAAATGTGTTGGAGCCAGCACCAAACATGAATCATCAGCAGAGCTGCAGTTTATTTAGTGACTGATTGAGTGACTGGCTGACGGGTTGATTGATTTTCTTTTTTAATCTCTTTTTAGGATAACACAGCATGCCCATAGCAGATGATAAGGCACCAAATATACAGCTGAAATTGTGAAACAAAATTTGTCACAAAAGAACATTAAGTACTGTGCAAGCTCTGAATCATGAACATCGCATACATCATGTCTTCCTTCCTACAATCTACAAACAGAACTCACAAACAAACAAACAATGAGAAAGAAGGAAAAAACCTGATTGAACAGAGAGAAAATTCGTATGATATTTTACCAAATATCTGTTCCTTAAATCATCCAATGAAGGACACTAAACCATAAAAAGGAGTTTATTTTGGTGCTGCCTAAATTGGCCCAGAAAAAGGACATAATGTTCCGATTCTGCTGTGTGTAATAAATAATACTGAGCAATAAGAGACAGTTAACAGTCTGTGAGGGCATTTCACCCTCTGGTAGTATGATCATTTACAAGAAGTACAAAGAACTGAAATTCTTTTGGATCTGACAATGAGGTTGCTCTAAAATAGGAAATGCAATCTTAAATTTGTCAGTCATACAAACTTTGATTCATCCTGAATAGCTGTGTAATGAACTGTTACAACTTGTTTATTGAAAACGCCAAATACCAAAAGCACATTCTCCGTACAGACATGGACCAATCATCTCAGATGATACACACCAGCAGACTCACAAGAACTCTGTTCATTTAGGAGAAAGCTTTACGTGATATGTATTTTTATGTCACTAATAATATCTATATGATATTTGTTGTTTGGCAAAATGTAGTCACATGATGACATCTGCACTTTGCTTCAAGGAATTTAGTTAAAAACTCTTATCTGAAAAGAACTCGCTATGAGGTCAAGAGCAGAATATATCAAGATGTCTAGATCGCTGACATTATCTGGAATCAATAGTGAGCACATCATCACACCAGCGGCCTGATAAAAGATTTAACAGATTGGTCTCTATTACGTCTGAGACTGAAGTTCTATATAAAGGAAGGAGAACCAGTAAGAAAGAGAAAAGCTGTCAGTCCTTCTGTTTACCTGATCACATTTGAGATAAATATTCTGCAAAACTGCATCCTTGTAAAAAAAAAAAAAAAATCCGATCACTTATTGGTCTGAGATCAATGTTTTAGATCTTCTACACAAGGCAGTGAGTTTATGTGGCATTTTCATTCGAGCAGAGACCACTCACCCCAAAACAGCAGTAGACAGCTGAGACGAACATGACAGCCGTCAGGACAATGAGACAGGTGATAAAGAAGCCGATCATCAGTCTGGAGCTGCAGACAACAAAGAGATAGGATGTAATCACATACGTATGTTTATTTAAGGTTTACTGTTTGCTGATGACCCTGTGTCAGTGTAAATAATATGGAAGTAAATGATATATTTGTGTGGGTGTGACAGGAAGGGACACCAGCAGGAGAGAAATACAGAAAAAAAGAAAGCGTGGAGACAATGGAAAGATGAAGGAAAACAGATGAAACAATGAGAGACAGGAGGCAGTGAGGACACAGCGTAGGAGGGACTCGGAGGAGGACCGAGAGGTAGAGACAGGAATAAAAGACGAGAGTGGAGTGGTGAGATGAAAGGATCGAGGAGAAAGGTTAATAAAGAGCCTGGCTAAAGAAGATCAATACTGAGAGACGGGCATGGAGAAAAGGCTGAGTGCAGAAGAGATTAAAAAAAAAGAGGGAGAGGGAGAGGGATCACCTAGAGACCAGATCTGTCAGAGCTTTCTGAATCTGGCTGATGCTCATATGCAGCTGATCTGATTTGATATTCTGTTTTACTACTCATCTGTACAGCTTCTGTGTTATGAAAATGACTTCTCCCTTTTTTCACTTTTATTATTCTGGTTGTGAGGCTAAAGATGGGAGAACTGGGACTAAAGCAATGTGAGCAGCTCCAAGATTAAAAGCGTACGCGGAGCGTTCGGAAAGACCGGCCTCAGCTGACACGTTAAAGAGAGTGCCATTCGTTTTTAAAGTGGTACATACATTTCACCACTTTAGTAAGACAGTTTATAAAGAACTAACTACCTATATAACTAATGGATTTATGAATGGTTATTACATTGGACATAATGGACATTTATTAATGTACTGGCCCTAGAGCATCGCACAGTTTGTAGGATCTACAATAGATTTACGTCTCTGGCACCGTTTGGTGTGTCTAACCTCATTAAACTTGTTTTGGAGCTGTTTTGATAGATGTCAGTAGTAATAAACCAGAAATATACTTTGATTCATCAGGAATCAGTAAATCTTGTGGGCTCATTGTGTTGCCCACAGTGACAAAGCCTCTGTAAGTAAGTTGTATGACTTTGGTGATAGTTACTTAAAGTGGTGGATGCTGGTGTAAGAATGGAGGGGACACATGGATGATTTTAGCATCTGTTAAGTCTGCTGTAAGTGACAGTAATGACAGACGTCTCTGTGAAGAGCCAAATTACTGTCATCAAACTTTTTAATTACAACAATTTGAGCTGGTAATGGGGACATATTTAAGTGAAGAGGATGAAGAGTTAAAAATGAAGTCTTCTCTGCAGTGTCTCAGAGAACTGACTCACGGTGGCACAATGACGATCTGGATGAAGCAGATGAAGAGAAAAACGAGGGAGGCGCAGGCCACGTAAGCCCCGAACCTCGAGTCCACCTGTTTGGAGTACTGCAAGACGGAATGAGAAGAGGAGAATGAAACAGCATGTCAACATTTCACAACCGGTTTTACTAACACTCTGTCCCTCTGACAGCAAACTAAAAAAGATGCAATAATCAATAAACCAAAAAATGTGCATTTTGTTGTCTGCTTGTGTCACTGGGATAAACCTCGTGTTTTGGAATCACTACTTTCACACAGTGCTTACATGTAGCAGAGCTGTACTCTTGACTTGCAGCTTTACACTTTACATTTGACGAGGACTTGACAGTTAATACTTGACTTTTGAATTTTCTTACATTTTTCACTGTATTCTTTTCTCTAAAGATCTGACCTGAAAGTCTAATGACTAATGATTTTCTTATGAAGACAAACTTGATTTGGACTCAAGAGACATGAGACTGAAACCTGAAAAACAATCCAATAAAAATACATCAGATGAATTTTGTTTAGTGACATAAATTCATTAACTTCTGTTAAGATTGTTAAAAATAATTTGGCTATGAAAGTACTGTCACCAACATATGTACTAAAGTCAACAAGGACGTTCCCTGGAGGACAAACTTCCCAAAATGATCCATATCTTTCTCATTTCTGTGCTGTAACTTCTTATTCCTAACTGGCTGACATATACGCTGCAGATGCTGGTATACAATATCCTCGCTGTCCCTTGACTGTACTTGGACTTGCTTCATAAGTCTTAAAAATAGCTCTGCATATTGGTGCTGGAATGAAGTGAAGCTCAGACTGAGGCTGTTAGGAAAGAGAAGGCAGGAGAGGGGAGATTGCTTGTCACAGCCAATTATTTGCTGTTATATTGGCAGTGTGTGTCACCATGTGTGTCATCGTGTGTGTGTGTGTGTGTGTGTGTGTGCGTCTGCCCTAACCTTTTTCTCCAGGTCAGGCTCTCTGAAGGTGAGCAGGAATTTCTTGACGTGTTCGGAGCGCAGACGGTCGATGCTGCGAGCGTCGATGGCCCGGCCCAGGAACTCGTCCACCTCGTCCTCCGGGTTTAGGTTTTCCTGTGTGTTTCTGAAAATGAAATGCCTGAATAAAACAAGATGAGACTGGGTGACATTTACATCTCCAGAAAACTGAAAAAGGCTCTTAAGATTTTACTGCCGGTGTCGGGAAACCTAACACCTGCAACTGTGAAGCTGAGTCCCTTTCCACGAGGTCGGAACAACTGTAAATTAAATACAATCCATCCATAATTGTTGTATAGTCATCCTAACAACCTGCTGTACCCTGAGGTGCAGTAACATTCAGGTCATTGTATTCAAAGTGAAAAGCAGCCATTGACCTGAAAGACCATCATTACCCTCGATGAGCCAGTTTATCTTGGACTAAACACTAAATCTGCAGTGTCACTTACATTGATTGCAATTCTCTGGACTTGTTGAACAAACAACCAAACAAATGTCCCTGTCCAGACTCAAACTGGGGACACTGTGGTTCATAGTTGACGTCTTAACCCCCAAGCTACAGGGGTGCCCCTACATTAAATCCTAATTCTTGGCGATTAAGGTTTTAATATAGTGGCAGTGAAGATTTCTTTGTAGGAGTTTAAGGAGGGATTTTTCACGTCTGCCTGAGGTCACGGTTAATGATACTGATCTGAGATGATTTTCAGACAGAAAGAGACAGATTCCCAAACTAGGCTTATATCATATCTAGTGATGCCTGTTAGTGGAGCATGATAAAAATGCAGCATGTACTTCCTCTCAACTCCAAAAGCTGTCAGTCTGCATAAGAATTAGGATTTATGCCACAGCCCAGAGCAGAGGCTGTCCGTGTGGATGCTCCGGCTCAGTGTGGTGTCACAACAAACTCACAGATACTGAGCAGTTTGGGAGGAGAGGAGGAGGAGGACAACTTCATCATGACTGCGGCTCTTTGATCACTGACAGCCTTTGGGTTAAACATCCCCTCCTCTGTCTTTTTTACATTCTGGATGTGACAGTTGTCACTGCACCACTTTCCGAGCATCTCTGTCTGACAGCAGAATGACAATATTGAATTTAGACAAAATGGTATTAACACTTTTTGAAAAAGGACTTAAGGACTTAGGATTGTTCTCACAATTACAATCGCTGCTGGACAGATGGATGTTGTTAAGTTTAATAACAATTAGCAGCACTTATCATCTGCAAAACCTGCCTGGCAATCATGAATTTTGTATCTGGGTTTCTATAGTAACATGAGATGACTTTAAGCTTTGCAAAGGGGCCAAATCATTTGTGCCCAAATTTGCGGTTGCATCAGCCACAAAAGCTGCAAAATTACCAAATTTGTCAACACAAACAGTCTCAGAAATAATGGTAGCAAATGACAGACAATAAAAAACTGCATCAATCATCAGAAAAGTAAGCAGTGAATAATGCTGACTGGAGTTTAATAGACCCAGATTTGAAGTAATGTTTGCAAAACTATTCTTTTTTTTTTGAGCCCTTTAAAACTTCTTTCTCTTTAACATCAAATATTCACAAATTTTCTAATTAAAAATCAATCAAAGTTAAATTTCAGGAAAACATTTCCTCAGGCATTATTTTTAAAGAGTAAAACACAAACTGCCTGATTTTTATTCAGACACTGCATCAATTTTTTTCCAGCCTCCCCCACTTCAAACTGGAGAAACGAGCATAGACAAACCAGCACAAACCAGTTCTAAATTTGGTAGAAAATTGACTTTTCATATTGGACCATATGAAAACTCATATGTTTCTTTGTAACAATAATTTTTCACTGTTTTTTTTTAAACAGTGACATTTTCCATGAAGCGCTCATGTTATTTCGTCACCGCCTGTATTTTCATATTGATGTACATCAGGTGAGTTCACACAGCCCTGCAGACCCAACGTCTGAGGAGGTTCAACAGCTTCAACTACACAGTAAATAAAGACAATTATTTTTGTTGTTTTTGTATCATCGTGAATCTGCAACAGGTTGAAAACTGAACTAAGATCAATAAACTTTTCTGCACCGTACAGACCTTATAGCATCCTCTAGCACAGTGCTTTAATGTTACCATCTGTGCTTTGTTTATGCTTGTAAGCATCTAATGGGTGTTTACATCAGCAATAAGAAGCTGTTCTCATAACACTTCACGACTACTGATGTTAATGCCTTTTCCTCTATGTTCTTTTTTTTTTTTTTAAACCCAGGAGAGTGGAAACAGCAATATAAACAAATCCACAGTGATGACTTTCTGACTCAACCAGCAGCTTTAAATTAATTTTTTCTGACTTTCCACCAGAGATTAACAGTGCCAATTACAATTCCTTTCAGGGCTCATGTTTGTTATTGATTGCAAAGTGGTCCATTGAGTCTGTTTAAAGATGTCTGCCTGGCACAGGAGAAAGAAAGAACAGGTGCAGATTTGTGTCAAACAGGTATAAAGACGCAGCAAAGAGCCAGAAGAGAGGGAAGGCACAGTAATGCTGAAGGAAAGTCACTACTCACTTGTCCTTGGGGTCTTCAAAACCCTGCAAGACAGAAAAGAGAAAAGACAAAAAACAAAAATAACTAGATGGAAATCACAACTTCTGAAGGTCCAGCAGTCTCACAGCAACACCTGGGAAATTTAGTTTTTACCTGTTATCAACCAGACTGGGCTCTCTATGGATTGGCAGGATATAATTATTTTTAAAAAACAATTAGGTAAATTATAAAGCACAAATGCCAAACAGATTGTCAAATGAGGATTTTCTGCTTTTCTCTGTTTTATACCAGTGAAAATTAAATATCTTTTGGGTTTGTGTTTGTTGTTTGGACAAAACAAGTGATTTAAAAGATCACTTTGGGCTCTGGAAAATGTTTTTCAGATATTTTAAAGAAGATAATGATAACTGTTAAAACATGAATAATGGACAGATTAATTCACATGAAAAATAATTGTTAGTTGCAGCCCAGAAATCTCTCAACTCATCTGTTGGAAACAGGCTCAGCCTTAACTTCTACAGTGATGGCCACACTGTTTGAAGCTTTGCAGACGAATTATCTACAGTACATGGGCTTATTTTAATTAAATACACAAATTAATGTGTGAATTATACAGCATTTAGAGTTTTGATGTCGCTATAACTTCTATTAGACCTCGCTACAAATAATTTTAATCTCCTGGGTATCTTTTTTCTTTTAATTAAAAACTGAGTTGAGGAGCTTCAGCCCACCAATCATCCTTCTGATTGCACATCTGCTTGTTCAATTTAATAATAATTATCACATTCAATGCTGGCACTGTAATTTGGAAAAATACAGTTCTTCTCCTGATGACATAACATCAGCCCCCTAAAAACTAACAAGCTGACATAAATAATTGTTATGAACCAAAGAAAATGAAATAAAGCAGGAGGTATGAAAGGGAAGGCATCGGCTAAAATTGAAAGATAGCTGCATCAAACTGGGCTGAAGATTGGCAGCGCTCTATTCTTATCTCATCCGTTCTCAGCTCAGCACAGCAAGAAACAAAGACTGTGGTCAGATGTAAAAGTTTTCTGCACAGTTTTCCAGGTCCTGAGATCAGATAACAGGACAAAACAAGTCGAATAAGTGAGAAATGTGATGCTGAAACATGTGAGGCTCACAGTGCTGAGGGGAGACCAGGAAGAGGAAGAGTTTCTTTTTTTTTCACTTTTTCTTTTCCCAAAATGCACCTGAGTAAAAAAGGTTCATAACTGAAAAGACAACAAATTGATCTGCTGAAATCTGCTTTAGCACAGTACTCTTTCTGTAGGTGTGTGCAGGTTATGATCATCTTCAAGCATTTTTCTCACTGATAATAATCTGATCCAGTGATTCAATTAAATAATCATCCATTGCTCTCCCTCTGCTTCTACTTCCATCACAAATTCTACTTAACAATATAATTTCTGTAAATTTCCTTCATTTAATGCATCACACTCAATTCCTGACCATATCATTTCACAATCACGGTCATTCTGCACATAATATCATGTAATTTCACTCTTTAGATAATAAATACAGTCGTACATCTCTAAGTGGTTGGTTCAAGAGTTGCTTTCTAAGCTGCATAATGAATCAGTGAATGGGTGAATCAAATTAATACATAGATTTGAACTAGAACTCTGCTGTTGCTGTTGGTTAAAAAAATTACAGTTGGGCTTTGGTATTTAGTTCACATGGTAAATTTATACCAAATACTATGGCACACTATACAAAACATTATAGCAAACCCTCAGGTTTGGGATGCAGGTAATTCTATTTAAATAGCTTCACTAATCTTACTGTATTTTGATGAAACTTTTGTCTCAGTATGCAGCTTTAATGTGAAGGATAATAATAATAATAATAAATGTGATCAAGACATTTCTACTTTTGAATGAGATCTATGACTTTCATGTCTAGTAAGCATTCTCATCAAACTGTATTACAACAAAGTGAGCGAACGTGTCTCTCTAGCTTCCTCTTGTGGATAAAAATGTTAATGTCACTGCTGAAGGAGAACCAGGAGCACAGCTGGCTTCTATGTGCAAAGACTGCAACCTGAAAAAACACCAAAAGCTAAATATCCTGCTTGTTCCGATGTTTCCTCTCATCTTCTCAACATAAGAAAGCCGTTGAATTAACAGTAGAAAAGGAAAGTACATGTGTAAAATCCTGGATGCCTCATAAGTCATTCACAGTCCACTGCTCAGCCCTGTCTGTGTGGAACGCGAACTTCCATCCATAACTCCCCTCCCCTGCTTCCATCTATATAAAATTACTCTCCCATGCCCTCTGTGCGTCTTTGACTCCTCACTCTCCCCACTTATCTTCAGAGCTCGCCGGGTGATTAATGAGGAGAACAGAGATAGAGAGGGAGAGAGTGATTGGCAGGAGGAAAATAGAGGCTGAAGATGAAGAAAGGCTGAGCTGCAGCAAATAAAGTTGATGTCAAAAGTGCTAATGTTTCTGCAAACTTGGAGGGGTCTCTGTGAGTCAGGGCATAAAGAACACACAGACGCTTTGGTGACACACGTCTGATTTTAGACAAACGAAAAAAAACCCCACACACAGCAGCCACTGAGACGATGTCAGGACCAGTAATTGAAAGTACTCACCCAGAACAACAGCAGATAAGCCTGTTTTTCTTTTGCTGTGGTGTTTCTGTTTTTTACTGTCAAAAAGGTCAATGGTCAATCAGCTCGGCATCACTTTGTTGTTGTTGTTTTGTCTTCTGAATTTCACTAGCACTCTTTTCTTTATCTGAGTTTTGATAATAATGCTAACCACTTGATGGATTTATTCTCAACAGAACTGAGGGTGACATAAAAATATACAAACTAATAATGAAATAAAAGTAACTGATGTGGACTTAATATGAATAATATGCACCTCACCTTCAGAATAAAATAAGGAAATGACAAGTAAGTAAAAAAGGTTTTTAGGTAATGTATTGCAGTATTTATGTATGCCTATCTTGTACATAATATTTCTGTTAGCCACTGTGAAATTTCTCTTTGATTATTGCAGCACACATTATATGTGTCAGCATTTTTCGCCTGGCCTTTATTTTCTGATCCTCATATATAATGAATGCATCTATCAAATGGGATTTGCACAGTTAGCAGTTTATTTACTGCTCTGCCTGGCTGATTGTAAGTTTATGATCAGCTTTAGACTTAGTATGTTATAATATTCATTCAATTCTATTTTTTATTTTAATTGTTGCCTCAAAGTGTGAGATATCCTGATCTTTAGTCCCCGGGCTGAGTCCACAGGATCCTACACTTCCCACACTGTTGATAGCTCTTTGGTAAATGCCTGCATCTTTCAAATTCAGTGACCCCAGACCGGAATGGAGGCTTTCTGCTATAAATACACAGTCTCCAAGATCATGCTGAGAAAACCCTGATGATGCCACAGGAAAAAATAATTCACAAGGTGAGCAGTAAGTTCTGCATGGTCCCAATTTTGATTCCGAGTGTGTTGAACAGCAATTTAAAACGTATACGGGATTGTTCATGCGGCCTGCCTGCCTCGTTTTCCTCCCTATAATAGATTCACTGAGGGAGGTGGGTGGATTGATGATACAGATTCAAAGAAAAAAACAATTCTCTGTATGTGTGTTTCAAATGTGGGTGCATTCATTCATTGAGTGAGTCAGTGTTTGCACGGTCACTGGTCACATCACTCTGCTTCATTTCTGAATTCTCTGCTTCTCATCTGACTCAAATTCAGCTCAGGAGAGGGTGAAGTTTGGAGGATGGGGGGTCTCAGCCGGCAGCAGTAGTGGACTGACAATTTGTTGTGATACCCGCTTCATTGCAGCTGCCTACATGTTGCTGTTGTCTCCCTGAGTGCTCCTGAGAGCCTCTCAGAGCACAAGGTGAGGTGTGAGAGGCAGAGTGTGCCGTGAAGAGCCATCGCTCACGCTTATCAGGACTGCAGATCAAAGGATTATGGGTATTAACAATGTGTTGGCTTCATCACCAAATGAGAGGTGAAATGAGATATTGGCAAAAGAGTCACCTGGCTGCGGCACAAGCGTAATAGAAAAGCGACAAAGCAGACAGTCAGGATGCTTTTAATATAACAATGACCACTTTTTAAATTTTCCTCACCATCCTCTTCATCTCCTTGGAGACCTGGTTTCCGGCAAGATGGTTGTAGAACGGACGGTCAGTCCAGTGGCTGCTGTTGTGGGTGACAGAATTGGTCCTCTGTCGGTTCATTTTGGCTATCATCGCCTTCTCCTCTTTCTGTAAGAGATAACGATGCAGAATATATTTGCGAAATGTTGACAAACTTACTAAAACAAACAAAAGATAAACTTTATTTATAGATACAACTGACACTCTTCGTCAGCTGACAATCTCGCCTCTGATGGACCTTTATTTCCGTTTACTTGCATCTCCAAACCAAGAAAAAAAGCAATTATAAGCTTTTCTCCACTCATATGGAATTAGATTAAAGCTCTAACATGATCTAAATTAGATCAACTGACTTCTTATGGCGATTGTTAAAGTTTGTATTTGGTCCAACACTGACAATATCTGCATCGTGCAGCAGTTTCAAGCAGTAAATAAAAGCATCAAACTGTATCACTGCATGTTTTTGTATGTTCCAGAAAAATGATCAGTTTCAGTTTCTAGTATTGAGTTATAAAGAATTTTTTTTTTTTTTATATATTTTATTTTTTACAGATCTGATATTAAGCTTGCATACTGTCTCTAGGATGTATTTTACAAAATTAAAAATATAAGATAATCAAAAGAATTAGATTGTACAATCTTCCTTCTGTCTTACAGCATGAGCAGCAAAATGTAAGGAAGATATCCCGTCACATGACGAGCTATCTATAGGCACAGCTTGTGATTGTGCTGAAGGACAGAGACATCTGATAAAAGCAGTACAGTCATAAACCAACAGGGGCAGTGAAGCAGAGAGGAACTCATTCCTCTCTGAAACACAGTTCACATGTGACAGAATACCAGTTGTACAATGATAAAGTTCAATATGGACGGGCTGTGGGATGGTTTGTGGGGATTTCTGGAAAGTTACATGGTGTTTTTTTCTCAGCCTTAACACACCTACCATCAGGCCTGCGGATGAGACCTTTCCAACCAATAAATGGTGAAACTGCAGAAGGTCTGCACTGCAAACGGTATTTTTAGAAGGTCATTTTTACCTACACTATTATTGTATTATTGTTTTGTTTTCTCTCCAGTTTTCACCTGTTGATCACTTTCAAAATAGATACAAATACATCTGAGGCTTTTTCTGAAGCTGCATCAGTTCAATTCTTTAGATTAAAACTGAAATACATTTCTATGTGTAAACTTAAACGGGTTATAGTAATGAACCACAGAGAATTATCCCTCAATTCTGCAGGAAATAATCTGAGCGCTTCAGCCTTTGCAAATTCAGATGATAGCAAGGACTGTACCCTTTTCTGACTGCAGCCCACAATGAGGTAGGTTTCTATGTTGTGCTTCTTCAGGTAGGCGTTTCTTTCTACCCCTGCTCCTGGCTCCACATCGTAGTCCCCATTCAGATAATTCAGAGTGGCCTTAGTGATATGAATACGCCTGAAATGAGAACAACACACGTCAACACCCATGTAAATGTTCATTATTCAGACACTGTATATTCAAAACTACAAGGCTACAGGCAGTACATGCAGTTTTAGAACAATGGTTTATAGTTAGTTGGAACTTGACCATAACTGGACAGACGTACCCAGCTTTCCCCCCAGCTTCCATCTGATTGGCTAATGTGACGTCATTGGACCAGACATCAAACTGCCACTTCCTGAGTCCCAGCACTCCACAGTGCACCCTGCCACTGTGGATACCCACTCGCATGTTCACATTCACCCCAGTCACCTCCCGTACCAGCCTGCAAGAAACATCAAAAGAGTCTTTGATTACTAAGAGTGGTACTCTGCAAAAATTAGTTTTTGTAATCTTGCTGACATCTTTGTTGATACATGCTGACTGTGGAGGTGTCCCAGAAATCACTGGTGGGGTGGGGGTTTATGATGCTTTTACAAGATGCTACCACTAAAACTGGGTGTTGGATGTCAGTATCATTCTCTGACCAGTAGTTTTCATCCATTTATCTATCTAGTGGATTTCCCTCAGACTACTGTGTAGCACACACTGTGATGCAAACTGAAGACAAAAGCTTCTGTTACCATTGCGTTACAGTGATCCCTCTAAACGCCTCGGGCAACTTACGAGATGGCCTCTATCATGTCCAACCCCATCTCCACACAGCAGTGAGCATGGTCAGCTCTTGCCTCTGGCAGCCCAGACACACAGTAGTAGCAATCTCCCAGGATCTTGATCCGCAAACAGTGGTTCTCCTGTAGGGAAATGCAAACTTCTTCTAATCACGTCACGTTAAAATTGTAGCTTGCAGTGCAGCTATGTCAAAAGTCAACTGCAAAATCTGTCAGTACTAAGTTCCACTCCCAAAATCCTGTGTAATCTGTAACTTGTATGTTGTGTTCATCTAAGAGGAACTGGTAATATCATCATCCACATAATCTAATGTATAAAATTAAAATGAATGTGATTTTATGATTAATTTTCCAAAGTTTTGATTTAAAATTAAGCTAATACACTTTTTGTCAGAACTGCAGTAAAATGACTGAGTAACCTCAAAGCTGTTCAAGGCTCACGGCTCATGGTGACAAACTCACAGAGAGTTGTCACTGGACTCTGCAGAGCTTTTTGCCATGTTTCAGCTCACTGGTTTGATTTTTACAGCCACAGCTTTTACCACTGTGATTCACTTTCACTGCTCTTATCAGCTTCATTTCCAGCAGCTGTTTTCACTGAAAATGCCCAATTTTGTGCATGTAAAGAAGCTAATAGACGGAAGTAGGGATTATTTTTTAACCTTTAAACATTCAGCCTCAGAGCTAAATCTTCTCACCTTCAAACTGCTGAGAGAAGACACTGCATTTGCAGCTATGAGAAAGAAGCATTTCCACAATAACAGCATTGTAGCACAGATTTTACACATTAGCCTAAGATCCCAAATAACTCTTAGCACTGTGTGGGACGACACAGCGCTAAGAGTCATAATATGTTCTGTGTACGTGTGTTTGTGGATCCGTAGGACTCTGAGGAGAACACTGTGTCTCATGATAGCCACCTGAGCATCTCTCTGGCACATGGCTCTGGGAAAATACAAAAAGACCCACTGTGTAAAGAGCACAGACGAAGAATGTGTGTGTGTGTGTGTGTGTGTGTGTGTGTGTGTGTGTGTGTGTGTGTGTGTGTGTGTGCGCGCGTGCGTGCGTGCGTGTGTGTATGTGTGTGTGTGTGTGTGTGTGTGCGTGTGCATGTCCATAAGTATACCCAGATAAAAGGTACATCTGGCATGGACATAAAAGTGTCAGAGGCAGCATTTCCGGTGGATAATGTCATTATGCCTGTTTCACTCATAAGTACTGATTAGCACATCCAGTCACTGTTCATGGATAAATTACATACATTGAGCATTAGCTGGACAAACAGTGAAGCCTCTGGATTAAAAAGATCAATAGTCGTGCTTATGAAGCTGTGGTTCAGATCTCAGAAATGTGGTTTATACATTTGCATGGCTGCCGGATATTGATGGCAGGTAGAAAATAGAAATTACCCTCTAAACACTGGAAATCTGTGCAAGTGGCGATATGTATTTTATAACTGCATTTTAGTTGTCTTTAGCTCTTAGCACCCAAATGCTAAGAGCTAAGAGTTTTATCTGTATTTTTAATGATTGTGTTTCAGACAAAGGAGAAAGGCCGCACATCAGGACATCTTTCTCCCTCTGTTTCAGCCTTATTTAAATCATCTCACATGAAAACTTCACAGGCTCATTTGTTCACAGGCTGTGACAAGTTCACCCAAAGAATGACTGTTCCTTCTCAGATTGTTCAATTTCATACATTTTAGAGGCCTCAAGAGGTGCTCTTAAAAGTTTCATTCATTTCTAATGGATTTCAATGGATTTGTTTGCTATGATTTGTCTGATGACTGTCTCAACACTTCCTCTGTCAACACAGACTGCAAATATTATGCTGATAACACCCCTGAAAGACGAGAATCATAGTCATGGACGATTTAGCATTGTATTACCAGTGTTTCAATAATACAGTCAAATATTCAGACAGTTGAAATGGCACAAAACCAAACACCTTGAGGTCTTATTTGCTTTGCAGCTACTGCTCTCTGCTTGAAAATAGCTTTTCCTCCTCCAGTCCTATTCATGCATAGGAACCTGTAAAGAGCCTGTCCTCCTCTAGCCTGCTCCTCGTGAACACCTGACATTCAAAAAGCATGTCCTCCTCTATTGATCCTCAGACTTTAGAGAGTCAGTGCTCCTCTAGTTCTCAATAATTATCAATAAATAATTTTCAAAATTTTCTGCTAAACAAAGTTTAAACATATCAAATAGAAGTATGCAAACTAAAAGCACAGCTATAATAAATATATATGACATATATAGATGCATGTGATCGCGTCCTTACCGCTGCCAGCTTGTCAAAACGGGCGAAAAGTTCATTGAGAGTCATCACCAGCTCCTGCGCCGTGCACTGGGACGCCAGACTGGTGAAACCCTCGATGTCTGCAAATAAGATGCTGCAGAAACACAAAAACACGAAAGACAGGATTCACTTTCTTACAGTATAAATTTGTCGTATTTAGTTTTTTTATTACAGTTTTTCAATTTCTTGATAATATTCTAATAAAATAACACCAGTGTCATTCCTCAAGAGTTATAGTCTACTGATTTCTATTCAAATTGATTCTAAAATGATTTCTGACCCGGGGCAGAGTGGGAACACAACTAATTTTCGACTAGCCCGCCAAAACCCACCTGTGCACACACCATCACACACTTCACAAGAAACATGTACGGTAGTAAACAGAGGTTAAATAAACTGTGATGATTTGCAAAACAATACATAAAATAGAAAAACTGGCACATGAATCATCTTGAGATATTTTGTAATTATATAGTCTAATTGTTGTTTTCACAATTTAATTAAATATTCTAAGATGATTTTATTACTGAAAAACTGCATCAGACACATCTTTTAATCTTACACTTCACAACTACAACAACGAAACAGCTGCAGTCTGGAAAAATGAACATACCACTTCAGTCGACACACTAACATGTATCAACATAAACTGAACATTAACAAGTAAGGTAGATGGTTTTTACTGCTGTTCACCTTGCTTTGTATTAAGCTGTATTTCTTTTTGTCACTGCTAAATAAACTCAGACGAGCTTCCTGTTGTCTGACCTTTCAGCTTAATACACCAGACAAGGGTGTTAATACAGGCCAGGAAGTGAGAGAAGTATGGGTAGATGAATAAATGACTGTGGTCAAGATGTACCCTGAAGCTACTGATGGAGGTGACAGGTGTGAGACTGCAACTGAAGCTGCTTTTTACAGTCACATCTAAATGTAACACAACGCCTGTTATTTGGTGTTAGAAAATACCTGAATGAGCTATTGTCCTGGAAAATGGCATGGAGAGATTGTGAGTGTGTGTGAGAGTGTGTGACAGTATGATGGACAGTGAGAGAAAATGAGACATAATACATTTGCAAGTAAGAAGTTAAAAAAAAAAAAGTTATCTTTCCTTCCCTGAGAACAAGGTAAACCGATAAAGTCTCTTTCATTAGACTCCTAACACTGGCACACCAGTGGGACAGATGATCTCACAGGCCTGAATTCATTTCACTCCAAAAGAAACAAGGAGCGCGGGGCCAGGCTGGCAGGTAGAGACTGTAATAGGCTCAGCAGCAGCTGTGGGAGACAGTCAGCGGCCTCATGTACACTTACAGATAAAACCCACAAGCGAGCTTGTCCTGAATGGCTCAAGTTGTTCTGTGAAGCATCATAACCTCCTACCACACAGTCACATCCCACAGTTAACATTCCTTCTTCAATAAGCATATTTATTCTCTGGTCATTGATTTCCTCCCAGGGTGAAACATATGATGAACTTCATACGTCTCATAACTCAGAAGGCAAGACCATGTCTTCTGTCTCTTGCAACTTAATATTTCTTAGCACTGTCTTCCTTAGAGCAACTTTGACAATAACTCACCTGAGCTTGACTCAGCACCTAGCGGGACCCCAGTTAAAAGAACACAATAATGGACAATGACATCCACAAACTATTGTGTACATTTGCTCTGGGGCTTTTTTTGTTTTTCAAAGAAGAATCCATTGTTCCAAATAAGGGAAGTCTTAATGCTATAGCATATAAATACTTCCTTAAAACAGCATGCTTCCAACTTGGTGCCAACAGTCTGGGGAAGGCCCTAACTGCACAGACAGCATCACTATTCCACGTTAGCCATATCACCTTTACTGCAACAGTTCCATCTTCAACATGATGTGACCAAATATGAGGGCCAACTGGCATTAATAGTAAGTAATTAATATTATTTCAATGGAAATCAGGAAAACAGGCCACAGCTGATCTGTGTCAGCTGACTCTTTCAATCACACACAAGTTAACAAGCCACTAATCACAGTCTGACATTATGTTCTCTTTCACTGTGATTATTTACGCTACTGCTGCTCTTACATTTGCTGCTTAGTCCTCCCAGCCCCTCCTTTGTAAGTTTACTGTGTTTTATTGTGTTGCTATTTAATTACTGCGTCAGTGTTAGCTAAGAGCTCATTTTCATCTGCAACACCTACATGAAGTAAATCAGTTGCTTTTAGGCAAAATTTAAGTTTGGGTTTATAATGTGTTTTTTTTAATATATAATAAAACAACTGTGTTTGTGGATGTTCATTTGCGATGCACATCAGAGATAATGATATCCTCACAAAGTGTGAGTCACAGAATCTAAAAAACACGTATCATGTCTGTGTGTTTAGATTTGACAGAGTTGTGAATCAGATTTTTGTTGCAAATTGCAGAAATCAGGTGTTGAAGGTTTGAAAGTAGACTGCATTCATTGGCACTGCTGCAGCAACTGCTGATTGCGTTGATGAGTGGGGCAATCTACAACGAATTTCCCATTGTTTACAGAACACCTGCATACACGCGCCCCTTCACCTCACACAATATCTTTGCCTCATGTCTCTCCCACCACATCTACAGCATTGTAGTTTTGATTTTATGAGGCCAGATATTGCATTTCACAATTTCATGACTAAGTATAAGTGGCTGTCAGAGACAGACCCTGCAGGAAGAAGAAATCTATGAATAAACAAAGATTTCAGAGCAAACAAGCTCACATGAATCTCACAGGGTAGGTGCCTGCTACACAGCCAAGAACAGGGTGTGTTTGTACAGGACATGTGGGCAGGACATGCAGGCATTTATGCTCCTAAATGCATGTAAAAGTGAGCTGCATTCTGGGTATGTGGCATTAATTTTTCTGAGCTTTACGACAGGGATTTTACAGGGTTCACAGACTTTTTCTCTTGACTGCCCACATGTCAGGAGCGCTAACATGTTCTAATGAACTTGGGCTTCAAGATTCCTAAATTTATTCAATTTGGATCTCAGGTTGAAAAGGATTAAGAGTCCCCACTCTGGGGTACACATTTCTGAGAATAATTGATTGTTTTCTGTGAACTGTTAGATGGGAGGCTGAGTGAAACCAGACACTTGAGCAGTGTGTTTGAGCTCAGAAACAGGTCCATCGCTCTGGGTAGAAGGAGCAGTGGTCGACGAGGGAGGCAAGTGAGGAATGGAAGGATGGAGGAGGTGAGAAAGAGGGAAGGATGACACGCTCTAGAGACTGACAGGGAGTGTGGATGCAGTGACGAGAGTGTTAATTCACTTGCTTTAACACGTATGTCTGCAAAACCTCTTTGTATCCCAATTAAAAATGAAACAAACTGTAGTGATCCTCAACATTTATTATTACCTCCAAATCATACACACACTGATCTGACTTGAGCCTCAGCGTTAAACCAAGATTATAATAACGACACTCCATACTGTTAAGACCTGGGTACACACAGTTTTTTCTCACATTACATTATCATGAGGCAAATTACCCGACGGTGAGTCCATTAAAAACGCTGGCCTGGTTAAAAAGGAACATGGTATGGAGTTCTCTTAACACATCCATGTGTATTATAAAACACACAGTGCTGCGTTGTAGGTCATCCAACACACAATCACTGTGTTAATGTGTGAGAAATGCAGGAACATTGTCTTGAAGCATAGGAATAATAAGCTTTGGGTCATGCAAACGTTAACATCAGCTGCTGGTCCTAGGACCAAAGAGGAAAAACCCTGGAATGGACTGAACCTCGGTGGGTTCACTGTAGGACACGAGTTCAACTTTTTCTTGTAGAGGAAAGATCATGCTATATAGGTTCTCTTTAAAGACTTGAGGCTTTACTTGTTTCAGCAAGGGATTCAGGCAGAGCAGGGCAGAACATTTCATTAAGAAAAAATAAATCCCCTAAAAAATACACTTACTTTACAAACCCTCTCACTACTGTGGCAGATTTTAAGATTAAATACCAATTTTAAGATTAAAATATTGGAATGTATATTTTTGCAGTCTAAAAACGAAGACCACCATCTCTGTCTAAAGGTAATGAATCCATTTTTAGTCAAATACATAAGGCTAAGATTTCCTGAGGGATTATCAAGCCCTCCCCACACTCTCCACTGACACAGTGAGGCCACTTCCCACAGCCTGATGTAACATCAGAGGTGACAGTGGGTGTTGAGCTACAAAAGAAATTGAGTGAGAGAGGGTATGAGAAAAAGACCTGGGGGCTTTAAGTCCCATTTAAAGGTTACCTTGGTGATGAGTCATTTGTTGATATGCAATGTTAAATCCTGGGGATTTGTGCTTTTGTGAGTGACAGTTGCTCCTGAACTGAAACGCCCTGTAGTCTCTAGCTATTTCACACCTGATGAAATAAGTAAAGGTGCAATGTAAGGGTTAACTTGCTTTCAAGTTATTTGATGCTGTGTAATTCTTTGAACGATTAAAGGAAATAATTTTACCAACTGATAACGACGCAGACATGAAAGGGTTTAAAATGATAACCACACAGCAAGTTCCACGAAAAGACGAATGCCTCAGAGATAAATCTGCGGCTCTGTATTTGGTTTCAGATCAGTTTATATTTCGGGTTAGGGACAAACAGAGTCTTTAGTGATTAACTCAACTGTAACTGAAGACAACAGACAGAGGAAAGCAGAAAGGGTCACTTTGAGAATTTTGTAGATTTCTCAGTTGAAAAGAAGTAAATACACACATTAATCTGACTTGTGCCTCTCTTCCTGGAGATCATTTTTAGGTTGTCTTGCACACACTGCATGTTTAAGATCTACCCACAGATTTTCAGTCATATTCAGGTCGGGGAACTGTGGACGCCGTACCAAAAGCTTCATCTTGTGTTTATTCTTTGTATTTGAGGTCTGCTTTGGATCATTGTCTTGACTGACAGCGGGACATTTTAATCCAGAATTTGCTGATATTTATTGGAATCCATTCATTTGTCTATTGGTGCAATGTTTCCTGTGTCCATGTTTTTTTTTTTTATTTGTTAAGTTCCTGAAATAAATGTAACAGTTCATTAGCATTTGAAGAACATCTCATTTTAACGTCTGTTTGCTGCAGGGGTTGCATTTACTTTTTTTCACTTCAAAAATTTCAAACAAATGTAACAACCATTTGTGTACAACTACATACAGGCAGTCTCCTTTTCCTGCTTGCAGAGCCAGCACCACAGAATATGTTCTGGGTCAAATCTCAGCTGAACCAAAGCTGTCCTGCACTGGCACCGCCTGACCCTGTGATGCCCTTTCGTCTGGCACTAGCGCTGCCACTGGCCAGCTGCCTTTTATCTGCCTCCCGCTGCTTAACTCTACAGCTCTGCTGGTGGCTCGCTAACCTCAGCCAGGGGAAAAAAGAAAAAAAAAACCAACTCACACAAACCCTTCTGGGTTTTTAATCATTGTCTGGCTCAGACTTTTTCTGCTTTTCTTCCTTTGTCTCTTACTTCAGCATTTCATTCACGCCTATCTATTACTCATCCTATCCCAAACTGTCTTCATTTCATGTTCTTTTCTTTCTCTCTGACCCTCTGTCTCCTATCTCTTTCAGATTCTGGGCCAAACTAAATAAACTCATTCTATGTCGTTTGCAAACAGTGCGTATTCATGCTGCCCTCCCTCTCGTCTACTAAATCAGACAGAAACAGAAACCATGCAGCATGTATCAGCATCTGCTCAGGTTGGATTCAGATGCGTCAAGTTGTATTTGATCTCATCTGATAAGAAAGTATAACATTTAATTAACACTTAATCGGTTAAATATTCCTTTAGAGTGGCAAAGTGTGTTTTTTCACCCCAGTTAAATGAGCAATCTTAGCTTAACTTGTGTATAAAGTAAATGAACATCAGATGATTTGTAAGCTGTAGCCTATGGTTTCTGCATACATGTGTGTTCTCTGCACAGGACAAGGACAGATTCTCAGGCCAGGCCTGGCCCCAACCTCATCAGCAGAACGACCTTATGTAATGCACACGCACATGATTGACTGCATTACACACACTGAAACCATGTGTGTTTGCTGTACAGTGTCAATTCTTGTCCTTAGAAAGGTCAGCTCCTCTAATTTATGCAATGTTCTTTCCATGTCCCTCTCTTCAGGGTGCTGCTGGCCTACATAACAGCAACAACAGCTACAGACATAGTGTTCTGTTTAAGAGTATTTCTTGAGCACTCACAGGGCGACCCAGCAGCATCAAAATATCCGCCCCAAAGCCCTCTTGCATAATACCTTAGTCAGTACACATTTTGCTCTCATTGCCGAAGCCACAGGACATGATTTTACTCCAGAGGACAAACACAAGTGGGATGCCACACTCAGGAAAAGGTAGGGCAGAATTTTAACCTTTGGGGTAAACAGTCTTCTAGCTTGGCCACTACCATGAGTAAGTACATCAAGGTACCATTTGTTGAAAGTGAAAAGTACCTTCAACTGTACGAGTTCTACCTTCATAACTAAAATTATGCACCCAAAATGACAAAGATTTACCTTTAGACAATAATATAATCCTTCAAGAATATTAATATGCCTATGGAGGGCTCAGACAGATGAAGACAGTGCGGCAAAGCTGCGGACTTAAGACTTAAGCCACAAAAATAAGGGTTTGAGACTTGTAATGTAGTAGTATAAAAAGTTAGGGTATCACCAAAGTGGTTACAATTCATCCGGAGGGGGATGTGAGTGTCTGTACAAAATTTCATAGCAATCCTTGCACCTTTATGTTGGATCAAGGGTATAATTATGTGCCTTTCATGTTTCATCTGTGAAAAGCAGACTGTTCTATTTTTGAGTGCTCAGGACTCATGAATTAACAGGAGGATGGGCAGAAACATACAGACTCTAATGCACAACTAGTGCAGCAACAAGCTCCAGACCTCAAGTGACTCCGTCTCCACCGCTCCACCTTCCTCTGTTTTGCCCTCTCACTCTTTAGTTGTAGCGGTGGGAGCTGTCACTTCTCTTCCTGTTGTTACTCGGACTCTCAGCAGAGCCCCAATTACCAAAAGCCACTGCCCGCTCCCCGACAGGCCAAGTCACACCTGGTTAGCCAGCCATTACCCACACACTCATGACCACAGACAGAAACTAGCCAAGCTTAGCAGATGCTGCTAATGTGCCGCCTGCTCCCCAGTGACTCACATAAAAACCTGCAGTAGGACACCAAACTCAAACTTTTTGTGTGAATTCCATGCTTTGTTTGCTGAACCTGCAGATTCAGTTTGTCTTCTAATTATGTAAATAAATGGTAATTTGACGAATGGGTTACACATTTCTGTATTTAGTTTAAATACAGCGGCAGTAATGGACACATCCACCGAGAACATGACATTCTTGGTATTTGCCTCCTCATCGCAAACAATACAACTGCATTGTTATCGTGGCTAAATGTCTACGTGTGCACACTCATTCACATGTCCTCACGAGGCTTGGTTTCAGTAACGGTAACTTCTGTCACATGCCCCAGAAATTTCCTAATTTTTCACCCCTGCCCACTCTCCAAAAACAATCCGCACTCTTACTTATAGTGAACTCTTAAACTTAGGAAACTAAAAAGGATCATTGCTGATAATGATTGCCTTAATAGTGATGAAAAGACCTTTGTGTACAAGAGTTCCATGTACGTGACCTGATGCTCTAACCCGTGAGGATTAAAAAAGGGACACATCAAAGGTATAAAAGGCTTCAATAGCACCTATTATGTTTCAAGGTTTTGGCTGCCACCTGACTATGACAGCTACAGGCCATAAAACTCTCACTCCACGCTGCCACACATGCACAAAATTAACAACTCAATTTCTGTCACCTTGATGCAGTGTTTTCTTACTCCACAGGGTGGTGCCAAACCTAACCACAGTTTTTAAACTGCATCTGCCCTGCCGGGTTGCACAATGAATAATGATCTCCTATATTGTGAGCTGACTTTAATGATCAGTGTTCACTCTTACCAGAGCAAACCCACATCGCACACTCCCAGCACTGCATCACTGAAAGTGTAAAGGCTCTGAACAAGAGACAGTGGACTGCATGAGCACCGGAAACGAGCAACATCCGCTGTCTGCACTCAAAGCATTGACAGGGAGCAGGTCAAAGTCATCAACCAGGAGTCAATGGATGACCAGAAAAAGATCAAAGAGGCCATTCACATCAGACGCCAAAGACCATCTTTAAATAGAGCCAGGGGTTATGATCTCTCTCTATATGACCACCTATTATAACATAACAGAAATTCCATGCATGCTGAGAGTCCACATCAGAAGCAAGATGCCAGCAGAGTGTTAACACTGTGTAAGCTTCCATTCGTTCAATCCACCATGACTTACATTCAGCCATCGCTGCCATCAGAACCAGCAGAGAGGACAGCTGTCAGACACTGTCTCCACCAGGCTGAGTGACATCTGAAAGTTACTGAACAAAAATAGTTTTCAGGCTCGGGCTCCATGAAGCGGGTATATCGGAAGAAAACTGCATTTTATTATTTATTGATTTATAGATTTTCAGCAACCCATAGTGAAATTGAAAAGCACAGAATTTTTTTTCAGGCTGAAAGAGGTCTTATAAAAATAAAATATCTTGAGATAACATTTTGTTCTAGATGAACATAGGTTCTTTAAAGGGTTTTGTTGGTTGATTTTAACATTTATTTTACAATATTTTCATTACATTACAAATGTACGCTCTGTATGGTTGATGATACTGTATGCAGAGACGGGTGAAGAATACTCTGGGAAAATACCATGCAGCCAGTTGTCATGGCAACACCTGCACTTCTCCCTCCTCCTCTGCCTCTGTCTGTGGGTGGGCTGCACCATTCAGGATTAACTTGGATTAAATTGTGGCTTATTTTACAGTTCTGCAGCACCAAAATTTAAAACTCAGTTCTAAATTCAACAGGTCTGATCCGAATGAAAAGTAACATCATTTTGCTGGTCTGTAAATTTCACATTACAATCAAAGCAGCATAAAGATTGATTTAAATTGGATTTAAAGAGATTCTAATTCTAATTCACTCCCTTTCATGTCAACATTTTCTGTCTGACCCACAGTAGAGTTCAGAGACTTTATTGACTCAGATTCAGTAACACTATATCTTCATTTTCACACATTCATTTTCAGAGTGTTAACTGTGCCTCATGAGGGAATCATTCAGTGGTGTGTATCTTGATGTGTGCGGGTGTATTGTATTTTTGAGAGGCAACACGTAACCTGAAATGACCTGTGAAGTGTGGAGATGTTGAGATAAGGTGTTATTTATAGCAGCTTCAATCTGCTTCCCCTGATCATCCCATTTCCTCCTCACAGCTGGCGGAGAAGCCCCTGGTGTTACCTGACGTTGTCGTGCTTTTGGATGTAGATCTTGTGAAACATCATGTCCTCCTGCTTGGCGTTTATATCAGCTTTCATCTCCATGGCAACATGGCGGGGAAGCACTGAGAGCAGGAGACGTTCCTGTAGGAAAGCACAGGGGGGAAATAAGTTCAATGGACAAGTGCACTGTAAGTAAATTAAGAGGTCAATTAAGAGGTGGAGGTTTTGGCTGTCTGAGGACAGGACAGTGACTGACATGCCTTCACCACAACAACTGCCTGCTGCCCCAGTGATCAGTGACTACACTATATTCCTTCCAGCACAGAGAACATTTTGAACTGACCAGCCATAAAATGTCAGCTAGAGCCTTTTTTGTCCAGTTTCAGATGTATTGAGAACAAAATAATAACCAAAGTGACTCAGCAATTAAATCAGATCTGGGGCAACACTGGGAATAACCAGGGAATAACATATACAGCCTCTGATGTTCTACTGCAGCTGCTAAATAATTTCACTTGGAAACTCACATTTTTAAATACAGTATGCGTGAATCTCACATTTGCCTGTAACACCTGTCATTTTGTCTAGTTTCAAGCATATTTTATGTCCTGGCACATCCTTACAGCTGCAGGAATTACACAGGAAGTGTTCAGATGTAGGAATCAGTTCAGCAATAAAAAGCACAGACTCACTGGTGTGGTCCAGGTTAGTATTATTATTTTGTGTTGTGTGCAAATGTACATCTATAAAATACATTTACCCAGCATGTAGCACCATTTTGATACACTGAATAAATCATATACAAATAAATAAGCCAACATGGTCTTTTTTGTGAACGAGAAATCTGTCTACAATCTATCTTACTATTCTCTTAAAATGGCAATGAAAATATGTCCCCCAGCCCGTTCTGTATCTCAGATATAGACTCTGATGTTGTGTTAAACAAACACATTCCAGCTGCTGTGCTCTGCAAAGGAGCAAGCTACTCTACACAAATTTCAGAACCGTCTTTTAAGCCTACAGGAGCTGAGAGTTTAATATTCAAAAGGCAGGTTTTCAGAGAAGCATTCCTTTAAAAGACGAGTTCACGTAATCCAATCACCAATAATGCTGATGCTTTTTTGGTCCCTTCCTTCCCTCCGCTCTTACATCCCTGTGTCCTGTCACCATAAATCTGTGCTCTCTCTCTCTCACCTGCTGTTGGTTTTCCCTCTGGGAGTGGAGGCGAGCTTGGATGCATTCCCTGGTCTCCTGGAAGGCCTGCCTCTGGGAGCCCTCAGCGGGGTAATGAGTGCACACTCCCACGATGTTGGTACAGGAGAATATTAGCACATTGGACACTATCTGTGGAAGAGGGTGAGAGAGAAAGAGTTAGAGATCAAAGAAGAGGCATCCTTGTAATCCAAGGTCAACGACTCTTGAAATGCTAAGGACATTTGTCATGTGCCATTTCCCTCACTCTCTCTCCTTCCTGTTGCTCTCTACCAAGATAAACTACAACTGGTTTTTGACCATAAACAGTCAATCCCTTTTAATCACCCATTGCTAAGAGATTTTATGCCCAGTTGAGCAATCCCTATGCAGTTGAACGAAGTGAGCAGTTTAGCTCTTGGTGTCTGTATCTAACACTGGATTCTGAAGAAATGTTAGAATGTTAGAAAGAAGTAAATGTTCATTATGCTTTTGACTGTTACTAAAAAAAAAAAAGAGGGAGCCTACACAGTTCATCCAACATGTTTTTCTTAGGCCCAGATACACATATGGTCACATCTATCATGCAGTTAATGTGAGAATATAACACACTGTAAATGCTTCTATATTTGATCTGCTAATGTGTCATCACTTAGTAGCATAGCTCTGAGTGAACACTGATGTGCTATAGAAAACATTACTAATGAATGATGGCTAAGAATAGCGAGTCTAGTTCTTCTCCGAACAGAGGCACAACTTCAGGGATATCTAACACAGAACATGCACGTGCAACACAGTGACCACAGTTTTGAATATTCACCTGGTCTTTCAGGTAGGTTTGGTATTTTACATTACAGCAATAACAGCACTTTGTTCTCAAGAGATCAGAGCAAAAAGAGGAATGGTACCCACACAAACCAAAGCTACTACTGTACACGGGAACAACAACAGAAAATTGAAACGAAAAAATGTCGCAGTACATTAAAAGTTCAGTTTCCAAGTGGCCTCTGGAAAGTGCAGTGCAGTGTGATAGAAGAGCGAGCACAAAGACATCTCAGAGGCTTTGAAATCATTGCAGAGGAAGGCAGTTTATGACACTTTAGTATGCTCAGCCTATAACTGCAATAAATGAATAAAAAGGCTGCTGCCATTACAGCTGCATTATCTCTATATCTGTCTCCTCAAATACAGAACAATAATAGAAAGCAATTAAATTTAATTCGAGTAAATTCATTTTGAATTGCAGGATGAATCCGTATTGGAACTGAAACGACTAGTTGATGAACTGATAACAGAAAATTAATCAGCTACTACTTTGCTTACTGACTGAATAGTATGCTCAGTAATTTATGAAATAATTGTTGGTTGAATGTCAACGTTCAAGTTTATCATACTCACTTAATACTGGACATTAAGTAAAAAAAACCCAAACACGTTTAATCTGTGGTTAAAAATTCAAAACATTTAGTTCAGGACACACTTATTACAGGACTATTATGGTAAATTATTTTTCAGCAGAATCTGAATGAACCTTAGATGGAAAGTACAGTATGTTTAGACTTTAAATTTGCAGAATGAAGATATCAATAGCTTGACAAAGGTGGTGGGAGAGAAACAAAGTGTTTGATGAATGTTTTCCAGGCCTGCAGCTGTTTTTCCTCTAACTGAGAGTAAAGCGCTCTTTGTTTCCATCAGCTCCACTCACATGCCTCCCTGTCTGCGGCGGGAACAGGGCGTCTTAACCCTCTCTTCTGGATTTTCACACAGTATCCATCAGAATATCCCCGGGCAGCACTGACAAGACAGTGTCTCCCTAATTACGGGACTCAGAAGAGCCAGAGCCAGTTAATACGCTACCGTCCTGAATGTTTGTGTGTTCCCGACAAGAAACAAAGTTTCTGAGAGCGTGTTTATCAGTGAAACTGCTTTGATGCAGAACAAACTGACCAAGTATTTGGCCTCAGCTGAAGTATTTGCACTTATCTGAGATTTTGGAGCTTTCTTACATATTTGCTAAATGACAGAATGCTAGCTGATATTGTGTTTCAAGCTACAGGCTTATCCAAAACAGACTCAATCAGCAGCAGAGTTAGTCCTCAGTCTGTGCTGTAGTACGCAGCCGTGCCAGATAGGAAAGCTCCTTATTCCTGTACATTATGTAGTTCTGTGTGCATTTATAAGATACAAAGTGATGATTATGAAGAACTAAAAAACTGTCAAAAAACAAAATTGTTTGTTCTGAAACTGGACTGTGGAAGGTTAGGAAAGCTGTTTACTGGAGCAATGAAAACAGCGATGTGACTGGCTACGAGAGAATTTATTAATCACCACACCCTCTGATTTATATTCCACCTTGGCCAGACCTTTGCGCTGCTGCTCCTACATGAACCAAAATATATGGTGTGTTTGGAGGCAGTCCACGAAGTCCGTACAGCCAAGACCTACTGCTTTGCACTTATCATTGCACTTGCAAGGTTCCTACAAGTGGGATACAAGCTCAGTCAAATTGAGATGAGGTGGCTGACTCGGCCAGTTGAAGATATTCCACCTCTGCTTTGGACTTGTGTTTAGGATCGCAGTCCTGTTGAATGATGAAATGTCATCCAATGGGTTTTGCTGTATCAAAAATGAAGAGAAAGAGATGATACTGTGAACTGAGTAAAACTGGGCCAAAAGCTGAGCCTTGGTGACCACTGGTTATACTGCAGAGTGTCTGTAGATTTACAGCTTCTATAGTAACCCGATTGTGTGCACACTTGGACTTGTGTTCCCCACTAAAACTTGAATTTTTAATTTGCAGCAAATCAGCACCTACAGGTTTCATAGACCCTGTTCAAGTTTCCACCTATCAAACACATGACCACTTGCAGCAATGTGCCCAATGCACCAGTGCTAAAAGGCATTGTTTCCATTCAGTGCCAGGCACACAGTTGGTCCTGGGACTGGAAGAAAGTAGGAAGCCAATGCCAGCAGCCCATTCTTTTCATAGAGCTATTTAATGGGCTGAATCGGCCAGCTGAATCACATTCACACCACGGGCCTCTCTGTTGCCGGAACAAACTGAACAAACACAGCACGTCTCTATCAAGTCAAAAACCCTTCAGCAGGTCTCTGTGCAAAAACCAAGCACACTCAGAGGGAGGAGTGAAAGGCGGAAGACAAGCCTGGAAGTGAGGCACGAACAAGGAAAATTAAGAAATGAGGTGTGAGACGGAGAGCAGGTTGTGAATTTGGAAAAGGTCACCCGTTGGTATTTCTGCTCATTGAACTAACTACAATGTCTATCAAGGGTGTACAATTAACAGTGTATTTGTGAAAATCTACCTTGTGTGAATACAAAAAGTAGCATAACATTTGCAGCATGCACGAGAGCATGATCATTATTATTATTAACGCACACATGCAGCTCAGTTCGCACATTTAACAGCTCAAAAGAGATTCGACATATTCAGTGTAGCCAGCCTTGGCCGAAAAGCCAAATATATATTTGACTATGTAGAAAAGAAAATGCAGAGAAGCAGCAAACAGCCTCATGAAGAAGTGATCAGTTCGAGTCACATCAAAGAGACAATGCTCTCAGCAAAGAATGGAAGTAAATCTCAGAGCCAAGTAAATGACTTTCTGTAAGAGGCCAAACACATTTTTAATCTCAAAGCCAAAGAGGTTTTTTTGTTTGTTTTTTTTGCTACAAATTTTCAAACCTCCTTAAAGGTCGGCCAAAAACCCTGACTTTGCACAACTCTGTGACATTTGGTGAACAAGAATATATTTGGGGTGAAAATTACAGAGAAATCATTATGTTTTCTCGTGCATGAGGAGCTTATTATTATCACAGAGCCTTTGTAGCATCCCGCCCCCACACTGCCATAGAAACAGCATGCATAAGATGCAACAGGTCAATACAAATATTCCCCAGCAGTACTCTTATTCTATTAATACTGCCACTGCTCAGTCAGACCTTATTTGGAAACCCTTGGCTTTTCCTCGTCGCTGAAGGAAAGCGAGAGCAGAAAGAAACGGCTCCCATGTTTAATACAGAGACCATCCCCAGGGTAAGGAAACAGACTTCTGTTACAGGGCTCCAGACTAAGTTTTTCCATTAGTAGCACCAGTGCTTTCTACTGAAATGTTTAGGAGCACTGGAACAAAATTTAGGAGCACCGCTTGAAATCAACATATTTCCTAGTTACGAAATTTAGCAGCACTGTCTCCAAAAACAGTCGCAAAATGCAACTAAGTGGTCGCCGGTGACGTCTCTGCTGATTATCTGCATTAACTGATGCAAATAAATCAATGTCGTCTCAAACCTAACACACAATCAGGGAGGATCATTGTCAGTTATTTCCCTGGTGGTTCATGCATACGGTTTTGCTCACCTCACTCATGCTGACTAATTTTCATACTATTCAAAAGCTGCTGAACCCAGAGACGGTCAAGAGCGCTGAGGTAAGTTGTTTCCATAGAAAATGGTTAAAACAGAGCCAATCTGAATTCAACTCAAAGTCCCCAAATGAGCGAGAACCTGAGACTGCAATGATAAGCAAGTTGTAACGGATAACGTTATAATACACAAAGAGACACTGTTGAGTAAAGTGGAGTCCTGTGGTCTCGGTTATAAAGAAACCCGTTTGACATGTGACCACACAACACCACTGATTTATGGAACTAATATGGGCAGTGTCCCAACTGAGCTGCCGAGAAGCCATGCAGTGTACCATTAGACTGTAATTCATATATCATTTTCACAGTGACACACGCTTTATTTACTTGAAATGAACATTTGATTTTTTTTTTTTTCCATGTGCATAATTTCTTTCATTCCTACTAAATAGATTTCTGGTATCATATTTTCTCAGTTGTTGAAGGAGGAGTTTTTTCCCTCATAAAACCCGGCTCAGATAAATTATCTTCATATGACATGTTAGTGGATATCATGAGATGCAGATGAGACAATGGGAGACTCCCTTTGACTATAACTAACAACCAAGGGGGATGGGTTTTTCATAGTTTCCAGCTAAGCATGTGAGTAGTGCAAGTACAAAAGCAGATGGGACATTTACTTCTAAGCGCTCAAATTAAATCAACATCTACAGATCTGAGCCATATTTACACAAAGGGTATGTAAATATTTGATATGTGATAACCCGGCCTTTAAGTTAAAGGACCTCACATGGCTTTTCTAATCACCTCCAGTTTTCGATCATAAGCAGATGTCGACTTTTCTTTTATTATCACACCTCATAAATGTGTGTCACAGGGAGTGAACTAGGATGTCCCTCAGCATTACCTGTAACTAATAATTCACTGAGTTGTCGGTTTATTAGGTACAGATAGTCAAAATGAATGCAGTCTAATATAAAAGACCTGAAATGAAATGCTCCCTTCACAATTCTTATAATATTCAGTGTATATTTAAGAGAAGCGTTCATTCAGCTTTATGGTCACTGGGCAGCAGCAGTTTGTGGAGCTGTTAAATTGTGTTGCTTTATACTGAGAGGTGTTGCTAATGTTTTGTCCACCTGATTTACTGTAAAAGAGAGAAGACTAAATATCAGAGACACCTCTCAACATAAGCTTTTTGACTGCATTGGTTTAAGCTAACTGTACCTAATAAACTGGCAACTGTGTATGTTTGTCAACCAAACAGCTTTTTAACTGGCCATGATTGAGGAATAATTAAATAATATGTTAGTCATGTTATACAGAAATGGGTTTTAACTCAACAAAGCTTTTTTATGAACTTGGGAATAACAGCGTGATGATATGATCATATTTTGTTGTCTTTTTTCGGTTCTGTTGTCTAAGTTAATGAATCCAAGCAAACTGTAGTAAAAGCAAACAAAAGGAGTCAAAGTTTTGTTTTACACACATGCAGAGTTTTTATCTACAGTAAAGAAAAGATGGCTCCATTAACGACACTTATTTAAAAGGAGGCTGGAGCTCTGGGGACTGATCTGTGTTCTGTGTCTGTTTGCAGTAGAAGCCC
Source organism: Toxotes lorentzi (assembly GCA_037833715.1). NCBI lineage: Eukaryota > Metazoa > Chordata > Actinopteri > Toxotidae > Toxotes > Toxotes lorentzi. The sequence goes on along the minus strand of JBBMJY010000007.1, from coordinate 4,801,664 downwards.
CACTGGATTTATGCTGACCTGCAGTGAGTATAGTATTTAATAACTCAGTTCTCACTGTGAGGTGGATGGTTTTATTTCACATCCATAGCTACAACTACACAAAAAAACAAAAACATAAAAACGCTATAGATATATTTCCATTAAGGTACAATGATTATAACCATGGAAGGTGTCAGTCCAGCTTGGCTGTGTGCTTGAGTATGTGTGTGTGTGTGTGTGTGTGTGTGTGTGTGTGTGTGTGTGTGTGTGTGTGTGTGCCCTTCTTTTAGTGAGTTCTCCACACCTTGCCAACAAAGAACAC
>JBBMJY010000007.1:4724558-4794478 GCA_037833715.1 Toxotes lorentzi | reverse complement strand
TGTGTGTGTGTGTGTGTGTGTGTGTGTGTGTGTGTGTGTGTGTGTGTGTGTGTGTGTGTGTGTGTGTGTGTTTTGGAGAGAGAGAAAGCTTAGTGGGAGAAAGTACCAAGCCTCCAACATACCAAGCATGCCATCTCTGACCCAGCAGGGGATAAATATTAATGCTCCGCCTCAGTATATGTGCAACTCTACCCTGTTGTTTATATTTACCTGACACCACTGTGAAAAACAAAGCCAAATATAGCCAAAGGTGGCCATCATGAGGTTCCAAGAACAATATGCCAGAAAGACTTATCATCAGTTTTAGGGACAAGAGAGAAAAATATTAAGAAAAATACAGCACTGATAGTTAACAACTGTAAATTTAGATAGACAGATTTTGAAACAGTCTACAAGTGTGCAGCTGAAGTGCATTAAGTGATATTGATGTATTCTAAGATTTTTCAAAATGTGCAATAGAATAAACACAGCTGAATATAACCAATGTTTAAGATTTAAAAGAATGGACACAAACAATTTATCAAGTATGAAAACTCACATAAACAAGCAGTGTGTTATAATAAGTATTTATAAAAAAAAAAAACTCTAGATTTATCCAGTTTTCAAAGGCAAAGATCTGCATACAGTGAATTATGTGGATCATTTTGTTAATGTCAACATTTCGCCTTTTCAGAATTAGATAAACGATAAACCACCACATTAACTGTGGAAGTAAATATTTTCTGTGAAGGAGCTTTCATTGTGCAAACTCCATTATTTTGATTCTTTCTTACTCTCTGCCAAAGCACCTGATAAACTAAAACGGGTTGCATGTTTTACAGCTGGAATTTCAAAACAAACTTGTCTGTGTAGTGTCATCCTGACTAAAAAGTTTGGTGGTTCCAAAAGTGGCTGCAGAGACACTGCAGCTGCCGTGCTCATAAATCCAACATATGAAGAAACCTACTGTATCAAAAAAGAGGGATAGCTTTGTTTCTTTTTGTTTGTTGATAAAAAATACAATCAAATGGTCCATTTGGGTGATGGCACAACAGATAAGTTTATTTATGAGGTTTTTTTTTTTTTTTTTGGTTTTTTTTTGCTGAGCAGGAGGATATGGTTCTGCTGGACACTCCAGCAAGGGCTTGAACTCAGGGGACATGTATACGTGTCAGATGTCCCGTGCTTCTCGGTGCTATCTTCACTTGTTCCACAGTTTTGTCCACATGGCCCTTTGTGATGTTGTGTGTCTGGCGGTCTGCTGTGTTTGGGTGTCTGGGAGCCGTCCGGCAGCCAGCGGCCATGACAGTTCTGTATGAGTGATCAAACACACCCACGCTGTGATTTCCACAGCACTGAGCCAAAACAGACGGGAGGCCCTCTGAGGCTGTTGGACTGAGTCTGTTCAGTGACAGTTTACACTATAACACCTTTCGAAATATGCCAACTGCACTGCTGAGCCTGCCAAAACCCTTCAGACTGTTGTTTAGTAGTGTCAACATTCCCTAACAACATATCTCTGCGTGTTTACAACACCATGTCTCCAGAATATCCAGTGTCTGTGGTGCTGAAGAGCAACTTTACAGTCACCTCTTGGTGCTAGTAAGATATTGTTTATTTTCTTGTATAATGATCTAAATAATAGTAAAGCCAGGTCAACAGTTAAAACAGGAGTACTGCCCATCACCTCAAATACATCTCAACACCATTTGTTCTGCCAAACGAGTTTATGAATGAAACTTAATTGTAGTTTCTTTGTTTTTTTTACTCTACTTGTCAAATATCTTATGTCATTTATCTCAAAACATTTTTCAACTATATTTTAACAAGTTTCTTACTGAAATCAACTTATTTCCCACAGTCATGTGATCTGAACGGTGAACTGTTAAAACAGATATTTATTTTTATAAAAGTCAAAATGGACCTATAAAGTGACAGACTTTAACTCTTGCCTTCTGTCTTTCTTTTCTTTCTTCACTTTATCCCTTCCTTAGCATTATGTTTGTGCTTTGTGTTAAACTGAGTTTAACTAAATTTGTGTACCTTGAAACAAAGTGTAAGTCATGTTTTAGTAAATACTTTTAGCTTTAGTCACATTTTAGTAAATACTTGCAGTGGAAACAATTCAAGCTATTTTTAATTTTAATTCCAGGCTTGATAAAAGGACTTGCTAGAAATTATTCATTAACATAAAACTGGTTTTCTGTACAAAAAAAAGAGCAACTGCCTGATATTTTGGAGCTGATCGTACAATGTGTGGATCCTGAGTCCGTTTCCTCCCTCTGTCGCAGTCTTTGATCCAGCACCTGTAAAAGCTTTTTTTCTATGAATGCACCTGTCCTTTATTGTTGATGAACCATTTTATATGAAATTCCAGATATTCTTCTGAATTAAAAGCAGTGGTCACAGTAGAGTTACAGCATGGTTACAGTAAACAAGCCTGTTGCTGTGCTTTATACTTATTACTTACTTACTTTATACTCCTCTGGCGTATCAGACCTAGTCAGCATTGCATCTGTCTGTGTGTGGATTATTGCAAGTACACTGATGCCTATATACATACAGGGATATGCTTAAGTGTTAAAATGCCTAAAAACAAATAAATACATAAAAATTTACATTTTAAGAAAATAATGTTCAAAATAATTGTCCACACAGGTTGTGTGTTAATCATATCTGAGCAAAGTTTAGCAAAAGAAACTTGCTTGCAGAGCTATCTGCAGAGCTATCTGCTTGCAGAGCTATCTGCTCTGCAAGCACATGATCTACAGGAACTTTTAAACCCAAGAGGCTTTCTTGTACTTTAAGACATTTTTGCTGTACAGCTGAACATTCATAAACAAGATGGCCATACACTGCAATGCATCCCAGAGGCCGTGTTTGCACATTACAGACTTATCTGTATGAAGGTAAAAGGATATTGGTCCATTCAGGCACTCATACAAGACGACTAACTAACAACAGCACTTCTGTTGCAACAAGAATGTCAGAGGTACTCTCCCAGCCATCAGCCATTGTTCTGCTGTGTTATTTCTGACAAGTTAAGCTGAGAATGCCATTAGCAAGGAACAAGGCCAAGGAAGGAGAGTGGCAAAATATCAAACAGCTTGGTGTTTTCATGGCAACAGCTTCAGCAGTTTTCAGAGGACATAACGTCTGGATGATTCAGTGAGAAAGATGAGGTGTTCACTATTTTTTGAGGCAATAATTGCTTCATTTCACCTCATAATGCATAGATTGCACTTTTTTAATGGTTTGATGGTGAGTGGATTAGTCTTGCAGTGTAAATAAAAGCAAGGACATTATGCTTCATTGTTCAAAGCTTCTATTAGTTAGCCTTAGAAAATCTGTTAACATTGGAAGTCCAAATGCAGGACACTTCTCTCTGGAACGTGCTGTACTATGCCTCTGTGTAAAGGGTTTCCATAAGATAAGGTCTTTTTTTTTTTTTCATCCAAAAAAATCACACTTCCTTGCACACATTTACGAGCCCTCAGTGGCCAAACTTTGCTCTTTTAAGAGTGGAAATTTGGCAAAGGGAATTACACTTGATGTATTAGTAACAGTATTACAGTGAGTTGTTGAAATTCGTCTCATGTAATTGTTGAATATTAACCTTGAAATGTTCCTATAATCCAAAATAATCTGAAACTTCATCACTTAATTTTTACTTAATGGGGAAAAACATATTTAAAAAATATATACAGTTGATCCAGGACTGGAGTTTGAGGGGTTCTTGGTGTCAAAGTGAGCTGTTTTTGGATGTCAACACCATCCCACTGGAATAAGAGCCCCAGTGGGGACTCTACCCTGCAGATGGTTCACATATGTTAAAAAAAAAAATAAAAAAATCATGAAACCTACAGATTCGGAATCAGGAGGTTAAGATGACCCAGGGTTCAACAGTATTTTATCTGTGTCCAGTATTAAATATACAAATCAAATCCAAATTCTTTGAAATCATTTGCGTTGCAACTGAATTGCACTGAAGTTTGGCTCAGCCTTCAACAACTCCAACTGACAAGTTTTCAGTATCTGAACTACTTACACTATTGTTATCTAATGACTCCCTAAATGTTCTGTATATTGATCTATGCTGATTAAAAAAAGAAAAAAAGATAATAAATTAAATATTAATTTTGTTAAGTGCGACACATACCAGCCCCGTTGTGTAATGTTGTGTATCACTTAATGCCCATAGCACTCATTCGACATGTCACACAGACAGAACAAGTAGCCAGGTGTACGGCAGCCAGGTGTACAGTAAGTGACTGTTCACTTAGTCCCTAACAACATGTCTCACCACCATGTCACCAGAATAGTCCAATAAAGTGTCTGGGTTGTAGCAGAGCAGCTTTATAGTGACCTTATCTTGCTAATAAGACACTGTTTATTTTCTAATCTCATCATCATCAGGACAGCTGTTTCCAGTGCATTTTTCCTCAGAGACACACACACAGACACTAAAACAAGAAGCCACCTCAATGAAAAACATGATGCACGATCACTAAAATATTCACAAAATGCTTTAAAGCTTTGAATAATTAAATTTACTATTATTACTATAATTTACTCCAATACTAGAGCTCTACTTTGAACCTGTGCTGTAGTATCATCCCCTGAGATTCACTGAAAATTTACTGAGTATGATTTTAGTTTACAAGCAGAGACATGGATCAGGGAAGCATGAGGATGACAGTTCTAACTAATCCCCGACCTGCAGCTCGTGAGCGGTTGTATCTACTCAGTTTACAAAGCAGTCGAGGTTCAAACTCCATCCATATAAGGCCAGGTGGGGAGACTCTGAACCTTATCACACCCTGTGTTACTTTACTGCTCTGCCTCAAGGTCATAACACATGTGGGAAGCATCGCTGCAGAGGGATCAGAGGACTGAGGCTTTTTTTCTTGACAACCAGCCACAGAATAATGATAACCTCAGAGCTGAGAGACGGCCCTTCCCGCCCGATTTGGACCATCTGTAATTTCAGAGTTAGTTTTAGCACAATCTAACCAGCCCTTTCTAAATATAAAAAGAATAAACAGATGTACAGACACGCTTCTCCCTCTCTAGTAAGAATAAATACACTCACTTTGTTTCTCTGAGGGAAACCATTCCCTTTGTATAATGTAAAGATGATACTGTGTCAGTCACAGCACTTTCATTAGTATATACTATGTTTAACATAAAATAACAGAGAGAGAATATACTATCCATGTTAGCTATTAGCATATGAATGATAACTGATGGGTGCTGAGTGAATGCATGTGTAAACTGATGACTAATTAAAAACCATCTGTTTTTGGATTACTGCACAACTTGAACAAAGATCTGACAATAAATTCATGTGGTCCAACGTTCCTCACATTTCCAGGTTGTCAAATGTGAGGATTCGCTGCTTTTCTCCGTTTCCTGTCAGTGTAAATTAAATAACTTTTTTTTGTTGGTTCTGGACTGTTGGTCACGAAAATTAAGATATTTGAAGATGTCACCTCTGGAAAACTGTGATCAGCATTTTTTAGTATTTTCTGACATTTTATAGACAAAAAATGGACTAAATATCAAACATTAAAATCGATAACAGCCAGGGCTGCCTGTTCTCCATATGGGACATTTGTGTCCCAAATTGTTCTGCTCCCCATGCAGGAGGGGTAATTGGCAGTGGGCATTCCGCCCCATATCTAGCCTCTGTCATACACTCCAGAGCAGGCTGCTTTTATGTCTCTCTCACAATGGTGCCTCTATAAAACTATGAAGGGGTCTGTGGGAGCTAGAGTGAATCTGATGCCAAGTAGACTAAATCAGTTTGCTCTGTCCGTCCAGAAAATTGACACATTTGTCTGTCAGAACATCAGTGAGATTTGTGGGGAAATTAAACCAAAAGATCTTTGCCCATACAAAACATTTCTCAGTGCGGATCTGCAAATAGGCTGTATGATCAATTCTGTAATTATCACACCAAAGACCATTTATCACACTGTCATGTCGCTGGTGACTCATCTGTAAATGTGCGAGTGAATCTCTTGTGTGAGTAACAGAAAAACACCATATTTTCCGCCCTCTATCCATCAACGACCTGAAGACAGGACAATAGATTTGCATTCATTACTGATGATAATGGAATTACTTTCAAAAATTTGCATAATGGCACATAATGGGCTCAATGGACTCTTCGTGCAACCTTGACAAAGGCAGCCGGTGAGCCACGCTATGTAACTGTGCATGCAAGCACACTTTGTGCACTGAGTCCATGGTCCAATCCGATCCGGGCTCTTCACCGACACTTTCTGAAGAGAGAAATAGTTGCAAACTGTCACAAAATGGTGCGGCTTTAGACTGCTTTTATCTAATTAAATTTATCTATTTAATTTTATCTTTCATGCTGCAAGAATCAGCAATAATACACCTGTCTTCTTTTTCAAATCTCAGGGTTGTGCAGAAGAGATGAGAGACTCGTTCCTTCAGGCTGAGAAGCCCCAAAAAATTCATCCTGTATGTTCAAAAGAAGCTGCATGCTGGGTACAGGCAGGTGCAATACTGATGGACAGAGGAGATGGGGGTTTGGTTGCAGCTGAGGTTTGAAAAGTTACTCTGGACATTTTCAAACCTTTTTCCCACCATGAAAACTATTAGAATCCACTGCAAGTGACACAAATTCAACCTGGCCACAGTGATTGCCCTACATGAAGAATCAAACAAACGTTTTGCAGTTCCTCGTCTCACATGCAGCTGCTATTTGTATTCTTAACTGCAAAAATCTATATTTTTATGTTAACAATGGGAGCAAATTCCGGAAATGCGAAAGGAGTTGGTTGTATTGAAAAACCCACAGAAAATAATTACCAACACTGCAGTTCCACACAGCTCTACAGAACCTTTTAACATCTTTCAGATCATTACTGTGGTTTTACTCTGTGGTTCACTTTCATCAACCATGTTTCCAGCAGCATCAGGCATAAAGCTCCGGTTAGCAGACTGCACGCTACCTGCCAAGCACCAAAGGGCACAATGGCAAAGTTTGCAACAAGTTGGTGAAGAAAGTGGAGCATTTAGAAGAAGAGCAAGAGACCAAAACAGAGATAAAAGGAGAGCGAATACTGTAAATAAAAGCTCCCCTTCTCCATGGACAAATGCCAAAGCACTCAATACAACCACATCACCAAACAAAGCACCAACAAAAAAAGTAAAGATGTCAAATCAGAGGCTCTGGTTACATTGGGAAGCGTATGGCCAGATGGAAGGTGAACAACACAGTAAATCCAACCAGGAAACAGGGACCGTTTCCCTGGATATCATGGTTTTACACATGAGGCCTGAGACACACACATCAGAGTTATATTCATGAGGTTTAACTTGAGATCTGATTCCTGTTCCAGCTGCAGCTACGACCCACGCAGAGATTTGCTGACTCTGTCCATTGAGTGTCTCTGATTCATTGATTATGAGGTAAGCCTGCGAGATCGGAGAGGAAAACATCCCCCGTGCAGCCAACAGAAAGGCAACTAATAAAAATGTATGTGGCACAGCACACACACCATCGTGTTGAAAAACAATGTATCATGTCCTCATTCCAAGCTGGGTTGCATTAAAACACATTACTTAGTCATTGCTATTTTTAAAGCACCACTTTGTCTGTGCTTACAACAAACTTCTCTCCAGCTAAATGTTACAGGTCAACAATTTCACTCTGGACTGAAGTCTTGGTCGGTGAGTTCACTTCAGCCATTAAAAAAAAAAAAAAAAAAGAGCCTACTTCCCGAGGCTGGCCAGTTTGTGCACTTACTCTTTGTCCTAGTATGCAGATCCAAACACTTTTGCCGGTGCCATAGTGCCTACTTACACATGAGGACTCTTCTGGGAAAAGGGCACAATCCTCTAGGAAATAATTGTTCTTGATTGGCTCAGATAGTTATTAAAAATATTTAGCTATCTGGTTGCACAGCAACAAGACAACAACAAGCAACAGGAAGAATTTGTAAATGATAAGAAAGTATATATTTAAACAGTGTTTCAGGGAGTTGTTACTATTATGAAAGAGCATTTGAAGTCATGTGTGCCAGCAATAACTGTGACAGAAACAACAGCTGTGATGCTGAGACAAACCCTCTGATGTTTTCTCTCTCTTCTGGAGAGAACTGCTTTGTCAGAGTTATCATGATGCAGAATGATAATCCAGCATAGGGATGCAAAAAGGGAGCTCCAAGATGACTGAGCCCACTCTGCATAGTCTGTAGAATGGGAACTCTTATGACAACTGTGCACCTAGAGATGTACAACACAGGAAACAGGAGCACCACTAGTACCTATGACCAACCTGGGAATCCTCCCTCATGTGCAAGGGGCTAATTTAACACCTAAACTGTCACTTCAGCTATTCAAGCACCCAAAACACAGGATGCTCAAAGAAAAGTTGTGTGTACAGAATATTCCAAAGAAGTAAAATTATAATATGGAAAATCCAAATGGCAAAGCAGGACTTCTTGCCACAATTAATAGATGAGGAGGCATACACATGCAGAAGGGTGGAGCGAGCACATGACAGTAACATGTGACTATGAAATCCACAGTCAGGGATCCCCTCATTACTCAGAGAGACAACCAGGCCATGTTGTCTCCTGCTGACGCCGACATTGAGAAATATGAGAAATGAGACAGAAAATCAGCAACAACATCAGGACGTGTTTTTAGAGACTGTTTCTCCCTTTACAAGTGACACAAACCAGATAAGAAGGCACAGACAAAACTGAACTACAACAGAGAATGACAGACTAAACAATACCTGGAGTGGCACCATAGAGATGATTTTAAAAATGGCTACTTTAACCATATGCTGTGTGCTATAAAGCAAACTGCCTAACTAAGAAAAGCCTATACAAATATGACAAATGATGGATTAATCAAGACCTCCATGCATACTGAAGCATTCAGTCACTGCCCTCTATTCTGGATTCTTATTCATGTGAAATCCACCTTCACTTCCCCACTTCCGAGGGCGTCATCAAGAGAAAATAATCTGTGTGCGTGTTCATGGCTGTGTTCCACATATGTGTTTCAGATTCCAGCACATTCATTTGGTACATTTTGAGGACACAGCTCTCATTAAATCAGTGACTCATTGCCAAAGGAAAATTCATAAGAGAGACCGCAGGAAAACGGCTGCTTGTCTTCCTCATGTCAAAGCCTGAGCTGTCAGCAGCAGGCAATACAGCAGCCACAGAGGGCTGATCATGGGAAATGACCATTAGTTTCCTGACAGTCACTCACTAGAGCAAATAAACTGAGTCAATACGGAGGTCATGAGACTGTGCTAGCACACTAGGCTTAAAGGTGTCTTTGCCATAAGCAAATCAATATCATATTCATGTTAACACAAGCAAGAGTTAATGCATGTCCTGATATAACTACATCATCAAGTATAATGAGTGCATTATCATACTGCTCCCACAGCCAACGCTGATGTATCATTCAGTATGTAAAATGTTTTTCTATTAACAAAGCTGTCTAACATTTCCCAAGGCAACAGTGATGAAATATGACTGCAAGATGCTGCACTGAACCAACAGCAACGTCATTAATAATTAATATGCAACTGTACATTTTATTTATCACTCACACTATTCGAAACCGTCCACCTGCTATCTGTTATAAATCCCGTTTTATAGCGTCGTGTCGAGTCATGTACCATCGGTCTATTTTCTGCAGATAAAGTGTCACAGAAGTTGAAGTTGTGTACTGATGTGTAAACACATCACTTCTGTGGACTTTTGTACTTGTCGTGTTTGTGTGAATGCAGTATTTTGGATCATACGGGCGTCCTGTGTTGGCAGATGATTGATGAGGAGGTGGCTCTCTTTCATGTTTTGAGCCATGAACCTGAACAAAAACTGCAGCTGGGTGGTTTGGTCTGCGGAGTTAGTTTCCATGGGAAAAAAACTCTGGTTCAGACTCATGCCCTCTTTATATGACAAAGAGCCTGGGTTAAGCCCAAAGTTAGATGGATAACCTTATTATGCTTTGTGAGGCAGGCCCCAGGTCAGCCTCATGCTTACAGTTGAATGGCATGATACACGGTCAGATAAGTGAGTACAAAACTCGAATTCAATTACATTTTAACTTTTATTGCTTTAAACAAAAGGGACCTGTAGCTCCGGGGCACTTGGCCTGAATAATAGATGGGACACCGCACACCATTAAAATGAACTGTTACAAACAGATTGCTTCTGCTGGATGAAACATTTTATCTCAAGTGTCAACTCTTCAGGACACTGTCCTGAATTTTCCTTGATGGCAAAAAAATGTTGTTATATGGCTCTGAAAGACTAAAACAAAACTACATGTTCTCACTTACCCCTACAGTGTTATGTGTTTCCAGGTGAATAATTTCATACTTTCTCTTCTGAGGCTTTGAAATATTTGTCTGGCTTTGAAAATGTTGTTGCAACCCCAATACAATCAATGTGAGAGGAAAAAAAACAGCTACATGTTTTTTCAAAGACAACTTGTTGAGTTGTTGAATTTTGCAAATGCAAATTTTCAGCATCACAGACAAACTCAACTTCACCTCCTCTGAGGTGGCAGTAAAATGTTCTATAAATCTGGCCACATGAGAACAAAGATATACACATGGCTACTTTTCACTGGTGAGTTTAGTTGAACTGTCCTTTTAATGCAATTGAAAACAAATTTGAATTTTTGATTCCACTGCGTGACTCATTTGCTGACACCTCTTTAAAGATAATGGGTTTCCTCTACTGGAGAGAGCACATCAAAGAACTGGTAGAGCTTTGTTAACCTCGCACAATGAACCAACTTCAGTGTCAACAAGCCCATGTTAAGAGTCCTGGAGGGGAAATTAAAGGGCCATGGCACACGACCAGGCAGAGGGGAAGCTATTTTTAAGGCGGTGAATGCATAAAGCTCACAAAACTACACTATACAGGACAGACAGACGCAGCACACCACAAAGCTCGAAACCACACAGCCATGTAGTCAACACTGAGACTTAAAAATGCTTGAGCTCAGCACTCATGGACATGTAAAATGGGCTATCTGCAATTAGTACAACTCCTCTACCATTACTGAGTGGAAAAACAAACCTGTTGTGGCTGTTAGGAATGTGTAGAGAAAAACAAATCATTTGAAAAAGGCCACAAAAACAGACAATGAACCATACAGTCAGTGGATTGTAAACAAAGAACTGTGGCCAGAAACGGTGGTGACTGAGCGACATCACAGTGATATATGTGGAGTGGCAGGTAGCTTTGGACAGAAAGGGGAGGAGGGATCACCTGTTTAAAGTAAAACAACTCACAACAACATTCCTCTGTCCCCAGTCTAAGTAGTGACACCACTCTCTTTGATGTAAAACATTAAAAACCGAATAGTATAAAGAGGGAACGCTGTGTAAAACAGTTTCACTCAGCGGTGTGCTCTGTTGCTATAGAGGCCAGATTCTAAGTGGAGCTGTTAAAGGGCTTATTAGGCAGAATGAGAGGTGTGAAAAGTGAAGGGAGGTGTGCACGTCGCCATATGCCTCATGTTCATATGTTAACTACTGACACTACTCTGTAAAATAGTGTTTTTAAATAAATATCACTTTTTATGGAGAAAAAAGCTCAACTTCTTGCCTAACTGCTTTCGGCTGTTAACACACATTTGATCTTTAAGCTCTGTGGATATTGTGTTGTTTAAATGTGCTTTATAAATAAAGTAACATGATAGTAAACTGCATGTGGGCGAGAACTGTTTACTTGCTGGGTAAACTATTTATTGCCTAATTTTGTATCTCAGTAGTTTAGTAAGTTCTAAAATTTAGATCATCTAAATTTTCCAATGACCAGCAAAATCCATTCAAAGCTATGATCCATAAAGCTCTGAATGCTACTGCTGGAGAAAGATGTAACAGATGAATAGATGGGCCTGGACATAAACCTGTGAGCTGGTTTCAGACACGGTTGCTGTAAGATCTGCAGCATCCAATTTTTCTTAATTTTGTAATTTTCCAAAATGGACGAATGGCTAACCTGTTTTTTTCCCCCTCAGTATTCCTACTCCTGTCACAGTCCATCCTCACCAGTCACCTCTGTGCTGTCAGTGACTGAAAGGATGAGGAGTGATGAGGAGTGTGACCAAAATCCAACAGACAGACTCTCCCTTCACCTCAGCTCTCATGATTTTCAATCACAGTGGCACAGATGGCAAGGTTCAAGGTCTTTATTTGTCATGCACAACACTTAAAGGCGTGGCAGTCATTGCTGACAGTGAAATGCTCAGGCTCGGAGCTCTTCTGATAAAGCAAATCATTTAAAGTTATATTCAAGAATGTCCTTTTCCAAGACTTAATAAACACACCAGTAAAGGTGCATAACTGGAACTATGAATGCAATATTGGAGTTTCTGTACCGTTTATGTCTTGTATCGACTTTAGGTCCCCCACAAACCCACACCCTCCCACTGTGATCAGACGTCATCCATCCACACCTAAAGGCAAAACTGTTACAACTGCTCTGAGTGGCCATACATGTAGGTGAGATGAAAACCTGCCGTCATACCTTCAGCTTGGCTGCATCAAACCGCCTAATCTCTCTTCAAGAGCTCTGTGTCTTCTGCATGCATTTGTTGTCTCAAAGGAATGAACTGTTCATATGGTTATAACGAGGCACACTTTCCGACAGTCTCTCCTCAAAGGCATTAACACAGCAAAGATCAAACTCAAAAAATGACAGAACTAGTTGTGTGAAGACTGAATGAAGCAAGCTTAAGCGTTAAAACAAAGCAAGGGGCTGTGTTGGTTCAGGAATCAGTGCAGTTCAGGAAGTCCAGTTCGAGAGACAGATCTGTGAATTTGAAGGCTTTTAGATGCCAAAACACTGCATAGCAGTTTTTAATCCTAGACGGGACTCGTCCTTGTAACTACAGAAATTATTTAGTCTTTTGTTGCAACAACAGTGAGGTAAACAGTAGAAATACTCCATCCACATTTAAGTATTCCACCTTCAGTGTGCACTTGACTGTATGTGATTGGCCAGCACAGCACATTGCCAGAAGAAGACACGGTGCATTGCGGAAAAAGTTGAGCCAACTTTTTTTGCAAAATGACCCTGTTTGTTTTGCCCCTGCACTGCTGGACTGGCCCCCATTCAAATGAATGACTGCTATAAAAAAAAAAAGTCGGTCTGAATGAAAATAACATTATAACATAAAACCATAGCAGTAATAACAATTATCATGACATAACTGGTCTGGTCACCAAGAAGCAGTAGCCTACCACTTCTTTACAATACAAGCTCTGAGAGAAATTACCCTTCTGGACAAATAATTCGATGGTAGAGATGTGTATCATAATTATTTATTCATTCCCCCTGCAAATAATATCACCATGAGTCTGAATTCCTTCATAGCACACAAACTAATTAAAACTAATGAATGTCAGATGAGCAGAATGAAGCAATGAAGCCCAACAGCCAAGTGTTGCTCGGCTCACCACAGTGGAAACGCAACAATGTGAAATTGGAACCTATCCATCAGTTTTAGATTTCACTGTCAAACAATCAGCTTGTAATTACAGGAACATGCAGACATCAAAATGAGAAGATGTTTTCTCCTTATTAAACACGCAACAAGTTGTTTGACATGAAAAAAAAAACCCTCGAGCTCCACTTACTAGCATTTTTCATAGCTTTCAACCACATGTCAGTCTTTAGAGTTTGCTCAGGTACAAGTTGCACATTAACACAAACGGTGAGACAGAACATTAGCTGATGTTGATTGTTGATGTTTTCTCTTTGTAAAGTGGGAATACTTCTTCCTGCAATGGCACTGAACGTCAGCACTGGATGCAAGTAGTGACCTGTGGATTCATTCAATATGAATTTAATTCTTAGGGACGCTGGGCTGGATGAGAACATCTGCTGATCAGAATAGTAATCAGAATCATCATAAAGGCAAACATGAGGTCTGTATACTGACATTTTTACCTTTACCTTTTCTCTTCCTGCAAGTATGAGCAGGTTTCATACTGAAAATGCAATTAGAACTTTTTTCTCTATGCTGAAGTGATGCAAAACAAAAAAAAAAAAAAAATGGATGTCTAGGATTTTCTGTTAAGTCTGAGTTGTATTTGCCACTATGTTCCTTGTCTGATCATCAGCGATGTTGTCACTGCTCGTGCCATTTCACATAAGACTACCTGACACTGGATGTTTAGGAGATGGACTAAGAGCAGATTGCACCACAGCAGTGGTAGTTTTATCATAAACGGAAACAAAAAAAAACAAAACAGAACACATTGCACATGTCTTGTACACTGTGTGAACAGAAAAACAACACAACACAGAGGAGCAATAATAGCAGCGTTCTACAGAAGTTATGAGTCTCAGTTTGACCCAGTACACAAAATGATGTGCATGCAGTCTATGACTGGAGGTAAAATATACACAGGTGCTCCCAGGGAAGCACTGAGAGGAGCTGCTTAGTGTTTGTGAAATAGAATCTGTTGCTAAGTTACGGGAGTACTGAGCACAGTTTTCTGGACTCACGGGGGAATGCGTCAGCAGTGGTTTCTCAAAGGTACTCAGGCTTGCCCTGCATCCATGTTTGGTTCAAATATTATCTCAAAAACAGCAGCATCCTCTGTCACACTCCACAGCCTCTGGGCGCTCATGTTCTAAAATACAATTAAACAAAGCAAACAGCAGCTGAAACTATATATTTGGACACTGCCACAGGGGACAGAGATGAAGCAGCGATACTTGCTATGTGAAATCTGATGTTTAGATTCTGATTTAGACTGTTTTCCTGAGGGGCACTTCTATCTCATTGCTCTCAAGCACATGCTCTTCGCCTTACAGGGGAGCGAAGGGGTTAAAAGTCTGAGTCTCACAGGGAAATTAAAAGCATATCTAGAAGCAGGTCAGGACCAGGAGGGATGGCTGTAAGAAGACAGGTAAAGGAAGGGGAGATGATGTGGACATCTGTTTTGAATTTGCACACATTACAAGCAACAGGCAGTTCACTTAGACCGACAGAAAACCCTGTTACCACTGGAATCCTGCCAGCTAGGACTGGTCCACTTACATGCCTGTCTCCATGAATTTGGAGAGGGGCAGAGAAGACTGGAAGCTTTTCAACCAAACTGTCCAAGGGGGGAAAGAAAACTCAGAAGGTAACTCAAAAGCTTGACGTTCTGTCATGTTTATATTTCCACCATATCTCAGGAATTGCAAAGATTAGGCGAGTTAAACAAATGTGAGATCATTTTTGCACAACACAAAGCGATCATGTTTCTCCTCATAACTCTGCACAATGACAGATGTTTGCAGAGATGACTCCAGAAAGGCAAAGTACTCCACTGAGTGGGCTACAACTGCATATGTGGAAAAAAAAAAAAAAACGCGTATAAAGCCTTATGCAGCTCCAAAAGGAGCTGAGGGATGTGTGATAAATTGCCTCGAGTAGCATCTCTTGGGGCAGAGGCAGTTGGGGCTGAAGACCGCAAGTCTGAGAATGAAAACAAATCTGGCAATGCCGAGTTAAAAAGATGGGGCCTTACTCCAAACTCCACCTTGATGGTTCCTGGGCTGTCAGACAGAACTATCCTGGTTTGATGATTTGCAAGTCAAAGGTCGACTAGATACATTTTTGTGAAAAGGCCAAACACAATTTTTTCAACAGCATATTAATTGCTAATTTTCAAATACAGACTTAGTGCTATGTAACCTAGAGGTCAAAGCCAAAGTTAGCCCAAGTTTAACCTTTAAACCTTTTGACCTTTCAATCACCAAATCCATGCTCAATGGGTACCTGGAAAAGGTCTAAAAGGAGCCACAGGGGAACAAGAGTTCTGTCCTGCATGTCTTATCAACATCCATATTGGTGTCCTCATAAATCCTGCTATGTTCCCAGGTTATTCCCACTTCAGGTTTCAGTTTCACCTGTAATGAACCGCAGCTAAGTTTAGCAAACCGTGATATCGACAGCCACTCACATTTTAAGCTGTTATCTGGTGCCACCAGAGTTTGAATAGCATTGTTTTTACTTAACCAAACAAACCACACCACAGTAATTCTACACCACACTTATCTTTGTGTGAACACACCCAAGAGGTGAATCTTTACTTAATGTCACCTGTTTAAGAAACTAAATCTGTGACATGACTGGGCTGTTGTAGACATGAAAGGGAAATCAATGACAAGAGACAGGGATATCAAGGGAATGAAGGGTTGAACAAACAAACATAAGACCGATCTGCTTCTTATAATGAGACTGGCCAGACTCTGCAGGGTTATTTGCATTTCTTGTGTCATTTGGACCTTGTCATCTTTGGCAATTTTAGCACTGAAGACACTGCAGATGAAAGCTTCCCTCACAAAAATGAGTGAACTCTCCCTCCAAGGCCTCCTTGATGAACTGCAAAATTAGGTGAATCATTTGTCTAAAACTATAATATTATACCAGGACAGACACAAAAAGGGAAAAGCAGCAATGAAAAAGGTTCTGAATAAGGGTATGATGAAATTTACTGCTAAATTTAACAAGGTTAACAAAAAAAAAAGAAAAACACCTGTATGAATGTTGAAAATGAAAGTGAAAATCTCCTATCCTAGTTTTACAACGATGTGATTTCTGGTACAACTGTTCAGCCTAATATGAAATGGAGTACAAGGTTGAGCGATGTAGCATGTCTAGAAACCCGGGAAAACTCTTCATATTCCTGGGAGCACATGCATAAGAAATGGCATTATCTTGGGATCTCACATAAACAGCAGTGGTCTAACTGAGCGAAGAGCCGGGTCCTATGTAAACAGGAGAGAACAGATATGCTAAAAACAACAGCATGGTGAGGAAAGAACAACAAATACAGCAGCCTGTTCCCACACACTCACATCAACACATCAAATGACAATGTGGCTTTCGCAAAAAATACAAATAGATGCGGGGTCACATGCCATTCACACAAAAAACTAAACTATCAGCCTGGTGTTTCGCTTATACAACCAAACAGAGTCCAAACAGAAACAAAGGGATGAAAATGTGAAATCTTTGCACATTTTCCCTGCTGATGCACTTGATAGCTGAGGTGACTGAAGTAGGAGTTGAGGCTGTTCATACACTTTGATTGGGTTTTTAAATGGTGTGCAACTTAATAGTCTTTGTAAAGCTGGATGCCTAGATAAAGCGTGGGACATTTCCTTTCTCAAAATCCTGGATCACAATGTAAAAAGCTCATTTGCAAGTTTCAGAAGTAGACATACTTTGTTTATTTACACAATATGGCTGAATGCATATGGAGACATGAACATTAAATCCATATGTGGGAACTGAACTACACCTGTCAAAACCATGGGCATAATTCTGCTGCCATAACAGCCTCCACTCCTCTGTTTTCAGGCTTTCCACCAGACTTTGGACCCTGGCTGCAGGGACTTGCTCCCATTCAGCCACAATAAAGCATAGCCCCCATCATCTAACAGACACACAGTATGCCAGTTTGTAATCCACTGTCCACCAGCTGTGCGAGTAGAGCATCTTCTCCTCCACTCCACTATCTTTACGTGCCAGGTCTGCTTTCGCTGGAGCAACTTGTCTCTGAAGCCTTAAAATTTACTCGTGAGCGCATATGTATTTATTGACAATTGATTTGTCCTTATGTACATACAGCAAAACTAGCTTTTCATGCTTGTTTTGCATCAATTCTCCTGCAAGGTCTGTGAAATAGGACAAGGAATGCTACAATCTTCCTTCTGCTAATATAAACAATTTAGTCTATACAGATAGATAAAGACAAGATGCTGTGCTGTGTGCAGCAACTAAAAGGGGATATACAGTGCAAAGTATCCATTAGCACAATTATCACACATGATATGGAAACACAGATTTAATTTACTTTTAAAACACACAAACACAAAAACCTATTGAAAAATATTGACAATGTTGCTTGGCTGCTGGACTTCGCTTTGTGCATGTGGGTGCTGTAATGTTGAAACAGGAAGGGGCCTTCCCCAACCATTGCCACGTAGTCGGAGGCACACTATTGTCTAAAAGATCTTTATATGCTGTAGCATTAAGATTTCCCTTAATTGGAACAATGGGTCCAAGCCCAAATCATGAACAACAGTCCCAGACCAAAAGCACAAGAAAAGTACATGGACTGGCATCTTTTGACCATAGAGTGTATTTAAAAATTCAGGGATAAAGCCTTATGAGTTAAACCATTTAATTTTTTAGGAAGGCATCTTCATAAAAGCGATTACTGCAGAAGAACTACACTGCTGGAAAAAATGTTTATGAGCAACACAGGGCCTGATTAAAAAAAAAAAAAAAAAAACAGTAAATTGAGCAAACAGCCAGAACAATGAGGTGGGAGTTAGGAGCTGCACAGTTATATGTTACAACAACACACACACACACACCTTTTGGAGTTAATAATACTGAGTTGTAGGACTCGGTGTACGAGGCAATTAAGAGTGCGTTTAAATAATGGTGGAAAACTAAACCCATTTGTGTAAGCACCTTTATTACAGATAGAGTCCACCAGCCCTGGAGAAATGTTTTGGAAGTAATATTGATGTTGTAAAAATACTACCAGAGGCATTTAGATTTTATGAGGAACACGTAGGCTCAGCAACACATTAAAAACAATATCCCGTGAAACTATCAAACTTATTACAAGTCCAGATGAAGTAAAACAAATGACATGAAATCAGTCTTTCCACAGCTCAGGGCAAACACTTTTTTCTTTTGTATAGCAGCTTCAGTTTCAGGCACTTTAACCAGCACTTTGCTCTTCACTTCATAATAAAATAATTAGTCCTCAATATGACACATATCCGTGGTTACGAATGAGCTTGAAGGCCAACATTAAATTAATATACCCAGTCAAAAATAAGACATGAAACCTCATATGTCAGATAAACATCCTCTGCGCTCTAATGTGTTCTCATTGAGGTCCTTAAGAGGAAGAGTCTGTGACAGGAATACTACATTAAACAATAAACCCATCCTGACAGGAACCCACGGGTTTTTCCTTGGAAACACTGTCACTACTTTAACAATGACTATTCATCTCTACTGAAGTAAGAGCTAAAATGTGTGGCTGCACTCACACATTTGCCATTGAGACATGTGCCATGATGCACATGATGACGCACAATGAGATGCTACAGCAGAATTAAATGTGACAGAAGTGATTAAAGGCTTTTAATAGTGGTGATGGACAGCATACTTCAGACCATCCATTTTTTTCCCTCTAATTCTTATCAAGCAAATGCTTCAGTTGCAGTTCAGGCTTCTCTGATAAACTTTGCGTGTAATCAGATGTATTTTTTCTTATAATATTGCTATTTGAAAATGAGGAAGGTCTGACTGTAAGTTTGCACAGATGCACTTGTGTTAAACCTGTCACTGTCTGCACCCCCAAGGAGTATCAGGCCAGCTGCGGTTTCTGTGGCAACCAGCAGCTTCATCTCAGAGCAAAGCCTTTGTCTACCAATCACTAGCTCAATTTGCCAATTAAGCCATTTAATGTTTGTTGAAGAGGCAGACTGCAGCCATGATGACAGCAAGTTGCTGAACAAAAAAAAAACAGTTACTTTATTTTATCCTTTTTGTCCTTCAGTGTCATTTAATGCCCCCTTTTTTTTCAAAAACCTTTAGGCATGCAGGAGTTGCTAAGACCTAACTGGGCTCTTCCAAGTATCATTTTTACCCTGACATCCCACAAATGCCCCTCTATTAGCAGTTGCCTCTTTAGTTAACTCTAATGCCTCTCTTATCAGCCAAAGTACGCCTAACTTGTGCACCTAAGGCTACTTGGCTGACTCATCTGAAGGCAGAAGTGTTAAGACTGCTTTGGAATGGCCAAAATCTCTGAGGCGAGGCGAAAAGCCTGTTGTAACAGCCTCCAAGAGGCTGCATCCCACTGCCTCCCTGATCTCTTTCCAAGAACTCTGGATTTTTTGGGCGTTTCTGTAGTTTCAATATGATGGATCATACGATTTTGGACAATCTCTCATCAAGGGTATTATTTGTTTTCCACTTTCTTGTACAAACAAAAAGTCACTTAGGCAGGTGTGTGACGAATTACCCTGTATGAGGTGTGATATTATGTGATATGTGATGGAGCTTTTTGACACTGATGAGAAATAAGTTCGACAGCAGGAAGCTTTAAAGCAAAGTTCTGCGGTGCCTTACTGCGTTTAGGTGCTGGACGCCAGCTCACTGCGCAGACTGTTTCGAAACTTTATTTAAAAAAAAAAAACAAAGCACATTCTTCTACGTACCTGTTTCCACATAAAGCTGTCCACTCCGTTTAACATCCAAGAAACAGCCACGTGGATGGCGGAAAGAATAACTCCAGTGATGACTGCAGCGCGCATCCTGACGGGCAGCAGCGTGTAGATGACATGGATGAAAAACACGGTCCACCAGATCCCCTCCGAGGCACTTCTGGGTTGCACGAGCAGCACTCCGATCACCTGGATAACCAGCACCACCAGGATGACCACATAGCACACAATCCACATATGGTCCTGGTGAAACCCGTTCCTGTTGCAGACCACCATGAGTATGAGAGTGAGGAAGATGGCAACGGAAAATACCACCACATAAGTTACGCTCGGCCTCCCTGTCCCACTGGAGCAGTGGAAGCCCAGCATGACCGTGAAGACCAGCACCAGCACTGCCATGAGCATAGTCAAACTGCTCTGATTGAGACGGAAAAAGTAGCGCTGGTAGAGCCGCTCCAACTTCTCTGACTGGAATTTCTTGGACTTGAAAATGTGCATGACGCTGGTGCAGCACGCCACGAAAGAAAAGTTTACATCGGGCATGACCTCCTCCTCGTTGGTCCTCGGCTTGGCTCTCCGCTCCTCCAGACCCAGCTCTACAGACTTGGGTCTCACCTCGTCGTCTGGACGTTTAGGGGACGCGCGGTCTCGGTTCTCCTCGCCATGGTCCTGCCAAGCCGACCTGGACCTGAAGCTGACCCTGCTGACGGTCGTGGAAGCTCTCCCGGGCTGCCGGTGGTCCAGATCATCCTCTTCCCTCCACCGACTGTTAGTCCGGGTGAGCTTCTTGCGCGGGGATCTGGCCGAGTATGGGCAACCGTTGGCCACAGACTCAGACTCTCCCCAAGCTGATCTGTGCTCGGTCCCTCCCCTCAACCCAGGCGCACCGACTCCGGGTGGGCTGACACTGTTAGATCTAGACATAGTGGAGAACGGGGGGCAACAGAATGTGCTTTAACAAATAAACAGTGCAGGAAAAAGTTTTGTTTCACGGGGGGAAAAAAAATCTCAGGAAACTATTTAGTCCCAAAGATGAGACGCATCAAATGTCTGTTATGTGCTGAATTTCCCATAGCTGGTCACTGCTGAAACAATCTGAGCGCTTTAAATCTTAAAAAAACGGCATACAACTGTCAAGGCTTTATTGTCTCACATTCAAACATTCATTCTAAAATCTTTTAAAGTCGAGGTGGGATTATCCAAAGCAATAACCAGGAGTGGCGAAAAGCTCTGGGAATAAAAACAATTGCGCAAAAGTCACAGGGGAGCCAGTTTCACCACGAGAGGAAGGAACATTAGATCCAGGTGGATTCGGCTCCACATCATTGGACCCAATTAACTACCGTCCATGGACCGGTTGCACGGCAGCGCGCTGTGTAGCTGATAAAACAATTACACAGATCAGATAGTCCCTAGAGATCATAGCGCAACACCATCAATTACGCTCTGAATCCGTTACAACTGCGGACATGTTTCCTGTAGGCTATTCTTGTAAACGGTTTGTGAGCAGAAAAGACGGAGGTGGAGGGGAATAAAAAGGCGAATCCCATGTTGGCGGCTCTCATTTCGTCCCGTCAAGCCTTAATTCACCAGTATTGACCAAAACATTGCAGCCTGGACGGCGGTGGGAGCCTCACGTTTGGCCAAAAAGCATCATCACGATCCTCGCACACTTGCGCTGATCGGAGCGGAGGAGAAAACTCAGCCGCTCCTCCTTCTCCTCCTGTGGGAACCACAAAAAACAGCTCCTCGGTCCATGGTATAGCCTGTTATAACGCGGTCAATTTAACGTGAGCCTCTGCGCCGAATCATTGTCCAACAGCTGCCCATCACAGTTCAATTCCCCAGGGAGCGACTCCTGATTCGATTTGCAGCCAGACTCCGCGCACAGCGAATCCGCGGCCGTACAGCGGCAGCATTTCATAAAGTGTCTACTCGGTGCCAAAGTGCGCTCTCACAGCCTCGGACAATCCGCTGGGTGTCTGTTTGGAGCGTGGCATCATAACATATTTACCGCTGATTGCTGCTTTAATGGCCATTCAACCAAGTGTGCTTCCTCCGGTCCGCCTCTCCGCCGCGCTTCCATTGGAAAAAGAAGAGGGTGAGTCACGCTTTGGTGCGCTTTCATTGGACGACAGGCTGGTCAGTCCACATCTGAGGCTGCGCGACCCCCGAGCGCTTTCGATGAATGGGCGGGTCTGTGCCCACACCTGGATAGTCCTCACACACACACGCACCCACACGCACTGGGGGCTGGATCTTCTCCCAGTGAACCCAGTTTCCCCACTGGTTCACGTTCTCAAACTGGGGTCCCCGGATTCCTCTTTTAAAGTAATTTGGCATTACAATATTTGAACTGTTCTGCCCATTTAGCAGCTTCATACCCTGCCTCACTTTAAAATGAAGGTGTAATGTCTTTGTGGCAACTTGAAATGGGAATTCTTGACTATTATACACTAAATGATTAATCATTTTCTTGGACAAGTAATCAACAATGAATACTGTCATCACTTGCAGCCCTTTACATCTTTGCATCTGGCCAGGACAATGGCTTAATCAAGAGCCTATCTTTATAGAATAAGGGGCTTGAAAAATGTGGTCACTTTCAGCCGTTTCAGTTGTGTGATTCAGCCCAGTGTTTCACTTCTTCCACACTGGCAGTCTGTGGCCATTTCCGTACATGGGGAAAAGAGCATTTGTGTCATTTAAGTTAACATTGTTTGCGAACGAATGTAAATTAGAGGCATGTGATGAGGAGCCTCATGTGTTTGCTGGGACCGGCTCACCTCCAGCTGAATTCCCCTTTTGAAATTCATCAAGGGTGAAACGCTGTTAACGGAGAGAACAGGAGCTTCCATTCAGCACTGTCTTCATCAAATAAAAAGGGAACTCAGATATAAATCAGATACAAATTTATCTTGATACAAGTTGTGCAACTTATTTTCTCTGCTTGTCTTATGACTGCTTGTTTGCTTGCTCTCTTTTGCCCTTTCCCTTTGCTCTCTCACACATACCTAACAGAATTCAGTGTAGAAGAATACAAGAACATAGAGAGATCTCACCATATTAAACTCACACAACAAACCATTTAATGTAAAAATCTGATTAGTGCTGGAAAACTGTATTGTACTCAAGTACAGTTTTGAGGTACTTGAACTTTAATTGAGTATTTCAGTTTAATGCTATTTTATATTCCCACTCCT
Source organism: Toxotes lorentzi (assembly GCA_037833715.1). NCBI lineage: Eukaryota > Metazoa > Chordata > Actinopteri > Toxotidae > Toxotes > Toxotes lorentzi. The sequence goes on along the minus strand of JBBMJY010000007.1, from coordinate 4,771,011 downwards.
CTAAATTTCAGGCAGAAATAATGTAATTATGGCCAAAAGTATGTGGACAATATTGAGGTCATTTGTGACTGTCGAACACATCATTCCAAAGCCGCATTTAATCTGCTGCTATAACATCTTCCACTCTTCTGGTTTCAGGCTTCCCACCAGATTTCTGAACTTGGCTGCAAGAATTTCCTCCCATTCAGCTACAAGTCCATTCGTGAGGTCCAACACTGTTATTGGGTGATAAGGCCCGAATTACAGTCAGGGCTCTGCGCAGACTGCTCAAGTTCTTCCACACCTCACTCAGAAAACCGTTTCTTTTTGGGCTTGGCTTTGCCAACGGTTGTTATGTTGAAACACAAAAAGGCATTCCCCAAAAAAACATGAAAAAAAAACTCCTAGACCAAAACTACACAAATCGATGTGCACTGTGTTCTTTACATGTCTAAATCTCATCATTCATTTTCCATACCAAAGGAATGATGAGTCCATAAATAACAATGCATTGTCACAGATTAAACAACCACACTATATAAAGTTGTTAAAATTAGCAGCCAGTTAGCTGATAACCTTCCTCTGATATCTTACCAAGAGCAGAGTGTCTGAAAGCAAACAGAGATCAGTTTGGATTCTTAAATTCTCATTTGGCATTATCTGCTACTTTATATCAATCAATACCACTGAAACCACTGTCCACATACAGGAAAATGTACATGACACACAACTCCAAGAATCTGTTTGGATACGAGGAGAGTTGAGATCACGTGGAGATAAAATTAAAATAAATCTAATTTACACATCTTCACAGTCTAATGTGGAATATACGTGTGTTTGTGTATGTGTGTGTGTGTGTGTTTCCTGCTTTTATCTGATGTTTCATAGTAACTGAAACCACTCACATTGGTGGTTGCTTTCACCTGCAATGTGAACACTTCTAAAGCAAATGCAATCTGGGAAGCTAAAGATTATGTTCCCAGTTGATTTGACACGGAACACTACTGCCATCATCTGCATTTTAAATGAACTTGTAGTAGTAATAGTTTATCATTATACACAGGATGCACACATGTATTAACACACTCACACAGTAAGAGAGAGAGAGAGACACACACATTCTCATTATAAGGTTGTAATCTCATTACAACCTTATTTTTTAATTCCCAGTCAAATTTACCATGGCCTAAAAAAAAAAAAAAAAAAAAGTTATTTAAAGGGTTATTTCGCTCAAATCTCCATGCAGTTAGTTCCAGTTTTTGCTTGAAGAGGTTTTGATATCTCCGTTGCTGAGACCCCCACCTGTTACACTGATACTATGAAAATGAATTAACAGTATTTAACAGTGTAGTAAATCTACATAAAAGAAAAAAACAGGAATTAAACATCATTTTAATCATCATTATTCTGAATATAACAGAAACTAACAGAGCCTAGTGAAAACATGTTCACACAGTGCTCATACTCTTCAATGCATTTTTCAAACATAGTTTGTTTCTCTCTGCTTTACAGAAGCTTGGATGGAAGGAAAACAGTTACAGTTCAGTTCATTGAATAAACACACTTTGTTTTCAGTGACTTTATCCTCAAATATCTCACTTTCCAGAGACAGCATAGAACAAAACAGACCTAATCAAAATAAATCAAAGAACAATGGTTGGTTCTTGTCACTTAAATGACAAGTCAGTCTGAGCAGCATTAGGTCTGTATGTAAGATGCAGACGATAGACACTGCAGACTGCAAAGGTCAATTTGGGAAGTTTTGCTTTCTGTTCTGTTCACTTAAATTGATAAACATAGGAATCAGACTAAAGGCATTGTACTGCTGTTCTGTACATGCTGTTGCACTTTTTAGCAGGAGAGTCTGGCTGTTGTCTTTCTCAGATCTTTCACAGGGTTAATTTCACTGCACAGGAATAAGTGGTTGATGCCTCTTCTTGTGGCACAGATGTGTCTGCTATTGAAAGAATTTCTTTAAGAGCCCATTAACAAAAATCAGATCTGAGGAATTGTAAATATTCAGAAAAACATCTTCTACAAAGATAAACCTTCTCAGTGTTCCATTACGTTGTTTATTATGAGCCATGTGTGTTGGCAGTGCCGTATGAACACCACAACAGCCACATGAACCATCTAGCAACGGCGAGAATAGCATCAGGCATTCCAGATATTCACAATGTGTGATCTGGAGGCTGAATTAAACGAAGATGCGGCACAATGTGTTGGTGAATGAGATGAATGCTATGAGACAGTATCATGAGGCCAAGAGATGACAAGCAACGAATCCCCTCACCACCAGCAGCCTGTGAACTCGTGGTGAGACACATGAGGAAAATCTCAGTGTAGAGCCGTGCATTTTTATTCTCTCTTTCAGAAAAAGGAGAAAATGCACTGCAGAGCTGTGACTCATCCGAGTGAAGAGCAACCTTTACAGTCACTCTGGGGATTGCACAACCAAACACAATCATACACACAGTCACATATACAATTGCTATCGTATACACTGTTTGTGCAACGGAAGGGATTCACATTCAGCCACCCACATGTTTGAATTTGCCATCTGAGCCAGTGTTCGGATTAAAATAGCCAGAGCTTGATGTCAGCATTCTTTGGAAACGGTTGTGTAAGGAAGGATCATACTGGACCGTCGTTTGTTACGGGCATCAGTATGTTTTGTGGTACTGACTGAAATATATCTTGTCGCACAGCGTGTGACAAAAACTTATAATTGTGTTCTTTGATCAGATGGATTCTGATTTCAGTGAAACTTTTGGAAGTCGTAAACATAATTTTATACAACAGTTTGTGTTTAGACAACATTAACAGCTGAAGAACTGAGGCCCAAGGGCAGCCAGTCTATCTATATAATTGTTTACTTGTATATATACTTGCATGTGATATGATGACACAATAACTTGTTGTTATACGTTGTCAGCTGATTGGCTCCTCAGCTGCTCCACCTGAGCCCGTATTTGCATTCTGGACCTAAAGCCTAGATGTTTTACATGAAAGGCCAGTGATATGATCCTCACAACAGCTAAGAGATGAAAGGCACTATCTTCTGAGAAGTGTACATCCGGACCTGCTGCATGCATCAAATTCATTTTCATTAGCATCTGAATGCATGGCAGTGTGGCTAATGGGTTTTAAGGTACTTTGGAGTTGGTTTGCATCTGTTGAAGCCTTCCAGCACTGCTAAATTGTCCAACAGACAATGTTCCCACCTGCAGGATGGATGGGTGAATGAGTCACCAGTACCTTTAAGGCACACACAGAAATCATCCACTTTTTTCCCCCATGAATCGTTAGACGTACACTACAATTCACCAGGGCCACCAACCTGGTATTGTACGTAAAGTTATAGTTACCTAAAGTATATGCAATAAAAAATAGTGAAGCTTCCCATAGTATAGATTTATTGTAAATATATACTCATTATTCATACCTGTACAAAGTATGCTGGCCCCATGCAAAACATTTGTATCAAAACTTTATTCAGTAGAACCAGTTCTGGAGTAACATATGCCATGCTTTTGCATTTGAAGTTGTTGTAACACACATCATCATTCCAGGCATCCAGATTTCATCTTTCATGCAGTTTTACAATGAGCTGCATTTCTGCTCCTGCAAGACATTTCCAACAAGTGTCCCAAATCATGCTCAAGCATTTATGGGTAACAGGGGAAAAAGGAGTGCAAGGGCTCGATCTGACATAACAGCTACAAGCTGCTCACGTTGCTACAGAATGAATGAGTGTAAGACAGTGTAGTGATCATGACAGCAAGAAGGACTTTAGCAACATAAAGTGTGTGTTTTGGAGGTGGATTGATCAGTAATGTTGACACTGCTTAAAAGAGGCTGTTTTAAAAACATTAAAGGGTCAGTTCACCCAATTTACTAAAGATCGTTAAAAAGTATTTAGACTTTTGACATATGTTAGGGGACACTGGACCAGGGCCAAACTATAAATGAAAAAACCTTTTACACATGGCTTGCCAAACTCAGGTGTGGCCACTTACATAATTAATTACAGTGTTGCTTGGCTTGGTTAATTTTTTTCAGCTTTTCATAGGGGTACTCTGGCAATGACTGATCCAAAGTAACATAATCCAAAGTAGCATCCCCAACATACTGTGATGGAGGTAGGAATCTCAGAGGTGAGGCAGGGTATCACAGAAAACACAAACAATCTGGATGACTAGATAGCAGCAGGATATGTAACAATATGTTCTTTGTAATTCGGGTGAACAGACCATTTAAAGAGTAACGTAAGCAGAAAATCGTTGCGTAGAAATACTCTAAATAATAGAGGTGCAGCAGACGTACAGTTTTAACTAACAGAGGTCAATAAAAGAACACTTTTCTGTCTGGTGTTATACTCTTTGACAAAGCAGACTCGACTGAGCCCAACAAATTGTCGAGCACAACTCGAAAATGTCACAAATATAACATTGTCTAAAACTAACAGCAAACATTGGGGAATGTGAATCAAATATGACCACTGCAAATATAAATGTGTCCTTTTTCATCAGGTTATGAAAAGGTAGAACTGTTCTGATTCACAGTTCTCTCTTTGTACTGTATGTTATTAAATTCACCTCATTGAAAAGGCATGACTACAAGCTCACTAATTGAATTCAGTGCTGTCTGTTCAGTACTTGGTACTATTCCCAAATTGACAGGGACATGCCTCTTAGGAACAGCATTTCACCTCCCATAGCTCTATATAAGTTGATGACCACCACTTTTATGTACTATAGTGACGCCACTCTGTATTTCAAAATAAAAGTCCATTAAGTTAAACATCTAACACATATTTGGGCTACAATGCGGTTTTGTGTTACATATCAAAGCTTTTCATCTGAAAACACTGTTGCTACTGTATGTTGTGCTATCTGTTCTTTTTTGCTAGTGTCTCATAACAAGTCATGATGTCTTAATTGTTCTTTTGTGATAAAAGGGTTTTTAACGTCCCACTTACAAGACACACAGACCCCTTCAATTAATTCAAGGAGGGGTGAGGACTGAAGACTGAGAGCTTAAGAATGAAAGTGTGCATGTTCTAATTTGGATGGTTTACAAATTATAATGGAGCAAAAAAAGCTAAAAGTAGTTATTTTCAATAGGTAAAAGAAAGGAAAGTGCAATCCCCTGAAGAGATCAGGAAGTGTTTGTTCACTTGGATGGACGTGTGAGGGAAAAACATGACTAGTCTCTTCACCCACCTACTGGTTACTTCAGGTTAGTAAACATCAAACAAAGAGGAAACCAAGAGGCACAACACGCAATCATCACTGGAATAGTTGTGGAACTTGTAAAGAGTCAACATAATCAATGTCAGACGACTAAGGATGCAACTGAGACACATGTCAAAACAACATCCGAGCAAACACCAAACAAACGGCAACACAGGAGAAAGACAGATAGAAATCCATGCAAGCACAGAATGAAAAATGTTTATTAGACTAAATTAGGAATGTAATCAAACGTTTGACTGAAATGAATGAAAGAAAACAAAAGAAAACCAAAAAACTGACAAATCTGGACCACAGTTTGCACCTACAAACACACTGTAGATGCAAAATCTACACACAACCTAGTTGCAGCACTAGTGTTCACATTATTCTTTCTGCAGCGTAGTAAAGGAGAACTGCTTCTTAAAAACAAACAAACAAAAAAAGACAAGCCATGGGGACATGAGAAATCTATTGGGGATTTTCTGTAGTGTCATTTAAAAGGAGGTTATCGATTCTATCAGTGCATGATTTAGTTCGATGCTTTGCTGTGACTGAGTTCTGCTCACTGCTCGGATGGCAGCACAACTGTATCCAAGTCAAAATACAGTTCTGTTGTAGCTGCAAGCTCTCACTATACAAAAGTAACTGCAGTTTGTTCATAAATAAAAACAACAAAAATATAACACCGGTTCTTTCATGGTTTGTGAGCATCATTACAACCCAGACAACAGCTGGAAAAAAATTATGTTGTTGATAATTGGATCATCTGCCAGGTCAGTTCTGGGAGTTTGGATTTTGTGTTTCAATGAGCAAACATGATTTTGTTCTTCTTCTTCTGTTGGTTCTTTGGGTTTCTTTTCCCTCGATCAGATCTGTCTCAGTACTGTTCAGCTCACTCCACTTTGCTGTAGTCCTCTACGTGGCCCAACACCTTCTTCCTCTGTCGTATCATGTGGAAGTAAAGCTGGGGGAAGACTGGGGGGGAGGCAGAGGAAGATCAGTATGTGGAGGAGAGACTTTAACTTCAAACTACAACAACTGGATCAAGGAAAGACACAGGTGTCCTTTTTCAGAATTTTGCAAGATAACTGTTCAGAAATGCATTTTATTCACAGGAGGCACTGTCTTCTAGTCACAACCTTCCACGTAATGTCACGTAATTATGATAAAACAATTACTATGATAACTAATTAAGAGGTTTAAGGGGCATTCAAACTGAATGCAACTGGTGTGACTGCATACAAAGTCAATGGAAAGACGAAAGATGAATATTTGCTCTGTGTCTTGCAAAATTAGGAAAAGAAAAAGAAAGAGAGATGAGAACGTTTCAGCTAAAATTTTGCTTATCATGAGTCAAATGAAGTCATGAATGTACAAAGACGAGAGGAAAAAGAAGAGACACTGGATGAAAGTAACAGACATCAGTCGGAATCTGAGCTGCCACACAAACACATCACAAGCACACTCCTCACACACACGGTTGATGTGTATGTTGCTAACTACAGTAGCTACAACTAATGTCTACATGGTCCAAACATTCAGGGCGAATTAACATGGTCTGCAAAAACAATGCAGAGATCAAATTCAACTTTCAGTTTAACTTTGTATTTGGACTGAAAATACCTTGAGGCCATGTTCACGTTTTATCTAAATTATGACACAAATATCTTGTAATTAGAAGATACTATTGACACTAAATCATGATCACAAGGAAATGTCTCCAGTTTCTATTTTACAGTGCAGTGTATAATTGTGATTTAAAGTAAATTCTTACTGGGAGCAAAATACTGTTGCTGCATGTTTATGAAGGTGCAACACCTGTTTGTTGACTTACGGGGAATGTAGGAGATCATGATGAGGATGAGGAAGGTGTAGTAGTCGAAAGAGAAGTTGTACTTGTTGGGGAGAGTGACAGAGTACAGGCCTGTCTTCTGCACGTACGGCAGCGCTGCATAGATAGTCAGCAGTTCCCCAGTCACTCCCATGGGGTACAGCACGATGAAAAAGGTGTACCTGCAGCAGATGGAAGGAGAGAGAAGGCAAGAGATTGAAATGAAGAAATCATACAGGTTCATTATTCATTGTTTCTGCACCACGAGGGGTGGGCGGTATAGCTGCTATAAACAGGAAAACACTGAGGGAGATATGCATTATATCATGGATTTGGCTTTTTGCTAAATGCACCACAAGCATCAGATGTTAACCAGAGTAGCTCTAAACTCAAGCAATGCCACTGACAGGCCAGTAAAAACTGTGGGTGCAGAACACTGCTACAGAAGAATGACCAAATGATGAAGAAAGCGGTCTTAAAAAAAAAACAAAAAAAAAAACGCCTCATCCATAGTTCAGAAACAGTTTGTTTTTTAAAAATATATATATACATGGAGCAGAAGAGAATATAAAGTTGTTGCCAGAGGCAGCAAACACCAGAAACATTTTTTTATCTCTTCAAAAAAAAAAAAAAGTGGAGGAGTATGAAGAATGTTTGAGAATGTGCTCAGGCTCTGACACAAGAAAGAAGCCAACGATTCAAGTAAAACAGCCAGCCATGGAAGGACATTTCAACACCATAACAGTGCATTTAAGTAAAGACATGGCGCCGCCCATTTCAACTGTTGACAAAGACACATCAAAGTAACAGTGAAAAGGCTGCATTGACAGTTTTCCCAAAGCTGTACTGCAGCAATTGTGAGAAAGGGGTGCAAACAGATGATGTAACATTACATTATTACATCCAAACTGTGATATAAATATTAGGTCATATCATGTACTGCTTGACAAGAAATAAAAAAGATATAATACTGGCTCTGTACGCTTCTAAATTTTTTATTCTTGAACTGCTGAGGGATCAGGCCTTCTGAGGAGCAGGCTGTCAGTTAAATATGAGAGAAACACTGAGCTCCTTTTCTTCTACAGAGAGAATGAACATCAAACAGAGAAAATAAAAAGTTCTGCCTCTTCTTTAACTAGCACTCCAGACCCAGCCACCTGATCCTTCACTGAATTTTCCACGGGTGCACGACCAATTTTTCTGTCTCTCAGGGTGCAGCTCAAACTGAAAGTCGAATACCGATATAGCAACGGTCTCATTTGCTACCTAGCAACAAAGACCGTGGGGAGGGAGGCACTTAACAGCTGTTACCTTGGTTGTAGATGCAGATGAATCCCATTAGGCAGACAGAGAGATGTGGATTTTTATGGTGGAAACTGCACAAGATTTTGATGATTTAAAAAAAAAAAAAAAAACTATTCAGTGCTGGGAGTAATGCCTTTAGAGAATTATTTCTTTTCATCGTTTTAGTATTTAAAAAAAGTGACATCTTTTAGGGTTTACATAAGGTGATGTAAACTGCAGCATAACAAATTCCCAAAATTTGCAAAAAGTAATTAAAGAAATGTAGTACTTTGAAGAAAATAGATCACAAATATGTAAGAAAATGACCTTTTTCCAGTAACAAGTCAAATGGTGAAAATAAAATATATTTTAATGGTTTAATTGGAAATCCTACCTGGCCCATTTGATGAGGTATGGCAGGTGATTGAGCAGGCTGAAGGTGTAGAAAGAGTAGCGGATGATCTCTGTGACGGTCCAGGCTGTGACAAACAGCAGCACACTGTCCTCGCTCTGCACCTGCAGAAAAACGCACACAGAAGATGATGGGAGGAGGACAGAGGAACAGACGGGCTTGCATCATGCTGCAGTAGTTGCTCTACGGTAGGCTAATCAAGACTTTTCATCCCAGAACCATGCAGTTTGTTTCAGACGCAAGGACATCAGATCACACTGCAGGCCGCTGGTTTCTATCCTCAGATATTAGGCTTAAACCAATGCAAATACCATGTTAAAAAGAAAGGCGCACTCCTCCTCTCACACTCACAGTTTCCATACGCATTCATGTAGAAGGAAATGACGGAACAGCTCGATAAAAATGTCAGTACAGCATCATACAACAGACACAAAGCATTTAAAACACGAAATACGTTATTCACTATAATAAAATTCAGCAGATTCATTCCTGCTAGTCAATAGCAAAACCATCTGACTTTACTTACACGTTCACTCCTCTCCAATCTAATCCAATCCAATCTATCAACAGGGCAAACAGTACATCAACTGGTCACTTTTGAACATGAAGCCATGGAACTATTTACTGCTATGTCATTAGACAGACTGCATAATGAAAGACTGATTCTTTTAATTGTGTGTGTGGGAACTGGAGAGAAACTCATCTTACCTCCCTGACGCTGTGTGTGACGGCCCAGGTGAGGAAGACCCGGGACATGACCTGGAATCCAGTCAGGACCACAGAGGACGGTACAATTCCTGCGATACGAGACAAAAAACTAAATATAGCGATGAAAGATGAAAAAAAAAGAAAAAATCTGCACCTCTTGTAAGAGTTTTAAACACTAAACTGAGGCTTTGCTTATTAGTAAATATACAGTAGCTGGCTGAACGAGGTACAGTGTGAGCTCTCGGACAGATCCACACAAAAAGGACACTCATGAATGTTGATGTGGTGTCTCTGACTGCCCAGTAGAGAGGAACCTGGAGCTGCGGGTTTGTGTGTGTGTGTGTGTGTGCGCCCTCTAAATGGACGGCAGCTGCAGGGAGCCTGTTTGCAGTGGGAAAGGTCAGCTAGCTTTAGCTTCAAATCCCAGATAATGAAGAAAATGGACTGTGAACCACAGCGAGGCAGCCAGGCGAGAGTCGCTCTCTCTTTGGCAAACACTTGTGAAAAGCTTCTGTTTGTCTGTACATATGTACATCTGAGATACATCTACAAATGCAATCTGACGAATCATGATCACAACGTGAGCAGTCCAAATTATAATGTAACATATCAGCAGCTGTAATCTGCAAATACATTTCAACCAGTCAAAATAATTTCCAAGATATCTGTAATGACATTTATTGATGCTGTTAAGTGGAGATCTATGATCTATTTTGTTTAGATTACTACAAAATTATATATATATATAACTCCAGTTGTTTGGGTTGTGAATAGTCACATTTAAAATGAACATATGTAGAATTCACATCTCAACAAAATCTGAACGTCAGTGCTGATATTTCTAGATTCATGGTTTCATATAAGCTAATTTTGTAAGTACTTTAATCATAATAGCCAAAACGAAATTACAAATATTGTAAATGAACATTTTGACATGTTAAATTCTAATGACATCAACATGAGTAAACGGTAAAATAGTTTCTGATACTCTCTCTGCAGCAATCTGTATTGACACAGTGGTTTTACTGGTAACAGAGGGCAGTGTAGGTGAGGGTGGAGGCTGAAGAGAGACTCACCTACAGCACAGTGCAGTATCTGTGAAAGGAGAAGATAAGAGAAAATTACTCAATATGCTCCTGGGAGCAGAGCAGAGGACAGATTATTTAAACCTGTATGTGTGGCTTGCTTGTGGTTTATTAGTTTTTTTTTATGCTTTCCTGGAAATTGTTTGGATTAATGCCATAAAATCATGCTCATTTTAAATATCATTATTGCTATCACTGATTTCTCATTAACACACTCAAGACATACATAAAAGTTTTTTTTCATGCACACAACTTTATAACACAAAAATTTAACAGTCCAAAGTGACTGACACTGTCAAAAGATTGACCTAATATTGTTGTACCTGTAGTGTTCAACCTGCACAGACCATTTCATGAATGGAAGATACTGACATCAGATAAAATTACTGAGCTACAGTGTGTCTGGACAGGATCACTGGAACACCTCATGTTCCTGTGCCTCTACACTATAGACACGTGTGTGTCAGCCTAACATAGCAGCCTGATATGTTACGGAGGACATACCAAACACTGTACAGATAACAGGCCTGTGAAATTCAGTGGCACTGCACATACAGACCTGAATCCAGGACTCACACAGATTTTATTGACCTGATGCTTTTTGTAGCAGCTGAAAAAGTCTTGGATTAGTAAGTAAACCATTTTTTGTTGATTCATTTATTCATTAAGCAACGTGAGCACAGTGGTTTTCCATTTATCAGTCACTCCACTGCACTGTTTGGATCACTGACAGGACAACAGCCCAGTAAAATCATTTTAATAAAATGCTAATGATGAATTAATTACAAAAATAACTGATCTGTCCCCAGTATCTGCAAATGTAGAGAAATGGTAATTGTCTTTGAAATATTGCCACATCCTATACTATATTTAATGAAATATATTGTGATATTTGATTTTGTCAATATCTCCCAGCCCTTTGTGTTTATCTCACCTCCAGAATAGCTCCAGTCTGAAAGAACTTCAGAGGCTTCTCTATGGAGTAGTACAGCCCATGGTAACTTCCTCTGGCCAGGTAAGCTCTGACCAGACCCACAGCTATCACCAGCCACCTGCACAGCAGAGGGGAAAAAAATATCAGGACATACACTGTAAAAACTACAGATGATCTTATGAGGGAGGAAAACTGTGTTAGACTTGTGTGTGGTTTTATTTTTGAGAAATTATTAAAAACTATGTGTAGAGTTCAAATTGAGCCAGATACTTTTATGGATGGAGAACTGTTGCCTGATAAGGGTTTTACCACATACAATCAAAAATTATCATAACAATGTAATGTAATGCATGACATCATTCAGGTTTAACTTGTCTCCCTCCACAGGGAGGTCAGAGGTTAGCTGCAGCACAGAGCTCGTGGAGGTACAAGCTGTCAGAGTGAGAGAGCTCACACTTTGGTTTCACAGATGCAAGAATGTGACTTGTATGTAAGAGGCCTCAATAATCATATCAATAAAAGAGCCAGTTCGGAAGAAACTGAACAGGCCTGCTTAGCTGCTACAGCAGCATTTGAATGCAGACGTTGAATCTGAGCGGCGTGCATATACACCACCCTAACTTGTGCTCAATACAAAGCAAGCACTGTATGGCCCATCAACACTGAGTAGGGCACAATGTGACCTAACTGGTTGGAACAGTGAGCAAACAACACCCACCATTCAATTGTGCAACAGTCTAAAAATCAGTGCAATAAAACACGTAGAGAGATTTCACAGTCCATGGTTCCAGATAATTACTTTTTTTAAATTTATGCAAGTATCTGGGCCAGTCAGTGAAGGTCATAAAATGAGCTTCTCATGTATATCCTGCCTGCTTTAATACACGTAACACACTTAACTGAACACATTCAAAATGCAGTCCAATAAAATCTATCAGAAAAAAATTATTTCCAGATGACTTTTAATGATGAAATGGTTATAGCTGAAAAAAGCTGGTTATTTATAACTACCCATCGTGAACAATTTATGGTATAGTTTATACTGGTAAATATAAATATGCTGAATCATTAATGATCTGAACTCCAGTTAAAGGGAACACTGGGAACTTCTCTGTCCTTACTTGTCATATTGCAGCCTCATATGGGCAAATACGTTTTCTACAACTCTATGTAAAATCATCCTCCTTAAAACCTTTTTAAAGAAAACGGTGACCAATTCAAATCCCTGAACCCCTTCGCTCCTTCATCTCTGTCTTTTATGGACCCCTCTTACTTAACCAGCCATTTAATCTTCAAACATCACCCATAGGTGTCCTAACTAGAGCTATAACTATCATTTACAATATACAAGATCAATCTGTAAACAAGTTTTCTTTGATTAACTGATAAACGGTTTTGTCTAAGAAATGTTTAAAAAATAAATCTCAAAATAACATAATAAAAAAAATATGTTCATAATAATAACAAAGCAGTGAAAGGCAGCATATCATCACTTTTGAGGCATCTGCAGATATAAGACAATTTTTTTGTCCATCGACTAATCAACTATTTCTGGTTTAGTTCTACAGATCATGTTTGAAAAGATTTTAACCTCTGCTATATTATTTGGTTTGTTTTTTCCTTATGTTATAACCTAACCCTAACCATATGTCTTTTAGCTATTGGTAACGAATAAGCCCTTTTGGTGGCTCTTTCCATGGATGTTTTTATAGCTAGTTCTATGTCATTTAACTCATTTTAACATGTGTAAATGAATACAACTAAAACTCGGTCGTTTTCCTGCAAATTAACATGACATAGCAAGATGAAACCCACACTTTCTGGAGGAGAAAAAAAACACTGACAGCTGCAGTCTGTATGTATTTCTGTATTTGGGGAGGAGGGGGCAGTCAGTGACAATTAAAGTGCACGCCAGGTGGTTGTCTGTTGCTCATCTAACGTTAATCTGCATAAGCCGTCGGACGTTGGGCAGCAAATTCTAATTTACTTCACTACACAGCATCATGCTAGCAGCGTTTCAAATAATAACTAAATAAAATTAGCATAAAATAGTCAAAAAATAACGCTGTGACTGTACAACGGGGAAATCTCGCTCCCATAATTTAGCTCTGTCTTGCTCAACGCGCGCGCACGCACGCACACTCTCACACACACTCCACCACAGCAGCGTTAGCACGCGGAAACACGCTACATACCCCGCTGTCATAACAACGTTGTAAATGACCAGGTAGGCCGTAGCCAGCGCACCGGGTCCCTTCTTCTTCTTCGGGGCCACATCGCCGTGGGCTGCTTTGCTGGTCCCCGCAGCATCTGCCGACATGACTGCAACCCTCAACGGTCTTTGGTCCCGGACAACGGCGACTGTCAGGTTCACCGAGTCAGGAAACGAACGGGGGAGGGGGCGGAGAGGGTACACACGGAAGTGGCGTCCCAAAGCGAGATGGTTCGCTCCTCTGTAGTTCCGCCTTCGCTTTCAGACGTTTTCACTCAAATGTCACCTTAAAAATCAGTCATTTCGATGTGCGACTTTATTTATTTATTAAAGCTACTTATTTAGACTATTTGTATTATGTCTCTCAATCTAAAGCGTGAGAACTTTAAAAGTATAGTCCAGTTGTGAAAAAAGTCACACTGCCCTCATGATCCCCTTTTCCCCACTAGATGTCAGTATTTCACGTAGGCAAACAGAGGCGTTCTAGTCAAGTGCCAAGTATTGTGTGAAATATTTTTATACATTTATGTAAACACGCTATATTTTCAATAATTAAAATATATATATATATTTTAATCATTTAAAGCACTAAAAGTGTTAAAAACTTCGACTGCCACACTCCGGCGTCTAAAAACAGGCATCACTGAAGGCAGCCAAGTTTCCGGAAAAGCAACTGGTGCGAGTTTAATGGACAAGGAAGAGATATTTGTTTAGGTTAAACGTTAGTCCACGGAACATATATCTACTTTTTTTTCGTCGAATAGTCGGACTCTTTTCAAGCCGTTAGCATGCCTCTATTTGCCCAAAATCCATTTGACCAAGATGTCGGTAAGTGAAGTGGTGTTTCTTTGGTGTTTTCAGTGTGCCAGAGGTAGCTAACGACAGGGCCAACAACACTTGGAGCTAACGTTAGCTTAGCTTCGGTTCTTTAGTTTATTCATCACAGACAGTATTTGGTAAAAACAACAACAAAACAATTCTCAGGTTCATTTCGTTAATGTGTATAACTCACAAGCTGACAGGTTGTCAACAAGAAGTTTATCGATCAGTTCATTTGGCAGGATAAGCGACTGCTTGGTAACTAACTCTGAGTCATATAAACCGTGACTGGCTTAAGTAAAGGATCACCTGATTTCAGATCAGGATATACAGATATTTATAATTAAATTGTCGCTAATATTGGCGCAAATCTCGATTAATCGATTAGTCTCGTAAATGGTGAAAATGCTCTTCGCAGTTTACAGTCCAAACCCCGAAAACATTCTATTCACAATGTCGTATCATGTAATTGATTAATGGAGAAAATCACTATCAGATTTTTTGTTAATAAAAGTAATCGTTGGTTGCCACTCTAATCAAATATCAAACGAAAGCTGAAATTAGTTGTCAAAGAATTGATTAATCCTGTCATTTTTCAAGTAGTAAGGCCAAAAATAATACTTGTTAATTGAATGTTTTCATTGTCTTTCACTGTTGGTCGGATAAAACAAGACATTTGAAGACATCGGACTTAAATAGAAGATTTGTCACTCTTGTCTGACATTTTTCGAGACCAGGTGATTAATTGATTTGATTAATTTAGATAATTACAGTAGATTAGTTGACAATAAACATAATATTTTGTTGCAGTCCTAATTAAGTAGTGGATGAAAGCTGAAATTATAGGTTGATAAATGGAGTAGTCAGTTGAAGGAAAATAAATTGAGAAGTTTTTTTTATAAACAATCTCAGTTTCAGTTCTCAGTTGTGAGAGTTTGTTGTTTTTTTGTTTTGTTTTGTTTTGTTTTTCATCTTATGTGATTGTTTTGAATTGATTGAATTTCCGAAGGTTTTAGATTGTTTAAACAAGCAATTTAAAGATGTGACCCTTGGCTTCAAGTATTTGTGTTGGCCATTTTTTTTAATATTGTCTGACATTTTATTGATCAAACAGAGACCAAGCTACAGATTAATGGATGATGAATATAACCATTAGTTTGCTGCCCTGTGTAAAATAGATGGCAGTTAATTTTCTGTCTGTCAGCTAATCATTTAATCAAGTAATTGCTTGGGCTCTAGTTAAGACTCTTGTCTACTACAAGTCAGTTTGATCAGAATGTGTTAGTGTGGTCATTTGTGTTGTAGAGGTGTCTTTTCTCACCCGTCATGTAAATTTAATGCAAAGTTCCCTGGTCAGCCCCCTTATCTGTCCCTGCAACATCACTGTTCTTGTATGACCTCACAATAGTGCACTGTTACACTTAACTGGCTCTCTGAGTGTGACATAGTCATGATGAGTCTCATGACAGGGTTAACTATGAGCTGGAAATGTCAGTGATTTCCTGTTTACAAATTAAGAAGCAGCTTTGTATTTTCTCACCTGACGAAAACATCACCTCCATTATCGTCATATAAATGAAGACACTATTCTAAAATATTACAAAACTGAACATGAAACATTAACTTTTAGGGGAAAGAGCAGATGTGTTTTTCAACACAGAAAACGTCATTCCATTCAATTAGTGTGACTTTTATTTAGCTTGGCACATACTGAACTGATCACAAGTTAAAATTCTTTAAGATAGGGGTGTCTCAGCATGTTGACTAACCATTTCGCTGGGGAAACCCTGCAAATTCACTCAATAAAACAGCTGTGAAACGTAGTTGGCTTATGATCCTTCCAAGATATTTTTTCAACTTTAGGCTGACAGGCTTTGGTACAAAATTAACCAGTTCTGAAATGTGACAGTTCAGCGCTTGCTATTAACACAACACTTTCCTACTGCAACTAGCATGTCTGCCCACGAATGCATTATGTTTGAAGTTGCTGCGATGCCAGTGAAGACATTTTCTCACAGGACCATATGTACTCTATCCCTGTTTGACATGTTTCCAGAGAAGGCAACCAATGAAAACAACACAACAGATGACTGGGGGCTCATTATGGACATCTGTGATAAGATTGGGACGACAGCCAATGGGTAAGCTGGAAAAAGACATTTTAGGCTGCACTACATATCATCAGGACCTGCTCAGAAGCATCTCTGTGCTTGTTACTCAGTAATTATTGTTCTAGCAATGAGTGCAGTTTTCTTCTCCTCTATTCCAGGCCAAAGGACAGCTTGAGATCCATTATGAGGAGAGTCAACCACAAAGTGCCTCATGTTGCCTTGCAGGCCCTTAATGTGAGTTTGTTGTGTGCTGTCATGGTATCAAATTTGCACACATCTTGGATAGAGGTACCATCAAGAAATCTGCTGCACCCTATATAACATAACAAAATAAATAACGTGCCCAAACTAAGGCTAGAAACTAGGATGATGAGTAAATTCTCTTCCAAAGCTAAAAATTATGGACCCAAGACCCAATTGATATTAACTTCTGAAATGGATATGCTTCATAAACTTTTAAATGGATATGCTTCATAAACTTTTACATAAGCCATTAGGAAGTCAAAAATAATGTAATTACAAAACAAATTGATATCAAAATGTTTCACAAAGCAATAGTCACAAATGAATCAAGTTAACAACCGTAAAATGTCTATATACAGGGTCAAATCTTGTGTTCATGTGTAAATAGTGTTTCCGAAAATAGAAATAACTAATGGTTATCTACATTACCAAATATATCCCAGTGTACTTTCCTTCATCTGTCTGTATTACATGTTCAAATTAACCATTTTAAAATCGAAGTGTACAAAATTCTCCACGAACAACAGAAGAAAAGCAACAAAAAGTTTGATATTTTTGAGGCCAAATTCAAGTGTGTTGCATTCACTAATTCAATTAAGCTGCAGTGGAGCTGTAATTGATCTAATATTCCTATTGTTAAAGCCGTAGAGGAAAGTGGAAGATTTCATATCGGGAGTATTTATCTCAGATGAGAAGTATGAGAGCTATGTCTCTGTCTGAGTCATCATGAGCGAATACTGTCACATGCCCTGCTCTATTTTTAGACCTCTTTGTTCACTCATTCAGACAATTAAAGCCCAATTCTAATCAAAACCAATTATAATTGCTGAAGCTTCACCAGCTGTTAATGTGTGCTTTGAATAATTCAGTAGCGTGAGTGGTAGAAATAATCCCCTTTCTGGGTGGAAGTACTCTTTAATCTAATTTTTTCAATTTCACCTTCTTCCCTTGCAGTTGCTGGGTGCTTGTGTGTCAAACTGTGGCAAAATATTCCACTTGGAAATCTGTTCAAGGGAGTTTGCCAGTGAAGTCCGGAGTGTGCTGAGCAGGGTATTTTCTCACGATTCTTATTTTGATATCATATCTGTCTTGTCATCTCTTTGCACATCCTTGACCAGTGTCATTCTCACATATGTGCTCCCTCACACTCTGAAGAGGGTTAACTGAAATGCCATCAATTGAATCATAATTGTATTCTTACTACCATTTAGTCCTTTACCAGTTATTTCTGCAGCCATTACAGTCTCCATCTCCATCATAAAAGGGAGAGCAACACAACTGCTTGTTTGCATGTCCCCTGTAGGCCCACCCTAAGGTGTGTGAAAAGCTTAAAGCTCTGATGGTGGAGTGGGCAGAAGACTTCCAGAAGGATCCACAACTCAGCCTAGTCGGCGCCACCATCAAGTCTCTGAAAGAGGAGGGCATCAGTTTCCCCTCCGCATCCTCACAGGTATGTGGACGTAATACAGATTATCCATTATTCCATGTTGTTTGTTTTTTTTTTTTTTTTTTCAAAATATCTCCTTTAAACTTTAGCCCAAACTAATTTCTGCAGCACATCAACACATATAATTCCCAGAGGAAAATTCACTCCAGTTTACAAAATTATCTTCAAATCTGTTTCCCCATTGGTTAAAAGTGCCTAACTTTGAAACGTGTCCAGAATGTCTCCCTTTCACACACAAAAAACGGTGACAGAGCATCTTGAACAGCATCTTCAACAGTCAATACCAGTTCAGTGGAAAAACTACACTTTGGTTGTTTGCCAAAGTGGCTGTTGTCAAGGAAAACATTTTAGCCACAGCCAGACTTGACTGTCATCCAACAGAGGTAATGTGTCGGCAGGCATCACTCCACACTCCTCCCTTAATTATAGTTACAGTCCATGTACCTCAGTAAAAAAGTGTTTGGTTTCATGGTTGTGGTTTCAGACCAGTGTCTTGCCATCATGAAGGTTTAGGTTAGGTGGAGCTCGTCTGTCTGCGTTTATATGGCTGGAGCTTTCGGTGGAATTTCCTCTTCACATATTTCACATAATTCTGTGGAAATGTGTGTGTGTATGTCCCAGGATCAGGGCTTTGTGACTCCAGTGGACAGATCTGCTTTCTGGTTTCTGTTCTGTTCTTTGTTTGATGTCTGTGTGATTAATTATGTCACAACCTTGTATGTGTCAAGGGCTGAAGTGGACTTTGCTCCCAGGTTGTCATAAAGCAACTGACCTACAGTGGTATCATCTGTGATATGATTGTGTCTCTGTGGCTGACAGCTTGTTTATTATTGATGTTGTTGTTGTGTGTTGGTGTTGACTGCATTATATTGATTGGATTCATTAGTTTTTGCGGGTGCATTGAAAGCTGCTTTCACACATGCACCGCAAACCTGAAATTTTCTAGAAATTACCCAGAGGAGCTTTATGTTTGAACGCAAATGTCCGAATCAGTTGACTTTACCCTGCCAGCTCCCTAGTGCAAAGTCTGTGTAATGTCTGATTGAGCCGATGTGTGAGTAGAGCTGGTCATTGTCTGAAGAGTTCACACCGAGCGAGTGGGCGTGTTGATGACGGCTCTATCCTGCACACCCTAAACCTAAACCAAACGGAGTGTTTGTGTGCTGCATGTGTGAGAGAGCAACTCTGGAGATGTCCAGAGAATCATTGTCCGGACTGTTTAAGACAGCGGCCACAGAATGCACTGCATAACACTCTAGATAAATAATCCACAATACTAGACATAAATGTCTATTTCTGTTTGTTTTTGGTATAAACAGACGACTGAAAACATGGGATTAAATTAGCTCCCATCCTCCCTATGTTGCCACTGGCTATGCTCTGTTGGCTGTGCTGCACATTATGTGTTGGGGAGGGCTGGGAAACCTCCTTTAATGGAGAGCCGCAGGTATGACATTTAATCTCTATCAGCTGATGAGCAAACAGCAGCAGGTAGTTGGACTCAAGCTGTGGCAACGCTTCCTAGTATTTACCTTTCGCTATCATTCATGCTGAACTTTAAGGTCATTTATGGACAGGATTCACAGTCACATGCTATCAAACCATGTAAAACAAATGGGTTTCCCACTTCCTGTTGTTTACCTTTATGTTGTTACACTTTGTATTTAGTTTTCTTGCCACACAATCCATTAGTTAAAGTAGCATGTGCAGTTGTGTGTGCTAGCTTTAGATGGAATGACAACTCCACCCATTAAACACACACTGACACTTCTGGTCACCCACTTTTTTTGTTGTGCACCTACAGATCACATAACTTTATATGTATTTTAGTTTTTAAGTAGATCCGTTTGTACAAATATGCATCAGGTTACTGTACAAACCTGTTGTGGATTTACTCACACCTAGCCTTACCTGAGGCTAGACATTCTAGACTTCCCTTTTTTTTCTTCTTTCATCCACAGTACCATCAAGACTTAATCGAACTCTGATGGCTGTGTCTTATTGCTATGTTTGGAGGATCCTAAAGTGAGAAAATTCTCAGTAAATGACAGCTTGCATTCTTCACCCTGTAAATCTGCTCCAGTTTCAACAACTGGCAATATTAAGTGTTAGGCCACCCACTGTGAATATGTGGGTGTCAAGAATTGTTGTTCAGCAATGTCCGGCTGACCTGTTTTGTCCACTTTGACCTCATTGTCGTGTCAGAGAGCTGCCTCAGGTCACCTTGGACAAAAAACAGTGAGACAGCTGTGTGGAGGGTTTCTGTCTGAAGGCTAGAGCCACATTTCTGACCAACACGTAGTCCCCAGCATGAACTGCAGATGGCATCACAGTCACTGGAAATCAGTCTTTCTCTTCTACTCTAATGTGCTGCATTCTCACTCCCTCCTGTATGTATACACACTCTCTCACTCTTAGACACACACATGACCTTATCTCTCTATATTGACCACAGGGGTCTACCACAAAGGTCAGCACACCTGCTGTGAGCAAAGCATCGGATGATGACGACCTGGCCAAAGGTAAAGTGAAATGCTATGATTCAGCTCCACACACACACACACCTTCATCAGTTCTCACTTAGCATCTATTTCTACAACAAATACATATTTTCCAACCACTGTACTCTATTTGTGGGGCTTTTTATTTTCAGTTTGCACCAATATTCAGAAAAATACTCCTTTTCATAAATGTAGCAGTGAATTGATAATCGACTAGATTTCACATTCCCATGTATCAAAAGATTGTTTTGTTGCCTTTAATCATTCTTCAGAGAACTGTTTATATTCTTAAAATAACAAAAAATTAAATAAAAGTGATGAATCCTGTGTCTGTACCAAGCCCATATGTGTTGGATAGTTGACAAAAAAAGCATTTCTCCTTTCTACTTCTCTTCTGTTCTCTCTTCATCTCATGCAAACCCCTGCCTCCTCCAGCCATCGAGCTATCCTTGCAGGAGCAGAAGCAGCAGGCAGAGACCCGTCCCCTGACCATGACCTCCGACCCCGCAAACCACACTAATGGTGGTGGGGGGCAGGAGGCCCGGAAGGTGCGTGCGCTGTATGACTTTGAAGCGGCTGAAGATAATGAGTTGACCTTCAAAGCTGGAGAACTTATCCTGGTTTTGGATGACAGGTACAGTTTCATTATACGTCCTATCAAGAATCAGCTGTGCTTTTTCCTCGAAATACCAGTTTTAGAGTTAAGGTCATTGATGTTGCAGACTTCCCAATCATTGTGGTTCAGAGCAGTGATATGTTTTAGACTGTGAAATACAGATAAGCATAGCAGCAGATTTACTCGTTCTTCAGCTACATGCAGTCCAATATCAGATCTGTGCAATAAACCCTACTTTTATAAAGCTCATAATGTCCCAAGGTTTGTTGACCATGTGCGAGACGCAAGTATGAATCTTAATAATCTCACTGAATTTTTAATGTAGGAGATGTATAGTTTTTTGAGTGGTATAACCAGCTCTGATTTCCTCTTGCTGATCCTCATAGCAATTATCTGTAAAATAAAAAGTATAAATTTAAACGAACACATCACTTTGGACAGCCTTCCTGATTTACAGTCTACATTTGCTCCACATGCTGTAGGTTTAAACAGCTGTGTAAAGTCTGTTCCACAAATAAAGCTTTTTTTATATCTGTGTATAACCCATTTAATAAGTGACTTCAGCAGAGCAGTCACAGACACCATAAGTTAAAAATGTTTTAATTAATCCAACATTTTATATTGTGATGGCTCTGATTGGTGTGAACGTTAGCCAGGTGCTCAGTATGCTTCACTCTTAGAAGCTCATGCATTGATGTTTTTTCCTATTTTATGGTTTTGTTTACAGCGATCCAAACTGGTGGAAGGGAGAGAACCACAGAGGAGTGGGTCTTTTCCCCTCCAACTTTGTCACAACTAATCTGAATGCTGAACCAGAGACAGGTATGATTTTTTTTTCTTTTTTTGTAGCCCCCTCAGCTTCACACACTCTGGGTTTTTATGGCCTACATTTTGCACTTTAGAATTTGCCATGAGCTTCAGCTGTTTGATTTCAAGTGGAGGAAATAAGTTTCAGAACTGCTGATTAAATTTAACCTTTTCCTCTACAGTGGCTTATGTTGAAAAGACGGCCAGTCCTGAAGAGACGAGCCTGGAAACCAAAGTTGAGCCTGAGCCTGTCGTCATAGACGAGGTACTGCATTTTCATAGTGGACATACATTTACTAACCCAAATCACCTTTGTATCAGACAACCAATCCAAAGCTGCTCTCTTCTTTCTGCAGGGGAAGATGGACAGAACACTGGCACTGCTGCAGAATGCAGATCCTGCAGATCCGACTCCTGACTCTCCAGAGCTGATCCAGCTGGAGGGTATAAACCTTAATTCTGGTGTAAATCTAGTGGCTCTGCCAGAGAGAGCTGCAGTCGGTCTGATCTACACTGTTGTTTTCTAACTCTTAAATATAATGATTGAACAGGTGCATGTGGACAGATGAACCCGATGATTGATGAGAGGCTGGAGGAGATTGACAGGTACTGTGTCACAGATGTGACCTACTTATATTTATCAGAAATATTGTCACTGATTTCTTAAATTCCCAGCGAGGTGTCTTAGATTATCGTACATCCATTTCAGCCACTTTAAGATGCTACATTCAGATAAAGATGGCAATGATTGTGCCTTGGCTCTTGGGACTTTTGAACACCTTTCATGAGAAGCTTTAGTAGAATATTTTTGTCCAATAAATATCTCTCTCTCTCTCTTTGTTGCAGGAAACACTCAGAGCTGTCAGAGCTGAATGTGAAGGTTTTGGAAGCCCTGGATCTTTATAACAAGCTGATGAATGAGGCTCCGTTCTACACATCCTACTCCAAGATGCAGCCGCAGTATGCACCATCCGGCTCAGCTGTGGCCATGCAGGTCAGAGAAATGCACTAAAATTGTGCCCAGTGCTGCCAGAAATCTCACCTTAACGATGATTTAATCTTTGTGAGTCTAAATATTTAATTTATGCAGCTTTACGTCGTGAAAGACTCACTGTCTCAAAGGACATTAAAACTACAAGCCTGTGAATCAATACATCGATCACAAAACAGCAGCACACAACCAAATGAAATGCACACAAAACAAAGCATCAAATAACGGGGTGTAGACTCGCTCACCTCGCTTCAGAAATGGGTTTCCAGAAACAGGCTCATTGAATAACATGTTTACACTGACATTGTTCACAAACTAAACAAGACAAGGGTTGGTTCTAGACACTAAGATAAGGATTTTGGGTTCATATTTGAAGAATAAGAATAATGCAGTTGATGGTTGGGGAAGTGTTTTTTCTAAGTTAACAGCAGAGGCTCTAAATGGCAGGACACATGATGGTGAACTGAGGCTTGCAAATGAATGTGCTTAATCCAGTTCAGGTATGCATAGTCAACAAAACAAATCATTCAGGTTACTTGTCGGTGCACTGTAGTCCTTTTTTCTCGGTCCTGTTAATCGTGCTGAATCAATGAAAAGCAGCAGCTAAGTCATGCATAATTTACGGAGGGATTAAGTCAAATGCTGGCTCATAGTTCAGAACATAAAAAGCTTCTCTGTATTAAAGAAAAGATGTTTGACAACCTGTGTGTTAACTACCAGCATAGCCACCCACAATTACCTTGCATAAGTGAATGTCAGCACTGTGTAGACTCCCACTCTTGTATATTGATTATATTATTATATTATGTGATGTGATGCCTTGTGTTTTTTTCCATGGGGCTAACAGAGGACTAATGTAGGGAGAAATCATTCAGAGCAGTCATGTGGTTATACTTTACATTTTATTCCCGCGTTTTGTTTCTTACCTTAACTTAACTCAAGTATGTTGCATTTGTCCTATAAAAGTGTTGCTTCTTGTCCTGCAGATAGCTCGACATTGAGTCAGCCTTTTTTTCCTCCCTGGGGAGTTGGAGGCTGCCTGGGTTTTCTTGGCAGTGGCTGTTTTCTCTAATGACTGATGTCGCTGTCTCTCCCCTGAGATTTAGAAAAATGTCCTCTTCACTGGGCAGGCCCACACCGAAGTGCTGCTCTTTTTTTTTTCCATCCTTGATCATGTGTTGTTTTTGCAGAGCACTGTAAAACTGACTACCAGGCCATTCCTGCACCTGCAGTGACAGAGATTCTGTCACTTGAAATTACAAAAATAAAATCCTGATACTATTCATATTTGTATTAACTTCCAAAGCTCCTATTGTGCTCACTTTCATCTTTTGAATGTGTGAAAAATAATGCAGCAGCTCTGCCTGTCTTACTGGAGTAGTTTACACTTCATCGTGCAGTGTTTTATCTCTCTCATTCTGTATCTAACTCCCAGCAGCCAGACATTTTTATAGACACCAAACATTCAGTGATGGACTTGTCTTTTATTAGTGTTGCTCGGGTCAACCAAGGGACAGAGGCAGATCATAGTAACTTTCTGGGGAAGTGGAAAGAAACTCTCTGGATTTATAAACTCTGTATTTTGCATCTGAGGGTGCTGAATGAGAATTTGGCTGTCACAGTTTTTATAGTAATTTAATTCTTGGTGTTTGTACTTATTGTGTAGGTTTGTTTTACTCTGTTTTACTTACTTTTACTCAGGGCTTAAAGGAATAGTTTAACATTTGGAAATACACATATTTGCTTTCTTACCAAGAGGTAGACAGATACCACTGTCATGTTACAGCCAGCAGCCATTCACTTAGCTCTGCAAAAGGACTGGAAACAGGGTCAAATAGCTATTTATATGTCTAGTCTTCATTTGATAATTTATAAAGTCTATGCCTTCATGCAGTGTACATAACATAACAAGCTAATGTGAATGTTGCCGAGTTATTTTTGCCACTTGATTCCCTTGTTATTAGAGCACTCAATAGCCTGGTGAAGAACTGACTCTCTCTACACCCTTTGAACAAATAAGATCTGTGTAACAAGCATTTCCTCTGTATTTATTGAAGCTGATCCGCCCTTCTCCCTCTTGTCTGCTTAGGGCTACCTCGGACCAGCCGGTGCTCCCTACCTGCCTCCAGCGATGCCCCAGGTTCCTGCTGCACAGCCGTACAATCTGCCCAGCGACCAGCCTGGACAACTGCATTCACTGCCCCCCAATGTCTCAGCCCCACCCAACAGCCAAGCTGCTCAGCCTCCCTACATGAGGTAAGAAAACAGCCGTGTCACAGAAAACAAGATCTGTGTGGCTGTCAGAGTAGAAACTCTGCAGAGACACTTCTACACCCAGTAATGACTAAAGGTGGATCAACACCTCAGCTCTTTGGCATTAACAAGCTAATACACTACATGTAAACGAGAGAACGTCATTTTCATGAGTTTAAGCTCAGTTTTCATATTTTCTGTTGGTACTTAACGTCAAATCTGTGTTTTCTTCGCAGCAGTGGTGTAAACACTCAGTACATGAACCAAGCCGCCGGAGCTTCTTACCCAACCCAGGCGGGCGTGGCCATGGACATTTCAGCCTATCACAACTCTAGTATGCCTCCCGTGTCCTATCCTGTGGCTGCTCCCCCTCACCAGGCTCCTCAGCAGCAGCAGGCAGCGTATTATCAGCAGCCTCTGCTGTAAAACTCCAGCTGACAGCAGACCTGAGACGAATACATACTTCAGATATTTCATTTGCTAGCTGTGTGTTCATTTGGCTTACTCTGTGTGTGTGTGTGTGTGTGTGTGTGCGTGTGTGTGCGTGTGTGTGCGTGTGTGTGCGTGTGTGTGAGTGTGTGTGTGTGTGTGTATGTGTATGTGATAACTGCTTTAGGATCATTCCTTTGGCCACTTTTTGTGCCCAACAAGCCGGACTGAACACACCCCAGGAAAGCTGAAATAACTGAGTGTGTGTGTGTTATATAAGACAGGTCTTCTGTCTGAGTCAGGACTCGGCTGCTGTATGGGAGGCTAAACATGGCGCCAGGGGTTTTCTCCAGTCCTCTACTTCTTTTTCCTGGTTGACTGAAAGCAGTGCTGGTTAGTTGTCACAGGTCAACACAGAGGAAGAGTTGGGTTTGCTCATCAGTACAGTCAGTAAGCCATTATTGTCTAATTTATGGAAATTAGCATTTCACAATCTATAGTTCAACACAATACTACTCCCACACAATACTATTTCTTGTTGACTGTCCTCATAGGGTCCACGCAACATGTCATCATCTGTCAAGTGGTAACAGAGGATCAGGCCATGTTCACACTATTACAGATAAATGTGAAAAAATGCTACTTTTTCTTTCTGCACATTAACAGCAGCTGCAATCCTCTGTCAGTGTCTACACTGAATGTTTTCAGCCACAGTACTGCGATGCACCACAAGCGTTTTGGCAGTATCCATAGCCTAACACAAGATCAGTGTAATTACATACACAAGTCAGAATAAAATAGACTTAAGATATTGTTTGAGTTGCAGCTCTGCAAGTAAACCCTTTACTCGAGCCTTTACATGTGACTGGTTTAGACAGCTGTATTGATCAAAACTGAAGCATTTCTATTCTGTCAGGTGCTTGTGACACAGATGACGATAAAAACAGCCTGCAAGTCGACAAAAATACAACAGTTTTCCAAATTAAAAGTAAAATTGTAAACACCAGACTTACGTTGCAGTGTAGACAGGAAAAAACTGAGCTGCTCCACAGAGCTCATGAAGAGCCGTCAGTGTTCACAGACAGATCGTGCACTAGCTAGCGTGCACTGAGCACCGTTTGACACCTCAGTGGCATGTTCAAATTTACCTGCATTAATGTGAACATGAATGTTCTGTTTTTCTTTTTAGTTTTTAATTACCATCTTGTTTTTAAATGTGCAGGTGAATTCATCTGAAGGCAGGTACAGTTCATTCTGACCATCTCTTTGTCCTTCAGGGCTGTTTGCACTGAAGGATTGAAACATTCTGGGCTGATGGGAGAGCTCGTGTTTCTGCAAAGTCAGCACTTATCATATCTATGGGGCAGATCGCAGGTGCTCGCAGTGTGCAGTTATTTAAAAGCCGGGATCTTCATTTATTTCCTCCTCACCAGCATTCACGACTGTAGCCGATCTGTTATGTTAACAGTTATATTTGTGTAAATGGTTCAGTTATCGCTTCCCCATAGACTCACTGCCTTGTAATGCATTCTGTGTGGTTGCCTTTTGAGATATTTAAGATGACATTTTGTGTGTATGTGTGCACATGTATGTCTTTTTTTGTGTGTGTGTTTTCGTATGTGTCTGAGGGCTTACTTTTTTTTTTTCCAAGGTTTGTCACATTTTAGGGTGAACTGAAAAATAGTTGGATCTCTGTACATGTTTACTAATCTGTTGAAATGATGCATCTGTTCATGATTAATATGTCCAAACCTTCCTGCCTCTTGTCCTCATCTGTGGAGTCTCTTCCATTTAGCAGAACCTGTTAGGACTCCATGTTTTATGCAAATGCACAATTGTGAGACGTTTCATGTCTATATACTTCAGTTTCAAGATGCCTGTACTTTGATTTATATATACAGTGCTGCTTGAAAGTTTGTGAACCCACCAGACATGGTCATCATTTTTGTAAAAAAAAAAAAATTAAAATAACCTTATGAAATGAACATCCAAATACCAATTTGTAAAGCAGACTTTCCAAATAAGGAACACATGGAAAAAAAAGCTATATTTTCATTATTTATTCAACAAAAGTAATTTATCTCTCAAAAAACTGAAAATCTGCAATGTGCAAAAGTATGTGAACCCTTTTAGTTAGTAGCTTGTGGCACCCCCTCTTGCAGCCATTACTTCAACCAAACATCTTCTCTAACCACTAACCAGTGTCTCACATCTGATTACGGGAATTTTTGCCCACTCCTCCTTGCAGAACTCAGCCAGTTGACCAGACCTTCACATTTCCACCACCATGCTTCACTGTTGGGAGGAGGTTCTTTTCTTGCAGTGTTGACTTTTGACCCGTGATTGTGGCCAAATAATTCAACTTTGGACTAATCTGTCCAGAGAATGGACTTCCAGAACGCCTCTGGTTTTCTAGCAAAGTTTAAATGGGCAACTTTGTTCTTTCTTGAGAGCAGAGGCTTCCTTCTAGCAACTCTCGCCATGTCTGTTCATTTTTTGCCTGATTGTAGAAGCATGTACATTTATCCCAGATGCTGCCACAGTGGTCTGTAACTCTAGAGGTGATGTGTGGGTTGGCCTTTACCTGATTTCTTATTTTTCTGGTGCTTCTTCAGGAAAGTGTTGATGGCCGTCCACTTCTGGGCAGAGTTGCTGTGATGCCGATGCCCTCCATTTGTAAATGATTTGTCTTACAGTGGTTGTATGGAGCTGGAATCTTTTGGAGATGGCCTTGTAGCTTTCCCCAGACCGATGAGCTGTCACCACCTTCTTCCTGACAGTGCTTTGGTTGGTTTCCTCTCTCTTTTAATCAGTGCTGCTCAAAACCTTTCCTAAGGATGTCTCATTTGATTGGTCAGCTTAATTGATTACCCACATGTGTTTCACCTGAGTCTATTACCGACTTGATTTTAATAATGCAGCAAGGGTTCACTTACTTTTGCACATACTCTGATTCCATGTTTCATGTAGTCTGCTGGCTACTGACACAGTTCCCTCAAAACAAGTACATGGAATTGATTTACATATACCTGACATTTCATATCTAAAAACGGTTGATGATAAAATAAGAAAATCATGGTAAAACAGAAAAATCTAAACTACTCAAGGGGTTCACAAACTTTCAAGCAGCAGTGTATATATTGAGACATCATACATGTGAAATTTACATGGTTGCAGAATGTGTAATGATTCTTCCTTCTTTTTCTGTCTTTTACTTGTAATATTCAGGCAAAATGTAAATGGGGCAAAATTTTCACAAGGTTCAGAAGTCATTTGTTGTTAATAAGAAGAAAGAGAAATGAGGCGCCTTGTTTTTAACCTGCTCTCGGTGTTTCGTCATAGTTTGGGTTACAATTAAAGGAGCAGCGTTCATAGAATCCAAAGTTCAGCTGCAGTAGCTCTGTAGGTATAATTTTAACCAGAAATAAAGACAATATTTCCTTAACGTGCCTCACATTAAAGGCACTGTATATTAAATGTAAAATACCTGGTTTTGTCAGTGACATTGACATTGCACCTTAGCTTTGTAAACATTTATTTACCACTGGATGCCTTGTTTTTCTGTAGGAATCAAAGAATGACAGATACAATTTTGGCGAGTAACTTCAGTCTCACAATCCTCTGGATATGTATAATTCTGTATATTTAAAATATTCCAGGAAAAGTTCCTTTATCCAGGATTTTAAAACTGCTTTTATAACAGAGCAAACATATAAATATTCTTTGAAATAAAAAAAAAAAATGACCTCTGTTGAGGAGTGGCCTTTTTTTCCCCTACATTTTCTTACATTCTCACTCGGTCTGCTGAGGATGACTGTGGAGATTTCATCATCTGTTGTTTGTCCTGGTGAGTTTGCTGAGATAAAACCAGCCTGTTTTTTTTTTTTAGGTGAAGAATATAGCACTACCTAAACTATATATATATATAGAGAGAGAGAGAGAGAGAGAGAGAGAGTTTGTATATATTGAAATATTTTATGTCATCACCATGGAAAATTACTCTTTTTTTGTAATATTCACACCCCTTCCTTTTCTCAGGATTTGCTTTGGATTTCTTTTCCTTTTTTTAAACTTGCCAGCAGTTGTAGTGTGACTGCATTCAATATGTGTGTGCAGAATGAATCGGCCTCCTGAATTCTCTTGCCAAACGCCAAGTTATGCTGGTACAGTGAGGAAGACCTTGCGGTGCCTTCAAATGCTCCTCGTAAAGTTCAATTTCAAATTTCAGAAACGTTTACATGAAAATCACAATGTCCATGTATTCCATGTATATACATTATATATACAAGTTCGGAAAAAAATATATATGGATATATATATAAACACACACATTCACACTGTAAAGTTCTGCGTTGTCTGCGTTGTCCGTGAACGCATCACCACTCAATCGCTGTGTGATGGGAGTGCAGGGGGAGGTATACGGCACCTATATACGGACCTCTGCTTCTGTGCAGACCTGCTGCAGAGGTAGAAGCACATCTTCAGCGGCCAACGGAGCCGAGCGGCTGGTGCCATTTCTCTCTCTTCTGTTGCCGTGAACCGAAGTAAAGCTGGAGCCGGCTGTTCACTGTCCGCCACCGGAGCAGCAGCAGTTCCAGTGGAGCGGCACGGAGCGCCAGCCTCCGCCCTGGACCGATGAACTGGCCGAGATGTCCCGGCACATCTACACCCGACACGGGATAGGAGACGGGCTGCAGAAGCCCGTGTTTCAGGTAGGAAAATAAAAATCATATGAAAAAACGCGGCTTGTCTTCTCTTCTTTTACATTCACTTAAATGATGTAAGAACACACCGTATAAGTATAATAATAATAATAATAATAATAATAATAATAATAAATCATTATTATTATAGAAAAATATATAATAATAATATAATGGGAGAACAATACCTAGACTATAACATGCAAGCCTGAAAATTGATTTTAAACAGATGAACACTGATCCCCACAGACTCAGTAAACTTAATTATACTGCTCTCTGTTTAACTGAAGCTACATTTTCCATCATTCCTAATGAACCCCTGAGGTGTCATTAGTCAGACAGAGGCACGGGTCCAGCGCTGTGGTGTGGTGAGAATTTGATTTTCAAAAAGAAATTAAATTGTGCGCTTAATTATTTAACATTTTCTGATGGAGCTCCTCTCATGATGAAGGAGGTGGCCCGGGTCACTTTTCCGGCAGGGAAACTGATCTCAGCACTGGAACAGAATTTGCTACTCACAGTTGAGACTGAACATGGCTGGAATTTATTTTATTTTATATTTTTAGCAGACAAATACTACTTTGTTTTATAGATAAATAACTGGAGACAGATAGAAAGATAATTTTGGTTAATCCAGCAATTTAAATACCTGACAGATCAGGGTGTGCCGTTATATTGATACAAAAACTGTTAAAAATCCAGCACAGCCATAAATCAGTCCTACTTATTGATTTGCAGTATTTGCCACAGTGTAGGACTGTAACCAGAAGTACTGAAGGTATAGCTATCACGGTATAAAAGGTGTGGCAGACTCTCTGACAGTATGGATTCATATCATCTCATGAAGTATATTGTCACAATACAAAACCCCTATAGACACATGAAGTACTTTAATGCGGACACAAGTACAAATTCATTGACAAGGAAAAAAAAATGTAGTTGCATCCTACAGCCGTCTGTTTTTTGGGGTTTGGAAGTTTGGAAGCATCAACTTTACCTCAGATGCTCCTGAATGTCACAGGAGGACAGGATGCTACACATAGTGTTAGAAAAGCTGAGAAGTCATGCATCATATTTCACCCCTCCTCTTGCATATCAGATGAGGCCTTACCTCACTGGTTCCTCAAGCACAGAGACAAATAGGCTGCATGTGAAATTGGGTCAGAAAAAGTGAATCTGTGCAGCCCAGCAATGTTCACGCAAAAGAAATTTATTATAGATTTTGGTTTGGCAGTTTGATAAAGTGGTAACAGATTGACTTCACGTAATCGGGTCATCACAGAGGACAAGAGGCAGCTGGAGAGAGCCAGAGCCCTGTCAAGCCAGGGGCCGAGATGCTGGTTTTAATGGGGTTGCTGGAAGGAAGGTGCCCTTGAGTGAGTGTGGGAAGAGAGTAAGGGATAAATATAGGGAAGATACAACAATAATAGGGTCGCAAACACAGAAAGTGAAGGGGGATTTTTAAAAAATTTGTGTTTGTTTTGACCTCATCAGGTAAACAGGGGGACTTACTCCAGGCGTAGCCGACTGAAGAGGTCCGATGGCAGCACCACCTCTACCAGCTTCATCCTCAGACAGGTAGGACATGCATCAGTGGCTTGATAGCTTAACTTTTAAAATCCTGCTACTGTTAAGTGTTTAGAAGCTAGCCAAATGTCAGCATGATAGCATCCAGTAGTTTTAAACATGTAGCCTACAGTATGGTGTGTCCTAAAATGGCCACCATAGAGACGTCAAACCTTTCTGATTAGGGTAACACGGTGCCACCTTTAGGACAAACTTCAAGTTATCCGTCCCATTAGTGCTAAGAATCTAAAAATAACAAATTTTTTTCTGTTTTTAAACTTGTCAGATTACTTTAATGAATTCTAGCTGATTTTTAGCAAACCTTTTGAATCTATTTCCCATATTTGAGCTGGAGGACCTTGTTTACTGTAATCTGTGCCAAACAGTTTTGCTCTTGCCTCAGGAAACCCAACTTTTTAAACATAAAACCTTCGTGAAACTACTTTGAAAATCCGACTATTTTTATGGGAAAGTCTGCGATGAGCCTTAGTCAAACAAAAATGACAACTGATAATGATAATCCTGACGGAAAAACGAGTGAAATCAGTCACAGGAAATGGTGAACACATTGGGAGATTTGTTGTTTGAACTGCAGGTTTCTGGCCTCAATCCATCACTCCAAAACTTTTAGTTTCCCTCATAAAAGTTCATCTCATGTCAAGTGAAAAGTGAACAAAAGACTGATGACATCAGACGATATGTTGCCAGAGCTCTTGGCCTCTGCTGTAGTTGAAGGAATCGATGGCCTTGATTTGTATCAGCCTGCTCGGCTGCTCATGAGGCTCCTACCAGTCATGTATAATTCATAAGGGCCGTGTTAGGCAGAGCCGTTTGAATGCATTTGCTGCCGCCTTCTTTTATATGTGCCACTGTAAAACAAATTCTAATTGGTTTCCTGTATGAAGTCCCTTCTGCAATTCATAATAAAGAAGGGACTTACCCTGGACTTTGACATCCCGCTAACAAGTTACCAAGGGAACTGTGGCTGCAGAGGCCACTCAGCAGCACAGCCCCCCCCTTCACTGCCTCTTTCATTTCTCTATGCCTGACCTCAAACTCCTCCATCATGTGTTGGCCTTTGCCAACACCACGTGTCTCTCTTAGGAGATACAGTAACATTGAATTAAAACGAATCTGGTCAGAGGTTTTTTTCACGGGGACGTGCTAACGAAAGGACATGACAACTTGTCAAATCTAATAGCCAGTTGTGATTTATGATAGTGCCGGAGTTTGCGTCTGTGGCTAGCGTGTTTTCCATTACATACAGGCCAATTTGTACATGAGTCCTGAACAATCGCAGGTCACACATTTTTCAATATTCGAACTAATTTTTTTTGTTTAATTCCATTTCATCAAAATCTGTTCAGACGATATAACTACAGAGCATAACACCAAGTGATGATGGATTCTCATGAATAGTACAGTCCTTTAAGTTCTTAATGGCTTTGTATTTAATTACAAAGTCATTAGGGAATCTATCGCTTTGATTAAATTCCAGTTTATGTACAGCATGTGTAACCTGTTGGCATTGTCCATTAATTATTTAATGGCCACTGCATGAAAATGCCATGGCATGACTATATGGATTATAGGAAGGAGGAAAAACAAAATATAATGGGCAGAAAGAATGAAACAACAATGAAAAAAACAAGTAAGACAGAGAAATGTACACATAACAGCTCTTGCTCACTCCTTTTTCTTATTACATGCTCACAGATTTCTTTAACACCCCCGCTGTGATTTGTGTCATCACCGGTGTGATCGTCATCAGGTGAGAAGAGGAGCAGTGGGCTCTCGCTGATTCCCTCGTTTATCCATAGTAACAGCCGCCCTTCAGCAAAGGGGGTCAAGCCCAGAAGGTTGATAAGCAGGAAGCTGCTCCTCCTCCTCCTTTTCAGCAGAAAGTAATCTGCTGCTCACAGGAAAGAAGAAAAAGCAAAAAAGAAAGCAGCCTTTAAGGAACTTTTAAATATCAGACTTTTCCTTTTCTTGTCTGGAACATTTTGTTTTTTTGTGTTCTTACCCACTGACTCACTGTTTGTCCTGGTGACTACGCCACATCTAAATTTTTTATCCTTAGACCAGTTTTGTGCTATGAAATCTTGCTTTTATGGCAAAAGAAGCCTGAGCAGAAGGGTTATTTATGTTCATTTGTTCACCTAACTCTTGAGTGGGGAGTTGACTTTTTGACAAAATGAGGTGATGAGTTGCATGGCCATAGGGTGTTAAGGGAAGTTTTCCAGAGGGCGATTTTACTGCAGATTGACTCCAGTTATTAGGGTTACGTGAGGCTGAGCTTAGCAAACTGTCAGAGCTGGAATCTGTAAGAGGACCTTATACAGATCAGTCCTTTAAAGAGAAAAAGAAATGCTCAAAAATAAAATGATTCTAAGTGATTGCTTTAAAATGTCACCGTGTTCCCACGTTCAGCTGATTTTGCAGTAAAAGGACAGAATATATTCCGGTAGATATGTTAGATGAGTATGAGTCATGAGATGCTGAGCAGATCACCGGATCTGAGGTGCTGGTGGAGAGCTCAGCCTCCCAGATGGTGCACTGAACATCTACATGCACTGCTCGCTTGGACAGATGTTTCTCTGCGTGGTTGGTGAGCGGATGCCCAAACGGTTTCCGGGCTAACCTTTATAAGAGGATGCCAACGCTTGGCAGATGTTTTGCTCTCAGGAATAATTCAGAGCTGCAGTGTTGAAGAAGCACAGAGGCCCTTTGCTCCGGTTCCACGTTCTCTCATATTTGTGTTTGTTGACTGAGAGGGCTAAGTACTTGCTGTTAACTGCGTGTTTGCATGCACATGATGGCTACATCACATATGCTGCATCAATGCATTGACTGCGTGAAGGTGAAACTGTGAAGTTTACCACCTCATCCCGCAGCAGTGATGGGGAATCTTGATGCAGAACTGTTAGAGCTTGTAATTAAGGACCCTGATCTGTATCTTGTGGAGTTTTTTAAATTGAGTTTTTGATGGATAATTTACTTAAAGGCTTATCTAAGATACTGGATAAAATTCAGTGCAATTAATATCTCCCAAAGCAGAGGCACAGTCAGGTGGGGAACCCTGGCAAGAAGACAGATGTTTTTTTTTTTTTTGTTTCCTCACAGTAGTTGCACCAAAATGTAACTTAAATCAACTTAACCAACAAGGAAAATGATTTCTGCTGTGCCAACACTTTGCCTTAGCTGCAGTTCTTTTCCTACAGTTTATGTTGTTGCTATTTAGAGTCCTGAAAGACTGCTACAGCCATGGACATCACGTTTTTTTGAGTGCAACCTTTGTGTTATGTCGCACTTAATGACCAAATAACATTCAAAACAAACAGATTATTCAATAAGCTTCAGAACTGACATTAATAACTCACAGAGACATATGATATGAGTTAGTTAAGTAAATAAGTTTATAAAAAAATAATTTTTTTTATAAAGCACTTTTCAAAACCAGGGTTACAACATGTTTCACAGTCACAGAAAAATAATCTAAAAAAAAAAAACACCATTTGAATAAATAAATACAACAAACTCAAAAATAGTTCAAGAAATTAGAACAAATCAGGGAAAGGAAGCATCAAAAATGCGTCAAAGTGCTTTAAATGGTAAGAAAATGCATCAAACTTGTTTTGTTAGAACTACAAGTCTGAACGCGCCTCACGTTCTGGTGAGAAACCACCTGTGTTGGTGATGCAAATTAAAACTTAAATGTTCCGTAATGAATTCTGTGGAGATTTTAATGGTCTTTTCAGCTAAGGACTGACCAGAAAAAGACTTAAATGACTTTTATTCACCACTTGAATGTGAACCAAAGACCTAATCATCTCTTTCAAAAAGTCTGAATCGCAGTCTTAGCCCATATTCACAGCCTGAGTCACCAAATTTAATTCCCTGTTATCCGAAATGCAAATGAGAAACAAAGTATGATTGTAAGGCTTGCAGATTTTTGAAAAGTCTTATTTTGGGGTGCCAGTCTTACGATGCCACAGCTTCATCCCAGAAATTTCATTTCATTTCTGAATCACAATACATTAATCAGAGACACTCCTTTAACCTAATTTTTCAGCTTGAAGCCTGAAAAAGTGATAAGGGGCTGGCTTCTTCGTGCTGCTAATCCCTCTTATGTGGGTCACATGGCTCAACTCAGCAGCCTTTAATTCACGAACCACTTGATGGGGCCTCAGCCACTGCTGTCATAGCACACACTGGCACAATGCTCTAGTCTCTGGAGTAAATCTGTAACCCCTAACGAGATTACCCATGAATACTTTCCACACTGCTCAGCTGTGTTGGCTGTTACTGCTTCTCACTTTATTTCCACACCTGAGCATGTTGAAATGAAAACAAACAAAATTGGTGAAAACAGTGAAAGAACTAGAGAGTGAAAACTTCCCTTCACATCACAACACAATCTCAACCCAAAGATATTCAGTGAGAAAAACAACAAATCTTCACATTTAGAGAAAGATCATGTTTGCCTCTTTTACTTGATGCGTGATCTAAACGATTAATCATTTATCAGCGGTCAGTCGTGGCTGGTTCTAACCTTAACCATAACCACTACACATCTAACCCTAACCCAGAACGTTAAATCTAGTCATGATTTCAACTCTGGCCCTGAAACTAAGTCGTATTCATCAAATCACTGTTTAAACTTGTGGACACTGAACTGAATGAAAGGTAGAATCCCTCTTTGCTCACTTAACATGCTCCTTCTCTCTCTCTTGCTCTCTCTCTGTCTCAGTCTATCCTTCATTATTTATCTTTCTCAGGGAGCCCTTATGTGTTACTTCATGCACGTGCAGCCTTGTGGCACTTGTGTCAGGTGAAACACAAAACTGACTGTTGCGGCACTTTTTCTCATATGCGTCTCGTTGATCTACTGTAGCTTTAATTATACTTCATTTGTGCATGGCTTTGACAAATTAGTGTAAAGTGTATTAATTTTTACCACAGGATGATGATAGACGACATCCAAACACACACACAGACACACTCATACTCAGGTCTTACTTTATTAGGCCACAGGGGGCTGAGAGCTGCTGAGGTCTACAGACACAGGTCAGTATCTGAGGCGCTGATGAAAAAGTTACACCTGTTTTTTGATGTCTCGCTTCTATTTCTGCACTACAATATCTGACAGATGATCATGAAGCCATCAGGCGTTTTGAGAGGTGCTTGTTAGGAGGAGAAGAAGAAAGCTGTGGCAGGTTTGATGAGGATGCAGGAAGGAGGTGGAGCTGCTTCAACAAAGTTTGTCAGGAGAGGGCGCTGTTGTTGTTCTTTTTCAAAGAAGCCGCTACAACTCAGACCATGAAAAAAAAAGACCAAAAAAACAAAACATAGTCTCTTGCAATTTCACTTGGTTCAGATCCTATAAGCATAAATAGAGCTTTGATAAATTTGATGTATTTATTTATCTTTTCAGTTGTGTTTTAGTTCATAATTAATTAATTATGCTTGGGAACTAATCTCTAAGAGCTTTGTCCAGAATGCATAAAATATTAAAAGAATAAAATGCACAGTTGTTTCACAGTTTTGAGTTGTTACATAGCAGCAGCTTTAGCTCCTCCATCATTCTGTGATTGCATTTAATAGACGCAGCTCATAAAAGGTGTCAAACCTTAGAGTTAAACTCTACAGCTCTTCGTGATTGATTTCCTATATGATCAGTTTCCCTGTAACAGACGTTTACAGATGGATTTTATGGCCACAGCGTGTCCACAAAGCTGTAAAGACACGAGCTGTTATTGTAACAGAGCATAGGCTCAGCAGCATCAGGTCTGCCTCCTGTGAAAAGTATCATCAGTCAGCCGTTGACCTTTGCTGCGATTCTGCATCTGTAAATTATATGTCAGTCTTCACAAATGGGTGTTCAGGTTAAGAGATTATGTCAAACACACACATATCCATGCCCAGCATGCTGTTTAATGATGCTCTCAGGCTGCAGACCCCACCACCCGCCACCTCCCTTTATGCCTCTTCCTTATTCACAGCCAGCCAGGCTGACTGGAGCCTCCACCAGCCAATCAGCAGGCTACATCCCACCTCTGTCATCAGCCAGTGCTGGAGGAAGGGATTGGCTTGTGTGATATGAGCTTGGGAGGCAGATGAAATGCCAGGTCTGCTCTGCCTCTGGGGACAACCAGGCTGCCTTATAATGGAAACCAACACTCGCTCGGCTCAGAGGCAATAACATCCAATTCAGCATCAGGAAAACACAGGGCCCCACCTTTTTTTGTTTTTATCAGCTGCTCTGGTGTGCGCTTGTTGCTCAGTGCTCTACCTTCATGTGGAGAAAGAGACTGTTGGTGGGCTCTGTCACTCCCCTGTCCTTATCATCCATCCTCTCTGGAACAGGTTGATCCTTTTCTGTTTCTGTTTTGCGCCGGAGAGCTGCTTTTTTGGAATCTGACTCCTCCATGTACGATAACTTGTACCTACATGGATTTGAAGACTCGGAGGCGGTGAGTGGAGAGGTGTCTGACTCTTGTAAACCATGCTTTTCTGATGCGCTGTGGCTAGTTGATCATAAACACACCCACACAACGCAATGAGACTTGAGTGGGCTGAATATGCACTCTTCTCAGGGGAGTTAGA
Organism: Toxotes lorentzi; assembly: GCA_037833715.1. Classification (NCBI taxonomy): domain Eukaryota; kingdom Metazoa; phylum Chordata; class Actinopteri; family Toxotidae; genus Toxotes; species Toxotes lorentzi. The sequence goes on along the minus strand of JBBMJY010000007.1, from coordinate 4,732,237 downwards.
AGAGGTTGGGGGAAGGGTGTGCACAAGTGTGTGTCAGTGTGTGTGTGTAGTTGAGAGAGTGTGTTTCTTAGGGCTCCTCAATCAACCAGCTGTACAGTTTTCTCACTGATGCTGCCATAGAGATGACGGTTTTCTCCTCCTGTCTGGACTGAGTGTCTGCAGATCTGAACAGTGTTTCCTTACCATCTCTGCATATGGATGAATGACCAGTATACATGCTGTAAAGCTCCGTTTATGAGCATTGTGCGTATTTCTGTGTGAGCATGTGGTTCCCAGCAGTGTCTTGTTCTTTGCCTGTGGCAGAGAACGCCATCTTCATTTGTATTTTTCTCACTTGTGTGTTTGTCTCTCCCTTCATCACATCCCACTGTACATCATCAAGGTTTGCTGAAAAGAACAACAGCTAGAATCACGATGATCAGACACTATGACCATCTGTATGAGACTGATGTGCTGTTGCATACAACTGCAACGTCTTTCACACAAGACGACAGTGAATGCTTGGTAGAGAAACGCCACATTCCCTTGCCATTAAGCAAGAATTCTCGTCTTTAGCGCACACAAGTGTCGTCACACACAGATCACATAGACCGCCTTTGGTACACAGAGGCAAACATTATTATTGACAGGCATAGTGGGGATCCATGGGATAAAAATGTGTCGAAGTAGCAGAAAAAAAATCATTAAATGTAGGAGCTGCCTTTGGGTGGAGGGGAGGAGGGAATCCCACTGAGCCAGAATCTGTCAAAGCCTTTCTGTAACTCCACCTGACGTCCTGGCTGTCTCTTCAGGATTAAAGGTGGAGGGAATTTCTCACTCATTCTGTCCTGTCCACAGTGTTAGTAAGGGAGCGCAGGCTCTTTGCAGATTTGCATCTGAGAAGTCATGTTCAGCCTCTGTGGCAGCGGTGCCTAAGATGTCACAGAACTTTCATTGCTGCAAACTTTGAACAAGACCTTTTTGGCAAAGTTGCTGAACTTTCATTATTTATTCATGTTTAATTATTTATTAGGTTATAAAACATTCATCAGTTTAAATCGGTTCACACAACACATATAATCACCTCATAAGTTGATATGGAGAACTTGTTAGCAAACCGTCAGCACATCAACCAGGAGGGTCTAACTTTGTCTATGCACAGAATGAACAGGACTTTCAGAACCCTGATGCCCACAATAACTCAATAACCCAAATTTCTTCTTCTATATGTCCCCGATAGTACAGCACAATACAAAAATGCTGTCTGTTTGTGTCCTGTTGTTCAGCTGTTGTTGTCATACGTTATTGTTCCATTATTATTGGTCTGAATAACTGATGAGGCCATTAACTTCCACCTCAGACTGTTCGGGAAATGGATTCTGTGTAAAATGCTAGTATTCTCAAGGAAAGTCTCGTTCAGCCTGTTAACATTCTGCATCATTCATTTATTGCTTCATTACTGCTGATTCAGATGCAGGTTCCATTAATGTGTTTTGGTTTGACTGTTGATACAGCAGACGTGGGTCTGCTTTTGGTCTACGTTCACGACACCCATTGAACCCAAACTTAAAAAAACTTGTTCATACACTCTCAAAGCTGCTGCGCTCCACATTGTTCCGTGTTTGGAGAAGTATTGGCAGCACTACAGAAGACATCCTTGGGGCTCTTACTGTCCTTGTGGTTTGCTATCAGCGCTTGTCATTAGCTTGTGGGTGTCTGGATTTTTCGGAAGTGAGACTTTGTCTAGGGATTTCTGAGGCAGCAGGCGGGGAAACAAATGCATAAATGCACAAATGTTGCATCCTCAACCTCTTAACCTGGAGCGACCTGCAGGTTCTCTTGTGTGACTAATTTCCAGTTCATTTCCTATGAATGTGTTATAAACTACAAAGCGACATTGTTCTGCACTTTGACCATGAATGTAGTGTGTAATGTGTGTGTCTCTTTGCAGCGCCGCCATGTTTTGTGATCATTCAGCTGCACAATTTCTTAGCAACTAGAAATGTCTGTTAACTCACGTCATGTAAATGTGTTTTTAAAGTTTTTAAAGTTGGATCGCCATTCTCTCACTTTCACCACCCACATTTTCACAGTTATCTAACAACATTTATGTGATATGTGTCTTTTCCGGTGTAGGCCAGTGATTGGTTATTGATATTATTGTTAAGAACCTGAGCTTCAGATCATAAACTTAACCACAGAAGTGAAAACAAAAATTAAACTTAGGCATTATTGCTTGAAATTACCAATAGGGCAACTGAATTGCACAGCTCCTGCCCTTCCCTACCTTTGCATGAATGATTTAACCCACATTCTACAGTGTTGTTAAATGTATGACTCACCTTTACTAAAGCTATTATGTAAAATACAAATTCTAGTAAACCTGCTGCAGTGGTTAATTAGTGATTGTATTATTGCGCGTATGTGGGAAGGAGAGTTCTTTGAGCTTGAAGAAGAAGAAGAGTCTTTTGAACCTTAACAATGAAGTAATATTAGTATATTGTGAGCTAAAGTTCCATGTTTGGGCCGAGTTGTTTTAAACGAGCCTCTGGATATTTACCCTCTTACCCTCTGGCTGCTGTTTCTCGTTATGACTACTGGGTGGATGTAATGAAAAGAGAACGCTTTTAGCCCTTTATCCTGGGTCTGATAGGCGCGCAGCTCAGGGGAGGAAGAAGGATGGAGATGGGAGAACAGCCTGAGCTTTGGCGTCTGAACAGATAAGGCTGGAGTGTGGCACGATGGACTCAAGACTGGCCACTTGACACTCTCAGATAATAACCTCACAAACAACTCATTGTCAGCGTGTGTGTGTGTGTAGGGAGACAGGACACAGACAGAGAAGAGGGCGAGTGGTTGGTTGGCAGAGTTGTTACTTGTGTCTGTGCACATGATAGTAATTTTGGAAATGCTTCAAAGTGCCTCATGCTCTGAATGCTTTATGTCCTTTCCCGTAAAATTTGCCAAATGACATCACCTTTGTCATTCACGCATTCGCAGTTTCGGGAATAAAAAGTAGGCAAACGTAGGGACCAGCATTAAAATGGCCAGATTTACACAGTAATTTTATCTTTCGTCTGCTTTGTGGTTGTCAAGAACTGAGAAGAACTTTGTCTTAGGACAAGAAACCACAGTGAGATATCTTATAGAAACAGCAGCACGTTTACATTTTGCAGAAGCACTCTGCACCTGTAATGAGAAATTGGTTTGTCAGACAAAACAGGCAGTTTGAAGATGTTACCCTCGGGTCTTGATTCTTTTAATGAACAATTTCTGCCACTTTTTTCATAAAAAAACAAAACAAAAAACTATTAATTGATTGATTGAAAAAAAATCATTAGATGTAAATAATCATTAGTTACATCCCTCTTTAAGATATCCTGTTAACAAATAAACGTACAAGACTGAAAAGCAGCCTCCACATCAGGGGTAAAAATTCTCTTTGCAGAAGGGTCAAGGGTGGATTTCTTTGAATGGTGAAACATAAAGCAGGTGCTCTTCTATAGTGACCAGTGGGGTGATGCTTTTATTTTCCTTTCTCTCCAGTCCTCCAGTTATAGATTTCATTTGTAATGAGGCAGTAAATAACAGTTATTTGTATCAAGAAAAGACTCCCATGGCTCTGGGATCATTAGCAGAGGCGCCTGGAAGCCCTGAACAAAGGCATTAATCCTCACTGTCCAGCCTGGCAGGTTGATTTCAAAGACTTACTGCATTTCAAATCCTCTGTTGCGCATTTACCATTTATTTTCATTAAATTATTGATCTGCAACAGTATTATTTTTTCACAATGCTTCCAGACTTCCAGACAAGAACAAGTCCTCTAGTTGTCTTTTATTCTGTCCAAAGTGGTTGTATACATATCTTCTTCCTTTGCATTTTTCATGATAGAAAAGATTGAAAGGATAACTCCTCAATGATTAATTGACTGCGTGTCACTGTCATCAGTCAAGCATGTCATTTTCTCAGTGTTGGTGAGTCTAAAGTAGACCTACCATTTACCAGGTCATATTGATAATATAGAGTTTATCAAAAACATACTGTACCTCTGGTCTCATTCGTAGCAGCATGTAGACAGCTGATCACTACAGAGTATGCAGTCAGGCAAAGCATCTGTTCTCCAGAGAACGTGGCTGAAGATGGTAATTGGGTGAGATGGTTGTGGAAAAAGGAGGAGAAGGAACTATTGCAGGAGAAGAAACTGATGAACAGGGCAGAATTTAAAGCCATACATCATGTCTTAGTCCTGATGTCAAGCAGCCCTTTGTAAGCATGTTTCCGGTTCCCATGAGCTTTACCGCACAGTAGTTACAGCTGTCTCCACACGTTTTAAGATGATGATCCTTTTTATTAACAAAAAGAAAACAAAATATATGACCTCCTATTTCTCCTTTTAAAATGTAAAACAAAAGGGGCACTGTCATGTTGAAATGTTAAAGGGTCTCCCTCAAACTGATGAAAGCACACTATTGTTGAAAATATAATTATATGCTGCAGCATTAAGATTCCCCTTATTTGCAGCCATGGGACCAAAACCAAACCATGAAACACAGACCAAAGTTTGACAAATGGAGAATCCACATCATTTTATAATGAATAAAGCATCTCTCATGCAAAAAGTCTTTGCATGAGAGATGCTCAAACCAGCAAATCTGACAAGTGATTATGATATTTATATGTTTCTATCTTTTCTAATGTAAAGATTAGGTTTTTTTTTGTTGTTTGTTTTTTACTCGCTTGATTAATATTCTAGTGTTTATGATCACGGTCCCTCTGAAAGATTCTCTTGGCTCAGTACGGATCCATTGCTCACAAAATCTCACATCTTCAGCATTTATGAAATATTCAGATGAGATGAATGAAGCTTCATTAAGTATATCTGCCTGCACTGTACCTCCCTGTCCTCTCTGGAATGGATGCTCTTAATGTGTTGTGTTGAACAGAGTATGTGGCAGCATCCATAGGGGCAACAGACTGTGCCATCATCTGTTAGACAAACATTTGTGCTGAGGCCCAGTTTTTCACCCCATTTGGCTGAGTCTGCAGGACTCCAAACGTCCACCAGCTGGTTGTACGGCAAAACGGAAGGCAGAATTAACCCAACCTGACGATCTGGAGACCTACTGGTTTAACAGCACAAAGCATCTTTGTGTTTGAATTACAGATTCATAGATATAAATGATTTATTTGGATTTATAATTGACTTTAAGGATGATCAACCACATACACAGATACCCATTAAATGCGATTCATCGTAGTATAAACCAAAATTGTGATACTACAGACACAGTATTGTAAAAAAAAAGATTCATGTTAGTATTAAAATACTTTACACTAGTATTTGAATACAAGTGTAAAGAGCTGGAAATACAAAATCTCCATCTGACCGGTTCAAGTAAAAGCTGAAACAAAAAAATCTGAGAAGATGATGAACTGGGAAGCAGCGATCGGCTCGGCACTGTTGCCTGTCCGATAGCTCCAGGCTTCACAAATGACTTCAGATTCAAGCACTTGAGTGTCGTCGGAGATGGAACGCCTCCATTATCTTGAGGCTTCAGCAGCCTCGTGGTTACACATTACAACGACCGAGATGTGCTCTTGAATTTGAGCATCAGGAAGTTTTAAGTTAGGGTTTACAACCGGGCATGTGACATACAGTATCTACACTTTAACTATTATTTAGTGTGTGTTGATACAAAAATATTGCTAACAAAATTTTTATCTTCTGTGACATTTCAGTTGGATCAGTTTCATCTCATTGCATCCAAGCAGCTTCAGCTGTTATTTGGAAGATGTCAGGTGATGTGCCCTTCTGCTTTTATTTAATGTTGTGAAATTGGAGCTTGCATGGAGGTAAAGACTGACAGAAGAGAGTTGGAATAGTAGTGTGTTTTAAGACACCAGAGTGTTAACACAGAAATGTATTCCTGATTCAAACAGTAACACGATATCCAGAGCTCTGTGCTGCTCTTTGCTAGCTGTAACACAAAGAGGACACTGCGTCACCTGCCATACTGTCAACATGACATTATTATGTTAGGATGCATGAGGTCGAGGACATGGAAGGTACATTTGACTATTTGTATGCATACACTGTGGAATAAGCAACTGTAGGCAACGAATATATGCACAAGCTGTTGTGCCAAGAAAGCAGGGTTTGACGAGTTGTATAACATGACAGTAAAAGAAAATATTGGAGTGACATTTGAAAACCTTGTGCTATGCAGTAATTTATCTTTTGAAGGTGAATACCGATGTCCGGGGTCTTTGTGTGTCACCTCAAGAGGGATGAACAGATTGATTGTCAGACATGGAAGTGAAGAAGTCATCAAAAGTTATGAACACATTCATGTATTCTGCCATGGTACGTGCCGTGGCTGTTGACCTATATTGTGTACAGTGTTACATCAGGGTACATGGTTCAATATGATAGTCATGTTCACATGTTATGTAATGTTTATGCACTGATTGTTGCGTCCAGTAGTTGCCTGTTCAAGCCAATAAATATCGGTTTGATGTTTGTTTACTGCATCTCTGTAGCGCCTTTATAGTGCTTTTGTGTCTCCATAAATAGAAAGTAAGAGAAACTGACAGACAAAGACATGTTTGGCAGACTGGCAAACAAAGAGGGTTACAAATGACTGTGGACAGGTGGGTTACAGACACCGTGGGGCCAATGAATCATAAAGGCTATTGATGTCAGCGGCAGTAACCGCTGCAGCAGCAGCCATGCTTACTCTCATCATTCACTCCTTCATCTCATTTAATGCTGGCGACAAGGGGAATAGCTGGCTCCTGACCCCGTAGAGGCTGATGTGTACGGCAGCCTGCAGGCCACAATTCACAGCACATTCCCCGTACCTGTACTAGAAAGCTATGATGAGCAGTAATTAGCTTGTGGACCCCAGAGAGGCTGTGCGCCGAGCTAGTTGTTTCTCGCCCATGGGGCAGGCATCCAGTGTTGATGCTAATGCAGTGATTACTCAGCCATAGTGTAGCGTGAAGTACAGATTTTGTGTTATGCAGCAGGAACATCTCACTCCATCACAGACACAGAACGACAGCTAATTGGACTTGAAAGAGTGAAAAGTCCATAAATGATGTAATAGCATAATGCTCTAAAACACAGTCAACTCAGTTCACCTGAAAGACACTTTACACCCAGGTGAGACTACTTTTTCAAACACCTACACGCTGCTAATGCGAAGGTAACCTAAAATAGATCACTACAAAGACTTAAGCTCAGTAGCTGAATCTGTAGGCAGAAAACAGTAGAGTTTTTTGGGGGGAGGGGTCTCAATATGATTGTATTTTTTTTTGGATGAGTACATTCAGAAGCACGCATTAATAATTCATCCTCCATCTTTAACAAGCAGTAGCCTCAGAGTATCTGCTGTCAGAATTCAACACATTTTCTCTTTTGTCCCTGTGTTACAGGATACATCGGTTTGTGTAAAACCAACATCATGTACACACTAAATAACTCAGAGGAACCAGCAGTAGGGCAGCAACCAACAGTTATTTTTCACTATCAGTTATTCTTCCAATTACTATTTTTTTGGCTGAATCAATTAAATGATTGGACTATAAAACAGAAAACAGTTTAAAAAATGCACATCACAGTGTCCTAGAGCACAGGTAATGTTTGGCCAATGGTCAAAAACTCAAAAATCAGAGCTCAGAGGGAACACCACCTCACT
>JBBMJY010000007.1:4703846-4722696 GCA_037833715.1 Toxotes lorentzi | reverse complement strand
CACACACACACACACACACACACACACACACACACACACACACACACACACACACACACACACACACACACACTGGGTTTCTGTAACCTCCCAGTCATTCATTTGCTTTGTCTCTGTGGTTTTAAGAAAGAGTCTCTTACTATGTTCTGCATCTATTTGCACTGTTTTGCATTTAAATGTGTTACGTTTTGAGTAGGACATACCCAATCATGTATTACACAATTGTTTATTGTTATGCCCCTTGGATATCAAGTGTATCCAGTATAACATAAAGAACGTTGTCATCCTGTGGTGGTTTCACCAGTAATGGTCATTTTTAGTCCTCACTGTAACATATTATTTCCATCTTCTGTGTCCTGTTGCTCTCCAGGGCTCAGCTGATTCCTACACAAGCCGACCGTCTGACTCGGATGTGTCCCTGGAGGAGGAGAAGGAGGGCGGCCGGCAGGAGAAGGAGCAGCAGGCCACTGTTCAGCTCGAGAGGGCAAAGGTCAGTTTCACTGGGAACTATCTACAGAATGATAGAGCTACGTACTGTACTGTATGTCATGTAGAACACACACAATCTCAGCTCACAAGAAAAATACATGATTCAGGTTCATTGACTGCACTGTACTATGGGTCTGCATTAGTGTTGTCCAATTGTCTAAGTGTAGAGATTTAGATTGATCCCATTCTCCTCATATTCTCACACCCATTCTGCTCTAAACACAAACAGTGTTCAAAGTTATTTTTTATCTCAACTACAATTGAGTTCCGGAGCCAAAGGGAAAAAAATTTTTGGTTTGATTTTGGATTTATAGATTACTTTACTTTATCCTGATGAAGTTGAAATTTTAGTAATACCAGCAGCACTGCAGTTGTAGCAGAGGTACAGTAGTATTACGTAATTGTACTATCAGCAAACAGCAACAGTACTATTAAGAATTTAACTATGATGAAGCCTTTCATCATTTCACTTGGCATATTGTCGATATCTCATCATATAAAACAAAGCCAGTACAATAAAAGAAAAGAGAAAATCGTCAACTTGATCAGTTGGTTCACTCAATTACAGACAAAAATGATGAGAAGGTGAAATATATAAGGTAGAGTGTGTCTGAAGGAGCCGTCTTTGTAGATTATCTGGGCTATTTGGCCATGGAGTGAGATCTTCTGCTGGCCCTGCTGCGTGCTGTGGTTGTGGTGTGATCACCACTGCTGATGTCTGTCGACCACCTTCGTCAGGAGGTCTGAAATAGCGTCTCTGTAGCACCACCCACCCCTCACTGCAGGCTGCATATGTGATGCTGAGGCCTTGATGAGCACATTGGTGCTGTAATAACTCTGTCTGCTGAGGGGAAACCCGCCATCTAGCTGTGTCTCCGTGTGTACACTGTTGTCTCTGCTTATTTTATAAACTGTTTCTCAATTGAGTTTCCTCAAAAAATGCAATATCATATAATAAATTAATAAAAATATATTAATATTATGTGATAGACCTAACCCTATTATATACTCATGCTGCTTTTCCCTACCGTCTGTCTCACAGACTAAAGCAGTGGCATTCGCTGTGAGGACCAATGTCAGCTACTGTGGTGCATTGGATGAAGATGTTCCTGTGGCCGGCACTGCCGTCTCCTTTGATGCCAAGGACTTCCTCCACATCAAAGAGGTGCAATTCAGTCACTATCCAGTAACGCTAAACCTGATTGAATTTAGTACACTCCATTTGGTTTATAAATCACATGAGCAGATCCTGTTCTGAGCAGTACTGTTCATAGTTCTGTATTCTACTACAGTGTTCTTTCACTTCACTGCCGTGGTGTTATTTGACACTAAACATTCTGCAGAGTGAGGATGCTTTCAAAAATAATAATATTAATACTTTATATTGTAGACTCCAGACTTCAGGTCAGGGCTCTCTGAGGACCAGACCATCTGTTGCAGGGCTCATTATTTCTCTTGTCTTTGAACATAGTTCTTTATGACTCTGGCTGTATGTTTGGGCTCGTTTTCATAATGAATGTTGGGCTTGATTGGAATCCAACAGTTTTTTTTTTCTTGGAAATGAAAGAGGTTTTCATAGCACACAGTCATGAGTGAGCCAAACAGTACTCCAAGCACTCACTCGCTGCTGTTTAGGAGACAGCTTTAAATTTCTCTTAGATATTATCATTAGATCATGTATAGAGATTCATGGTGTCTCAGCTTGCTCTTTGACTGTGTTTGTGATTGGGACATATAAGGAAGGTGCATTTTTGGATCACGATTTTAGATATTCCAGCACCAAGTGGAAGTTGTTTTATGTCTTAATAAGGGAATGAATGAGAGTTTAGAGCATATGATCATCAATCTAATTTACTGCAGTTTTATGAGGTTATAAAAATGAATCCCAGGCTTTTCCATTATCGGTTATTACTGTCCATCCTGCAGAGTCATTTGAAATCCTAATGATTTTATCTCTTCATGTTATAGAAGTACAACAACGACTGGTGGATTGGACGCCTGGTGAAGGAAGGCTGTGACATCGGCTTCATCCCGAGCCCTCTAAAGCTGGAAAATATCCGACTCCAGCAGGAACAGAAGAGAGGACGCTTCCATGGGTGAGTAGAGGAGGAGGACTGGATGAGAACTTGGATGTGAGAGTGCAGGCAGTGGAGGAATAAGCAGCAGCAGCAGATTTTGTAGAGTAAACACATGGATCAAAAGGGATAAAGGGAGATGGATGGAGGGTTTAGGCTTGTGTTGAGGAGAGAGCCACTTTAGGGATGAGTAGGGCCTGGTGGTTGAGCCAGCAGATAGGGAGGAAGTCAGGTGGATGACGGCCAAGTTGTGTTGTGTGGTCCAACCTCTCAGAGGTGTGCCTGGATCGTGGCCACCACAGAATTTTCCATCACATGGGGTGATGGGTTTTAGCCACCAAGGCGATCAGAGATGCTGAGTATTGTAATCTGTCCTCACTTAAAATGGTGAAAGAAAAGAGAGGTGTCACCTTGAGTCATTTTGCCTTTCTTTTTAGTTTCTGTTACAGAAGCATCTAGCCTCTACGATAATAAATTGAAACAGAAAGATTGTTTTTAGTTGATGACATATGCTTACAGGTACAGCACAATGAACATGACCCCAACTCAGTAGATGCACCTCATTATCCGAAACCAATATTTTTATTTCAGTTATTTCCTAATTTTATTTGCTTTTTAAAATTTCTTCACATTACTTTTTACAAACACTAAACTCTAAGTGTTTGTAAAAAGTAATAGCTAACTCTTTCATAGCATGATGTGTAGCCTTGTGTCCATTCTGTGGTCACCTGGGGCTGATGATGATCGCTGGATCTTGCTGGATTTGACCTTAACACGTTACTCTTTCTCTTCTGTGTTATGAATGAAGCAGTAAATCCAGTGGAAATTCCTCCTCTAGTCTGGGTGAAATGGTGTCGGGCACATTCAAGCCAAACCCCAACTCTGCAGGTTTGTCCCAAAGACACAAGTCTGTTTAGGTCTGAGAAGAGACACTGTCGTCAGATTCAGAGAGGGAATTGTTTGTCTATATTTGTTCTGTGTTGTGTATTATGAGGAGTGCGTATTCGCCTCCTGTGACATTGTGACGCTTTATGGTGTCTGATATAATTTTGAATATATTCCCAGCTCAGTATGCACTTACTCACTCGATCCTTTTTCTTTTTCAGGAAAGCAGAAACAGAAAGTGGTGAGAATCTTGAATTACTTATTTCTTTTCATATTTTGTGGGGAAAAAGTGTAATATGAGCCACGCTTGGTGACTTAATAATGATAATATCAAATAATAATAGAAATCAAAGATTGACTGGAGCTGTGTGTTCCCATCCCTCCAGGCTGAGCACATCCCTCCATATGACGTGGTGCCCTCCATGAGGCCAGTTGTCCTGGTTGGACCGTCCCTGAAAGGTTATGAGGTAGGACATGCTTCTGCTCTTTCACAGCCAAATCTTGTAGTCCTTACATTACCTAGTCAATTCTTTTATATTACTACTAAACTACATTTATGTGTACTATATGAAGACATTTTCTAATTACTTTCTGAGGCCAATAAGTGCCCTGTGTAGTTAGTTGTGTAACAACCTGTGCATTACTGGTGGCCTCCTCACAGGGACTGAAGATAAAAACAAGCTTTTAGCGTCATATCTGGACCATAAATATATTGTGCTTTGTCTCTGTTAAATAAACAACAACAACTGTTATTATTAATATTAATAATAATAATAATAATAATAATAATAATAATAATAATAATAATAATAATAATAATAACAATGATGGGCCAAGCTGACTCATCCCTTGTGTTGCATCATGGCATCAGCTCTGGCTAATTCCTCGAGATGCAACATTTAAGCTGGAAGTTGTCATTGATTATCAGTTGCTATTGGAACCACAGGACAAACAATGAAGGAGGCCAAGGAGGTAGTGGGAGCCAGAGTCAGTTGTCATGGCATCACAGTCTTCGCCTCCCATTCTGGTGTTGCCGTGGTAACAACCTTCTGGGTAAACTGCGTCAGTCTGAAAATGTGGAGCATGGTTTGAAATTAGAAGCAGAGAATAATGTGTACTGACTGTTTCAGTGAGAAGCACAGATTTTAGTCACTAGTCCCTTGAGACACCTTTTCAGTTTATTGTTCGCTTCAACACTGGACGGCAGTTAAGTTCTACGAACAGTAAAGCTCATGATTGACAAGATTTTGTGTGAGCAGTGCTACAAGTAAGGGAGTATCTACTTTTATTAGTCATAAGATAATAAATAGGAGCCATGTTCATTATCCTTTAGTTAAGGAATTATTTAATGTAGCATTACAACAAATTCTCTGAAAGCTGAAAATGCTGTGCATTCAAAGTGCTTCTTTAGTGAAAGTACAGAAATATTATCAGCAATATGTACATAAAAGTAAAAGTACACATTATGTAGCTCAATGACCCTTGACAGTGTTATATTATTGCTGCATATATTATATTACTACATATATATTACAGTTTGTATGCAAGCAGCATTTTAATGTTGCAGCTAGTTGAGTTGTGAAGTTGCTACTTCATACACTGTTTAATTTAATTTAAAAAATTGATCATATGTTTTCATGTACAATATTCATCCTCAAAGTAATTAGTAACTGTAGCTGTCAGAAACATGCATTTCTCCCTAAAAAGTTGTGTATGAAGCAGTATAAAATTGCATGCTACTTGAGTAAATGTCCTTAGTTGCTTTCAAGTGCTGTGCAATTGGACATTAATCACCTTTTAATCCAGAGAGTATTTGCACATGTTAATAGCTCTATTTTTCATCTGACAACTGCTCTGTGTTTCAGCTCTAAGGACATCAAGCCACTGTCAACCCTCTCTCACTGTCAAGCTCATTTGAACAAATCGGAGTGACAGCTGGCACAGCTAAACACAGAGCTTTACTTGTTTCGATTCATGTATCCATGAATTCATTGCCGTGAGTCAAACACCCCGAACAAATAGGATGACTGACTGTCTTTAAGGATGACTTTCTGAACTACTTCATCTTGAATTTATGTTTCAATCCAAGGCCTCAAAGTGACATTCATATTCATCAGCCACAGCCGTACTGAAGGCTGCACTGTGTAATTGCTGCAATTCATCACCTGTGCATTGGCCTTTGTGACACTTCTCATTGTAGCTCCTAATCACTTTATTTAATGTGGCTCACATTTGTTCTGCTCAGAGCCAGGAGGAAAGAAACTGTGCTCAGTGTAGACAAACCGCTCGGTCAAATGTGTAATTCAGACCATTCACGGCCTCAGCAGCAGCCTGAGTGGATGGCATCAGAATGAATAATAAGAGTTCACTTCTACTTTTTTTGCTGCTCTGTAGCGTATTCAGTAGGTGTGTAAGAATGCTGATGTTATAAGCCTCTTTTGTTTGCTTGTAACATGCCAAACACTATGTTCTCTCCTTGGCTCTCCTTTGCCTGATCTGTCTTTAATTATGTTCTCTTCTTCTTCATCTTTCCTTTTCATCTCGTCTCGTCCACCTTCTCCTTCATTCATTGATTTAGGTGACAGATATGATGCAGAAGGCGCTGTTTGACTTCCTGAAGCACAGGTTTGATGGGAGGTAAGCAGCCAGAGCAAAGCAGCACCTGTCGTTCAGTGCATCATCCTGCTGCCAGTTTGCGCCGCATGACGTGTATGTTTTGCGTTGTTACAGAATCTCCATCACGAGGGTAACAGCTGACATATCGTTGGCCAAGAGGTCAGTACTAAACAACCCCAGTAAGAGGGCCATCATTGAGAGATCCAACACCCGCTCCAGCCTTGGTAAATCTACAGGAACTCTCTCACTCAATGATGTGCATGTCTTGTAGATGTTTATACTGTGAATAGTTTGTAATTACCTTCATGTTCCTTCGTGTTCATAGTTGTTCTGCAATATGTTGTTGTGTTCTTGTAGCGGAGGTCCAGAGTGAGATAGAAAGAATCTTTGAGCTGGCCAGGTCTCTACAGCTGGTGGTGTTGGATGCAGACACCATTAACCATCCAGCACAGCTCATCAAGACCTCATTAGCACCCATTATCGTCCATGTTAAAGTGTCCTCACCTAAGGTAAGATTGAAAGCTTGGATACTAGACATTCATATTTGCTGCTCTCTCCGAGCAGGATACTGTAAATAGTCTTAAGTGTTAACGTTGGTATCTTTTGATTAACATTATTTATAAGTAATAAAAATAACTTGCCTCACTCAGCAGGCAATAACAAGCAGCATAATATGTCAAACAGAATCTCAGAAACAGTTTTAGTTTTATACCCCTGCTATTTACATTTCAAAGTGGAATATGAGAGAAGACCATCCAAGCAGTGAGGGGAAGTCTGAATCAGGAGGCATGACTGGTACACTTGGAGTCTGAACCCGTAGGAGCAGTGTGGTGGTTTGATTTTCTGGAAATTTAATCTCTTCTCCCAAACATGCATACAGCAGCTGTAATGTTTAGAGAGCAGTCATAATTCATAGGATTGGAGATGGTCAGAGAGTGTGACTTGTTTACTTAGCAGCAGGTCTTTGTAGTTGGTGTTCTTTCCATAATTGGAGTTATTTTCTTGTGTTTTTTTTGACTGTATATGTCCTTCCCACAGGTCCTCCAGCGGCTGATCAAATCAAGAGGGAAATCTCAAAGCAAACACTTGAATGTGCAGCTTGTTGCAGCTGAAAAACTAGCACAGTGTCCTTCTGTGAGTAAACATCAAACACCCTTTTAAAGCTAGACAAGCAAAAACTGCCTCCTTAGTTCATTTTTCAACCACCAGCGGTTAAACTTGGAGAAGAGACTCGTATGCAGCAGTAGTTACACTTTCCTCTCTTTCTTTCCAACCTCAGGAGATGTTTGATATTATTCTGGATGAGAACCAGCTGGAAGATGCATGTGAACATCTGGCAGAGTACCTGGAAGCGTACTGGCGTGCTACACACACTTCACTTAGCACGCCACTCAACCCCCTGCTAGGACGCAATCTGGGCTCCACTGCTCTCTCACCGTATCCTGCTGCCATTCAGGTGAACTTGTCAGACAGGAAAGAATAAAAAAGTTGTGCTGTGTTCTCTTCCTTTGGTAGTTAAGTTTAAGTTTGAATTCCTGATTATCCTTATTATTTGTGTTTTGTATGTTGCTTATCTGTAAAATTTAGTCACTCTAAAATATACCCTTATATTTTGTAGTGTTAGTGGTGTTGATAAATGGATTATGCCTTAAAGTCATAGCTCAGATGCATGAAATATTGCCGCAGTCAGGCTTAAAGCAATACTCGGATACTCAAAAAGTAGTTTATAGTTTCCTCAATGTTGGAGATCAGCAACATAATCAGCCTCTCTGCTCTCCATCCGAATGCTCAGGATGTTTCAGGACACTTAAATAACAGGAAGGTTCAGTAATTCTAAAGTTCTCTTTCACTCTTGAAATCCACTGTAACTAACTGAATGATCTCTGTTTGTTTCCACTGACAACTATTTTACAATCATCTCTCAAATCTACAAGGGGCAACTGTTGTATCAAATGATTAACAAAGCAAAACATCACACAGATTCATTATTTCCTCTCTTAAACAGGCTCAGAGAAACCGGAATAGCAACCACACAACAACAGACCATTCACCTGTTGAACGTCGCAGCCTGATGCCTGCTGATGAGAACTACCATAACGAACGGGCACGGAAGAATCGCAACCGTCTGTCCTCGGGCTCACAGCACAGCCGAGACCACTCGCCTCTGGTGGAGGAAGACTACCAGGACCCCTACCAGGACTCTTACAAGCCTCATCGTAACCGAGGATCACCAGGAGGCTATAGCCAGGAATCCAGGCACCGGCTCTGAGCTGTGACCTGCTGTAAACAATGTCTAGGCCGGTCTCTCTCTAAGCAACCACCATGGACCTAAGATCTGAGGAAACTTTGCTGTAACATGATGAAACGACTACACTCATATGGACTGTAACAACCCCGCATTGATGTGTAGTACCTCATTTTCCATTTGGCCTTGGCTTCTGCCAAATGGGCATTTGAACCTAAAAAAAAAAAAAAAAAAAAAAAAAAAAAAACCTTCTCTTGCTTTGATGTGAACAAGGGAAAGAATTGGTTATGAAAGTAGCACAAGACCAGAAAAGTTATATTTTAAAAGGAAGGCCAAAGCTAGAGCTGATCTGAATACGCCACAGGTGTGGCTTGTGAGTGAAGTATACTAACAGGTGATAGTGTGTGACGTAGGCTCTTCTGGACCCTTCCTGCCACCTCAGCTGTTACAGTAGCATGCAGGTAGGACTGTAACTACAGGTCACTACATGCCTCAGTCCAGTGCCAGGCAGCAAGAGCATCCAGCGGTGATGATAAGCACAGAACCTGTTTGCACGCACCCAGGAGCTGGTAGAAGCAGAATAAAATGCATTTTTGCTGCTTCTCATGTTTCTTTGCCACTGTCCTCAATGTGAGTGTAATAAATCATGTGGAAGCCTGTTCCCACAATCCAGAGTTTTACACATTTGCTTTTAAGTGACATGGATGGTGTTGTGGTGTTCTCTTCAGGGTTCATACAGTAGCTCCCAGTGCGCACTCTTTGTTCTTTCTTAATGCCATTTTTGTCATATCCATAACCATATCAAGACAGAGACATAGAAATCATGTCGACACTAATACATTTCAAAGCTCCAAACCTCAGGAATGAGAGGTCACTAAGACCTAGAAGTGTTCTGACAGATGTAGCGTTTATGTTTTTACCCATCTGATGGGGATTTGATGCTGAATGTTATGTTAAATTATTAAAAGATGTTATGATTTAGTTGTTACAAAAAAGGTTATTAATTTAAAGAGCATAGGAGTCACTAGAACGGTCATGCCAGCATGTTTTTCATATCCCATGCATTTATCGACTGCTGTTGTGTGTCATGCATTTGGCACGTCATCATTTGCAACTGATAGAATTGGATTTGATTGACTTATATTGGGGGCTTCCATATGTAAATACAGTCAAATAATGGAAAGAAAGTTCAGTTTCCTGAAATTACATTCCATTCTATTCTTCTTTCAAGACCTCTCATAAGCCTTCAAGCATCTGATAAAGAAACATGACTTTCCTCCATCTTAATTTATTTTTGAAGTAACATTTACATTAAGTAGCAGTTTAACAGGCCCCTCTTCCATATTTTCAGCTATTCAATTTGATTTTCAGACTCCTAATGAATGATAAACTATCTTAAAGCACTTGGTCAAGACTGTGCTGCATTTGTCACGGTGTCTTTTACAGTCTACGTTGATGGAAATATAAAGCAGTTCCCTGCATTTTTGTAATCAGATGAATTCACTTGTATACTGACAGCTAATACAGGATTAATATATCATTTCCTTTTAATGACATATCCTTGTATCTTGTAATTTAATATTTGTTGAAAATAGTTCAGTTTAAAACTGAACTCAAGTTCAGTTTTTTTTAGTCCATAGGCCAGAGATGTGATTGTGCTTCAGTGATTCTGGAAAAGGAGCATCAACAAGGAGACTTCTGTTCTTATCTGCCATATACAGTAGCTTTTATTGTTGTTGGAGCATAAGCAACAATTTAAAGGATCTAAATACTGCCTGTGAGCGAATGATGCATTGATTAGAAGTTTGTGTGCACTGTCATTTTACAATTGTAATGAAATAAACTGCCCTTATGCTGTTGTATGGATAGCATTTCTTTTTGTTCAAAAACCATACACACACATGTTCTTTGTCTTTATTTCTTCATATGTCTTGATATTTTTAACACAAAGCGAGCACTTCAAACCTAATTTAATCATTTTTCTCTTAGTCTCAGAAAATGGTGAAAATGAAAAATCTTTTTTTTTCAATACATCATGATGTCTTGATATGTTCAAATTTCTCATTTTTTTCTGAACAGTCCAAAACGTAAAGGGTAAAAAAAAAAAAAAAATAGAATTAATTGATTTAATTAATTGTTATAAATTAAAATTTTGTAGGTAAATTAATCAATTATTTGACTTTTCTCTTCATACTATATTATAGGTGCAGCAGTCAATAATGAGTTGTGAGAATTATTACAATATGATAACTATGGTAACTATATTTCACTATACAGAGAGGTATTTCTGTCATTCAGCTTATCCTCATTGATATAAATTGGGTGGGCAAAATAATAGAAACACCTGGCCGAATAAATTGCAGGACTGGGGAGTGCAAGTACGCATGCGCAAGACTGACAGCTAACTGGCGTAGCTCATTTCACAGCAGCGTTCTGATACTAACCAGATAGCAGCAGTGGTTAGCGTTTTGTTTTTGTTTTCGGCAATAAGTTAACAGTCATATTTAATTTTACAACCTATGGAAGAGATATCATTAAGATCGATTCATACAAGTATGGCGGTTGCGCTTCAAAGCTTTGAAGGCTCTTCGTCTGTGTAGTTAGCGAGCTAGCTAGCTAGGTTGAAGTTGATAGCACCTAATAGCATCAATGCTAGCTAGCTAAGTTACAGCGGATTCGTTCAAGCTGGCATCTAAAAACCTCGTACTCAGCCATGGGAATACTATTTACAAAGCTATGGAGGCTTTTTAATCATCAAGGTAAGAAGGCAGCTGTGGCATTTATCATAAAACTGTCGAAGATATGGGGCTCAGTGGTCAGGGGGAGGCCCGCTGTTAAAGACTGGTCTGCTGTGTTCATATTCGCCTGTGACACAGCTTTAAACACATGACAGTTTACACGTCTTATTTTGCTATCATCATCTCTGCCACTGTGACTTTTATATGTGTTAACATCGGTGTTTCACCTTTTAGCCTGTGAAGAATGTAGTTCTCTACAAACTCAGCACACCGCTTCTGCATTAATTCAGTGTTAGATTATTTATGCTCTCTGGGTTTAGAGCGCAGGTTAGTTGAAACCAAGTCGATCCCTGGCTACTGATCTTGAATCAGTAAACAGATAGATCATTGCGAAACCTCTGTAACATGAGTCCTGCCGTATGGTCCAGTGTTCAGCCCGGTTGACCGGTATTGTGGCTGGAGATGGCTACACAAACACAGCACACTGAAGTCAGCCACATCAGCAGAATGCTCGGGATCAGGATCAATGGATGACTTCAGTGTGAGTCACGTTGACTTTGTACTGCTAGTGTAATTACATCACCTTATCAGAGTAATGTAAGGAATACAGGTAACCCAATATCCATTCACAGTTGTCTTAGCTTCTCTAAAGCAGGTTTTTTTCACTATCCAGTTTTAGTCGGTCATGGCTCGACACGATCACAGGGGACTTGCATGCTATAGGCAGTCAGCTGTGAACAGAATTGCTGTAAACTAGGTCCATTTAATCTACACCAGATGATGCGTGTTTATGGTACAATGACTTCTGCCAACTAAACTGCACAATTTGAGCTTGAGAACCAGACAAAGGTTTGTTATCTGTTGACATAGTCAACAACAGAATACTAACCTTGGCTTGCTGCCTTTCTCTGAATTATACTATTGTAAAGTGACCGTGTTTAGGTTTTGAAGAGGACACGTGTTCTGGGAAACTGTGATGGACATGTTCCACAATTTTTACATACAAATTACAATCTTAATTAATTAAAAACGTAGGTTTTATCTTATTTGAAAATTAAAATAGCATACCCAGCAATTCATTTCTTTTAAAATGTCTAACAAACATCCTTTGATTGGCCTCTGACATAAACACTGGAAAATGTTTTAATTATTTTCTGTTCCATCTTTGCCTGGCAAGTCATCCTCTGCTAGATCTCCTCTGAGCTCTGCTCCATTTTGCCTCCAGCCATCCTGTCCCTGGAGTCTGTGAGGCTTTTGTTGCAACTCCTGCTTCTCGCCCTAGCTGCACTTTAAAGTCTCAGGAAGTCTTACCATGGCTGTCCCCAGCTGATTGATTGTGTGAAGAGGACATGTGATTAGACATTACAATCTTGGTTGTCCATATTCGGTTAACTGTTTAATGTTAAAAAGGCTTCAAGGCAATGGTAGCAACCATTATGGTCACAGTGTTGACTTGCTGATGGCTCCCATGTGACCTTAGGTTTGTTCTGAAGCATTTTCAATTTCTGTCCATTCTCTGAAACATTTATCTTATCCCACATATTGGACATCAGGTAGGATGCATCTTATAGATATAGACACCCACACCCATGTTAACACTTAAGTATGGGGATTCAGAGTTTGCAGTTTATCTAACCTTCATGTCTTTGGATTACAGTTTAAATAAAAACCTAGTTTAACCTAGTTAATTAATTTAGATGGTTATCATTTTAAATCAAATGCCCCACATGTGCTAGTACCACCTTCTCAAATATGAAGATTCACTCCTTTTCTATTAGATATTTAATTTATTGTCTTTGGGTTTTGTACTGTTGGTCAGATAAATTGCACTATTTGAAGATGCCACCTTGAACTCTGGGAAATTGTGATGGGCATTTTTTGTTTTTTCTTAAACCAAACAATTAGAAGTTGGCAGAGTTTAAAAAAAAAAGAGAGAAAATAATTGTAAGTTGCAGACTTACAGGCAGTTGCAGACAGTCTTTGAATTGTGGGAGGAAACCCACACAGCCACTGTGCCATCTGCTTTTAAATATGTTAACCGTCAGTGCATTTAGATAGAAAGTCTGCGAACAGCGTAGCTGGCACCTGCATGACCTTTTTTCTTCAGCAAGATTTTTTTTGCCTTTTGCAGTTCCTCAGGACCGACTTATGACCTCGAAACAGTGAAGATAGTGTAGTCAGCTATGTGTTATGTCTATGCAGGCAGTCTGTTTGCTAAAGCTATGTTTTTGCTGAAATAACATACTTCTTGTCCTCACAGCTGTTGTATTTGGGTTCAACATGGCAGAGGAACATAGAGAAGGCCCGTGTTTTGATCTTGTGTTTGCTGCTGCTTTCATTTCCTTATAGTCAGTGAGGTTTTACAGTCACAGTTACACTAACAGCTTTAGTCTGACTGTATGAACTTCGGGTTTACAAGATTGAAAATGCCGTTTGGGAGGGTTCACACTAGCTGTGGACTTTCTTTTCACTGAATTTAAATGTGTATTGCCTATTTGGCCATATCTAACAACACCATCCAGTCTTTGTTCTTCATCTGTTTGCTGTGTTGTCATGGAATTTGAAACATGGCAATGTAGTTTTGATCTATATTTCAAAAGAGCCTTTAGTGCTGTAGATGGATATTATGGTGCAAAAGATTTATACAAAATCAACCAGGACTTTGGTGCAAGAATGCTGTGTAATCTTGTGTCCTTTACCTTTATCCTATCTTTGTGTTTCTTGTCACTTCAGCGTGTCAGCAGCAAGAGAGCAATTCATCCTAGCTGTCACATCTCGTTTGTCTTTTTCATAACTAAAGTCTCTTTGTATTTGAGAGAGACGAAGTATGTGTGCCATCTCCACTGCTGCCGCTGGGTTCAGCATGATTGTACAAGCATCCTAAAGACCACCCACTAACTCATTTGTAGCTGTGAAAGTACACTGTTCACAGCACCACAATGTCTCAGTGATGCTAGATGTGTGAATCTACACATTTTGGTACTGAGAGATCACTTTTGGTGCTGAACACAAAAAGGGCTGTTGTTTGAATCGCTCAGTGCAGTTCCACATCAAAAGGCATCTTTTAAACAGATGACTTGGCTGTTTAAATAAGTCATACATCAGTCAGGCACCAGCACTTAACCCACATGTTGATGTCGTTTTCAGCTCTGTGAATTCTTTGTGTCTTTATTGCCTTTCAGAACACAAGGTTATTATTGTTGGCCTGGACAATGCTGGCAAGACCACAATTCTCTATCAGTTGTAAGTATAAAAATATAGTACTTTCATTAAGCTTCTTTATATGTCCTCCCCAGTTTAGCCATATAGTCTGTCATAAATGTAATTTTTGTTTTCCCCCATTTTGTATGTTTTAGTTCAATGAATGAGGTGGTACACACCTCTCCTACAATTGGGAGCAACGTGGAGGAGATTGTGGTCAACAATACCCATTTCCTGATGTGGGACATTGGAGGCCAGGAGTCCCTTAGGTCTTCGTGGAATACATACTACACAAACACAGAGGTAATAGGTTATGTTGGCTCACTGCTGATCAAAAAGAATTGAGGTGCTTCCTCTGTCAGGTTTTTCCACAGTAATTTGAAATACAGTGTAACTGCAGCACCATTATGCCTATGGTCCAAGCCAGGGTGTGATAAAGTTTTTTTTAATTAACTGTCCATTATTTCTCTTCACCTTTTCTGACTAGTTTGTAATTGTGGTGGTCGACAGCACAGACAGAGAAAGGATCTCAGTGACCAAAGAGGAACTCTACAGAATGCTAGCACATGAAGTGAGTATCATGTAAAATGTTAATGTCGTTATAATGCTTTTGAAAGAATTTCCATTTCTTACCCTCTCCTCTTTTGATATCTCGCATCCGCCCTCCAGGATTTAAGAAAGGCAGGGCTGTTGATCTTCGCCAACAAGCAGGATGTGAAAGGTTGCATGTCTGTGGCCGAGATCTCCCAGAGCCTCCAGCTTACCTCTGTCAAAGACCACCAGTGGCATATCCAGGCCTGCTGCGCGCTCACTGGGGAGGGGTGAGAGCTGCATTTAAAACTCACTTTTGTTAAAGTAGACTGCAAAATTGTGACTGATGTATACACTCAACACCATTGTGCTTTTATGTAGGAAACGTGACCTATAAGATTTAGTTCAAATACAGTACATATATAGAGCTTCGTTTTAATGGCCTGTCCATCTGCACCTCTGCTCCTGTCTCTTCCACATCCCCATTTCTCTATGAAACTCCCAATGTCTTATTTACTTCCAGGTTGTGCCAGGGTCTTGAGTGGATGATGTCACGGCTGCGCGTGAGATGATGACCTTTGACTTTGATCAGGAGTTCTCGCTCTGTTTTCTCTGCCTCCAGACATGAGCTTGAAATGAGGATGGGGGTGAGGTCAGTTGATGGATGGCCCTCTCCTCTGTCCTGTGAAGCTGTCATGGGCAGATCGCTGCCAGGACGTTACATTCTTCTGTGATAATTTATTTTACAAAAGACGTCTGAACGCTGAACAAAAAAAAAAAAGTGACCTTTTTAGAAGGACATTGGACAACAAGAGAGACTCAAAACTATTTAAATCAAAATCTCTGCACGGTTTTCCTTTCAGAAAAACACAGGGATCAACAACGTGTCTGACTTCGAACTTTACGTGGACTAATTCTTCAGCTGTGTGTGAGTCTAGCCCATGGTGGCCTTGCAGTATTGCCGGACTGGCTGTGGCGGTTTTTATTGCCCCCCCTGTATGTACAGTCCAGTATTCCCTTTTAACGTGGTGCCTGCAGCAGAATGTTCAAGCGATGATGGTTGATGGTGACTGAAACATGCAGAAGGGAGGGCAAAATCAAAAAAATGCCCTCTTACTTTCAGTCCCTATGAATAATCAGTGAAATAAAGTGTTTTTATCTGTTTCAGGTGATCGTGTCATGAATGAGTATTTCTTTCAGATAACTCCCAAAATTGCTCTTTTCTTCTGTATGATTTACTTTTCTCTTGGGATAAGTGTGAACCACACTGAGTTTCATGTTTTTGTAACCTGAGTTATTCTTCTTTTAGTCCTTTAGGGGGCAGAATGTGCCCCAGCTCCTGCTCCCTCATGCTTTTCAGAGAGCATGATGAGTAGTTACAGGAGTAGAGAGCCAGACAGTAAGACAGCAGAGGGGTTCAGGGAGAGAAGACGAGACCAGGTCTGAAATGTGAGCAGCACACAGTGAGTGGTTAGGAGTTATGAGAAAAAGAGAGCACAGCAGAATAGTAGGGACTGTATGTGAGGGCTTTCACATTTTCAAAAATTAAAGTTCAAGTGAACAAGAACGTACCATTTATCAAGGCTTTACTGCAGTGGCCTGGGTTCGAATCTGGCCCGGGCCCTTTCATCCCTTTTCCCTCCTGGGGTTTAAAAAAAAATGGCATTCCTCTCATTTGTGGTTTCTCCACTGCCTCACTCAGTTGATAGGCTAGGCTCTTCTGCAGGTGAATCCTTGGATCCGTATAAAACCACATCATACTTTGACATGTCTCACAGACTTTGGACTTGTGGTTACTCTTTAGTCACAGCTTGATACTTTCCTCCATTTTGCTGTGTGTAACAGCTTTAAACATAATCCTACATGTGTCTAATTTTAATGTTTTCATACTGTGCAATAACCACCAGTCTGAATGGTTGTATTTTTTAATATCTTGATTTAAAAAAAAATGCCTTTTATGATTGAGTTGTCAGTTTCACTGGATTAAAGCATTAATCAATGTGTTCTACTTTAACACTGAATCAAATGATTGTGTGTAATGTGAAAAGCACCTAAAGTAACAAGCCCACAGAGAATTATCACCCAACTCTGCAGGGCTGCTTCTCCGGGGCTTTTTAATCTCTTTTAGCCCATAGTTTTGGTTTCATGGCACCATTACCATGTGTTTCAGTCTTGAATTGACTGATGCTGCTCTAAGCGAAAATGTACCTAAACAACAGAGCTTGGTGACAAAGGTGGAGGTATAAGTTAATGAACACCAGCACTTGATATTTTAGTAAAATCCTACTGTGTGAAAATCATGTTCACTGACACCCATTTTCATACAGGTATGTCTAATGTGTCATTGTACCCACTGCACACACAGTAGTGACGTTGGCCTGATGATGTTTTGTATTGAATTGAAGCATCAGTCAAACTCTTTCATATGTTAAGTTATCTGTTGATTCTCATATTTATTTTTCAGCTTGAGGAAACTTTTCAGATACTGAAGCAGGTAAGTAAAACACATAATACCCAGTGATGAAGCAGGTTCATGTTTATAACATTTCATTGAATCACTGTACATTTTGTATCCATTTAACACCAGTTCTCGGCGCAGTACAGGAGACCTGAGTGTCTGCAGTTTATTTTGAGTAATGTGTCAGCGATGTGGTCAGACACTATAATCACCCCCAGGATGCGACTTGCTTTTGTCTGACATGCTGTTTGTACAGGTCTAATTTATGTTCAAACAATTAAGGTATATGTAATACTACAGAAATCTACCAAAGCGTAAACAACAACTTATCCTGTTCTTGCAAAGTTATTTTTTGACTGATGAACTGGTCTTGTTTTAAGGCTCTTACCTCAATAGAATTTGATGTTTGTTGTCAGTGGGCTAAATCTGACAGTTGGCAGTGTTTATGTTGTGGTTGTCTTTCCTGCAGCTGTTGTGTTGTGGTCTCACTGGTCATCGGTCATTTTTTCCAGTGACTAAGCATCATGTAGCCCCCTCCATGGGTGTCCTTGGCATTGCAAAGTCGTTCGTTTGGCTGCTAGAATCATTAAAAGTATGTAATACCCTGTCTGAACTTGAAATACAATGCACCAAATGTTCCCATAGCCTAACAAATCTTTTCCACCTATGTAGTTTAACATGGTATCTGGCTGTGTAAATAGTTTTGGGTTCATATGCCAGGTTTCAATACAAAAGAGGTAAATGCAATTTAATTTTGCGGCATAGAAAAAATAAGACATTTGAAAATAATCAGTTAATCTCTCTCTAATCTGTTACTTGAATAACAACAAACAACATGAGCCATCAAAAGTTGTCAAAGGGATAACAGTTGATCTCATGGGCCATTGTTTCGGTAAGGTTTTTGATTTTCTCTTTTTAATTTCTATTTTTTTTTTTTTTTTTTTTACTGCTACCAGAAACAAAATATGATTAGCCTCTATTTTTCATAGGGCCTCTATTTTTTTTTTTTTTTTTATAATAATATTTTGTAATCTAGGTTATCTCACCCTTTAAAACATGAGTACTTCTTTTGTTTTGCAGATTAGATGAGATAAGAACTGCAGTGATGTTGCTAATGAGGACCAAGCAGCAGTCATCCAGTGCATCACAGAGTGGAGGGCCATTTCCACTTTCCAGAGGGAGAGAGAGACACATTCAGCTGCTGCTGTCCATCTTGGTCCCCGGGTAGCACCCTGCCTCTGGCACAAAGAGTGAGAGTAAAGATATGACATACCAGAGCGACAGAGGAACATAGAGGGGAAATCATACTTATGGTTCATTCTTTGTCTTACATCCATGTCTACATGTTCAGAGTTACATCTTAATTTCAGTCCTAAATTGCTGTTAGAGTTAGTCATTGCTGCCACTGACCTTAACTGTGTGTTATCTGGAAATATTTTTTGATGGATTTTTAAATCTCAGTACTTTTTTTGCACTCATGTGAAACTTGCGTAGTGGTCTCCTCTGTCACTTTGAAAATTTGAAATTTTTCTTTTTTGTTTGACCCGGGTATCAGTCACTTAAATGGAATTTCTCCCATCTGTTTTTTAACATGAAGTGACTATAAATATAT
>JBBMJY010000007.1:4687000-4703746 GCA_037833715.1 Toxotes lorentzi | reverse complement strand
TTTGCGTGTGTGTGTGTGTAGGACTGCCTCTACGGATGGCCTGCTAATGACAGTAATATTGTTTTAACATACAAGAGAGCAAGCGTACATTTAATTGTTGTAACAAAACTAAAAACTTAACAAATGTGTGCACAATGCATTGGTATTTCTGCCCTCAGTGGTCTAAATTTATCAGATATCCTCAATCTCTATTCCAAACAAATGTCAAGACTTGCCCAGGATGGGTTATTATTAATTTACAGGCTTTATCCTTCAGTCCAAGGGGCATTGGTGATGTATCAGACTATTGTTTTATACACAGTCACATTTGTAATATGTTGGGTAGTTTTCTGTTTGTGGTTTGTATGTATTGGGCCATGCCCTTGTTTCTCTTTTTCTGTCTCACAGGTCTTCAGTTTGACGTTGACCTGATTCTTGACAGGATCAGGCCAGCTCAGGGTCAGCTAACAGATCTGGCACTGACAGCCCTGCCAGGCCTTCAGCCTACCGTCTCCTCACAAGCTCAAACTCATATTTTTACCAATGGTCAGACCTACTTCGAAACGTTTTACAGTTACATTTGTCATCATCACAACCAACTTGAGACCCCCACCATGCTTGCCCCACTGCCTTCCTCATAACTGTACCGCTGATGCATTAGCCTCAACAGGTGTTCTTTTCTGAAAGGATCACTTAGGTATATTTAGATTTTGAAACCTGAGAGTGCTGCCCTGTGATTGGTTGTGGCGGCCACATGATAACCTGGGTAGAAACCGCAGCTGTGTGCTGTCGCCCAGCGTTTCTCTGGAGGGAGGCTGGGGAGGCTTTGGCGGCTTGGGAGACCATTAAACTTTAAGATAACTGGTAAGCAAAGAAAAGGAGAAAAAGCACAAAATACATTTTCTACATCCTGCATGGCTTTCCATCTGCTTGGATGACCATCACTTCCATCCTCTGCTGCCCTCTGGATCCAGGAAGACAGCTGATTGAGGAATAAGGACTGTGAAGGCTCTGCCACTCATTGAAGGACTAACAGAACAATTCAGATCTGCAACGCTCAAGCAAGATCAACCCAGGCCTACCTTTGGATGTATCTGAAATTACAGCAGCAGTCTGGCCATTCTTTCTTCTTTTCAAAATCTCAGCACCTTCCTGGTTATTTTGTCCTACCTGAACTGCTCCACCTATTTCTCTTGTTGTTTGACAGTGAACATTTTAAATTAATTTTAACTTAAAGAGAGAGCAATCAAGTGCTAAAAAAAGGTAGTTAGTATGCCATCCTATATTTAACCTGCAGCCTCAGAAGGCATTGCATCTCCATTTGCTAAACAGAGTCAACCAATCAGGCTGTGGCATTAGCTTACATGTCAAATAGCTGAAGCACTGTTGGGCAGCTGTCGCCAGCCTTCAGCCAGGAAGCACAGTTCTTTGAGCTGTGTTGTGGCAAGTGAAGGAGGAGGGGTTGGCTGTCTCACATTCAAAGGCTGTTATAATGCACTCAGTGTCTCACCTTCCTAATCTGCCATTCTCCTTGTGTGATTGATGATTTTACAGTTGCAGTTGTTTGTGAGGTGTTTCACATATTTGTATTACTTTGTGTAGGGTTGGGGCAAATCACAAAGTCGGACTAGAGACTATCAGTTTGAGACCCTAGTGGATGGCAAGTGAGGCCACCTTACTATCAGGAAACAGTGCGGGAATCTTTCACTGGTATGGCATGCACATTGGTTTAACATCAGTATGTTTTACTGTACTTTTTGAATAAGTTAACTTTGTTCAAAGGGGGATGGCTGGCAACATCCTAAAATATCTCTGGAGCAGTTGTCCTTTGGTCTGTTGTCTTAGCCCCAGAATGTAATTTGGTGCTACTGATAGAGCATTAAAGTTAACTTCCCATTTAGATGTACTTTTCAGCCTATGAGGCCAAACCTTTTGTTTTGTCCCTGTGTTTTTCTGTAGAACCTCTAAAACCGTCCCAAAATGACGGAAATTGTGGAGGAATATGAGGAGTTTGAGGAGGAGTTTGAGGAGGAGGAAATTGTGGATGAGGTAAGTGGACGTCTTCAATGGGGTTTGAACATT
Organism: Toxotes lorentzi; assembly: GCA_037833715.1. Classification (NCBI taxonomy): domain Eukaryota; kingdom Metazoa; phylum Chordata; class Actinopteri; family Toxotidae; genus Toxotes; species Toxotes lorentzi. The sequence goes on along the minus strand of JBBMJY010000007.1, from coordinate 4,701,685 downwards.
GACAGTAAAATGCAAGACTGCTTTTCTTTACTTTCTTTACTGTACTTAATTAGTTTTTGTTGTTTCCAGACATGTGATTTCATTAGATTGAAGTTACTGTATCTACTGGATCTGCAGGTCCAGAGGCAGGGCCTATGAATAGTTAAGTTAGTGACGATACCCCATCCAGTCAGCAATTCATGGAACCGGTCATCCGTGTCTGCGGGTGGATCCTGTTTCAGGCAGACAGCTTCTGATGGGTTTTAAGTCCTGGACTGGTTTTAGGAGCCAACTATAAATCAGAACTATTTAAAATTGAAGAGCGGATATTTCATCAGTGTCCTTTTAAAAGTGCAGGTACTTTTACCTGAGCCCTTGCTTTATGGCGGACAGCCCCACAACATTATAAATGGAGTCTAGTGACGTAATCATTACACAACTGCAGAGATGCGCAAGATAAGGTCATTTATATCTGTGGATTTCTGAAGATGAATTTTCAGCGTTGAAGTAACCATACTTTTGCAGCAGGCCATCAGCTATCTCCCAACATATCTAACCCGTTGATGAACATGTTTTGGGGGTGTGGTGTGCTAGTTTCTGGAAGTTACCATTTTGTGTTTTGCCTCAAATGACCTGACCTGAAATTTTTCCTCGGATTTCACACCACTTAAATAGTTTGGTGTTCATCACCAGTCTCCAGAAATATTTGGCTCCAGACTATTTGATTAAACCTCATATCCCCTCATATAGATGTTTTTATGCAGCATTTAGTGTCCATTCTGTGTATGAATTGTTGTGTTCTTGAAGCTCTCCGTATCAGTGTCCAATGGAAGAGTGAAAACAGAAGGCGAACAGCTTAATCCCTTATTTCCTGGTGAAATAGGATTAAAGCAAGCCTTGTATTTGTTCATACTTTGTATTGCTGATATCTTATAGGGGATTCTGAATGATGTTTTTGGCTACAAAATATTACCTGAACATACCCACTGATCAGTTGTTATCATTTAACTCCTGTATAACATATCAGCTGTTTTGAATCGATTTACCATCTTTACTGCAAAGATGTAAATCATTTGGGAGGCGGGACAGATGGATATCCACGAAACCTATACACTCTGATTTCACTAGCACTTTCATCTACACTGTGGAGAAATGTTGCATTGTTTTTAGGAAATAGTAAGATGGCTTCTTATTTATTCTACAGAATGGGGAGAAACATAGTGCTGTTCAGGTCAGATATGAAAATATGCAAATAGTTGAAAACACACCATACCTTCACAAGAATTTAGAAAGACCTAGTTCATGATGGGTTTAGTTGTTCATCAGCGTTTTTTTTTTAGGTTTTTCTTTTTAACTAATTGATTTATTTGATAATGATCTGCATCATGAAACGTTATGATCCTGAGTGTTTTCTTCATATTAACTCCTCAGGTCATTAAGGACTGGAGTGTAGAGTTCTCTATTTGGCATTCAGACAAATTTAGAAGGGGACATCTATGGCACATTGGCAGAGAGATGGAGTGGAGGGAGAAGTAAAGAGAGAGAAAGCGAGAGAGAGAGAGAGAGAGAGAAGGGCAAGTGAGACGAGTCACTGTGCTGTAAATCACATTCCAACCGCGTTAACGTTACAGTGCTAGAAATTTGCTTAGGGGAGGAGGATGCATGGAAAAACTTTCTGAGGGTGTTAGAGAGAGAGGCTGTTTTTGAATTGCTCTGTAGGAGTGTGTAATAGAGTGCTTCATCTACACTTATGGTTCTCTCCTGTCTGATAGATTCAGATAATGAAGTCTCTTACAAATGTTTATCAAAATGATTGAGATGTTTTTTCTCTCAGCTCTGGTTAGTCCTAGATTTCTGGTAGATATGAGGGATCACTGGTTAGCTTCCAAAGCCAAATGGCTCTTAATATTCAGCCTTATGTGACTGTAAATGTTTCACTGATATTGCCCAAGTAGAGGGAAGTGTAATTTAGACAGGCAGCAAGTTAGACGTGCTATTCATGGAACAGTACACTATATGTGAGAATACTGTCAGTCACTGTAGCCTGAGGTGCTTGACTAGAAAGGAACGTTTCTCCATAAATAGATGCTTTTTCCAAAATTATAAAAAAAAAAGTAGTATCTAACCATGCAGAAGTGCTTGGTTATATGCACTTCTGCTTATATATATTTAATTTGTGGTGCTCACAGCAATGATGAGTGTCATTTAACATACTCAACAACATCTCTTCCCAGAAACAGTATAACTGGATAATGCTCAAAAACAGCTGTCAACAGTTATTTTATGGGACTATTTCGTCTGAAGAAAGTAGTTCCTAAGAAAAACAGTTTGTTCTGTGGACTATCAAAAATAACAAGGACATTTTTTCTTGAGATTCAATTTGCTGTTGAATTTTTTCAAATGTCATTCATCAGTATTGTGAGCATTACAAAAGAAAACAGATGTGCTGAAATGTCTTAAAGTAAAACCAAAACTCTCTACATGGCTTAATATTACTACAGGCAAGTGAGAAGATATGTTTTTTTGTCATTTGGGTGAGGCAGTCCTTTAATCCCAAGAGCGCTGTGGTTGAACAGACGTAGAGATTATCAAGCGGTGTAAACTGTTTGTCTTCTGTGCTGTAGCAACTGATAACAGGAACAATGAAATGACAAATAAGAATAGAATTATCGTCATGTGAGTGCCTGGTGTTTATAGACCTGGTCAGAGGATCAGAGATTTAGAGCGGTCAGGCTCACATAACACAGAGGATATTAATGCTTCTCTTTCCTCTGGGGAGTACAGGCTTAATTAGACTACAGTCACAGTTACAGAATATTCACCCCTGAGGATTTTACCTTCCTTTCAGTGACACTATTTGAGCAGAGAAGGAGTCACTTTACTACAGGTTAGAACAAAAATCCTGTTTGACTGTTCAGGGGCATTTGACAGAACAGACACTAATATGATGCAGTGTAGAGTCATTTCCTACTTGTGATACTAGAAGGGTCAACTGCAGTAACTAAAGAGCACCAGAGCTGTGGAAACATCACCCTCAATCCAACAGAAGTACTGTGCTGTTTCTCCCATTACTTGTTCTGGCAGTTTTGAAACCCCAGAGTGTGTCCTATATTTGTAATATGTTGAGCAGATTACAACGATGACTGTCACTGAGCACAAGACTCAGTCCTTTCAGGTAAAGCACCTCCTCCCAAGGGAAAACAGTTCAAACTGTACAGGATACCCTCCCTTGTCTTGGCAATGGTGCATCCCCCTTCTTGTCTGCATGCCTGTATGGATATTCTGCTGTCTGATTATTTAATTTAAGGGATAGTGTCTTTGGTCTTTGGAGGTTTTTATGCTAAAGCCTTTAAACTCTGCATGAACATTTAACTCTTTTTCAGCAATTTACAACTGAATTTTTTTTTAATGGCTGCTTTTTTGGGAAGTTAATGGCTTCTAGCAATTTGGTTAACTGGGGCTTTACTGGCCAACAGATGAGATACTGTAACCCTCATGTGAACATGTTGCTCATCCTGACATTGCATGCAGCACAATGCACTCATAGATACTGTAGGTGTAACTGTGTATCCAGCTCTCCTCTTTTGCTTTTCTTGGTTTTATCTGTTCTTCAGTCACCCTTCATCTGGCATTACCTTAGTACATAATAATGCCATTCTACTAAGTCGCCGACTTCCACGTAGAATATGTTATTGCTTTATTCATATCCCTCTATGTCTCGACTTGATTACTGTAGACTTACACAAATTGAAATCAATTTGGTAAGAGGTCATTATTTAATCAACAAATTTGCAGTACAATTACAATATACCTTAAATAATCTGTTTTGTTAAATTATCACAGAGTCCTTCTTTGATGACTGCCCTGTTGTAAGTGGATGTAGTTTTACTTCCTCGTCAGTATCTGTAATCGAGGAACCTAGACCCTGTCATTAATTGGATAATTAACTGTATTTCCCTCTGTTGTCCTCCAGTCTGGCTTGCCCACCAGGAAAGTTAGGAAGAAGGTCAAGGTGGATACTTCCAAGTTCATGACTCCATACCTGGCCCACAGCCAGAAGATGCTGGAGCAGTTCAGCCACGTAAGAAACAAGTTTGGGTTGTGGGTCAAAATCAAGACCTAACTTTAGTCCCCAATTTCCTTAGCAGTACATTTTTGTGGAAATTAATTTTTTTTTTAATCACACAATTCCCCATTTTAATATTTTTGAGATTTACTGTAGTTAAGTTTTACCTTTATTTCATTAAGCTCTTTTAAGTGTTTGCAGTGTATATCATGACTGTTATACTCAATTCAATGATTGCTCTACAGAACAAGTACCGGCATGCTTATGACATGTCCAGAGGCAATCCTCCTGCCATCACCACTGATACCCCTGAGCTGATTCGCATCAGGAAGGCCCAGGAGCAGCTTAGCGAGGTACTACAGAAAACTGTGGTTAAATTTTGCTGTTTAAAGTTTAATAGTGAGGGTTGGAAAGTTATGGGAGATTTCTGGTTTGAATCCCCTTTGTGAAGTTACTAAAACGTAAGAATGTGGCGCAGATGTGCTGAACAAATTCCTAATGATTTTCTCTTTTTGGTATGTGAAGTAAAAAAAAAAAAAGATCAAGATTGAAATAAACCTGAATTCCCCAAACTTGACTTCATCTTGCTCTAGTCATGAATAATAACAAATTACATCATCAGGTTAAATACCGCATGGAGGGAAATAAGGCTCGGACAACAAGTTTGTATGATGGTGAGGCCAAGGAGATCGCCCATGTCAAGCGTGTGTCTGAACTGATCAGTAAGGTGAGTTACCTGAGCTTATAATAATATACAAAGCTTTTAAGATTAATTTAGTCGTGACTGTTGAACGCCATTGTTGTTGCTTATCTCTTCTAGGTTCTGTACAGACAGAAGTGGGATGAGACTAAGGACAGGTACCTGCTGCCTCCTGATGCTCCTGAGCTGGTTCTGGCTGTGAAGAATGCTGCGAACTACAGCAAAGTAAGCGCAGTTTATTTCTGCTGATGTTAGAATAACATCTCATTGTATGATTAAACATATCTGCTTAAATGTTTCATATTTGTGGACTAAATCACAACCTTGCGTCTTGTTCAGAAACTTTACACGGAGGCCTGGGATGAAGATAAGGTGCTGTTCTACCCTTACAGTGACAGCCCAGAGCTGCGCAGGGTGGCCAAGGCTCAGGAAGTCCTCAGTGATGTAAGCTGAATTTACTATCCAAACCCAATTTTCACCTAGATTGCAGTATTTGAATTAAAGGAAATGGTTCTTTAACTGAACATTTAGACATTTTCAGCTGGTTATTTCCAAGAAATATACTATATGATATATTGAAGTATAAAATGCAATTACAAATAGCAAGATACAGAATCTTGCCCCCAAGAGATTTTATCTACCTCAGCCATGATTGTGTTTGTGTTTTATTTTTTAATTCACTTGAGCAGTTCCTGTATTACATTGACTTTGCTAGCAGATTGCAATTCAGCACCAATCACACAGTCGAGCACATTTTCTCTGCCATCTATGTTTCTTTTTTTTTTCAGGGTCCATTTGTTTGTGCTGAGTCAAATATATCATATGTCGCCTTTTCCAATCACAGTGCAGGCAGTTAAAATGGCCATTTGTGCCTCACCTTCTTCCTGAACACTGTTGTATTTAGCCTTTCTGCTGATGTAGGGAAGTCACCGGTCAATGTAGATACGATCTGTGCCAGGCAGACTGTGTTCTAAGGTCAGCTATTGACGCTGAAGAATTTACCGCCTCAGTAAATTTCCACTCTTGCTGTCTTCTCCCTCAGATCCACTACAAAAAGGGTCACGATGAGCGCAAGGCCAAGTACACCTCCTTGGCTGATCCTCCTGAAGTGGAGCTGGCCAAGAAAGTGGCCCATCAGCGCAGTGATGTAAGCAGAACAATTTTACACTGGCTCTCAAACACATTGTTCAAGTGTAAAACTAATATAAGAAAGACAAGAAGATAAAGGTAGATAAAGAGATGAATTTACCCCTTTTCTTAATCTTGCTTCCAGTAACTCATACATTAGTTGGAGAATTAAACCCAAGTAATGCTTATTGAAAACAATATTCCATTGTTATCTGTATGTGTTAAAGTTGGGTTGGTTAGGTTCAGGCCAAGTAATCTCAATGCCAAACCGGCACAGGAGAGTAATGAATCTCAGTGATTCTTAGAAAAATTATTATTATATTATTATTTTAGAGGCTCAAACCGGCACTTTGCACAATTCGCCTGCATGGAAACAGGGCCTTCAGAGACCAGCCAAGCCTGTTAGGGATTGTCACTGTTTGGGATAACTGGCCACCTGCTCTCTGACCACACTAAGCTGGAAGGGAGAGGCTAACACTAGGTTTAAACTACAGATATTCCAGTCATTCCCAAAGTGTTTCATCAAACGTCATGAAAACATCTAATATGTTAGCATTACTCATATATCCTCTATATATTCCTCTACTGCAAAATCTTTCTACTTCCAAATATTTCTTCTAATATTAATTGTTATTTGTACCCCACAGCTTAAGTACAAGGAAGATTACAATAAAAATGTGAAGGGTCAATGGTGTGAGACGCCCTACTTCGACGTGGCCATTGCCAGGGTGGCGATGGACAACCTCAGCAGTGTAAGAGGAAAAGGAACAGGATTTTCAGAATAGTATTATTATTGTTATTTTTCTGTGTCTAACTGTCAATCCCATTTCTTCACAGAGAAAATACACGCAACATTATGAGGATACAAAAGACCAAATTTATTTCATGCAAACAAACACGCCGGTTTACGATGCAAACAAAAAGGCTCGCATTGCTGCTAGTGAGGTAAGTCCACACAAACACATACACACAAATGTGTCAGAGTATTTTTATAGGTACTGTCTCATGTGGAAGACACGACAGAGTTGACCCTTGTCTCAGAGTAGGGTGTGAGTCAACACAGCGAGTCCACTCTGACCCAGGGACACATTCTGGTTTGTGCCCACACATTCACTGCATGATTGAGGGATCTACATTTGGTTCACAGTCACTGCACAAATTCAGTGTGTAGTTTCACCAGTTCCCATTAATAACATATCAAAAGCTGCTGTATAGCTCATAGCCACCCTCGCATTCACACACATGATGTAAACATTTATCAACCACTCACACTAATCTCCACATTTCTGTCTTTAGGTCCAATACAAGAAGGAATATGAGAAGACAAAAGCACAGTGTGACTACAACACGCTCCCTGCCACTGAGAATCCTCTCCTCAGACAGCTCAGATACGCCGGCACCATCCTCAGTGATGTAGGTGTCTGAAGACCACTGTGTAGACAGGAATTTTCAGTTGCAGCTGGTTTTTATTAAAGATCTTCATGTATGTTTAGACAGAGGTGGTGCTTGCTTGAATTTGACAGTTGCTGCCGTTACACCTGTGACTGTTAACTAAAAAAATAGGTGACTGCTTAAATGGTTGCCGTGGTTGTGGGTGTTAAATAGAGGCTAACACAAATCTCCTTTAAGTGGATTGTAATTTGTGTGGTTTGTGTGGTCACTTGCAGTACCCTCTTGTATACAGTGAGTTAGGTGATCCCAAAAAGGATTTAATTGAATCAAGTTACCAGTCTTACTGACACATTTTTTGCAATTAGCCACTGAGTGTGTCATTAACTTTATGTACTATAAGGAGAAATGATTTGTTTAGCTGTCCATGTATGTTTGATTGGTTGCTTATTTGAGTTATTGACTAAGATTTATTTATTTTTCTCCTCATAATTTGTTTTTATATTCTTTGCAGAAAGTATATAAGGCCAGCTATGAGAAATCCAGGGGTTTCAGCATCAACTACTGTGACACGCCCAAGTTTAAGATGGACTCCGTACTTAAGCAGTTCACTGATGTAAGAATACTCTATGAGATTCCAGACTTTCTTTTTTTCACATATCAATCATATAATTGTTTTCTTTTTTTTCCTTTTTAAAAATGTACATATTTTGATTTCCATTTTTAGACACGTTACAAAGACAAGTATGAAAATGAGGTCAAGGGCCACTACATTGGCAGCTATGAAGATCTCTATATGGTTCACTGCCAGAAAATTGAGGAAATGAAGAGCGAGGTAAAAATCACTGCATTTTCCTTTCCACTTTTCTAAATTAACTCACTCCTGGAAGAATTAAGTGCCTCATTAAATCTTTCCTCACAATTACCATAATTTATCTTGCAGCAAATGTATAAAGCTGATTATGAAGACATCAAAACGAGATGCTTCTTCCCTCAAACAATTACGCCTGAATATGAAGCTGTGAAGAAGCTTCACCAGTGTAACGATGTGAGTAGTCTTGGTTAAGAAAATACTTCTTTGCAGTTAAGCAGATTCACAATACTCTTCTTTTAGTGTGCTTATATGTATGCCACAAATATTTCTTGTCTTATGGTTTGTAGAAAGTTTACCGGCAACATCCAGACACAGTGAAATTTACGCAAGTGGTGGATTCGCCAGTTCTCGTTCAAGCCGCCATCAACGCCAAACAGCTAAGTGACGTATGTACCATATATGGATCACCTCCTCTTAGTACTGATACAAAATGCATTGCTAATGAAATTGTTCAAGTAGGCTATATCTCACAAACTTGCATTGGATTAGCATTGCAAGGTGATTTAATATTACTTATCAGTTACTCTTTTGGCCATATAAGGTTGTTGTACACCTAATTATTTTTATATTTTTATATTCCATGTATTGACTGGAATGGCTACAATCAGATAATGCTCTAGATCAAATTGCAGATCACCTTAAAATGTGCCCAATCATCCACGTAGCCCAGCTGTCTTTCTGTGGGCACCATGGAAACTGGAGAGCCATCTCTCTGTAGTATAAATAGCAACAAGCATTCAGCTGGCCCAGAATAAACCCTGTGATCAGAGAGGGGCCGGGGAGGAAGGGAAAGGGACAGTCAATATGTCAGATAGAGCTCAGCTAGTACACAGCTGCCCTCCAGTGACAGGAAATCAAATAACAATTTACCTTAACTTCTGTCTTGTCTTTAAATTACTGTACTTGTACATATACAACAATAGAAAAGAAAAACAATTCTATCACTTTGCTGTTTTTTTTTTGTTTTTTTTTTACAGTTGAACTACAAGGCAAAGTATGAGGAAACAAAGTTCAAGTGTAGTCTGCCCCCAGACTATCCCTTCTTCATCCAGTCCAGAGTTAACGCTTTTAACCTCAGTGATGTAAGTAACTGTTCTTTTGTAAATACTCTGAGAGAGATCACTGAAACTGAGATGCTGTCCGCTTAAACTGGATGTAAAGTTCTAATGTCCTGAATGGCATGATTTTCTTTCTTTGCAGAACTGTTATAAGTACGATTGGGAGAGATCTAAAGCGAAAAAGTTTGAGGTGAAAGGCGATGCCATCTCGATCCTTGCTGCCCGTGCTCACACAAACATTGCCAGTGATGTAAGTATGCTACAATATCAGCCACTATGCTTCGCGTGCTTGATTTGTATTTCAGCTACTTTTAGTACTCAATTTGTCAGAGTACCTTTTTATTAATCTAGTTATTGATAACCTTTTGTTCTTCACAGGTTAAATATAAAAAGGAGTATGAGAAGAACAAGGGGCAAATGGTTGGAGCCCTCAGCATTAATGACGATCCCAAGATCCTGCACTCCGTTCACGTGGCCAAAATCCAGAGTGATGTAAGTCACTGGCTTGGCTTAAGACTAAATTACTTACATTTTGTGTAATATTCATTTATTAGTGCTGAGATAAGATGGCCAGATGTTTGCCGTTTCTGTTTTGTATACTCTATAACCTCTATAACCTGTGTTTTTGTGCTGTATAAATAAATCTTTATGTACTTACTTACCTATCTCTACAGCGTGAATATAAAAAGAACTATGAAAAGATTAAGACCAAGTACCATACACCACTGGATATGGTATCAGTCACACTGGCTAAGAAATCCCAGGCAATTGCCAGCATGGCTGGGTATAGGAGCATCAGTAGCAACTATTACCTTCCCTATGACAGTGTGCAGTTGGACCTGGCCAAGAAAGCCAACATCATCCAGAGTGATGTAAGTAAAGACAGACTTCACAAGCTCTTATTACTGACAATTTGTTTTTTGTTTTAATCATAATGTCAAAATTATATATGTAATATACTTAATTACATATTCACTGACACCATCTATTTTTTGTTTGTTTTTCTGCAACACAGAATGAGTACAAGTCTGACTACAACAACTATACCAAGGGTAGCCCATGGGTCACCTTTGGCTCCATGGAGGTGGAAAAGGCTAAGAAAGCGGCTGAGATCCTTAATGAGGTATGTGCCCAACAGTATTGCTCTTTCCCTCTTTACACTTCCTCCCTCTTTACAAATGCCCTTTTCACATTAGAAAAAAATATATATTTTATGGTAAATTTCCATGTTTCTTGCAGAAAAAATACAGACAACACCCAGACACAATCCCCTTCACATCGATTGACGACCACCCCATCATGATGCAGGCCAAAGTCAACCAGCTTCAGAGGAGTGATGTGAGTCTGTCATTAGTCTCACTATTAAATCTGCACAGAGAACTCTGCACTTCTTTTCTTAGATCAAATCTAAGAAGACTGTTTTTATCTTTACTTTGATCTAAGTCCCAGCGCATGTGACTTCTGTCCTTATTGCCATCTTTCCTTGCAGCTGTTCTACAAGAAGGGTCTTGAGCAGGTTCATCAGAAGTACTCTCTGCCTCCTGATGTCCCTGAGTTTCTCCAGGCTAAGTGCAATGCCTACAACATCAGCAAGGTGATGCATAGAAACACTGAGAGATCATGTATTTGGAATTACATGAAACACATGAAATATCTTCTCAGAGCCCACTTTTGAAGCAGTCATTTTGGGTACACTTAAATGAGTTTGCTCCCATATGCTATTTTACATATATAGATACAGCATATAGCTGTGCATGCACTGACATATAATGTTGGTGCGAAAGTGTGTGTTTAAATATGAAGTGGGTTCATGCCTAAATTATTCAGTGTTCGTATCTTTTGTTGTTGTTTATACTTGTAATCTGTCATTTCAGAACTACTACAAGATGGCCTGGCAGGAGATGATTGCTAAAGGTTATGACATGAAGCCTGATGCTATCTCTGTTGTCGCTGCCAAAGCTGCCAGACATGCTGCCAGCGATGTAAGTTTTCTGAGAGACTGAGCCAACTTCTCCGAGTCATGGTCAAACGTACTGTACGTCTTGTCGCATTAAGTAGTCATTAAAATTAAATAGAGATGCTACTTGCCCTTTCACTTCTAGGTCCAATATAAAAAGGCTTACGAGAAGGCCAGAGGCCACCATGTTGGCTTCCGCAGCCTTCAGGATGATCCTCTGCTGGTTCACTACATGGAGGTGGCTAAGATCCAAAGCGACAAGAACTACAAGAAGGACTACCACAAGGCCAAGCTGAAGTATCACTCCCCAGTGGACATGTTGAGTGTGGCTCATGCCAAGCATGCCTCAGCAGTGCAGACCTTTGCTGGCTACAAACAGCACCACCATAATTACTGTCTTCTGCCTGACTCTATGAGTCTAGAACTTGCTCGCAACATGAACTACAATTCCAGTGATGTGAGTTTAATTTTCATTTATGGAGCATTTGTAACATCATTTTGGAAAATACTTAATGTCTTGGCGAAAAGATGGTGTTTTCACAGGTCTGATGCTTTGCATTTCTCACTTCGCTCTTTTACTTTCCAGTATAACTATAAACTGGATTATGAAACCTCAGTCAAGGGCATTGGCTGGGTTCCCATTGGTTCCCTAGAGGTGGAAAAGGCCAAGGCAGCAGCTGCAGCTCTGAATGAGAAAAAGTACCGCCAACACCCTGACACCATCAAATTCACCAGTGTTCCTGACTCCATGAACATGGAGCTGGCCAAGGCCAATGCCAAGATCCTGAATGCGGTGAGGAGGAGGAAACAGAATAAGTTCTTAATTTGCTCTCAAATAGATCTTATTATTTTAGTCTATGAATTCCTTTTCAGAATAGACATAAACCAGTCTCTTCAATGTAATTATGCAGAAAGACTATAAGGCCAGTGGAGAGAAGTTCATGCATACTTACCATCTCCCTCCTGATGCCCCTGAACTGATGCAAGCCAGGTACAATGCTGTCAACATCAGCCAGGTTAGTTGCAGATTTCTGTTTAACATTTTCCAGCCTTTCTGCCTGTATACAATTTATATAGAAATTAAATTGTGGTTTTGTCTGGAACATAACACTGATGATCTTTTTATTTAGAATTACTACACCTATTCTCATCGTCAAGATCTGCTCAAAGGACATCAGATGAAGGAAGATGCTATTCCTATTGTTGCAGCAAAATCTTCCAGAGACATTGCCAGTAATGTAAGTAGTACTTATGCTATTAATGATACAAATGTTACTGCATTTAGTACAGCTATTCATAATACCTAATATTTTCCTTTTATACAGTACAAGTATAAGTTGGCTTACGAGAAGGCAAAGGGCCACCATGTTGGCTTCCGCAGCCTTCAGGACGATCCTCTGCTGGTTCACTACATGGAGGTGGCTAAGATGCAGAGCGAAAAGAACTACAAGAAGGACTACCACAAGGCCAAGCTGAAGTATCACTCCCCAGTGGACATGTTGAGTGTGGCTCATGCCAAGCAGGCCTCTGCTGTTCAGACTTATACTGGATACAGGAAGATCCCTCACAGCTTCTTGCTTCTGCCTGACAACATGCACCTGCAGCTGTGTCGCAACATGATGGACATTCAGAGCGATGTATGATTTCACTTTTCACCTAGATGGTACCATGGTGTAATACTAGTATAATTGGTGCATATATACACCACCATCATTTAAAGCCACAGTCTAGTTCTTTACTTCTGATGTTTTGGGCCTTTATTTTGCTGTAGGATGAACTCACCATTATGATAGCAATATACAGCACAGTAGTGTCCTAATAATGCATCAGTTGGGGCACCTGTAGGAATTGTTTGCATTAACTTTGAAAGTGCTGTTTTCCATAAAATTGTTTATGATTTTTCAGTTTTTGGTGACCTAAACTTTTTTTTTTCATTTACCTTGGGTAGTTCACCTCTTACCTTTTTATCATTTAAGGTTATTCACTGCACTTGAACTGCTTAAATTTCAACCAAAAAAGGAAAAATAGGGGTGTTCTTAAACTTTTGACTGGTAGTATAGGTAAATGGATTATGTATACAGAATCAAAGCAATATGCACTGTGATGACTGTAAAATCTCATACAAATTTTACAAATACTATCTTTTCTTCTTTAAATGCCCACAGAATGTCTACAAGTCAGATTATAACAACTACTGTAAAGGCACAGGGTGGGTCCCTATTGGCTCTCTGGAAGTTGAGAAGGCCAAAACTGCTAAAACTGCGCTGGATGACATAGGCTACCGCCAGCATCCCAGTACTCTCAAATTCACAAGCAAGACTGATGCTATGAACATGGCTCTGGCTCTGACCAACACAAAGCAGCAGGACAAAGTAAGAAGGTTTTTTCTTTATAATATCTTTACTGATTAATGCATCCCAGATCAAAACGTCTCCTACAAATATGTAACAAAAAATTCCCTGTTCTTTTTCTTTCCTCTAGACTGCATACAAAGCTTCTGGTGAGAAGTTCATGCACACCTATCATCTGCCCGCTGACTGCCCAGAGTTCCTCCAGGCTAAATTCAATGCCCAGACCCTTAGTGAGGTTAGAGCACAATACATTTATTGAATATCAACATTAGATGCTGTTTTATCAGAAAATATGCAAGTCAAAGGAATATGACTTGCCTGAAATGCCAAGTGTATATGAGCATCATCTGTGTACCTAATATTTTGCTGTTTATCCACAGAGTCACTACAAGCACAAGTGGCTGGAAGATATTGCCAAGGGATACGACATGAAGCCGGATGCTATTCCTATTCTGCATGCCAAGCAAGGCAGACATATTGCCAGCAATGTATGTAAATCATAAATCTACCCAACACAGAATGTGGTCAATACTTTTTTCCATGCAACTGATACAGTCACTGTTATCTAGAGGTAACTAATTCATTTTTCTTTTTCTTTTAGGTCCAATATAAGAAAGACTATGAGAAGGCCAGAGGCCACCATGTTGGTTTCCGCAGCCTCCAGGACGATCCCCTGCTGGTTCACTACATGGAGGTGGCCAAAATGCAGAGTGACAAGAACTACAAGAAGGACTACCACAAGGCCAAGCTGAAGTATCACTCCCCAGTGGACATGATGAGTGTGGCCCATGCTAAGCAGGCCTCTGCTGTTCAGACTTATGCTGGTTACAGAAAGATCCCTCACAGCTACTTCCTTCTGCCTGACAACATGCACCTGCAGCTGTGTCGCACCATGAACACCCAGTCAAGTGACGTGAGTAGCCATGGCAATTTTATTTAGGAATTGTATCTTTCCGGAGTAAAACCATGTTTGAAATGCAACCACATATAACATACATGTAATATGTAATATACAGAATATACATTCTGTTGTGCTTCAGTTGCACATGCAAAAATTTTAACAATACATATGACAACCTTATGGTCTCGTGTTTTTTCAGTGTGATTACAAGTCTGATTGGAACAACTATGTCAGAGGTGTTGGATGGGTACCCATTGGCTCACTTGCAGTTGAGACCGCTAA
>JBBMJY010000007.1:4586580-4685454 GCA_037833715.1 Toxotes lorentzi | reverse complement strand
CAAGAAGAACCAGATTCAGGTCAACCACGCCAACTACATCACCCGTTTGCACAACTGGACTTGTCTGCCAGACTCCACTGATGTTGTGCAGGCCAGACATGCATATGACCTGCAGAGTGATGTGAGTATAACTTTCATGCTGATTTGTTTTTGATTGTCTTTTATTTTATGTTCATACCACAGAGTGTGTTAGGAGTTTAACTGTGTGTTACTGCCCTTCACAGGCTGTCTACAAAGCTGACCTGAAGTGGCTCCAGGGCCTGGGCTGGGTCCCCATAGGTTCACTTGACGTGGAGAAAGCCAAGAAGGCAGCGGAGGTCTTGAGCGACAGGAAGTACCGCCAGCACCCCAGCACTGTTCCCTTCACCAGCCCCACAGATGCAATGAACATCGTACTGGCAAAGAATAATGCCTTGACCATGAACAAGGTAGAATTCATAATTTTCTTGATTTGCATTGCAGATTTCACTCTCATAATCGCTCTTGTTAATATTACAACAATATTATAACACTGGGATTATTTGTGGTTTGTTCCAGCGTCTCTACACCGAGGCATGGGAGAAGGACAAGACCCAGCTGCACATCAAACCTGACACTCCTGAGATCCTCCTCTCTCAGCAGAATGCTATCAACATGAGCAGGGTGAGTATAATTCTTGCTGCATATGATGGGAAATGAACCCTGAATTTTTTTGTTACGTGATCTTGGCTATATCTATGGGAAGGCTGGTCCTTGTGTTGGAGGTGTGTCAAAATCCTTTAACTGTAACTGAAATAATTTTCACAGAATTTGGAAACCCTCTTGTTGGCAGTTGTGTTTACTTATTAACCACCTTAAGCCACACACTCCTTATTATTGCTTAAATTTCTTACAGTAGATTCTACAAATATGATCCCCTGAGCAAAGTCTGACTGCAAACTATACTGGGATATTCTTGATATCGTCAAGCTTTTCTAAATTCCACAATTATACTTATTATACATCTCACTGGTATATTCTCTCTTCATTCTCTAGATTTTAATAAGTAGATCATCCTAGCATTGTAGAATCGATTTTTTTTTTATGCAGAAATTTTATTCATTTATGTCTTTCTTTTCAGAAACAATACAGACAAGGTTTTGAGGCAACAATTCAAAAGGGCTACTTCCTCCCTGTGGATGCAGTCTCTGTCAAGTCTGCTAAGGCCTCCAGGGACATCATCAGTGATGTGAGTGACTTATACTGCATCAAATACAGTTTTTATTATTAAAACACTGGTATAAAACACCATGTGAGAGATGTTCTGCTTGTAACATAAAATGTTTTCTGCTGATTTCATCAGTACAAGTACAAGACAGGATACCGTAAGCAGGTTGGTCACCACATCGGTGCCCTCAGCGTCCAGGACGACCCTCTGATCATGCTGGCTCTGAACTCAGCCAAGATTGCCAGTGATGCCCTGTACAAGAAAGACTTCAACAAGTCCAAGACCAAATTCCACCTGCCAGTAGATATGCTGAGCCTTGAACTGGCCAAAAAATGCCAGATCCAAGTCAACCACGCCAACTACATCACCCGCTTGCACCAGTGGACTTGTCTGCCAGACTCCAATGATGTCGTCCAGGCCAGGAAAGCCTATGATCTCCAGAGTGATGTAAGCACGTTTGTGGCGTATTCAACATAGCTCAACATATTTTGACAGGCTCACCATGCTCATGTGGTTTGTACACGCTTTTCCCACCAGGCTGTATACAAAGCAGACATGGATGAGATTGTAGGTGTAGGATGGATCCCCATTGGTTCGCTGGATGTGTTGAAGGCCAAGAATGCTGCAAAAGTTCTCAGTGACCGTCTCTACAGGCAGAAACCAGACACACTGAAATATAAGACTGACATGACTTCCATGCCCATGGTCTTAGCCAAAACTAATGCTGATATCATCAATAAGGTAAAATATCATATCCCTCTTTTACAAATTTTATGCATATGTTCTGTTTTTACCCAGTGAACATAATTTGTTTTCATTCCATCTGTTTCTCACCACAGAGAAATTACATTGCTGCTTGGGAGGCTGACAAGGTTAAGACTCATGTAATTCCTGACATGCCTGAGCTGCTGCTTTCCAAAGCTAATGCATACAACATCAGCAAGGTAGGTTTGGTCTGTTTCGACTTGATCTAGTTTTCTAGATTCCCATCAGTAATTATATCAGTGTTATATTATGCATCATGATTTTCATTTTATAATTAATCTATTGTCATTCCTTTTTCAGAAACTATACAGGGAAGGTGTTGAGGAGATCTTCAGAAAGGGCTATGACCTTAAGGCTGATGCTGTCTCTGTTGTTGCTGCCAAACATGGAAGAGATATCATCAGTGATGTATGTAACATATAATTGAATTCTTTTCTCTTATTTTGATGTATGCTTGTATTTATTCTCTTAAATAATCATTTCACTCTTTCTCTCTATGCAGTACAAATACAAGACAGGATACCGTAAGCAGGTTGGCCACCACATCGGAGCCCTCAGCGTCCAGGACGACCCTCTAATCATGCTGGCTCTGAACTCAGCCAAAATTGCCAGTGATGCTTTGTACAAGAAGGACTTCAACAAGTCCAAGACCAAGTTCCACCTGCCAGTGGACATGCTGAATCTTGAATTGGCCAAGAAATGCCAGATCCAAGTCAATGATTTCAACTACAGAACTCATCTGCACAACTGGACCTGCCTACCAGACTCCAACGATGTGGTCCAGGCCAGAAAGGCTTACGACCTGCAGAGTGATGTGAGTTACGAGAATCATGTCGTAATCTGTTTGTTGAATGCTGCATTCATATTTCTTTTTAATTCACTGTGACTCCTCTGTCCTCCTAATTGTAGGCTGTGTACAAGGCTGACATGGAATGGATCAAGGGTACAGGTTGGGTGCCAATTGGGTCACTTGATGTGGAGAAAGCCAAGAAGGCAGCAGAGATCCTGAGCGACAGGAAGTACCGTCAGCATCCCAGCAACTTTAAGTTCACTGCTAAGACAAGTGACATGCCATATGCCCTTGCTCAGGCCAATGCCAATATCATGGACAAGGTAGAGACAGAACATTTTATTTAGTGTTATTTTGTTCTATTCTATTGTTTTTTTATGAACATTTTTGAAACATTTACAAAATGTACGTTATTACGTTATGTCTCACTGAACCTTGTTAATAACCCTGTTTTACAGAAGGCATATATTTCTGCCTGGGAAAAGGACAAGACCAACATTCACATCATGCCTGACACCCCAGAGATCATCCTGGCCAGACAGAATAAACTCAACACCAGTCTGGTAATGCAGTGCCTCTTAAGTTGTTTAATCGCCAGTTAGTACATCACAGGTTATTAACACACCACTACTTGTTAACTGTATGACACCTTGACAGCATCATTCTTGTTTCCCTAGAAATATTATCGTGAAGGCTTTATGGACACCATCAACAAAGGCTACTTCCTTCCCAAAGATGCAATTTCTGTTTTATCAGCCAGAGCCTCCCGGGACATCGTCAGTGATGTAAGTCTGTGCCTCCGTTTTAAAAGTTCACTTTGTAATTTCACAAGCTGCATTCTTTTCCATTTTTTCATTTTACAGCAATCATTTGTATTAAGAAAATGATCAAATCATTTCTATCTCAAACTTTCAGTATAAATACAAGGCTGGTTTCCGCAAGCAGTGTGGACATCATATTGGTGCCCTTAGTGTTAAGGATGACCCACTGATTATGTTGGCTGCTAATGCAGCCAAGATCTCCAGTGACAATATCTATAAGAAGGACTTCAACAAGACTAAGACCAAGTACAACCTGCCAGTGGACATGCTGACCCTTGAACTTGCCAAGAAATGCCAGATCCAAGTCAATGACTTCAACTACAGGACTCACCTACACCAGTGGACATGCCTGCCAGACTCCAATGATGTGGTCCAGGCTAGAAAGGTCTACGATTTACAGAGTGATGTAAGTACATGTACAATTTAGGGCCTTGTGGAGAGTTGATGAAGTAAGGAAGAATTGTTTGGAATTTGTTGTTAGCTCTTATCCTACTCTGACTGTTATGTGAAAAAAATATTACCTTAATGGAAATTACATTAAGTTACTGTGTTTTCTTGACCATGAAAACTCATGCTTGCTAGTTTTGTTGGGGTCTGGATATCTGTTAATTTCATGGATACTCATATCACTCCCAACATTTTGAACCTAGACAGGCTTCCAACAGATTTTAATTGAGTCAAGTTATCCATCTATGAAAGACCCTGCAATCAGATGATTACAACACTTGCAATAACAAAAACAACTGTATTTGATGGGGTTAAAACTGCTCTTTGTTTTTTAGGCCGTTTACAAAGCTGATCTGGAGTGGCTGAGAGGATGCGGCTGGTCACCTCAGGACTCTGTGGAAGTCCTCAAAGTTAGAAATGCCCAGACTGTTCTCAATGAAAGGCTCTACCGCCAGCACCCAAGCACTGTCAAGTTCACCAGTGTTGTGGACCTCCCAGCTATTGTCTTGTCCAAACAAAACGCAGACAACCTCAGTGATGTGAGTAATAACACTTATCAGCATGCTCGATGCTTTCTCTGGTGAATTTAAAACTTGAAACAAAATATTTTGTGCAAATATGTGTATGAATGAGTCTGTCAAAATAAAGACCTTAATGCTTAATTTTTACTCTCTGACAGAGGAAATATAGGGAAGTCTGGGATAAAGACAAGCTCACCATTCACCTGCCACCTGACGCCCCCGGCTTTGAACTGTCCAAGGCCAATTCTGTCAACATCAGTAATGTAAGTTTGTATTATTACAGTTACCTAACACATAAAAATGCTTGGATATCTTAAAAGTATTTAAAAAGTCTCATTCCTTGAAATGTATTATTCTGTCAGTGTAGGATTTTAATGAGCTGACAGTATGTCTTACAGTTTTTTTTTTATGATAATTTGTTCTGTGCAGAAACTGTACACAAAGACATGGGATGACCAGAAGGCCAAAGGCTACCATATCAAGGAGGACGCTATCTCTGTGCTGAAGGCTAGAGCTTCCAGAGATATCATTAGTGATGTAAGAAAAAAATTATGGATCTGGTTTGAGTCCAGCAGTTTAATTAATTAACTGTTTGCAAAATTTTCATTAACCTTTCATCGCTTCTCTTTTAGTACAAGTACAAACAGGGATACCGTAAGCAGGTTGGCCACCACATTGGTGCTCGCAGTGTGCAGGACGACCCTCTGATCATGCTGGCTCTGAACTCAGCCAGGATTGCCAGTGATGCCCTGTACAAGAAGGACTTCAACAAGTCCAAGACCAAGTTCAACCTGCCAGTGGACATGCTGACACTTGAGCTGGCCAAGAAATGCCAGATCCAAGTCAACGACTTCAACTATAGAACTTATTTGCATCAGTGGACTTGTCTGCCAGACTCCACTGATGTCGTCCAAGCCAGAAAGGCCTATGATCTCCAGAGTGATGTAGGTTTATGGTAGTGCACTTGGATAGTGTTCATTCTCATACACTATTGTAACAATGAGCTCATTTTTCTCACTTAGTAATTATTGTCTGTATCAGAGACATGCCATGGACAAATCTGCCTGCTTTGTTTCCTCAGGCTGTGTACAAGGCTGATCTGGAGTGGATACGTGGATGTGGATGGATACCACATGAGAGTGTGGATGTTATTAAGGTGAAGAATGCTCAGAAGGTCCTGGCTGAAGTAAGTTTGACCACAAATTAACTTCATTTTGACTTTGTAAGAACTTGTAAAATCTGTAAACTTCTGTAAAATATTTAAAAAGTGTTTCTTAAACTTAAAATAATGTACGCATGTAACATTAGTATGTTTGCTGAATTATTTTCTTGTTAATCTTTCCTGCTTTTACACAGAGAGGCTACCGTGTCAAACTGGATGAGCAGAAATTCACAGTTCCAAGTGACAGAGTCGACATGGTCTGTGCCAAGAATGCTGCTGAGGTCCTCAATGAGGTGAGGATGACTCTCTGCCTTTCAGGTCCTGTTTGGTTGTATAAAGTCCTCTCCTCAATTAAACCACCTGACATTAGGAGTTATTTAATGTTGGTTTCTCTCTCTTTTCAGGCCAAATATCGTGAGGCCTGGCACCAGGACAAGACCAAGTACTCACTGGTGGACACTCCAACTCTTGCCACAGCCAGAGAGGTGGCTAAGAATGTTCATCCTGTAAGTTGACTGCTCATGTGATATAACTGCTGCATATTTTGATTTAGCAATGCATTGATACATACCAATTCTATGAAAATATATAATGTATACATTATGATAAACTCTATAATATGTTTTTCCATCTCTTGTAGAAACTTTACACGAAAGCATGGGACAATGTCAAAGCAACAGGTTACTTCATGCCTGGAGATGCTGTGCCAATCAAGCAGTGCATCATGACGACGAAAGTGCAGAGTAAAGTGCGTAGCTAGGCAAAGTTTGTTTCACAATAAGATCATTTATTCTAATTGTTTTAAATTTAACAGAGGACAAGCTGATGTGAAGACAACGATTTATGTCTGTCTTCCAGCACAAGTACCTTGAGGGATACCGTAAGCAGGTTGGCCACCACATCGGTGCTCGCAGTGTGCAGGACGACCCTCTGATCATGCTGGCTCTGAACTCAGCCAGGATTGCCAGTGATGCCCTGTACAAGAAGGACTTCAACAAGTCCAAGACCAAGTTCAACCTGCCAGTGGACATGCTTCAGTTTGAGCTGGCCAAGAAATGCCAGATCCAAGTCAATGATGACAACTACAGAACTCGCCTGCACCAGTGGACTTGTCTGCCAGACCAGAACGATGTCATCCAGGCCCGCAAAGCCTATGATCTCCAGAGCAATGTGAGTGCTCTCTAGGACTTATTTATCATGCTTACACAATAAATTGATGCGAAATTATAATATATAATATAATTTTGTTTCTTTTAACAGTGTGTGTATAAGGCTGACCTGGAATGGATTCGTGGCTGCGGCTGGGTGGCAGCTGACTCTGTTGATCACGTCAAAGTCAAGAAGGCCCAGGAGATTCTCAATGATGTGGGTTTACTGTGCTCTGTCTTTGAATCTGGCTATTTTTCTTTTTTTCCCCCATTTTGGTGTTAGCTTGTTGTGTCTCATCGTGATGCTCTAATTTTATTTGCAGAGGCTTTACAAGAAGGATGCCAAAGATTGCTTTGGAAAATTCACCCTGGTCGTGGACCGCCCGGAGATCGTTTTGGCAAAGACAAATGCTGCCAACCTCAGTGATGTATGTAAAAATCTAACATTTAAACTGCTAAATTTCAATATAAATATGAATAAACAACAAATTGAAAATCTAAATTATGTTCTTTTTTTCTTCTATTATAGCTGAAGTACAAAGAGACATTCAACGCAGAAAAGGGTCATTACATTGGTTCTGATGACACTCCTCAACTGGCCCATAGCAGGGAGGTGTCTAAGAACATCAGTGAGGTAATTTAAAATAATTAGCAAATTCTATAATTTTACAATATACAATTTGTAAAGTGTACATCATGTTTTATCTGCATTTTAAACATATTTGTGCCTACTAATTTCAGAAACTCTACAAACTGCATTGGGACGAGTCTAAGGCTACAGGCTACCAGCTGAACCATGAATACATCCCACTTCTCTCTGGCAAGAAGGGCAGGGAGATCGCTAGTGATGTGAGTGTCTTGCATTTCATTATAGTGGTCAGTGCTGATAAGGCAAAAGCACGGGGGAATCATCATTTTGACTTTTATTATTTTGGGTCCTACTAGGTTAAGTACAAAGAAACCCATGAGAAGGCCAAGGGTCACTACATGGCTGGAACACTGGTGGATTTCCCTGACGTGATGCGCTGTGGACAGCAGGAGAAGAACAAGGGACTGGTAAGATATTATTATTAATGGTTTCTCCATTTATTTATCCCTCATACATCAAATCATCCTACTGTTTCATGGCACTATAAAAGAAACCTTTAATTCACATTTCAGCTACATACTTTGAATAATGTTACTCAAGGACGCAAGCTGTATGGCTAGCAAATCTTCTTCATTTCAAGTATTCTGAAACTTTTAATGAGCTTTTATCACAGAGATTAGGATTTATATTTGCTATAATCCACATAAACTTTAGTTTTGGTAAATTTGTTTCACAATTTTAATGGCAACAACCCATGCTACACATGTCTTTACAGAGGCTCTATCAGAAGGACTACCATCAGAGCAAGACCAAGATCCACCTCCCGCCTGACGTCATTGCTAACCAGGTAGCTAAGCGGTGCCAGGATATGCTGAGCAATGTCCTCTACCGCACCTACCTGCACCAGTGGACTTGCCATCCTGAACAAGAGGATGCCATTCGTGCCCGCAAGACCAATGAGATTCTCAGTGATGTAGGTCCTTTTTCACATTTTGCACATCTGTTGCTTGTACTTGATTGTTGTGCAATGTCCTGTGGCAAACGACTGGACAAACTCATGTCACATCAGCTGCAAGCAAAAGATTTTAGAAAAATACAAATGTTTTTTCCATTGTTGAACATACAATTTTGCGCTTTTTGCGTTTACTAGGTGTTCTACAAGGATGACCTGAACTGGATGAAGGGTATCGGTTGCTATGTCTGGGACACACCAGAGATCATTCGTGCCAAGAAGTCCTACGAGCTGCAGAGTGACGTGAGTAACAACATGGAAGATCACAGGACACCTTTAAAACTGTTATTCACAGTTTGCTGTTTACTGAGACAAGATTCTATTTTTAGAGCCACCATAGCTCTCAGAAAATAATTTAATGTTTTAGTTGTGGAACTGTGTAATTTACCCATGTAAATTTGTCTCTCATAGCGTAAATACAGAGAGGATGCCAAGAAAGAATTCAACAACTACTCCATTGTGACAGACACCCCAGTTTATGTGACTGCTGTTCTGGGTCACACCTGGGCCAGTGAGGTGAGTGAGCTGGACTTTTAGAACATATGCATTATTAAGTCAAAAATGCCCTCTTCCAATTGAATGCATTAATTAAACAATTTTCATTGACAGCTCAACTACAGGGAAGCTTATCACAAGGAGAAGCACCTGTATACCACTTGTCTGGATACCTACGACTATGCCAGATGCCACAACTTCAAATACTTCTTCAGCAACGTAAGTGAAGCAAATCAAAAAAAATCTGTCTTTCAGACGATAACAAGAATTAAATAAAAGAATCAGCTTTGTTAACTGTGTGTTTAGATGCCTCAGAATGTTGAAAATGTTGTTTTCTGTTAACAGAAAAACTACACTTCCGCCTGGGACAAAATCAAAGCCAAGAGCTACCAGATTCCACATGATTCACATGCCTTGCAACATGCCAAACAGCAAAAGATCATTCTCAGCAACGTGAGTTCAGCTTTGATTTCTGTTCCTTGTTCCTCGTTCCTTTATACATGACTGTTGACCATTAAGAAACTATATAAATTGTCTTGCTCCTTTAGGTGAAGTACAAGGAGGATTATGAGAAGTTCAAATCCCTCTACAGTCTGCCCAAGTCTCTTGAGGACGATCCCGCCACTGCTCGCTGCGTCAAATCCGGAAAGCTGGTCCTAGACGTAAGTTAAATTTCATTTGCCATTTTATCTTCTACATCTGCATCTACATTTTTTAAATGAGGAAGTCAGGAGCGGCACTTTAAGATTAGCTCTGTTTTAACAAACAAGCAGCTAAAACACATCCGGCTGTGTACATTTTTATGTGCATACATAATGCAAGAACTGAAAGAACCACCCTTTGTCCATCTGTATAGCGTCTGTACAAGGAGAACTATGAGAAGACCAAGGCCAAGAATCATATCCCTCCAGACATGCTGGAAATCCTGTCTGCTCGCAACACCCAGTCCACCGTCAGTGGAATAAACTACCGCAAGTACCTGCATCAGTGGATTTGCCTACCTGACATGCAGATGTATGTCCAAGCACGCAAAGTCAACGAGCAACTCAGTGACGTGAGTAACTGCCCTCAGCTTGATATTCTGTTTGTTACTGCATAGCCACAGTAGCTACATATACAAAATTACAAACACATTCTTATTATATTTTTGCTGGTTAGATTATTTTTGATGATGTATCTTCTTTTTACTTTGCTTTTTTAACCTTAGCACCTTATAGACTGCAAGATAATTTTGTATTTTAAAGTGATAACCAGTTTCCAAAAATACATTGAAAATTAATATGCTCTATGACAAATTGTCAGGTTTCAGCTAACTTCATTAGAAACATACTAGCCAAAAGTCTCTTAACGTGTGTGATCTCCCCAGATCTTCTACAAAGATGATCTCAACTGGCTGAAGGGTATCGGCTGTTACGCCTGGGACACACCAGAGATCCTTCGTGTCAAGCATGCTGGTGAACTTCAGAGCGAGGTTAGCCCAGTCAATATATTAATTCATCATTCTGAGTAATTTGGTATAATTTTCAGTTCTGTACATTTTTCTGTTGTCTTAACTTCCCAGCGATGCTGAATGCCACATTCTTGTATTTTCACTCTAGCACAAGTACAGAGCCAAAGGTATTGAGGCTTTCAAGGACTATTCAGTGGTGACGGAGACTCCAGTGTATGAGACAGCCAAGCAGAATGCTCAGAACCTGAGCGATGTAAGTGCCTCTTTAAATTTTCTTAACAGTGTTGACACTATCTGTAATTCATTACAGATCACAAAAAAATGACGACTGTACATCTCATCTTTTTTCTTCTCTTTTTCCAGCTGCATTACCGCTACGATTACAACACCAATGTCAAGGGCACAAACACTGCTCCTGCTGTTACCATTGACACAGAGAGGGCACGCCTGGCTAACTACATCCAGAGTGATGTAAGTTAATATTCCTTAATATTCACTCTACTTGCTTAGGAATTACCATCATAAACAGACAGTGGGTATACTGTAAGAATATGTTCACAAATTCTGGATGTAAGGAACACCCTACACTGTACATACTCTGTTGTTTATGCTATAGTGAGCCGTAATGTGAGATTTTGGGCATATGAGTAATCATTATTTTGCACTGACATCACTGACATAGGTGTAGTGAGCCATGACTGTAATTTTTACAGTTGTTACAGCTGCTGTTACAATACATTTTTCATTTTGTTGTTGGAATTTGTGTGGACCCTACAGTACATGGTAAACATAGTGTACTAGTGGAAAAATAGGAAGTGATTTGGACATTAGATTGGTCTTAAAAGGTTTCCTTCAGGTTTTCCTTCAGGATTTTCAGTATGTGTTTCTATATTTTGCCATATATGTTTGTTGCTGAAATACGTTGTGTCTCACCCTGTTATGTCGTCTTCTCTCAGAACTTGTACAAAGGGGCCAACAAGAACTTAATGCCGACAGGTTACTCCCTGCCACATGACACTCCTCTCATCAAGCAAGTCAAATTGAATAGCATTGTTAGCAGCAATGTAAGTATTTCTTGAATCATCTGGTGGCCTTGTTCTTTTGACAGTAATTTAGCCCTATTGAT
Source organism: Toxotes lorentzi (assembly GCA_037833715.1). NCBI lineage: Eukaryota > Metazoa > Chordata > Actinopteri > Toxotidae > Toxotes > Toxotes lorentzi. Next base: position 4,673,942 of record JBBMJY010000007.1, on the reverse strand, counting down.
AATGTGGTTTGATGTTACTGAATCACATACTTACTTTTATTTGTTCAGGTGAAGTACAAGGAGGCCTACGAAATGATGAAGGCTAAGGCATACTCTCTTCATCCAGAGGGTGTCAACTTTGTCAGTGCAAGGAAAGCTAACAAGATCATCAACGATGTAAGATAACACACTGCTGCTGTTGTTGACCCAGACACATTAGTGTTGGTGGAGATTTACATTAGTACCTTGTGACACTTTTAATGGATGGAGCAAAATCATATGTCGCCTTCTTCCCTTCCGCAGCGTCTGTATCGTGAGCAGTACCAGAAGCAAAAGGACAAGATCCACACAACCTACGACACCCCTGATATCAAACAAGTCAAGATGAACCAGATGCACCTCAGCGACGTATGGAACCATTTTCACTTAATTAACGTCATTCATGCTCCTGTTTTTATTCATGTAGCTTGATGGATTTGTATGTTGTATTTATGCCACATTTTTGTTCCCCTCTTATCGTAGTTGTGCTACAAAGAGAAATACTACAATAGCAGAGGCCAGCTGATCTCTATGCCTATAACACCTGAGCTGATGCACTGCTACCATGTCAATGAGATCACCAGCGAGGTACAGTGAAAACACACATAAGTTTGACACAGACTTTAATTAACTTTAAATCCTATGTGAGAAATTGTTTGATAAAATCATTTTGTGTTTTTAGCTGAAATACAAAGAGGACCTGATGTGGCTGAGAGGTATTGGCTGCTTCTTGTATGACACCCCAGAGATGATCCACGTCCGCAACATCACCAAATTCAGGGTATGTGTTTCCTTTTGGTTGGAATTATATCCATTATATCAGGATCCTTCATTTTCAGTGCATATTCAACTTGCTTACAGAGGCATGTGATTGATTATATGGCCTGTTTTTCACTTTTATAGGTGGGCTATCCAGCGGAGGCCAAAAAGAACCTTGCCAACTTCTCTGTGGTCCTGGACACTCCAGAGTACCAGCGTGTGACTGAGCTCAAGACCCACATGAGCAATGTGAGTTGTTTTACTAAACCTATTTTGTCACATTCTATGAATATCTCCACATAGTCAGTTCTCCAAACAAAAGTAAATGTCTTGGTAGTTAAGCAGCTTTTAAATATTTTTTAATAGTTTTCCGTGTCTTCCAAGGTTTTTTTCTGTAATAAAATAAATGACTTGTGACTTTTCATGCTCCTCTATTTTCAGCTGATCTACAAAGCCCAGAGCAAGGAGGAAATGGCTAAGGTCACCACCACATTGGACTCTGTGGACATCAAGAGAGCCAAATGGGCCCAGCAGCTTACTAACAAAGCAAGTTCTGATGCAGCATCATTCAATGAATGTATTGTTTTACATACATGTATGTTCTTTTTCTGATAATCTAATGATTATTTTTGTCTGTTTCTCTGCAGTGGCAGTACACTGATCTGGCTGCAAAGGAGAGAGCTCATTTTACTCAGGAAGTTGACACTCCAAACATGGGCCATGCTAGAGTAATGAAAGTGGTCTACAGTGATGTAAGTCTCCCGTTCCTCATATCACCATTAATTTGAATTATCCAGCTCCCTTCTGAAACACATTTCTGATGTGTTATATACATTATTTCTTCCCTTAGAACAAGTACAAAGAACAGTATGAGAAGATGAAGTACAGGTACACCGCCATTGCTGATACACCTATCCTGGTCCGTGCCAAGAAAGCCTACCTCCAGTCCAGCGATGTGAGTATGCTCATTCAATAACAGTAATGAACCAAAGAAGGACAGTTTTTCATTTTCGATTACTTTTAGTTTAGTCTTTGATTAAAAATTGGAAATTTGGAGCAGTTATCTGTAAAACTTGCAAAGCTGTTACTCCACGCGAAGAAGTTACTAATTAAACTATGAAAAGCTGGAAAATTTTTGTCTCCCATGTCTCTCACAAACTTTTGACTATTCCACAAATTTTCTACAAATCAGTGCAAAAATGTGCCTTTTGCCAGTTATGTTGACTGATAGAGAGGTGATTCTACAAACACCACTAAACACATATGCATTTGTTTTTGATGAATATGTGGCATGTTTTGTTCTTCATGTCTTCAGCTGCGCTACAAAGAGACCTTTGAGCTTTCCAAGGGCCACTACCGCACAGTCAAGGATGCTCTGGACATCATCTACCACCGCAGAGTCACAGATGACATCAGTGAGGTCAGCAATTAGAAATTAGCTTGTTGATTATTTGTCATGACACTCTGTGCACCTTGATATTTATCACCTTGATACAAAAGCTTGAAGATCATTTTGATATGAGCTCTTTCATCTCTCTTAATGTTTTTCTCTGCATCTTTCTACCTCAGGTTAAATACAGAGAGAAGTACATTAGCTCTCTGGGTACTTGGAAGTCCATCCCCGACCGTCCTGAGTTCTTCTTCAGCAGAATTGTCAATGATAACATCAGCAACGTGAGTACTGTTGACTTGCATTCCAAAATTATGCACACTGTGTTAAATTATTTACCCATAGTAGGCAGAAGGGCATATTGTATCACTGACATACTATGCATTTTTTTTTAATTAAATCCCTTTTGATGTCTTTTTATAGGTCAAGTACAAGGAGGACCTGGATTGGCTGAAGGGCATTGGCTGCTTTGTGTGGGACACACCTGAGCTGGTGCAGGCTGAGAGGAACAAGGCGCTGTACAGTGAGGTGAAGGATTTATTTCGTTCACAATTTAACATTTGTAATAATTTGATTAACCGCTATAACAATGCTTGTGTATTTCATAGTGTAGATAAAATATACTACTTTTGTTGTCTTAAATTCGTATCTTTTTTATAGTTGTATATGCAGGGAGTTCTAACGGAGTGTGATATTTTTCTTCATGTGCCTAATAACAGTTTCATTTCTTGCTAACAGAGACTGTACAAAGCCTCCTTTGAGAAGAACAGAGGCAACTTCAAGTATACCTGTGACACTCCGTTCTTCCAGGCTGCCAAGAATGCTTCCATTCTCATTAATGATGTGAGTCCTTTCATTCTTTAGTCCAATACAGCAAGTGAAATATTGCTTTTTGTAGCAAAAAATGTTAAAACTAGTTTGTTAAATCATATTTGTAAAAAATAGACACTTCAATTGTTGATCATATTTCTCTGTCTCTGTGCATCTCCACTGGACTCTCAGCTTGGAGGTAAAAGTGTGAAGTCATAGTACTATTTTATAATTACCTATAATGTTCGTGGCCTGTTCTTGTTGTGTGTAACCTTAATATCAGGTGTTTAAAGTGTGTCCACTGTTCTTCATATCAACTTGCTTTAACCTTCCTTTGTTCCCTGGAGAAGTCTCATCACATGACAGTGCACATTCTTTCCTGATTTGTCTTTAACTACCTTTTGAAATTCTGAGCAGAGGGTCTACAGAGCTAATTATGAGAAGACCAAGGATAAGTTCACCATAACTACAGATGATCCTAGATACCAACTGGCCAGGGAGAACAGGATGATGAGCCAGGTAAACGCCCTGGTTGTGTTGTACGACTGGCCTGCCTCCTCTACTGCTACCTCCAGTCCGGTCCTCCAGACCTCCGACACTGGTGCATGAGGTCGTCGACAGACCTGCCGGTGGTCGTCTTCGCATGGCTCTGATAGCTCTTCCAACACGATAAATTTCTCTCCCTCTCTGTATCAGTGTATGCTCGTTCTCTCTCTTTCTTTTCGTCCCACACAGGTTGCTGTGAACAGTGCCACTCAAATAGCAGCTGGAAGACTGTCTTGAGTGAGCGGGACTCTCCTTTATCTGTGCCACCAGAAAGACAGCTTAATAACTCACTGATTCACTGATGATTAAATTCGGAATATCTCCAAACCCATGAACAAAAGTGAGAGAAAGCGAGAAGGTGATGATGTCTGTCACTCTGAGGGCACAGATGAGGACAAACAGCTCCTTCGTCACACTCGGATCTCCGGAGCACTTCTCCAGTCTTCCCAGTGTTACTGCTGTTTTTCATCTGTCCTCAACTATGGCATGCTGTGTGTGTATGTTGTGTGTGTGGACAGGCAATGTATAAATCCAGGGCAAAGGATCTGCTAAAGAGTGGCTGCAATGAGCTACTCCGTCCTGACATCCTCACAGCCCTTTACCAGTCCACTGTGAGCAGTAAGGTAAACAGCCACAGAGCGATGAACCATGGTAACTCTGATCCCTGTCCACAAACACGCAGAAATAAGCTCTGCAGTTCTAAGACTTAAAGTCGTAAATGAAAGTCACCAGGTGACTTTGCTCCTCCTAGCTGTTTCTGGACAGGTTCTTTTCAACCCCCCTCCCTCCATTCATCTCACTTTAATTCCTAAAGGGGTTTTAACTTCCACACATTCCACCCTTATCTTCCATGCTTTAATTCCATCATCCACCTATTCACTTGTCTTCATGTCTCATTGATTACCAAACTTTTAACTCATCTTAAAATGCAGTGCAGTGGTTGCCCAGCAGCAGACAGACATATCTAGAGTCATTTATCTTACAGCAAATTGCAGCATTATAGCGTCTACAGAGACAGAAGATATAATTTATCTATACATGAGTCACCAGATATTTGTTAAGGCCCATGTGTAGCTTTTAAATAGTTTTCTTCCTATAAGTTTTTATTTGTAGATAAGTGTTATGTACATAATGTCTTTTCTTTACTATAGTGCCAAAATCAGACATTATTTGAGTTAATTTGCTTTCCCTGTCTTCTCTTGAGTAAACCCCATCTTTATCAAAGCCACTCTGTATATCAACCTCAGATTCAGTGAGCAATATCATATGATGGAGTGCTGGTCACTGTGAACTACGCGTGCACTGCAGACTTCCATGAATGAATAGTGGTAACACGTGTCCTTGTCTTCATTTTCATCTGGAAAATAACTCCTTTGTGTTTGTGCATGTTTCACATAAAGTTTTTCTAAATGCATGGCACCACTTCACTCATTTGATAAAGTGTATTATTATATAGGTTACATGATGCATAGTATTGAAATCATTAATTAACTACTTAATTTAATGGTCAGTTGATTAGGTCTTTGGACTTTTCTCTTTTATTGCCAGAGAACTATCCAAGAAAAACCAGAACAGTAAATGAAATCTAAAATAATTAAATAGTTTTTTACATCTTAGCTGTATTTTAACAGATATTGTACGAAGTCAAACAGTGTGTTCTTCTGAATTGACTTTGAGGACATCATGTAACGCTGAAATGTGACTTTCAGCATCAGGACAATCTTTTCAGCATCTCTTTTCACACATTCATTCACCCTAGTCTTTGTCCTTATTTTTACTGCACAAATTAGAAGCGAGACAAGCTGTCAGGTGACACATGAATAAAATCAAATGATTACAGCAGCAAATTGATTATGAGCGATACTAACTTTCTTCTGTTTACACGCTGTCCTCCTCCATCAGTGGAGGTACAGGGAGCAGTATGAACGTGCCAAGGACAAGTTCACCTCCGTCCTGGAGACTCCTGAGTATGAGACCCACAAACGCAGCAAGAAGATCAGTGATGTAAGTTTTGTGTTTTGTTTTGTTTTGCTTTGGTTTTGTCCCCGCTGCAAACAGTTTTATGTAAAACATTCTACAATGTCTTTATTAATGTGGGATTACTCTGAACTGCCCCTGACTATGTGGTGATTATTACTCTTCAGATCATCTACAAGATGGAGTACAACAAGACCAAGGCCAAGGGATACACCTTGCCTTATGACACGCCATACCAACAGCACATGAAGAAGGTCAAGGAGATCACCAGCACTGTAAGTCCCACTCAGACTGGCTGCACCAAAATATGAAATACATTTTTATGTTTGACGGTGTGTTTTTCATGCATCTTGCAGCTGAAGTACAAAGAGGTGTACGAGAAGAGCAAGGCTCAGATCAACATGGACCCTGAGGCTCATGATATTCGCGCTGCCAAGGAGGCCTACAAGAACATCAGCAATGTAAGTATCTTAGTGACAGTATTTCTATTTATGTTCATCACTGAATAAAGCTGAACTCAACTTACCTGAAAATATTGATTAAACATATGTTTCTCTCTCTTTTTTTTTTCCCATTTTTAGCTTGACTACAAGAAAAAGTATGAAGCCACCAAGAACAAGTGGATCTGGACAACGGACAGACCTGACTTTGTCAATGCTGCCAAGAACTCCTTACAACAGAGTGATGTGAGTCGTTGCTTCTTCTTAATGTGTGTGATTTTAATTTTTAATTTTAACGAAATGCAACAGTATTTTTCTCATTTTTCTCCCATTGTATCACCCACAGGTCGAGTACAAGTATGACAAAGAGATGTTGAAGGGCTGTGTGATACCTGTAGTTGATGACAAGTACACTGTCCTGTGCAAGAAAAATGCTGAAATGGCCAGTGGTGTAAGTTGTCCCCTCTTTATGAGCAACTACAATGAAAGAATTACTTCAGAATGTATTGTTTGAAGTGTGTTTGTTGTTGTGACATGTTGTAAACTAATTTTGTTCATTTCTGCCCTCCAGGTGAAATACAAAGAGAAGTATGAAAAGGAAAAGGGCCACTATGTGCCCGTTATGGACACTCCTCAAATCCTCCATGCCAAGGCTGTGCGAACTCTGGCATCAGAGGTAAAAAATGTTCAGTGGAAAATGAACCAGTTTTTGTATACCTTTGAGGAATCCTTTGATATATTAGAATGAAACAGTTGTTTTTTTGACTACAACAATTTGTGTTCTTCATTTTCTTCCTCAGAGCAAATACAAGGAGGCCAGTAAGAAGGTTATGCAGTCTGGCTCTTTCACTACGCTGTCTGAGACTCGTGACACAGCCCACAGCAAGGAGGTCAACAAGCTTGTCAGCGGGGTACAACTTTCTCACATTTATCTTCTTTGCTTATCTTAAAATCTGCTCATCTATCTCATGATCCAGAAATGTTTTTGTGCTGCTGACCTTGACCTTTCATTCTCTCATTCCAGAAACTGTATAAAGAAAAGTTTGAGAAGGAGAAGGGCAAGTCAGTGTATAACCAGATGATTGTTCCACCTGATATCCAGCACGCCATCGACGTGGCCAAGTCTCAGAGCAGCGTGAGTTATCTCCATATCTGTGCTAAAATAACTTTTTATTATGATGTGCTGATCGGTTTATAGCACTTACTCTGTTCTGTGTGGTCCTCTGCCCAATGCCACAGGTTGCTTACAAGAAGGATGCTAAAGCCAACCTGCATTACACTAGTGTAGTTGACCGTCCTGACATAAAGAAGGCTACCCAGGCTGCCAGACTTATCAGTGAGGTAACTATCGAGTAGATGCAAAAAAGTCTTTGTAGGTCATAGCTTAATGTGTACACATAATAAATACTGTATACACATGCCCTCTTGATGTACTAACCTGTGCATACACATGTCCGTATACCGTATAAATACCGTATGTCCCAAAGAGGAATGTAATGACAAAAAAACCCCCAACACACTGATTCTTGTTTGGTCTTGTCGCCATCAGATCGGCTACCGCGACAAGGCTCGAGAGGAGGCAAGCCGTGGGGGTTCTCTGGCCCACCGCCCAGACATCGCTCTGGCCACTGAGGTGTCCAAGCTGACCAGCCAGGTACACCAAACCATGTCAGCCATCTGTTTCATGAAGCCCTGAATCAGTCATGCAGCTTTCCCACTGACTTCTACAGTCATCACCTCTTAGAAAACGTTTCCCTTATTTATTTTGAGTATGTGACAGCTGGAATCGGTCAGTGGAAGCCATATTACACCAGCAAAGATCAGCTGCCTGGGTGTCATCGTCAGATCAGCTTCCATAAGCTAATATTTGCAGAGTAGTGTTGCTGTGGTAGATGCTTAGCAGCAGCCCTGTAGGGCTAACAATAGAACTAGCAGCTCTTCTATAGTGCTTCCTCTGCCATCTGCATTATAATCTATGCCTTAATCTGTCATTGTGACTCCATGAAAGTAAATTTACATGTGTAACCCTCATCCTTCCGTCTGTCCATCTACACTACTCCTCTTCCTTCATCCTTCTATACTGTACTGTCCTTATTCCTCAGCTCTTTCCTCTCCTCTCTCCTTCCCAAAGTTCCTAGTTTCTGTGTTCTCATCCCTCCATCTCACTGCGCTTTGTAGGTGGAGGCCAAGCCCTCCCTCCATGGAGCTGCTTCCTATGATACCCCCCTGATGCGCCACATTAAGAAAATGAGTGCCGTGACTAGTGATGTAAGAAGGTTCATGCCCTGAAACAGAAGGGCTGCTACTATATGTGTGTCCCCTCTGTCTTTCTGTTCCCTTTGTATCCACCTGTTGAGTGACTGATTAGTTGATATCTGATTTTACTGTGGGATTCACAAATCATAAGGGTGTTTTATGAAAAGATTTGATTCAGCTTGTCAGATGTTACAAAATGAACATTTTGATTTGGCTTTTTGATCTTTTTATTAGCACTGTGTGCACCCTCTCTGCTCTTTGTGTCCCTGACAAGCTCTGGCTCTTTGCTGAGGCATAGACAAGCATTGCATTGCTGCATTAGTTGCACTGGTGCCAATACTGTATGCTAATGAATCTTTTTTATTTGTTATGTTCACATTTTTTATAATGTTCCCACTTTTCTCCAGCGTCACTCAGTCATTGTGTCTGTCTCTGAATGTTAAAATGGAAGGATTTACACGTTTTCTCGAAGGTTGATCTGCTGATTGAAAGAACTGTCGAGTTCGACTGAAACACAACCAGAATCATACTGCCTTACCTCTTCCATATATACTTCATTATATATGAAGTTCATGTTGTGTTTATGTGGATCACAAAATGCTGTATTAGACTCTGTTCACACTTAGCACTAGAATACATCTTGGGTAGTCAGATTAGAGGTTGGTAGCTTTAAACACATGTATGTGCACATAATATACTTAGAGAACAGAAGTGGATTAGATCACTCAAGACACTGGCCAGAATGTAATATTACAGCATAGTGTGGTGTTAACATAAATGTGCAGAGAAAAGCAAACACTGAACTTTAAGTTTGACAGCGACAGCAAACGCAGTCTGGCAGCAGTTTCCAACAGATTAAACCAAATAGGAGCAGCAAAATAAAATCCAATCACAGATCGTCAGTTGAGACGTACTGAGGTGTATTCTAATGTCAAGTGTGAACCACAGTCCACCTTAGCGGGATCCATGCATAAACTTTTTATATCTGGATGCACGACACCAGCATCTGAGGGCGTTTCCACAGCTGACCGGTTTGGTTTGACTGAGAAGAACCATGTTGTGATTGCTTTATTCATGTGGCTTGTCACAATGGCTGTGAATACTGCTAGGCAAACAGCCTAATCCTTATAAGATAATGTGGCCCAACCACAGAATTATGTGATGTGGGTATGTGACACCTTTATGAGATCATGTGGTCATAACAAACTCGTACTTCATTTGACCTTTGCTGATCACCAGAGAAAATGCCTTTGAGTGCACTTAAGTACAACACTGGGGTGAACATTTTCCCCTATGTTTCTCCTTATTTTACTGTATGTAGGGAGAAAGTATGACAGAGCAACAAACCTGTCAAATGAATTATGTTGTTTGTGATAAAAACAGAAAGATGAATTTGAGAATTTAAGATAAAGTCCAAAAATATATGATTTTCTTCTCAAGCCTTGAACCAAAATGCAGATGTGAACATACCCTTAGAGACTTTCTTGCCCTCTGAGACTAATTATCACTATAATTGCTAAATGGGAATTAAAAATAAACTGATGCATGGAAAAATTTATCATTTTTTAGAAGATATACAGTTCGACTGCAGTTGTTTTTCTTGTATAACAAGGGATACAAACTAAAGTCAGGTGTTAATGTTAAGAATGCAGTAAACAGCGTGTCAAAGGCTTTTTTTATCTATAAGAAATCTGAATTACTTATCCCTTTTTATACATTATTTAAAAAAGCATTATGTTCTCCTTTATATGTTTTCAATGTGATGGAGTCATGTCCACTGGTTTTGGTCTCCCCAGAAGTAACCACCTATACTAACTCCTACATATATATTGCATTCTTTTAGGTGAAGTATAAGGAGAAGTTTGACAAGGAGGTGAAAGGAAAGAAACCACAATATGACCTGAAGGAGAGTAAGATTTACAAGACTTTGAAGGATGCCAATGTGCTGGCTAGTGAGGTAGGTGCTCACATAATCTGCATCATTGCACATAATTTCTTACGTTTTAGTGTCATTCATTCATTCTGTCAGCCACTGTCCAGTGGGACAAAATCATAGATGCCTTTTAATTCATGCAATTTCCCCATTGTGGGACTAATAAAGGTGTATCTTAATGTCTCTGCATGCTGTTTGAGTTGAGTTTGAAAGGGTTCAGTAAGGCTAATTTCATGAGTTAGCATAAGGCACCTTCACAGTGCACATGAATTTATTTCATTCACTCCGGATAAATACATACAGGTTTTTTTCCATTTGTCATAAGTTGCTTTCTGACACCATCCACAGGTGAAATACAAGGGTGACCTGAAGAAGATCCACAAGCCTGTGACTGACATGGCCGAGTCTCTGTCGATGCAGCACAGCCTGAGCACCAGCAAGCTGTCCAGCAACGTAAGACACCCTCATGTGTCTGAGCTCAGTGTTTCCGTCACCCCTACGTCATACCACAGTAACACTACACATGCTGCAGATTGTTGACCATCTCATGGATTTATGCACTAAGCTCCATCATCCAAACATCCATTACTCTGTGAACTCATCTGGTGGTGATCCTTACCCACCCCTCTCACCCTTGACCTTTTTGACCTTTGACCCTCCCATACTATCACCTTCTATAACCTCTATCACTTCTTCAGTTTATTTTTTTTCTCCTGTAGTTTATACAAAACTAGTATTTTATTAATAATCACCTTAACCTGTGTGCTTCTCCACTGATTTTAGATCATGTTTCACACAGTTTTTAACCTCCACTTTTCTTCTTCCTATTGTTTTGTCAGTATGTCATATTTTTGACATTGCTAAGAGCTGTTTTCACAGTTATAAAGTCTTTGTTTCTTTCATCAAATGTTTTGTAATGGGTGGGAGTAAACACCAGACAGACGCTCTTTTTCTGATTTGCTGTACTGAGCTGTCTTACTTGACTGGGAATTCCCCCATAGTACTGCTACAAGAAGAAATTTGAGGAGAGTAAGGGTCACTACCATATGATTCCTGACACACCAGAACAACTCCATCTCAAGGAGGCCTCTGAACTTCAAAGCAACGTAAGTGGTACAGGCTGTGGGGGGGTCAGCAAACACGGCACCCTCCCAGAAACACTGCTGTGGGTTTTGACTCTTAACCACTTTTTTGCTTAACAGATGTGTATGTGACATCTACATCTTATTTCCTGCACTTACATGAGGATGTCTACATCAAGTCTGTGTTTGTGTTTGATACATTATGGTTATGAGTTGAGGGCAAACTTTTCAGGTCTGTCTACGTTTACATCAGCATTAGCATGCAACAATAATACACAAATCAATGCAGTCTTGATGCATACTGTGATAGATTAGGCAACACAAACATGTCTCACAATTTTTCTATTTGATTGAGCTGCATATGCGAAAAAATGAAAACCATTATATCAAGTACTTGTTCAAAACAATTGACATTACATTTCTGTGGGATGTTCCAGGTGAAATACAAGGAGAAATATGAGAAGGAAAGGGGCAAGCCCATGCTGGACTTTGAGACACCCACATATGTGACTGCTAAGGAGGCCCAGCACATGCAGAGCCAGGTAAATATTCTCTCTTTCACCATAAATACAGTACGCTTTCCATTACAGGCCTCTCTCTAAATCCAAAGGCTCTTCAGTGCCTGCTTATGTATTAACTTGTATTGTATTGCCTCTTGTTGTATATTTACGTGCTTCAGCTTGTTGGATGTCAAGTTATTGTTACAGAATGTTTCTTCAGTCTGGAAAAACCTTTTACAGTGCCTTTGATGCCAGTTTATTTAATTAAGACGTTAACGTTTCTTATGACTTGTTGATTAGTTTCCTCTTTTTTAGATCGCAGTATATTGTCTCTCCCACTGTTAGTCCTTTACTATTCTCTGCTTTTAACTAGCTGTGCTTAAAAAAACTGGAAGAAGGCAGTGTGAAATGTGTTAAACTTACCCAGCACCTTGTGTATTGTTCCCTAATAGTGTCTATAGAATAAGTTCCGGCACCTTAATCATCCTCTCATATGCAGGGATGACAAAGGTAAAGTGTCAGAAAAAAAATTATAAGGAGCCTGGATGAAAGATTTCTACAGTATTGATGATTTTATTGATTACCATTATTTCAGCGTTAAACTCCAGGCTCCAAACATAAGAGTTGCTCTCACAGAATAAAAAGCTCCTACACATTCACACGTGCACTCAAATACTCACATTAGGGACTTCAGATCTAGAAATGGGTGTCATTGTAAGCAGAAAGGTGTGAACCAGGATGAGGTAACTGCATTGTGAACCAGCACTGCTTGCATGTGGTTATCTGAGCTCTGTCTGTCCCCCTGTCTTGTCTTTGCGGCCAATAGAAAGACTATAAGAAGGACTTTGAGGAGTACATGAGGGGCAAGAACCTCTCAGGCTTGGAGGTCACCCCTGCCATGATACATGTCAGACACGCCACCAAAATAGCCAGTGAGGTAACTAAAGGACAATTTATCCCTGACAGCTTCCCCTATTTACCTTTCCCATGCTCTATAATCATACTAAGACTACATCACAACCACAGTCCCCCTTTTTTTACACTATTATTTTTTAATCCTTCGAGTGTTTCCTTCCCTCCTGTCGGTCCATCCATACAGTTTAGTTTGAATTCTTTTGCATGATTCAGTACACAGCCCTAAACTATTAATGATGCAACATTTATCCATCTTTCTTGTCTGTACCCACTGTGTGATTTGTTGTAAAGTAGTTGGCGTTGTTTGTTTGTATTTATATCTGTATCCACTGACATTGGATTCCTAATTTCACAGTCAACCCTTCACCTAGCAGACGACCACGAACAGCTTTATTTTTAAAATTCTGCATGTATGCATGTAACAATCTGAATAATGCAGCGATGTTTTTTTAAGGTGAAAACTGACTTGAATTGTTTTCTTGTGTTTTTGTTTCCATAAATGATAAATTACGGTTCACCTTGTCTTTTATCAGGATCCTTGCCAAAGTCACCAATGTCTCCCCTCTCTCTGTGAAAATGTGACTGTAACAGTCTTCACTTCACTTAAATAGCAATACAATAGACCTAAACTCGGAGTCTATAACTGCTTAGTTGCTTTTTTGGGGGGAGACTTAGTGACTTTGAGCTCAAAAGGCAAGCAGCAGAGCTTGCCCATTGTACTGTCTGTATGTATGCCTTGGCCTGGCCTGCCTGTGTGCCCTTCTCTGCAGTCTCTCTGTTCTTATTCCATCCTGTAGAAAGAGTACAGGAAGGATCTAGAGGAGGGAGTGAAGGGTAAAGGGCTAACTGTACTGGAGGAAACTCCGGAGCTTTTGAGAGCAAGGAATGCCACTCAAATCCTGTGCGAGGTATGACTGACTGAGAGGAGATGGAGGCATCACACACTCATCTGAGTGACTTCCCACAATCCCGCTCTTGGTGCATCACCTGCTGAATCCTATCCCCTCTTAACTAAGCTTCATCATCTCACTAAAAGGGCAACGGCTGGGTTTGACTCTTAATCTTATCCCTGCTTTATGACAACACTAATTTTCTCCTGTACTCTTTCCTTCACATCTGATACGTATTTCAAAAAGCAACCTCAGATATATTCAGAGCATATTTGGCTTTTAATTTTCTTATAACTCACACATTTACTGCTCATGTAGACAGATAATATCCCACTTGTAATATAGAAGGTGCTAAACAAATCCTGACTGCCGTGGTCCAGATAGCATCAGAGCTGTACACAAAAATCTTTATCTTGAGATCATTTTAATTTAGTCAAAATATGTTCTGGGTGCTTCTGAGGTCGATTTTTGGAGTGCAAGATACCGTAGATGTAGCACTGTCGAGCAGTTAAGATTCTTTGATAAACAAAATTAATAATAGAAAATTGAGAGAAAACATATGTTGAGAATAACTAATGCTTTAACAGTCTATCCTTAACCACTGCTGTTTTATTTTTCAGTTTTGAGTGGAGCTTCACACACAATCTGCTGTCCAATAACCATATTTGTTCCTTTACAAAAAAAAAACCTTCTAACTTTCTTTATTCGCCATTCCCCTAGGACACATGGTTTGCAGCCCCCCTCAATATGAATGAGTAGAAAGCCTGTCACTTACAGTAGTCTGCCAGTCATGTCTGCTTCAAGTGAGTACAGTGTTTTTATGTAATGCTGTGTCACCTGTAACATTTACAGAGAGAGTACAAGAAGGCACTGGAGCAGGAGATCAAGGGCAAGGGAATGTTGGCTTTGGCTACAGACACCCCAGACTTCATGAGGGCCAAGAACGCTACTGACATCCTCAGTCAGGTCTGAATCATTTGCTTTGGGCTGTTGGTGTAATCATACCATGTATGATCCATAGACACGTTAAATCAGAAGCATTTACATCAAGATCAAACTTTGTCCTGGCTGACTTTTTTTTTTTTTTTTTGCTCCTTAGACTAAGTACAAGCAGACCGCTGAGATGGACAGGGCCAGCTACACAACTGTCATCGACACCCCGGACATCATCCACGCTCAGCAGATGAGGAACATTGTCAGCCAGGTAGATTATTGACTTGAACCATATTCCACACTCCTTCCCGTTCGTTTACCTGTGTATCTTCAAACCAAAAAAACAAAAGTCAGTCTTTTAACATTAGTCTCTATTTAAATTGAGATTCCTGCCGATATTATTTTTGTCCAACAGAAAAAGTACAAAGAGGAGGCTGAGAAGACCATGTCTCACTATGTACCAGTCCTGGACACTCCGGAGATGCAGAGAGTCCGTGAGAACCAGAAGAACTTCAGCACTGTAAGTAGTAAATGTAAATGATGAATTACACTGGGTCTTACTGGGGCAGCACGTCACTGTTCTTCAGTATGAAGGCAGAGGTTCTCCAAGTGTCTGCTGGCTCTATGTACGTCTCCATGTCTGCTGTAAAGTATTATCTTTAATACTTTAAACTTTTGTAGTGGAATGTCTTTTGTATGTTTAATTTAACTGAATCCAGTAAAGTGTTTGGTGTCAGTTTTGGTACGTTTTACTAAGGTATATAAGTGAAAATATCTTTCATGCTGATCCTTAGACACGAAGATACAACAAGTTGTGTCTCTTCTGTCTTTCTGTTTTCTTCTCTTTCTTTTCTTTTTTGTTTTACCTCTGAATCATTGTGAAACACTTAAACTGCACTTTTGTTTTTCTCCCTGTAGCTTCAATACCAGATTGACCTTAAAAACATAAAGGGCAAAGTGTCTACTGTAAAGGACACTCCTGAAATGCTCCGAGTTAAAGAGAATACAAAGAATTTCAGCTTGGTATCTATTCCGTGACGTGTTTTTTTTTTTTTTTTAACATTTCTCATAACACAGTTTTTCAAATTTTCCTTGAATTTTTTTTTTTTTAAACTTCCTTTCCTAATCTTTAACAAACCCTGATATGCAGCCCTTCTTTCTTTGGATCAAACAGATATTATTTAACCTTAGACCTTAGATTTAACTTTGTCAAATATGCTGCGTTTTCATTCACACAACTAACCCTTGACAGTTTATTCTATAGATGTTAGTGCAGAGCTTGTGTGTTGTTAAATACTTTGTTCTCTGCACCACGTTGTTGTTCATTTAAATGCTGTTTTATATGTTTGTCACATTCAGTGTGTTTTTGTTGAACAAAAAAATGCACAATTTTGCTCATTAGGTGCAACACAGTTAAATCAAGTGCAGTTTGGAAATTAAATCAAGCTAGTCCTAGTCCCAGTCCTCGTTATCCAAGAGCTACAATCAGACTAACCTCTGGTTGCTGCTTTCATTCCTCATCCATGTAAAGATTCAGTACAAAGAGGATTTGGGAGGAGGAACAGCTTTACCCGAGACCCCTGAGATGGAGAGAGTTAAACGCAACCAGCGGAACATTAGCACGGTACTCCACAGAGTGACCCTGCCCTCCTTCATCTCCTCCTCAACCAGTCTTCCCTACATATTCACTCCTTATCTAGTGTCCTTGAATATAACCTGTGCTGTTGTCACATGTAATCTCTTCAAATGACCATTTTCCACCCAAGTTTTTTCACACAGATGTATTATTTTACTTTTTAGTTTGTTTGCTCCTTTTAACTAACTTAGTATTTTACATAGCCCCTCAAAGCCCCCATTTTTTAAACTTGTGTAAGCATCAAGAAAAAAAAGAAAGCTTGTTTTCATAGAACGTTAAATGGCCAAAAGTATGTGGACATCTCTGTCTACATAGAGTGCCCTACTTATGCAGTACAGTGTGTTTTTGGTCTAGAGCACTTATCCATGGTGTGGGCTAGCCTCTTATTTCCATGTAACGGAAATGTCAATGCCACAGCATGCAATGATATTTATGACAAAGTGGGGCTTCCAACTGCTCTGTAACATTTCGGGGACATGACAGTGTCCCCATGCTCAAAGCTAGGTTCATAAATAAATGATTTGGTGGGGAAGAACTTGAATGGGAGCAAACCCCTGCATCCAAAAGTCTGGACATTGTTATAGCAGCACATTAATGCCCATGGTTCTGAACTGACATTATCAACAAGACAGTACATGGATTTAATTTGTGGGTCAACATCTCCGTCATCTGTGGGGGCTTTGAGGGGTCTGTAGTATCATCCATTTTGAAAACAGATCATGCAAATTTCACAACTTTATGTGTGTATGTTTTTGTTATGGATGGATGGAGATGTCTGCGTGTACAGTACATATTGTGCTTTTTGTTTGTCCCTGTCTTACTCTGTACCTGTGTAACTTATACAATGGGCAGATACAGTACAAGGATTCTGTGGGTCAAGGCACAGCCATACCAGATCTCCCTGAGGTGAAGCGGGTCCGAGAAACCCAGAAGAATATCAGCTTGGTAGATGAACAGACCTCCAGTGACCCATATCTTATCCCCTTACAATCATTCCTCAAAATACCCTCTGACCTCTCCCACTTGTTTTGAAGTCTAGAAAACTTTACGTTCCACGTTTTCATTACCTCCTCCAACCTAACTGTTACATAAATCACTCATTTTTACTAGTCTTGGTTGATGTGAAGTGGGAGTTCTGTAGGATTTTACACCTTCATGATAATTAATTGCATCTAAACCCTAAAGTAATAAAGTAAATGAAGTATCATCCATTTTGAAAACAAATCATGCATATTTCATAATTTACTCCCAACGTACCCAAATAGCACTGAAAAATGTTGTGAAAATCAGTATGAGTAGTAACTTTTTATCATCAGTTGGTGTAAAGTGTGTGTTCTTGTTGTGAATGGATGTATGTCTGTGTGTACAGTACATATTGTGCTTTTTGTTTGTCCCTGTCTTACTCTGTACCTTTCTAACTTACACAATGGGCAGATACAGTACAAGGATTCTGTGGGTCAAGGCACAGCCATACCAGACCTCCCTGAGGTGAAGCGGGTCCGAGAAACCCAGAAGAATATCAGCTTGGTAGATGAACAGACCTGCAGTGACCCTTATCTTATCCCCTTACAGTCATCCCTCAAAATACCCTCTGACCTCTCCCACTTGTTGAAGTCTAGAGAACTTTACCTACCATGCTTTTATTACCGGATTTCCCTCCTCCATCTTAACTAAGCTTCACAAATCACTCCTTTTTAGCAGTCTTGGTTGATGACTTGATATTGGGAGTTTGACAGGTCTTTAGGATTTTTCCCCTTCATGATAATTCACTGCAAACAATTCATTCCAAACCCTGAAGTAATAAACTAAATCAAGTCTCATCCATTTTGAAAACACATCATGCATATTTCACAGTTTTATTTATTTCCAGTGTACCCAACTACCACTGAAACATGTGAAAATCAGTATGAGTAATAACGTTTTATTATCAGTTGTTGTGAAGTGTATGTCATTGTTATGAATGGATGTATGTCTGTGTGTACAGTACATATTGTGCTTTTTGTTTGTCCCTGTCTTACTCTGTACCTGTGTAATTTATGCACTGGGCAGATACAGTACAAGGATTCTGTGGGTCAAGGCACAGCCATACCAGACCTCCCTGAGATGAAGCGGGTCCGAGAAACCCAGAAGAATATCAGCTTGGTAGATGAACTGACCTGCAGTGACCCTTATCTTATCCCCATATAATTATTCCTCAAAATACCCTCTGACCTCTCCCACTTTTCTAAAGATCTACCATAGTTTACCTTCTGTGTTTTCAGTACCGTTGTTCCCTCCTCCATCCTAACTAAGTTCCATAAATCATTCCTTTTCCAGCCATGGTTGCTGACTTTATTTTGAATTCACATTTACCCAAAAACATAAGTTCCCCTCGTTTTTTTTCCTATATCAGTCTGCATTTCCCTGGATTTTTTTATTTTTCTTTTTTCACATTTCCTTCCCTCCTAAATTAAAAACTAATCTTCCTTTCAGTGTGTTACCACCATATTTGACTATTTTGTGCTATCTCATTCAAAGCTCCAGTACAAAGAAGGAGTGGGACAAGGCACATCAATATCAGAGACCCCAGAGATGGAGAGAGTTAAACGCAATCAGCAAAATATTAGCACGGTACTAGACAGAGTGACCCTGTATCCTCCTGTGCTGTACATTCATTTGCCTCTCTCCACGCCCGTCTACCCCACTCTTCATCTCCCTCAAACACATTGCCATAACACTTCTCCTGAGCCATCACCAGTCGTTTAGATGTCTGAACCGTTACTGTTACACTGTCACATCAAACCCATCAAGCCCTGTGGGGTCAGCTAAACTCCACTGTGTCTCTAACATAACCTGCTTCTTCATTTCTCAGGAAAAAAAAAAGTGAAGTGAGTGTTTAATTCTGTTTCATGTCTGCTGTGGTTTTTTTTGTGCTGTGCTGTGTCTTTTTCTGTGTCTTCCTGCAACTGCCTCTGATTGACCTGCTCTTTACCTTTTTCCTCCAATTTCTCTGCACGAAACCCAAACTGTCTGTTGGGTAGATAAAATACAAGGATTCTTTGGGTCAAGGCACAGCTATACCGGACCTTCCTGAGGTGAAGCGGGTCAAACAAACCCAGAGGCACATCAGCTCGGTAGTGGAACAAAACCGAACCACGTGTGCTCCTAACAGTTGAGAGTGGACAGTAGTGCCCATCAGTAATGCCTCTTATAAGCCCGTTTGCTACCTCCCCTCCCCTCTGCCATCATCTCATGCTCTCATCACCTCTTGCTCATCCATCTCCATCCAAGGCACAAACTTCAGTTTCTTGAGCTCCAGCCCTGTAATCATCACCACTTTGACCCTAATGTAGACTCATTTCTTTTTTTTTCCTTTTTGTCCTTTTACTCTTTCAAATCATCTTTAATCCTCAACCATCAACCCTTCAACCTGAGTGAAACCCTCCCCTCTGGCCTGTGAATACAGTATTTTCTAACCTGCAGAACAGCTTTCTT
This sequence comes from Toxotes lorentzi, assembly GCA_037833715.1. NCBI lineage: Eukaryota > Metazoa > Chordata > Actinopteri > Toxotidae > Toxotes > Toxotes lorentzi. The sequence goes on along the minus strand of JBBMJY010000007.1, from coordinate 4,654,383 downwards.
CACATAGAGCCCCTGCGTGCTGCTGACAAGCTAAATCTCCTGCTGAAGCATAAGGAGTGTGTTTATCTCGACATTTGTTCCTACAACACAGATCCTGGCTGTTCGACAGGAGCTACCAGGATGAATCACTCTATAGGACCAATTTCTCAGACTCTTCTTAAATATGTTCCAAAAGGAAAAAAAAACTGAAAGCAAGTCCTGAAGCATAATCCTGAAAATGCTTTCTGTGTATCTTCTCTCCAAGAGGTTAATCCAAGTCTATGAAACCAGTCCTATAGGTGTGTGGTCTGTGTATGGTTCAGAGTGTCTGACTGGCCCCTTGGGGCACTGTGCTTCTGTCCTGTAGGTGTTGTATAAAGACAGTTCAGCCAAGGGAACTCCGGTGGTGTTTACTCCAGAGATGGAGCGAGTCAAAAGGAACCAAGAAAACATTAGCTCGGTACCTTCAGAACCACTTCAAGAACATATTCTACTCAAGAAATGTTCTACTTCAACCCCACGTTAACCCTTTTTCTTTCTAACTGACTTGCCCCCTGGCTCTAGTTAATCATATTAATTGCCCCCACTGTGCTCTCTTTAAATGTGTTTAATACCACCAGCTGTGGTGTGTCTGTGCACATCATCACCGCTAACCTCTCCTGTTGTTGAAACTACTCCATCTTGTTCCCCCGCCGTCCTCCCACTGAAGACTGGGACGTAATCTTGTTTCATTTAATACTTAAACCTTTTAATAAAAATCTCCCTGCTAATTCATTCGTCTGAAACCCCAGCAATCCACAAAGCTCTTTCTGCCAGCAGCTGTGTGTGCCCTCTCACTATTCAGTCTCTCTGCCACACCCTTTGTGCTGTGGATGCTAATGGTTTAAAACATTTCAGACGCTCACTGTGTGTCCTCCGCTCATCCTCTGTCCCGTCCTCACTCTCCACCAGGTGCTGTACTCTGACAGTTTCCGTAGGCAGGTCCAGGGCAAGGCCGCCTTCGTTCTGGACACACCTGAAATGAGGCGCGTCAGGGAGACCCAGCGCATCATTTCTGGAGTAAGATTTTGTGCATGCTTGTTTAATTGTGTTTATTTTCAGTGGTTCAGGACTGGTTCAGGACTGTTAACACTCACTGTCTTGAGACACAGAATGTGTGAATGAAAAGTGAATTTTGAAAATGGATGGCATTCCCATATTTTTTAGTAGTAGTAGTCCTTACATGTATAAATAAACTTGCTGGGATTGTGATTTGTGCCCTTCAGGTGAGATACCACGAGGACTTTGAGAAAAACAAGGGCAGCTTCACTCCCACCACCTCCGACCCTGTGACCGAGCGCGTGAAGAGGAACACCCAGGACTTCAGCGACATCAGCTACCGTGGCATCCAGAGACGTGTGGTGGAGATGGAGAGGAGACGTGCCATGGAGCATGACCAGGAGACCATCACTGGTACAGTTACAAGCATGTCATTAGTTTCACCTGTTGGTGTCTTGGAAGAAAGATATGGACAATTGGAACTGTAAAGAAATGCTGAAAGAAAAGCCAAATCTGCTGACTGACAGGCTTTTTAGATTCAATTCCTAAAGAACTCAATGTTAATTTTTAATATTTTTAAACACAATAGCAAGTTTATATTTTTACAGATACTTTACTCTAAACCTTGAGTGCAATGGTAACACATGAGAGGCACAAACTGGGGAGAGCTTTTATACACAGATTGAGACATAGTTTACAGGTCGAGATGGGTTATTGGGAGTTAGTAATAACTTGGCTGATGCAGTATTTGACTCTGTGCCTTCAGATCTGCGTGTGTGGCGCACAAACCCCGGCTCTGTGTTTGACTATGACCCTGCTGAGGACAACATCCAGTCCAGGAGTCTGCACATGATGTCAGGTCAGATGAGAAGCTCAGAAGGATCACTTCACAGGTCTAAAGAGGAAGATGGAATTTTAGTTATGTTTCGGATTAAGAAGTGTAATTTAGTTCATGTGAGTGGCAGATTTTATGGTAATTTCCCCAGTGAACTTTTTAAAATGCAAGAAGGTAATTCAGTTCCCCACGTGTGCGCACATCCCAAATTATAGCTAGTAATTTCTTTAAGAACAAGAAAAAAGTCCATCTGAATCAAAAAAGAATTACCCATACGTTACCATGACTAGAATTATGTAAATCTAATAATATGACTATTTCACGTTACAAAGGAACAATTTGTGTCTTTCCTCTGACGCTGTTCTGACAGTGCAAGCTCAGCGTCGCAGCAAGGAGCACTCCCGCTCCACCAGTGCTTTGAGCGGCATGGCTGATGAGAAGTCTGAGGTGTCCCAGGACGCTGACCACCACATGTCCCTCTACAGCAACGGCTTCATGGCCTCCTCCACAGGTAATGACTCAGAATCACTACAATAGACTTCAGCGACAAATACAGTATACACCTACACATTACAGTGTAATTGTACCAGCAAACACAGGTCAGACGGTGCCTTATCTGTGGGGTCTTGTGTTTTTCTTTCATCTGCAGGCTACCAGCATGCTAAGACTGTGGAGCTGCAGCAGAGGTCATCATCAGTGGCCACCCAGCAGACTACAGTTTCCTCCATCCCCTCACACCCCTCTACTACTGGAGTTAGTAGCACTGAATCACATTACACACACTCCACAAGACAGTAGGGAAAGCTTAGAGTAATGTGTTTTTGCTGACCTCCAGTGGTTCAGCTTCTCATCTCGCTGCAGTGATGTACATGTGTACACAGAACCCCGTCACTGATGCGTCGCTGCGTCACTGATGCGTCGCTGCGTCACTGATGCGTCGCTGCGTCACTGATGCGTCACTGATGCGTCACTGATGCGTCACTGATGCGTCGCTGCGTCACTGATGACTGTGGTCTGAGGAGTAACTGGTGGTATCTGTTGGGCTTTTTTACCAGCTCATGAGTTCCCTCCTAGCAGCATGACACAGGTAGTTGTGGAGAGGCATGATCTCATGGTGCAAATTGTGTAGCTGTGATTGCAAATCACAGCTACACTGGGCAATCACTGTTCAGGGGATAAAATGGTCAATTAATTAAAGTTCAGTGAAAGAAAACAAAGAAGTCTGACTTCCAGAGTTCTAATTATTCAAGTCTCCTCTCTTGGCATGTTAAAATGACTGAAAGGTAGATTATTGTGGAGGGTTTTTAAAATTTAGAAAAAACATGGTGTGGGTATATTGTGTTATTTCCTGTATCAGCCTTGGGTTAGAAATCCTCCCTGTTGTTTTTCTAAATTTTTCTTATTGTCACCAAATCCTATGAAAACCATTATTATTTTCCAATTTCCCTTCAGCCTCAGGTCCATCAGTTCTCACTGAAGATGTAAACCTTATTTTACTTGTCGCAGCTATTAACTAACTATGTCAGTAGGATCAGTTCATTTCTGGTTTTGGTCTTTTTTTTTGACCATATTAAAAATATATGATTTCACCAACCTTATCCTTTAAACTATCGCACTCACACTGCCTTTAAACACACTGACTCTGACTGGCTTCTCTTTATCCTGTGCAGAAAACCGTGCGTGCCATGTACGACTACGCTGCAGCCGACAGTGACGAGGTGTCCTTCAAGGATGGCGATGTCATTGTCAACGTGCAGTCCATTGATGAGGGGTGGATGTACGGTACTGTGCAGCGCACCGGCAAGACCGGCATGCTGCCAGCCAACTATGTTGAAGCAATTTAAAGACAAAGCCCGCCCACTGTGGGCGAGACACATCCACAGGTCTTCCTGTGATCACAACTGTGGTTTAGTGCAATGAGTAGCTTTTAGTTTGTTGTAGCTCTGTAAGTGTATTTGGGTTGTGTTGTAATTCTTGTTGGTAAGTCTGTTATCATTCATATGCTGCTGCCCCTGTTGCCTGTGGATGTGACATAAGCATCGCGACATGACATATAAATATTTCTGATTATACATACTATGCCTACTATGAATGACAGACTATTTTAGATTGTTCTCACTTGTTCTGACTGTTCTAAGACAGTCTTGGAAAAGCAAGAGTCACTAACACACGTCCTGGCCTGTCATTTTGTAAATTTCAAAAATATTTAATATATAGAAAATCATTTGAAGTATTTTCTCATTAAAAACAATGGACTCAAGTAGTTCCAGTGATGGCTTTAATGGAAGTTCTATGGAGAGAAAAAGGAAATGATTAAAATGACGAAACTTACAAGGAGTCAGTTACCATCTACCTCCTCCACGATTAAACCACTCCTGACGAGTTGTATGAGACAAGCCTCAGTCTTCCCTCCTTTACACTGAAGGCTGGCCACTAGTAGAATGTGTGTTTTGTTTCTTCGGATTATTTAGGTCCTGGGGTAAGGCACGTCCTCTACCTTTAATCAGTAGCTAATAAAGCACACCAAGCTCCTGCAGCACTCTGCCTCCTTCTTCTCATTCTGAGATACATTTCTTGTAATGTTGGTAACTGTGCTAATATCTGTGATCATTTCTCTGTCCATTTGTGGGCATGTGTCTGTTTCTGTGTTTCATGTTTCAAGTCAGAGACTTGGCCGTCAAGCGTTAACATGGTTTTTGCTCAGATGTCTGAATCGCTGCCCACATCTCTGGTGTGGAGCTCAAAGACAGCTTTTTCCACGGTTAGAAAAACAACCGAACCAGTAGGTAGGTGTGATTATGAGTAAGGGTGCCATCTTGCTGTGCCAGAGCCAGAAAAATTAAGACAAAATGGGCACAAAAATGGTGACCAGCAGGTGATGGACACAACTGTTGGAAGTCGTCTTACAAAAAACAACTATGAAATCTGCATATTTATCCTATAGACACGACGAATGTTAAACCTTCCTGGCAACTACCACTGTAGGTTTTGGGTCAGTGATGGGAAGGACAAAATAACAACCTCTCGCAAACAGGAAATAGCTCAGTCAGACTGAATAAAGAACTGAAAACAAAATGTTCAGAATGATTGTCAGACAAGAACAAAAAGAAGTGACGTCTTTATGCAATGTGTTTTAATCGAAACACACTTTTGCCAGTGTTGTCTTTGTTCTGCAACTGTTCTGGATCACTGTAGATTATTTTCCAGTATTCTGAAAAAGTAAAAAAAAAAATTGGGGTGTGGATGTGAAAACATTTGAAGTTAAACAGACAGAAGTTATAAAATCAGTAAAAAAGAAAACTCAGTACATGCTAGATTTGTCCTTAATGCTGCACCGTTGTTTCTAATGATTATTAGTACAGCCTTCTGATAAGGCAGCCTTTATAAAGAGTTTATGACTTATATCATACACTAATACTTTATAGATAAATGGTAGTAGCCTTTATCCTGCTCCAGCAGGACACTTGCCTTTAGTTTATCGGGATACCCACTCCCATGGAATGTTTGACCTCTGACCCTCTGGAAGAGTGAGTGTCTGGATTGTTGTAAAATTGTTTTACTATTAACTAATTTACATTTTTAATAGCAGAATACTCACTAACTTTGGATGTTGGCTTAATATAAAGGTGAAACACATCAATAAAATGAACAGCTTATAACGGATCTGTAAAGGATTAGTAAATGATATATTAACCTTTAATATTAGTAACACGTCATAAACACTTTATAAAGGGGTGCCGCATAAATGAAAGTGGTGACAGATTATTTAATCACAACAGTCTAATCATCATAAAATGACCATGGGCCGTCACGTGGCCTGCTGCTGAGATCTGGAGCTTGAAAACTGTCATTGTGGCTCCAAATATTCTGGTAAAAACTGCTTTCTGTTTCAGTTACAGGCAGAAGTAGATCAGGGCGTCTCAGGCTGTCGTGCTGCCAGGCAGTCAAACCACTGATGTCACAGATGAATTTAAGGCTCTTTAGCTTCTTGGCTGGCTTCAGAATCTGAAGCCGCCATGTTCTGTCACATACTGTCAAATGATACTGATATTCTGGTTTTCTTCATAAGGAGTTTGGCTTTTGTTGTGGCTCAGAGTCCACTGTTCACATTTGAGTCATCTGGTCCCTTGCTGCAGTGTGAGCAAACCTGCCCGCTGGTGATACTGCTTCTCCTTAGCTTCTGCGATTTTCGCAGAGAGAGCTACCGGCTTCTCGAAGAAGTTCACCAGCGCCTGTTCGGTCAGGAGCGACGCCAGGATCTGAGCGTAGCTGACCATCCACTCCTTCTCTGCCCGCGAACTCCCATCACCTTGGCTGGCGTCAGCCCCAGTATCTTCAGCGGCCACCTCTGTGGGCTGTGCTCCTTTCACCTCCTCTCGGCCGCTGACCTCTGACCCTGAGCTTTGGCCGCGGTGGCCAGCCTCGCCGATTTGCAGCACAAGACTGGTGACTGTAGCGATGGCTTGGAAGAGGTCATTCTCCTCCGAGTCGCCGTGAAACATGCTGTAGAGTGTTTTACAGAACTGGATGAACTCCCGCTGTGGAGGAAGAAATGAAGTTGATTTTTCATTAGTAGATTGAGAGAAATCGTACACTTTTCAATCCATGAATCTTCAATCAAAATATCCAAAAAGTCATTTTTTCAAGCAAAAATGGAAAAATATTCTTTGGTTGCCGCTTTTCAATTATAACAATTTGGTGTTTTCTGTATTTGAAAGAATATATCTGAGTTAAGATAAAACAAGTATCACACTAGTATCTAGGAATTTCTGATGGGCCTTTATATTAATAGAAAATAAAAATAATTGTTAACTGCACCAGACTTTAGAGGTGAAATATGGGAAGCGCCACTTAAAGACGAGATTTTACTGAGGTGTACTATCCTGTGTAGTATCAGTACCTGGTTCATGAGCGGCAGAGGTTTCTCCACATCCTTCTCCTTCTCTTTGGCCAGATCCTGCAGCATCTGCTTCAGCTGCTCCTGGTAATCTTTCACTTCACCTTCAACACCTGGAACAACAGTCGCAGTCAGATTTTCTTCAAACAACCGAAAAAATAAAACACAAAATTACAAATTATTTCTTGCACTCACATACATTTTTATCAGCATAGGAAAACACATGATACATTTCTTGTGATCTGTTAATTTGTGTTTTCTTTGACTGTCCTGTGTTGCGTTGAGTTAATTAATCAATAGAAACAGTGTGTTTGGACCCACCAGAGGGCAGATTAACATGGAGGGGTCTGTTGGTGGATAGCAGAGGGCTCTTCATCACAGCAGGGTCATCCTCACTTTCTGTCAGAGCTGCAGACACAAACACACACAGAATAAAGTTAATCACTCGGTTACAGCCCCGACTGCAGCTTGAATGCTCGGAATGACTTTAACTGAATGAACGACCTGGTGGGATGTGAAGACGATACAGCAGGCTTATTTTCTCGTTCAGCTCTTCACAGTACAAAGTGTCTGAAAATGAGGAGACAGAGTTAGCTTCAAGTTCATCGTAACATTTTTCATTTAAACAAATGCCCATTTTATTCTCTGATGATTATATATGTGAGGCAGCAGTAACACAGTGACACACTGGCAGCTTGAACACTCGCTAGCTGCCATTTTAAAACAGAACACTGAGCAGTGTGTTCTTTTTTCAGTGTGTCTCGATTGTTCCCATCTTTCTTCCCTTCTGTCACCTACCCAGCCAGACAGCAAATTCTCTAAAGGTGACCAGGTTGTCGTGGTCCTGGTCTAGAAGGGTGAAGGTGCGGTTGGCCACCGTGTCAGTGTGCTGGTTTGAGCCGCCGGGCCACGGAACCAGCAGCCCATACAGGCTCTTAAACTGGGGCCGGTCCAGCCGGTACTGCCTCTCCATGTAGGAGCGACCAGAGTCCCCGTAATGCCACGCCGCCGCCTCCGCCGCTGCTGCAGAAGCACTATCTCCCCAGTACAGACTGATGAGGTGCTCCGTCTGGAGGGGGAGGAGAGAAAAGAAGAACCAAAGATGGAGGGAAAGATGATTAAAATATGAAACAGCTCAGTTCTCTTCTAAGCCTGAAAGACACAGGTGTCGATTAACTGGAAGAGGGATAAGGACATACCTTGAAGAGGTCATAAACATCGGCCAGGTTCTCTGGAGGGATGGAAACATCTGGAGCCACCAATCTCAGCTGCACAGATACAAACAGAGGGGACAAAGTTGAATACAAAATAAGGTCAAACCATTTAATCCTGATATTATCCTTAAATTTTCTTTTAAGTTCTTTTAAGTAGACATTTAAATTCCCTGTTTGCTCACAGCGTTTTCTTTGGTGGTGTCTTCATGCGCCTGCAGCACTTGGATTCTGTGTCGACAGCGAAGTCTCTCAATCTGCCTCACTGTCAGGTCTCCAAATTTCTGACGGGAGAAAACACAAACAACAGAGAACAATGAAGTGTAAGGTAACAGCAAACTTCTCATCCTCTGTGCCTGTGTAGGGGTTAAAGGGTCAGCCTCAAATGGCATTAAATCTGAGTGCTTCTCACCTCGTAGGATTCATTGATGAGGTCGGTGATGTTTGTGTGTACCACAGCGGGAATATCAGTGTTGCTGCCGCCGCCGCCGCTCTCCTGTGCAGCAGGCGGCGAGGATGGAGGTAAAGACGACTCCTCGCTTCCAACCTGGTCCAGAAAACTGCAAAGCAGAGAGTTCACATCCTGCTACTTCACTGGCTTCAAACATTTCCAAATGTAAAAGCAAGCCTATTCACCCATCCATAAATCAGAATATAAATTGGAATTCATGAATGAATTTGGCACTAAGGTTTTTTGTTTTTCATTCTGAGTTCAACTTTGTATGATTTTGAAAAACGAATCAGATTTTCTTGCCGTCCAACAATAAATACACAAATCTACCTTGTGAGAATCATAAGTGCCTGTCCATCATCAGTGCTGGCGGAGAGCTGAGCAGCGTTGGCCTCCAGCACAGCCAAACCCAGCTGGAAGATAGCTTTGATTCCGTGGAAGAAGAAGCAGTCGACCACACAGACGGCGCTGTGGAAGGGAAGGACGCTGAGGAAGAGGGTGAGGAACCAAGAGAGGGAGACAGAGGAGAGGGAGGAGAGGTCTGGAACATGCTCAGCCAGCTCTGGCAAACGCTCCCTGATCAGCTCCTCAAACACCGACTGGTCCACCTGAGCTCCTGCAGGAGGAAACAATGGAGTCAGACGCATTTTTTCAAGTGCTCCTCTGCAGAACGAATTATCAGTGAAGAAAAGTTCTGACATGTTAAATGTTGTCCAAACACAAGCAGGCATGCAAGAATTTAGTCCGAATTAAATACAGCTTAAAATCTGATTAAAGAATAAGTAAACAAAGTTATTAATCTGACCAGACATGCAATGCCAGTGTCCGCTGCTTGACTGCTCTGCTTTGATAGTTTGCAGGTGTTTGAACTTGTTGTGTTCATGCCTTTGACCACTAGATGGCAGTAGTTGACTATTTAACCACAACCTGACCATAATGTTTTATTTAGACATACAGTGTTAAACATATTCTTTTACTGCAAATGTGCAGTAAAACACACACAAAGAGTATTAACAGACTAAATTCATTGCTGTTTTGGTCTCTTCTGGTTTATGAGTAGGGAAATTGTTAATAATAATAAAATCATAAAATAACTCCAGCATTACTCTTTAAGTGCCTTCTATCATCTATCTCTGCTCTGCGTACATTCGCTGCTGTTTGAAAGATGAAAAAATGGCCCCAAACATTAAAAGGAGGAGGAAATTGTTTCAAATGCACCTTGCATGTCGTAAATAAACAGCTTCACAAATACAGGAAATAAGCCTTTATTTTAGAGATCGAAAATAAGCCTTTGGTGTCTGAGGAGCAACAGCTTAGACATAACAACAACAAAATCTAAAAAAAAAACTGGGGGTAATTTGCCACTAAATGCTCCTGCAAAGCCTGTAACAACTCGTGTGCTTTTAAACAAGGTGCTGTAAGCCGTAACTACGAGTAAACAAAGCTCCCTGACCCCTGACCTCTCACCTATGACTCTGCGGTTGAAGTAGTCGGGCAGCATCCTCTCACAAACAGCCACCAGCAGCCAGAAAGCTTCTTCCTCTTTGGCATACAGCAGCAGCACAGACGCCAGGATGTTCATAGACTGGACAGAGAGAGACGAGAGCGGAGGAAGATTTAAAACACACGAAGATTTAAAAGATCAGAGGCTGTTTAACAACAGCCAAGAAATGCTGAGAAAAGTAGACTTTTACAGTGTGTAATTACAATTAATAAATTGCAATTGCAATAAACTGGTTAAACACATTTGCGTTTAAATGAAGCTCTAAACAAATAAAAATGTAAACATCCTTAAATTTTCCTGTTAATAATTATATTTCTTCATTCTGTCTTTATATGATCGATAAGTAAATTTCAAAATGAAATTGCTGCTATAGACTTACCAGTCTGCTGCTCCTTCCAGTCTTAGTGCTGAGTAAACCCCGCAAATCTATACTGCTGTAATATTTATACAGTGACAATATTATCTCTGCTCTGACCTTTCTGTTCTTATCATTTGGTTCTCACCTGACAGTATCCGATCTTTGGGTTGCGGTGAGCGTAGGCGGTGAGGACGCGCCTGAGCGCAGCGATGCCGGTGGGGTTTTGGAAAGCCGGATGGTCCGGCAGGGAGCGGTGAAGGTCCCTCTCGATCTCCTCTGTGGCGAGGTTGCTATGGCCCATTGACTTCTGCACCAAGCTGGTGTAATAGCCCTGATGAGACTCAAGCTCCGAGGATGCATCTACACAGACAGGTGGAGAGACTGTAAATTAGCAGGTGCTGATTTCCACAGCAGAAAATGGCTTTCTTCCCACAAACACCTTAAAATCAGCCCAATGGCCACTTAGGTAAGGGTCTAGTTAGAAATCCTGTCATTCCAGTTATTTTAATGCCACATCAACATTCCTTCAGTGAAATATGATATGGGCACCAGGAAAATATGCAAATAAGGATACTGATATCATGCAGATAAAGTTTCTTTGTTTGAGTTAGTTTATCTCAGTTTCATGTTGGGGAGTAAAATTTGCCCAAAATTAAGTCCTTTTTATTTATTTCAGGTTGTGTTTCAGTTCCTCCGCAGGTACTGTTTCTCACTTTCAGTTTATGAGAGGGAGCAGCCGCCTCTGTAGCACAGGGAAGTGAGACTGAGCAGAGGAAGCGACAGAAAACCAAAATAAAAGCTGGCAGACTTCGGTTCTGACTGAAAAGGTGCTAAAGAAGAGGAAGTACAGCTCATTTATGTATGTGCTCCTGCACACACACGTCTGTGCTGTTATCTTTGTGAGGACCCTCAAGTGACAAAAGCCGCTATCTGCAGGGGCCAGGAGCAAGGGCCTGGATTTAAGTCCATGCTTCTTGTATCAGTTTTAGTCTAGCTTGTCTGACTGTGTCAGTACAACATAGTGATTTGACTCTTAATTATCAATTCCAACAAATTAACATCAGCCTTGTTGAGCAGTTAGCATTTAATCAATCAAATCACTATTTTATACTTGAGCTGAACTCATTTTATACTCCTACTCTTCACACTCCATCTATAACATTTAGTCCGCCCTATTTACACCCTAAACAGTGTCAAACAGAAACACCACCAGGTATAAAACATTACGAGAGTACCGCACCACAAACTACAGCCTCCAAAAACAGTAGAGTTGAATCAACAGCTGTTTTAACAATATTATCTTCATGGAGGTGGGATTTACTGCAGGACTTTTAGACAGGTGCACTTTTATAAACATTAACTGAATGTAAATGCGAAGCACTTTTTTTTGTCCTTGGGTGTGTCTTTCTGTTGTGTGTGTATCGTCTCTTTCTTTTCATTGTGACATTGAGTTTTATGAATTATGGCACCAGTCCTCGTAAAACTATTCCTCTTAAAACAAAACCCAAGTCCTGACCCTAAAACAGCCTTTTGAAGAGGTAACGACTCATCAAATTACTGCTCTGCACAGAAAAGTCTGCAGAAGCCCTGTAATTTTAACCACTTTGTGCCTTGAGCTTTCAAGCTCTGTCTTACCAGAAAGCGTCATCCACAGCTCCCCTCGCAGAGACTCTGGTATCCCCATGGCAACAAGTCTTTGGATCTTCTCTGTGCGAAACATGTGGACGCCGCGGCCGAACTCTGAGAAATGATCATCCCACAGCCGCTCCTTCACCGGCTCCATGCTCTGACACAAACACACAGATTCGATTGATACTGAATGTGCTGAGGTTTTCAAAAAACCTATCTTCATCAAACCTATCTTCATAGCAAGGTAACAGAAGAGTTAACGGGATTGTGGCTGAATCATAAACGGCACAATTCTGTGACTTGAGTCTATAGTCAAGTCATTAATGACAGAAGATGTGAGTTAAGCTCAAATGTCAGACTCCACTCACCTTGTTGCCATTTGCTCCTGGCTGGTTTTGGTGGAAGGCCGTCATCAGAGCCTCACTGTTGACAGTGTTACGCAGAACCTGTTCCTCAATCTCTTCTTCATCAGAATAACCAGTGTCGTAGTAGAACGTGTAGTAAGGTGTTGGGGAGCGCTGAGGGGGGAATAAAAAAAACTACTAATTTATTTTAACATTAAAAGACTTTGACTTGACTTTGACTTCACACAATGCTTTCCATGATTAGGAGAACCTTCAGGCTCATGTTTAAACAGGTGAATGTTGTGCATATTGTGAATACTGGTGAAACAAATACAGTTGTGAAATGATGTTCCTCTGAGGCAAAATAAGACTGAAGTTTCATTTTTCACAGCGATGCAGTGGGAAAAAAAACTATTTAAAAATACCATCATTAGCATTGCATCCATACTGAAATGGTCAGAGCTAAACAGTACGTACATACTTCCGTGTAGTGACTGGTCGGCTTTAAATTTTGATGAATTTTCACACTACCAGGTCCCTCCTTCGGCCAACCAGAAACCTTTTCGTGAAGTTCCAGAAAACTTGAACGTCACACGTACCAAACTCCTCCTGCCGTCTCTCTTGCCGCGGAACATGGACTGTTTCCAGTGCAGAATTCTGAGTCTGGAGTTCAGGCTCTCCACCAGCTCGTCTCTGTCCTGCAGCTCGATCAGCTGGAAAGCCTTCTTCGTCCGAATGCTCACTATGACGGGGTTGGGAAGCAGGCTGGTGCTCTCCGCTTTTTCTATAGATAACACCTGATGAGAAAATTGAGGAAACGGGGCTTCAGAAGACACAGTCCACATTCTTTATACGCAATAAATCTAAGAAGGCAGTATCATCAATCATATCAATTCCAATACTGTGACAGTTTTCAATTACATGGTGCTGTCATACAATATTGAATTTAAGCTAAAAGTAAAAGAACAACAGGTGATTCATTTATTCATGTCTCTTACTGTTGAACTGACTGGTTAGTTGTTGTTAGTTGTAATTGTAGAATAGCTTTTAAGACGAGAACAACAGAGCAGTGTCACAAAATGAAAATCTACTCTGATATCACTCCAATGTGAATATGGCCAAGTCCTACAGGAAATGTGCAGGAATACAAGAGACAATTGTGGTTAAACAGAGAATGTGAAGGAGCCGAAGGGGAATTATTACTTATTCACAGTAACAGATGATGTGGGAGGAAGTGATTATACTTTTCTAAAGACAATGCTTCAACAGAAAACAGAGGAAATAGAGGATTAAACTGAAGCAGTGGAGGGAAGAAAGTCTGAATGACGCCGTACATTGTTCATGAACAGCTGGCTGCTAATCTCTGCTTTTCACTATGAACTAAGCCAAACTAGAAAATGTACAATTTTAGATTTTTAGTAACGAGCTTCAAATTTACACTTTTATTTTCACATTTAAACGCACCAGTAAATTTGAATTTGGAAGCTACCAGAAACTAAACCCACAGGGTTTGCTCACTGCCTGGCTGACATGTGTCCCTTTCCCTGTGTAATATCTGAACATATAGAGAAGCAAACTAACTGTCTCTTGCATTGCTGCAACAAAAAAATCAGCTTCTGCACTGCAACGTGTTAAGTGTGTGAACGTTATCAACCACATGAAACCAGTGCATGCGTTACACTTTAACCTGCAGCTGGAAGAATAAACACAGACTGTTAAACAGGCTCACCTAAAAATACATGACCATTACAGAAAAGACAGGCTTCCCACAGAAACTCCCAGATAAATGGTCTTGATTAAAGTCGCTCAGGACAAAGAGGCAGACATGTAGCTGTAAAGTCACTGGCTTCATTCAATAACAGGCTGGAAAATCAGACTAGACAAGGAGAAAGACTTTATTCAGTTTCACTCTGGTGGAAAATCTGTGGTAAACAAAGACTGTTGATGTCTTTTCTACTGAATTCGGAGGCAACAGTGGCACATCACGTGTTTATTGGTGCAGTCTAAAGTTGGGAATCACCATTTTTATATTCACCAGCTGTTTGTTCTCAGGTGGCCGTCACTCACTACTAATTATGCCTCGTGAACTGGACCAATAAACCAAAGCTCTTGGCTTCCCTAACAGTTTTCCAAAAACTAAACTCCTTAAAACACTGCACTGTGTTCCTAATAAACTGGCAGAAGCTATGATGCAGGTACTGTACCTCTGAGAGGGGGATGAGCAGGATGCAGTTGCCTTCTTCTCGGCTGGAGAAACACAGATAGGTGTCGGTGGTGTAGAGAGTCCCGGCTGTGTGGCAGCGAGCATGCGGTGTCCACACCGAACAGGAGACCACATCGTGGAGTCTTTCGCCGCGAGGGAGCCGAAACAGAGCCAGGACGTACTCCCTCAACGCCTGTTCCTCTAGGATCCTGGGGAGAAGATGAGGAGGAGGGAGAGTTAGGCAGTAACACAGAGAGAGGTGGAAGTTATGTTCATTAGGAAGCAAAACAAACAGAGCCACGACATATACTTCAGTCACAGTCACACTAACAAATACTAAATATATGTTTAGAGCTGCAAGAAAATGTATGGCTCTCATTCACTTCACTAAAAGCTACACAGATAAATGTTTTACTTCTGGAAACAATTCTCCCTTTTTGTGATCAGGCAGAAAAACGACCTTGGTCAGAGATCAAGGATAATTGTACATTTCTGAGAAATGATTATATGGTTAGATTTGGCTCTTTAATTCACCATACATTAATAGCAACCTTTAGCTAAATAAACAATACAAACAACCTAGTACTTAAGAAGGGGCCATGGAAGGAGCAAACAGTGATGGCATGAGCATATCGGCAGAGTAGTAATGAGAAGTGTCAGGTTATGATATGTTACTTCAGTGAGAAATCATGACATGGCCTAGTTTTTCAGCTGTTGTGGTTGCTAATGTACTACAGCAGTAGGACAGGAAGTAACAGATAAATATAGTGGCTCTTGGCAGAGTTTTACAGCATAGCTGCAGATCCCCCGCCTGTAATTTTCATCTTGAGCAACCGAGACAATTTGCTGCTTCACTAGACAAACTCATGTGATTTGAGGCAAGAGAAGGCAAAGTTAGACAGGCCTCGTTCTCTATCCAAACACTACTCTTCAGCTCTACATATCATCATGTGATTTCATTATGTATATTTTAGTCATTTTTTATGTACAGTTTGTCTTTTGAACGCGTTTCTTGCTTGATAGCTCGTCCATCTGGCACGTAGGCCATTAAACAAACAGATGCTCGTATTGTATTCCAGGGATGTTTGGTCAGCTTATGTGAAAACAAAAAAAATCTATTTTTGGGTTTCACTCCTGTCCCGGAGAGAAATGTATGAGGTAATTCCGTTACCAACTTTGAGGTCTTCATTGTTATTGTAGTTTAACAGGCAACACACAGGCACATTGTGCACATACGGGTGGATAAGGGGGCAGACATGGATTTGTGAGGGGAGTCCTGTCTCGAGGCTGTCATGAGAGGCAGCATACTGTCCTCCTTGACAAGAGGCCAAATGTGGTTTGAGCCCTGAGGAGATGAGTTCAGTTTTAAGCACAGCTATTTTTTTGTTTCCCTCTATTCTGTGACCCAAATGTCCCTCCCTAAAGGAACACCACCCAACACCCAACGCCACTAAGATCAAACGTGTTAATGTTGCTAGGGGTCATGTGCTACGGCCTTCGCAGTCAGTCAGCACAAGCCTCGTTGAGAACGATTTTTAATTCACTTGTTGGATTTTTTCATTAAAAAGTTCTTATTCATTCATCATCCTACAACTGAAACACGACACGAACCTGAATGAAGTCACATGAGCACCTGTTGTTAGGTAAAATGTATTCTGAATTTACCGTTGGATGCAAACGTTTCCTGTGTGATTTATATCAGTTTCACTATATTTCTTTCCATATTTCGTTTTTGTTTTTCTAGTCTGTGTTTGTTACTTCTGTTATTTCAGTTTCCGCACCCTGTCATGCCTGCGTGTTGACTGCCTACTTTCTTTTCTTCTCCACAGTCTGGACTCTCCGGTGGTTTCTGAACCCTTCCCTTCTGTCATTTCTTCGTCCTTTTTTCAGCTTTCATCTCTTGGCTAATGCACGCTCAGACCCTGTCTATTGTAAATACCAGAACACATTTGCTGCTTACAGGAACAAAACAAAAATGCAGAGCTGCCCATTCACACACTTCTGCTGTTTACTTTAAACTTGACTTCCTATTGTGGGTTTGAGGTTTGGACATAGACAAAAATAAGTGACCCTCTGTATTGCAGTGACATTTGAGGAGAAAAGCTGTGAGTACGATGAGCATACAATGTTTTTTGTTGGTTTGTTGCATAGTGCTTTACTGAAAACAGGACATACAATACATGTAAGAACTTCTGATAATAAAAAAGAACAAGACACAGCACATCAGTTTCAATAAAGTGTAACAGAAACTCTTTTAAAAACTACAAGACATAAGAGTTATGTTGCTGGTCAAATCGGATTTGTTTTACTTCTCTCCCCGCTCTCTTTGAACAGCAGATGCTCTTTCATCCAACGGTGCATAAAACTTGGGTTATAATTCAACATTATAATCTTACATTATTTTTAGGTTAGGGAATTCTTAAGCTGCAGGGACTGACTCTTAAGAACTGCTCACCAGATTGAAAAAGCTTTGGAAACCCCCCCGCCCCCGCCCCACACCTTTCCAACATTAGATTAGGGGGAGCTGTGCTCTGTAACTTTCTGAAACCAACACTTCATGCTGTGAATGGCCAGCTGTGCAGAGGTAAGAAAGAAGCCCCGGTCTGAACTTCTCTCTTTAACAGCTGTCAGTTCACCAGAAATATGAACTCAAATGAGCTGAACTACTGTCTCTGCGATAACGCCGTCAGTTCATAACAGATACTGGGACAGGCACTGACCTCTTGGTGATGCGTGTGGGCTGCTGCAGGACTCGGTCTAGCTCCAGGCCTTCGCTGTCCAGCAGCCGCCTGAGGGCAATGTCAGCCAGCTGACCTATGACCCCGAACGCCTCATCCAGGTTGAGGAACATGGAGAACTCCCTCTGCCGCTTCCGTGTGCTGACCCGAATCGCCTCCGTCATCAGGCCGGTGGAGACCCGCTCCAACCGTGTCACATCTGCCCAGGGAATGACAAATTTGACTGCGGAAGAAAGAAGAGAAAAAATGCTTTTTTAAGAAGGACTGCATAGTCGTCAAACTGACTACTTGACCTGTGAACCACCTTAAGGTCACTAGTTGTGACCTCACAACCATCTAGTCACATTGTAAATCAGTAATCCCTGTTCCCTTTGTTTATTTATTAATGTATTTTCATAAACTCAGCAGTAGTTGATCACAGGGATGGAGTGTGTGTACATGCTCCTGTGATCTAGACTGGCAACTGGCTCACTAGCTTACATCTGGTAGGGCTACAAGCAGAACAAACAATCTTTTTCATATGAAGGATAACCTGTGAGGAACAGTGACTTGATTTCTGATTTCTTCAGTAGTCAGGTTAAAAACCAGCAAAGCAACATTTTGCAGACTTCAGCACTTATGGTTTTTCAAAGACCACACTGGCCTGAACCGTGGAGTCCCAGCCGGGCTGTGCATTCCCCTTCAAAAATCCAGCAAGTGGTGCTGAGTTAATTTGTTTACTTTTCTACAGCTAAACTAAGTTTCGTATCAGGCTGGGTCCAAATTCAAATCCAAATGTTCAGAGTCAAGTTCAAGTCCCAAACACTAGTTTCATTGTTCCTCAAGTAAAGTGAAAGCAAACAGTTTGGAACAGCAGAGAAACTGATTATACGTCAGGAGTGGTTTGATTCTTTCACTCATATTTTCTGTGACTCAGAGTTACGCCTGTTATCTGTTGTAACTATTATAAATGACTATACATTAATGGATTATGGGGAATGACTCCCTAACTGACTTCACATTTGGTCATTTGGTTTGAAAATCAGAGCCCTCACTTTGGTGTACAGACCTTCCTTCCCCAGCAGGAAGGAGTAGAAGGCCACGTGGTTAATGCTGAGGTAGAGGAAGCCCTGCCGAGGCACCCGGCCCTTCCAGCAGCAGCAGGAGTAGTACGTCACCAGCTTCTCGGATGACGGGAGGCCAAAGTGCAGCTCGAACTTCAGCAGCGCCTCCCTGAACTTCTCAGGATCCTCCTCCTGGGCAGCCTGGCGGCTCCGGACCTCCTCTGCAATAAGGCCCTACAGAGGAGGGATCTTCATTACGTCACAGCCCTTTACACGGATTTGCATCATCAAAGGCTTCAGAGTTTAGGTTTTCATGTTCATCATCATATAATCCACAGTGAGGCAGATGTTTTACTTTGATCTAACAAAAGCCTCAAATCCTTTTTATATCCACAGGAAAATCTTTGTCAACACGTTTCAAAATCTAAAATCACCCACTGAAGCATCAGCAGGTTTCACACCTTGACTTTTCCTTTGACGAAGCTGGCAACATCCTCTTTGTTCTCAAACACAGACAGAGAGTGAAGCAGATTGTTGACCAGCCAGTCCCAGTGCTTGTTCACCTCCTCTATGGCAGCTCCTGACGGACACAAGGATAAAACAGCTGTGACCCATCTAATGAATGGGTACAGAAAAACACAGAAACCTTCCCAGAGAAACCCAGACAGCAGATGGCAGGGAAAAAAAGCAAACACACAAAAACACCATCTGAGATGAACTGATAAAACAAGTCTTGGAGAAGGAGGCGTGATGGCTCAGCTCACCGCTGGCGATCACCCAGCTGATCTGGGAGCCAGGAACCTGGAGGAGGATGCGGAAGGGCGTGACCCTGGCATTTGAGTCCAGGACCGTGTCCAGTGCTCCCACTAGGAGACCTGCAGAGACCACAAAACACAGAGAGTCAGCCTCTGGATTGAAATGATGTGAACATATCCCAGAGACAGAGCTCAGGCAACAGTAATATTTTTATTGGCTGTGTCCAAAGTCCCTCTCCAGTATATCGTCCACTGTTTGGTGTTTATCTATAACATCTATTCACGGCCTTTCTTTACCATTCATCTTTTTTAACCTTTTATTTATTGAACCTTAATATTGCTCTTATTACCATTTTTTGTTGTTATTATGATGCACCGATGTGGCCACCAGTTCCTCATAGTTCTGAACTACTATCAAATTTTATTCGTTTTTATCTACTTGTAATTGTACAGTTTCTATCTATTAGTAACAGGCATAAGTCGGGCATTAAGTTAATTCAACAAAAGGACAATTATTGTAACTACTGCCCTGATTAAACAGACCATATAATAAAATCTGCCTTAAATCAATGAGACCAGGGTCGGCTGGAATGTTGGCTGCGTAAACAGTAATTCAACATGTCACTACAATGTAAACGTTTCTGTCAACGTACATATTTGCTTTACTCAAAGGCTTAAACACAATACAGAGCCACAGAGGGCACTGACACACAGGCAGCACTGCAGAGAGGAGGGAACAAACCTTATTACAGTTTAAATGAGCCTCATTTAGAAGCAGGAGGACCTCAGTATGTAACCAGGCAGGTAATAAACACCTATCTCTTCAGTGGCCAACTACAACAGTCAATCAGCTCAGCTTTAATACTAAAATTAAAGCAGGCAATCTGTTCAGAAGAAACTCAGCTGTGAGAAACTCCACAGATGTTCTGAAGAGTTCAACTGACCCCCAGGAACCCATAATGTTGGATGAATTCATGCATTTCAATCATCAAGCAAACAGAGAAGCCACAGATCCACACTCAGGTGGAATTAGTTAACAGGTTGAAGCTCCGTCTCCGAGGGCTGCTGTCACACCATGGCTAATCTGCATCATGTGTTTCCAATAACAGCTCTATTGATGGTGCTTTAATTCTTCACTTCCTCTGTGAAAAAAACACAAGCTGTGATGGTCGATATTCTGCCTCGAAAAAATGGAAAGGATCGTACGTAGCTTCACTTGAAAAAGTCCTCCATGAAAAATCACACATTCACCAAGGGTTTCACACCTTGGCAAAACTAACCACCATCAAAGCTTCCTGGCAACCGCACATCTGCATTTTAGGATCCGCTAAAAGGAAAAAGTTTTAAATATTTTACACCGTTCAAGAATTAGCAATAGGTACTCACACTGCTTTGTTTTGAATGAAGACAGAGAAAGAATGCATGACACTGTGGTAAAAAGATGGAAAAACAGCAACAATGAAACATGAATTTAATTCACAAACATTTGAAAGAATAATATACACAATAACCGCAAGGAAAATGTCTTACTTAACTTTCCTCTCATATATTTCTGTATACTGAACTGTGTTTAATGAATAATTACGTACGCATGAAGCTGTGATGCAGCCATGACAGATCTCCTCTGGGAGTCTGCCACTGGCTGTTTCAGTCACTGAGCGTGGGCTTTTTGTGCAGGCATAACTTGTAGTCTTTATTTTACGTCAGTTAGGAATCACTGCAGTCTGCACTTCAGAACCACACACAGACTTTGATTTTTTTTTTTTTTTTAAGTCAAGGCTTAGGACATTGTCTTCGATGTTTTATACAAACCAGCCCCGAGAAAAACTGGTGACTGGTTTTAAGGAACTGGTAAATTGTATGTTTTTCACCCAGCTTTACTGTGAACTGTTGAAGCACTTTGACATTCTGAGGCAGGATTATCAGTCGTACCACAGCTAAGTACTACCCTGCATTTCAATGTTATGACTGTACAAGCTGAGGGCAGTCGGATCTCTGTCTCTGTGATCAGCAGATACTGGAGGCTGTGCTTTACCTCAGCTTCAGGGTCGTCAGCACATGAAAAATACGGTGAAACCACCTCAAGCTGCCAAAAAGAGCCACTAACCCTGAAAGTATTTCATCAGAACACAGGAAACGTTTATGTTTTGTAAGTCAGAATGCTGTTTAATAGGCTGTTCCGCCTTTGGAGAGCATGTTTTTCGTTAATTTTATTTCATGAAAATGCCTCAATCCAGAAGTATTATGGTCTGTGAAAAGTACTACTACAGGTGGAATCTAAGCAGGTGGAGAGGAGTGAAGATAAAATCTCCTCAGGCAGAGACAGCTTGGGCTCTCAGCCAAATGTAAACCACATCTTAGAGTCAGAGTCGACCTGCCTGAAGCTGCGAACTCTGCAGCCTGGCAACACAAAACAATCCGTCTGTCACCACAAAGCCCAGAAGGGGTTTACATGGTAAACGTTCCAGAAGAGAAGGAAAAGGAGAAGGGAGTCGATATGAATCACTGCCTCTCTCTGCTAATGGTCACACTGTGGGGGGAATACTGCTGCAGAGACATAGGTCACAGGGCAACCTTTAGGAGCTTTGGAGAAAAGCAAAACAGAGCTCTGCTAACATCTCCAAGTCTGTAACGTCTGTTTGCTCTTGAATGCATCAAAATGAATAAACTATATGCTTGTGTGTCTTTCTCTTGTCTTGCTTTATGTCAGATTATTAAATTAAGGCCAAATGGTCAAATACAGGCGCATTAAAGATGAGCAAAAAGCTCATTTATGTGTGACTCAGCTTTATAAAGCAAAATGTTTGGTTAGAAATAACAACACAGACTGGTATGAAGGGACTGATCAGCAGCAGATGTTCATCAGCCAAACCCCTCTCAGAGTGATAGGGGCGGGAAAGTGTTTTAACAGCTTTGAGACTGCTCTGAGCTTCTGCTTTTATCTTAACAACTGGAAACTTAAAAAAAAAACGTAGAGAGTATGATCTCTGCTGTGCTCCGTGCGGTTTGCTCTGCCTGTGAGGCACGAATGCCACAAAGTGAAGGTCATTTAATTAGTTAATTTTAAACGACGTGACAACAGGACTTGACCCTTCACCCCTCTTGCTATGGGAACAACGGGAACAAACATATACACAAAGTAAACCCCAGCCAGGAAGTTCCAACTGTTCTATTTTATGAGAAGAGAGCTGGCTGAGTTTCACCACCAGGAAGAAGAAAGAGCATAACAGAGACACTGTATGAGTTGTTTGCCTGGTTTAATGACTTGAAATGTCACTCATCACATAAATTGACTGTACAGTGTGTCAGTAAATCCTGTTGCAGAGATACAAATAACAGAGGGGAAGCGAGACAGAGGAAACAGCAAACAGGCTGAGCTGTAACTCACAGCGGTGGGACTACAGCTGCAGAAAGCACATGGTCAGAAACGTGTATAATAACACAGGGACAGAACTTGTTCTCCACAGTGAAAAATTTTAACCATGACATGGTGACAGAAGCATTTTTTCCCCTTCAACGTTTCATACGACACAATCCCACAACGACAAAACCTGCAATTCTCCTACAGGAAATCACAGTGAGACGCCCGTTTCCCAGACACGGACAGCGTGTAGATTAAAGTCACCTTGTTTGGGGATTGTTAAAAAAAATAAATAAATAAATACATAAATAAATCGCACAAGTGTAAATGAACTTTTTTAATTTACAATTTACTAATTTTAACTGAGTTAGTTAACTATTATAAAACATGTTAGCAAGAATAGTAAGAGACCTATAACTAAATATTACTGAAACTTCCTCCGGACATATTCACGTTAGACAGATATAAATGCTTAGTAGGCCTTTTTCAAATCATTTACAAAGCACTGGTGTCACTGATAACTGTGGCCCCCAGTCTATTCAAGTGTCCCTGTAACACCATTTCATCACACTTTAAGACTTCTTTCTATTCTTGATGCACATCTCAAGTAGATGTGGTAGCGTCAGAAGCCCTGACTCTGCTTCTTGGTTTTGAGACCTGTATGCAACACTTGTCTTTATAGGAAGTGAGAAACTTTTGCTGCAACACAAAGTACTGTTGCAGACTTTTATAGAAATTGTGTTTCTGGTCACGGAGTATCACCCACAGTTGACCCCCACAGTCGAGAACTGGAGCCTGAAAACTGGCTCAAGTTAACCTGCTAAATCGCTGTGAGGTTCATTTCAGTTGCCGTAGTAAGACACACAGACAGTGTGTCTTACTGTGTCTTACTAGGAACCATGTACCTGGAAATACCTGTGAACCCTGTGACTGGAACGCAGGGTTAATAATAATTCCAGGATTTCCCTGAATTTAGGTTCAACAAATCTAGTTAACTCTTCCTTCTTTCTGGGATACATCCTCCCCCTGAACACACCCCCTTGGACTCACCTCCTTGTTACCTGTGTACCTGCCTGCTGTCTCTTCGTGGCCTCCCCTGTGTTGTTCCTGCTGTTGTTACTTTGGTTGTTTTCCTGTGATCCTGACAGCTGGATTTCACTGGCCTCTACAGTGTTGTCATTGTTTACCTGTGGTTCTGCCTGTTCTGGCTGCCTCTCCTTTGCTTGTTTTTGTTGTGTCATTGTTGTTGTTGTTGTTGTTTACCTGTGATCTTGCCTGTCGACTCTCCGTGGCCTCGCCTCCTCTGCAGGAGGAAGAAGTCGTTGCTCCTCTCGGTAACCCAGAGCTTCAAAGCGTTTTTTAGGAGAACTTCCTCCGGGTTCAGCCACATTTCTTCCAGCAGGGAGGGACCGGAGGAAGCCCTCCGCCGTCTCGGTCTCTGCAGCGGCGGTATGTAAAGTTTTCTCTGCCTGTCCTCCGACTCGGCAGCGACCTGGTCGATCCTACAGCGGCGGGTTTTCGGGTTTATCCATGATTTTCCTGCGCTGCCGACAGCTGCAGGTCTCAGACTTCTCGCCTCTCGTCTGCTGCTCACGCCCGATCTGCAGCAGCTGTACACACCAGACGAAGGTCGTCTATTTGAGACGATGAGGCGCTCTGTTGTTGAATTAGTTAACATACCAACTATATACACAAAATGCTAACGATTAGCTCTCAGTAATTGTTTGATAATAAACATAAACGAAACAAAAAAAGTATATTAAATCTGTTTCTGGGACAGACCATCAGAAATCTTCTATTTGGCGTTTCATTTCTGTTCCTCTTGCTTTACCTCTTTTTTGCTTGTTTATTTGTGTTTTTTGTTTTTGTTTTGTTTTACAAGACTATCAGCACAACGTTGGAAAATATAAGATAATGATCACAAACTGAATCAAATAATTAATTAGTTAGTTTACTGAGTAAAGAAGATGAATACATGGTATGATTAAACCCCCAAACTGATTATAGCCTTTATAACTGGATTTATAACAGCACTCACAACAGACTGGAAAAACATCCTGTGTCTTAAACTAAGTGCACATGTTAAAATTATTGTAATTCTTGGGCTCAAAGCAAATTTCTTCATGAATTTAAAGCCCTTATATTTTGGATTTTTAAGATGTAATCTGGTACTTTCTGTGGTGTGTAAAAAAGACACCACATGTTTTACCCTGGGACACAGCAAAATTTTCTTAGAGATGGTCAGATTTTTCTACAAACAAAAATGTTCATTGTCAGAATAATTTGAAAGAAGCTACACCACCACGCAGCTTGGACATAAATCATAAAACATGTACATAAACAAACAATATATATATGTAATGAAAATAATAATAATAATATAACACGATATATTTACTGCAAAAGAACTACAACAAATGTTGCTTTCACCCATTTTCGTCCCTGTTCTTTTGGTTCCTGAAAAACGGGGACGAAGTGAGAGCTCTTCGTTTTATTTTCTTGTTTTCCGCATTTCGCCAACTTTCCCTTCCGCCAGTTCCGGCAGAGAGCCACTAGCCCTCCTGTGATTGGCTGTTGAGCAAACACGGGGTTCAGGTGTTCAGTACGATTATTGTCACACAAAGGTTTTTGTAACTCAGTTCATTCATTAATAAGACACAGATCGTGCTGAAAGCTCCGTGTATCCCGTCATTTCCCGCTGTGTTTTCGTTTTGCCGTTCATTGCTCATGACAACTGAAAGGCAAATTAAACAACATATATTAATAATCACTTGCATTTAACAGTAAAGACCCGTAGTTGACGCTGTGTAATATCCAGGGTGATTTGTATGCGAATGAGTGCAGAATATCATTAGATAAGATCTGCTGAAACCAGATGACCCAAGTGGGGAAAATCCAAATAACACAGCTGATTGTCACTTCGAACAGTTTGCGTTATAAGTAGACCAATGTGGGATTTCCTTACATAAACACAACAATCAGCAAATTTCTAGCTACCTCTTAAAGGATAAGTTCACACTCTTTCAAATCTATCTTAAAACAGCAGTCAGGTGCCGAGATGAACACTGAAACAGGTTTTGCTTGCTGTTATCATTCTTCATTGTCATAGTGGCCCTGAACAGATCCTGCCTCCGCGAAGGTTACCAGGTTCAGTTTTTGTTCAAACTGCTTTACAGAGGTGTTGAATGATGTTTAGTAAACACTCACTGATAGAAAAGGGCTGGACAAAATAATAGGAACCCCTGTCAGTAGGTGGGGGTGTTGTTTTCATGAAGGTGGGATTCCTGACAGGACTGTGGGATTAGACTTACATTTATTTACACGGTAATGGATAGAACCAGTATATTTTACTCTGTCCTGCAAAGCGTTTCAATACATGGCAACTGTTTATTTTTTCAAACTGTTTATTATTATTTTCAAAGGGGGGATGCCCTATAAATAGTGTGTGTGTGTGTGTGTGTGTGTGTGTGTGTGTGTGTGTGTGTGTGTGTGTGTGTGTGTTTGTGTGTGTGCGTGCGCGCGCGCGCGTGTGTCCGTGTGTTACCGCACCTGTTTGGTTTGAGCCACAAATGGAATGCTGCGCTCTCAGTCCTTATATGGTCATATTGAGCCTCAAGAGGAAGTTGGTGTAACTTTTATTATTGTCCTACCTACACAGCATGTGTTCCTCGTCTTTTAAAACTGAAATTACCCACCTGCAGCGTCACATAAAAAGACAAACATACCTGACCTCAGATATACTTAGTCGAAGTGATTTTATTTGAAGCCTGGACGCATTGTGTGCTTATTTGAGAGAGTCGTAGGTTTCTGTTTTCTGCCGGAATCGGTCCGTGTGCGGTCCTTCTGTTTCCGTATCTGGGAGGAGAGCAGCGGTGTGATTTCTGAGAAGACTTCTGTGCCAAAATGCAGGTTGGTACAACTTTATGAGACTTTGAAACGCTGTGGTTTAACGTCGGTGAATGAATCAACGTCGGTTGCTATCGACGTTGTGTATCGAGATGAATTCAGAGCAGAGCAGTGACATTTAGCTAACAGCTGGGCGAATCAACGGTTTAAATGTTAGCTTCAGTATTAGCTAGCCGAGTGCTTAATCCTCCAAACCTGTCCAGGACACACTCACACACGATTAAAAAAAAAACAAAAAAAAAAACGTCGACAAAAAGAATTGATTGAGTGAACGACGCTGAAACGTCCAATTCTCTAATCAAGAGGAAACTTAGTTAATTTACAATAATGTGCCACCGATTCTCCACTTTTTTTGCTCCTCTTACTATTGTGAAAGACTCTTAGACATTACAGTTAGGGCCTTAACTCTGTTGAAAATCCATTTGCAGATTTGTGAAGCTTTTATTCTACTTGTGAAAGAAAAAAAAAGTCGATGTCACTGCTTTTTTCCCCATCTAGACCATATCAGACCAGATCTAGTCAAAAACCATTATACCTAGACTTGTCTGAGATCCACAAGAAATCCACTCAGTTAGTGGTAACATAGGAATATATTGGAGCTCCTTCGCTCTCACTGTCTCTCCTTTATAAAATTAACTCTATCTTACAGAGGAAGTGCCTATGTAAGATGCAGGAACCTTGTTGTGAGATACAAGGTATTTAATTAAAGGGCTCTTTGTCCTGTCTTCATTGATGTTAGTATACGTCTACCTGTAGAGTTGATAAACTTGTGTGGAGATTTTATTGGAACAAATAAAGTAAACACTGACCCTGTTCTGATCTCTGATGAGATTAGTGCTTCACTTTTCTCCTACATCAAAAACCAGCTAAATGAAACCCGGATTAACCGTACTTGTGTTTGTGATTTGTTATTTCTTCAGGACCCTAACGAAGACACAGAGTGGAATGATATCCTGAGGAAGAAAGGCATTCTTCCTCCCAAAGAGACACCTAAAGATGATGAAGAGGAGGAGCTGGCCCTCCAACAGCAGTGTGTTGGTAAGAGAGACAGATAATTTGGCAAATTTTAGCTAATTTGACTCTGCTCAGCTGAGTGTTAGATCATTCTCAGAACATGTAAAAAATTATTGTTTCTCTGAACAGTTAAAACATATGAGAGCATGACACTGGAAGAACTGGATGAGAATGAAGATGAGTTTGGTGAGGAAGATGAGGCTGCCATTGAGATGTACAGGTGAGTGGATGTTATGCAGGTGGAGGATTGATGTACAGAGCAACTCCCAGTAGTAATGCTGGTGTGATGCCAGTAGAGTAGAACGCCAAAAGTAAAAACTACAGAGTTTGGCAAATATCCCAAGCCCAAGATAGTTTGAGACAAAATAAAGCCTTTAATTGTGTTATTATCATGAGTTTCAAGGCAGAATCACTAAACCAGACCAACTTATCAGGCGCGTTGATTGTCCACTTGGGTAAATAACCCGTTAGTTCAAGAGAAGAACTTAATGGAAACTGGGGTCTGATATGTTCGTCAATTCACAGTGACGTATGTATAGATAAAAACTATATTTTAGTTAAAAACTTACTTAACGTTTTCAGATATGAATCTTTGGCTGAAACTCTCACAGACAGACACTCTGAGTTCAGTCTGGCATTATACTGATGTGAGCTGTGCCTCTTTGCAGACAGAAGCGTCTTGCCGAGTGGAAGGCTGCTCAGGTGAAGAATGTGTTCAAGGAGGTGGGAGAAATTTCAGGGCAAGACTACGTCAAGGAGGTCAACAAGGCCGGAGACGGCATCTGGGTGGTGCTGCACCTCTACAAACAGGGGTAGGTCATCCAACCACTTCAAGCACTTGAACAAGAATGAGAAACTCTTGGAGGCTTATAGAAATAGGGCAGAAAATATGTGAGCTGAGTGTTTTCATGCTGTTTTATATGCTGCTGGGAGATCTGGCCCAAATTAAACCATGTAATCTCTTAGAAATGTAAGATTACATATGTCTTGTCTTGGTTAAGATTATTTTTTTGTCCTCTGGCCTCAGATTAGGACTTGTTTATAATCCTTTTCTTTTAAATCAGCATTTTGGATATATATCAATTTTCAGCGGATAATGATAACTGTATGTTGTATATGTAAGGGCTGCTTTATTTGTTACAGCCATTGAAATGTCAGCAGACATAGACACTAGCAAACTAGTGTGGTTTTTTTGTTTGTTTTTTTTAATATCAATGTAGATTGAATATTTTTTGTTTTGACCGTTTTCCAGCATCCCTCTGTGTACCCTTATTAATCAACATCTGAGCACCTTGGCCAGGAAGTTCCCACAGACCAAGTTCCTCAAGTCCATCTCCACCACCTGTATCCCCAACTACCCCGACCGCAACCTGCCCACCATCTTTGTCTATTTTGAGGGGGAGATGAAGGCCCAATTCATCGGTCCCCTGGTGTTTGGGGGCATGAATCTCAAAGTTGAAGGTAGGAGGAAAGTTGCATCACTAAACAGCTGTTGTTTAATTTTCTCCATGGAAAATTTTTGTCAAATACTTTTATTCTCTTTTTTTATTCATCATATTGTTTACTTAAACCTGAACATAGAATAGTCAGTCACATCCTGTTCATTTCGTTTGTAACATGTCTGCTCTCTGTCACAGAGCTGGAGTGGAGGTTATCAGAGGCCGGGGCAGTGAAGACAGACCTAGAGGAAAACCCCAAGAAGCAGATTGAAGACAAGCTAATGTCATCGATCAGATGTTCGCTCCCTACACGAAAGGACAGTGACTCTGAGGACGAGGATTATTAGAAAAAAAAAAAAAAAACCTCGCTCCAAAACCAGACAGACCATGTAGCTGCTACGTGGGAAACACTCAGAGGACATTGAAACATCTGATGATGCTTTGTGCAGAGGCAAATCTCTTTTAAAAGCAAGTACATTTCATATTTTAAGCAGGTAGGTGGCGCTCTTATGCAGGACTCAGTCCTGCTCAAGGGAACTTTGACACTTGGATTGGACAGTCAACCTTGTGTAATTTGAGTAACGTCCACCTCCATCACCTGAATCTTTACAAAAGCATCAAAGACAAATTTAAACTTTTTTTATTATGTTTCATGATAATTTTGTCACAAAATGTACATGTACATTCAAACCTGTCAGATTAAATGTGAGTTCACCTCTATGCCACAATAATCACTGCCCGCTTTTTTCCTAAGTGCTCATTTTTTTGGAATCTGTGTCACTGTTGACTATAAAAGACTTGCTTAAGAGATTTTTTTTTTTTTGAGTGTGTTGTTTGAGTTTTGTGGCACCTCTTTCTTGTGCCAAATTTGTGCTTGGGAACATTTCAGGTTGACTTACACCAACTGACATTTGGAAGCAGGAAGACACATGGCAGGCATGACCATGCAGTTCTATATTTTTTTACATCTATACAATAATTTATTTTCTGTTAACAAAAAGTCACGTTTTTGTCTGAGGAGACATGTCGGAGACACTTTGTGTTGCTCCATCAGTTGATTTTAGATGCGATGACCAGAGGAGAAGCTGTCTGCTGTTCATCTTCTGTTACATCTGATTTCCTTCGTTTGTTTTTTAGATTTTTCTTTTACAGCGTTGCCTCGGGCAGCACTCAAATCTTCTGTTTCATTGGCAAGACAGAAAGAGAGAAAAGTAAGTGTCAGCAGTAAATCGAACCTGGACAGTGCTGTTATTTAACGTGATTCATGCTGGCTCCATCTTAATCACTGTTTCACTACTTCTTTGCTACCTGACTAGGAAGCTTCATGAAAAGGTCAAGTTTTTGTAGGTGGAAGAAAAACAGGCAAAGGTGTTTTTTCTGTGTTTTGTCTGTTGTTCACTCTCCAGTGTGTTACAGGACGAGTAACCGAAGAGAACAGATGAAAGATGTCTGCTACTTAAATTTAGATGATTTTTCTCTGACTTCTCTGTACATTTTGCTTTTTTTCTTGGTAATGAAATAATTCAGCACGTTGAGAAATGGTAAATTCTGGATCATTTTGTCTCCGATGCTGCTTCATTTTAAGCTGTCACTAGCCAAAGAGGTTTGTAGCCAGTGTTCTCAAACAAGCCAAAATAAGCACCTTTAAAAGGAAGCTTCCTGTGTGTAAGGATTGAATTGACACACCAACTTGAAAATTTCAACTTCCTGACTAGAAATGTTGCCTAAATAGTTTCCTTAATGTGCCTGTGCCTAACTTAAACAGTATATTTATCTTTATTTTTCTCACCAAAAGTAGCACCTTCTTTCTCCTCTGGGAAAGCTTGGGCAAAAGTCGCATCAGAGGGTGAACTGAGTGAGACTGGAGGAGGAAAGAGAAGAGTTATCTTAATGATAACTGCTGTCTGACACGCTGCTCACTCGAGTGAACTGGAGGTGGAGTTTAATCAATTTTGAGGCCATGTTCATTGTGGGTGCTGTTACAATTAGTAAAAGTTTGGTAGACTATAATACTGTAGTAAGTCCAAGGAATCAGTCCAGTGGATGAGAAACTGTCTTTGTTTACTGACCTCTTGCAGTCATGTACTTAGAGTTTCTGGTCAGATCTGTCATCTTACATACTTCTGTTATTAGATGGTTCTGAATTTAAATAATCATTTCACCAGGTTTAACTTATATAAGTCAAGTCATTTAGAACTTCTTTTGTTCTCAGGGGTCAATTCACTGTCAGTGCAGCAGCTGCTATCATTCACACACAGACAGAAGTGAAAGTATTATACTTAAATGGGGGTCATTCATCTTTGAATGGTTTCAAGGAGCATTGTCCGCCTGCTCCAGTGCTCTGAGCTCTCAGGGTGAACCAGCAGCACTCAGATCTTACTCCAACTGATCCAACATTTTAAGACATGATGAATTAAAAAAGATGACTGTGGTTTGTTTGTTCCTCTGCTCACCTCATGCTGTACAGCTCCAACAGAGTTACGCGCTTTGGAGTAATGAAACAGAAACTGAAAGAAAGGAGAAATTCCAAAGTCAGAGAGCTGCTGCTGAAAGATATCAGAAATTGGAAATGAAAAAATAAACACAAGTCGGGAGGAAAACTTACTCTTTTGAAAACATTCTGGACTTGTTCCTGTGGGGAAACATTATTTCAAGTTAGTGTAGAATACAGTGGAGGGACACAACAACAGCAAGTAAATATTATATGTAATAATTCAATAAATCCTTTCTCTAAGAAGGATTGAGGGAACAATTTCTCATTTCCAAAAGCAACTTTCTCCGTTTTATCGCTGCTTTAGCTTCTGTCACTGAAAACACTTAACTTATTTACGTACTCTGAATTTATTTGAGACATTTCTGTTGAGAGCTAAACGGTAGGTGAGTATTTGTTTTGATGTCTGAAGGCTGACATTGATGAGGTTCATGATATCAGTAGCTGAGACGGCAGCCAAAGGGACAACACATGCAGTTTGTCATTTTAAACAGCCTCAGTTTTTCTTTCTACATACAGTCACTGCTTTTTCTGCCAGCATATATCTCTGTACCACACCGCAGTGGCATAAGAGGCCTCTGTGCTGTCTCTCTGACTCCTCTCCAGAATATGAAAAGGAGCCTACATTTTGTGTTAGCTGTTGCATAGAAATCACAAGTTGGCTAATTTACCAAAACCTGCAGCATAACATTTTTATGATCTATTAGGGAAAACTTAGTCCGTAGACTCATAACAGCGCCACCTGTACCTGTGTGACAAGTCCAAACCTGCATTTAGGTTTTGATTTGCAGTTTCAAAAATGGATTTTTACCTAAGAAATCCCTTCTTCTTAAAACATAGAATTAGTTCTTTAGTTCTTCACAGTTACTTTAGTGATCAGGTACATTTATCAGAAATGTTAAAAATACTGTATATCACATATATTATTATGTACATTTAACATCTCTGCTCTTCACCTACCTCATTCTGGTCTCTCCACAGAACGTCACTCAAATCATCACTTTGGATGCCGCGCACCTGCAGACAGACAACACGTTTCATTCTGAATTACGGAGTACGGTCAGACCCAGTTTCGTTTCTCTCACACAGATTGTCCTTGAGTGTCCGGACTGAACGCGTGTGCAGATCAGTGGGACCTATGGTTCTTTGGTCCAGTAATACTTTCTTTTGCATATTGTTCTTTAAACAGACCGATGGTGGTGACGATGACATGAGGCTTCACAGCCACAAGATGTTGGTTAACCACAGAGTTAGAAAAGACAGATGCAGTAGAGCTGTTGATTAACAACTAAAGTAAGGACTCTACAACCTCCTCACCTCTTCTGGCTGGCCCTTATATATACTGTTATAACCTCGTATTATAACTTGGTAATGACATTTCTTTGCTTATTCACAATGTGAAAATAATTTATCACCAGGGCTCAAACATGTCTTGTGGAAATGGGACCAGGAGGGAGGGAGACAAAAATAAGCATGCAGTTGTCAGAAAGTTGTAATGATATGAGAATAATTCATTCAAGTGTGGATGGATGTAAAATGAAAAGATAGTTTAATACCTTTCTTAAAGCTATGCCGTCTTCCCACTGGTCATAAGGACTGGCATCTGGATAAAAGACACATAAGGACTTGTGAGTATTTTCATCATACTGGAAAGATTGTTTATTCTAAGGCAGCATCTCAGGTTTTTTTTTAAACACAGATATCATTGCCATTACAATAATAAATAAATTGTACAATAACACTATAGTAATTCTATAGGACTCTAAGATAATAACATTATACTAATTCTATAGGACTCTAAGTGTGTTTGTGGTCTGCAATAGTGATAGTGACTTTATAATGATTTTGTTTTATCTTTATTATCTATTAAAAAAAAAACTTAATACAATCTAATTATAATAATTGACAGGAAATATTTGTTACAGTGACTCAATGATGCAGCCATTCGTGTGAGCAGCTACACATAGACCAGCACCTGCTTCTGCTGCTTGAGATAATGCTGTGCTTTACAGTGATATGTTGGTTCGCTGTAGAGGAGTACGCCCCTGTTTCAACCCTTAAATGGTAACTTTACACCGGCTGAATATGTTGTTTTGACCTCCACTGGCTGAAAGTCTCACCTTGCTGCAGTGAGGTTGATGTGTACTCAGGAAGTGTTCAGTACATCATGAAGCCACTGTTGCTGTGGGTTTAGTCAGATGTGTAGCAGAACGAGTGACCAGGTCAGTGAAATGTTGGTATCAAGTTACTTGGTGCTACTTGGTGATGGAAAGTAACTAAACACATTTACACAAACACAGTGCCTGAGTATAATTTCTTACTCCATTTGAAAGCTACAGTTACTGTTTATTTAGTAGATTCAGATCTTATATACAAAATAAATCATCAGGTTAAAAAATAAAACAAATCTTCATAGACAAAAACAAATTGTGTACTTTCCCTTTTTAAAAATTCTTTAGGTAAATTTTGCTCTCACTTTATCTAACTGAACATATTTTGCATTAATGTATTAACGAAAAGAATTTGAACTCTTCTCTGGCTATGTTTTCTCTAACAAGTCATATTTTATTAAAGGGTTTTATGTCATAGTAGTCATTATATAATTTATCAATACTTAACTGACTGGTCATAATCCATAAATAGGAAGTGGTTTTGGTATCATATGTATGTCCTTTTCCAGGATAACTTGCATTGTCATAGCTCTGTAACTGGTCGAGAAGAGCACCCAGTCTGTCCAGGGGACGGTCGGACCACTTACCCTCTGAAAACACACTGCAGAGCGTTCAGACTAAAATTACTGTTTAGATATAACACCTGCAGACTTGAAGAGTCACTGTAACGTGGGAAACCAGCAACCTTTGACTACTTGAAATTGCTGTACTGTATGGAGAGTGTGGTATGATTTATTTAAATATCATCCTCCATTACAATGATCTATAAACTGTGCAGCTGTTAATCAGTTGCTGATGAATTGATTTCCAGCTTATATCCAGAGGAAAAATGTTCAAAGTGTCCATTGACGGATGAATTAAAGAGCAAGACCATATACACCAACCAGGTATGGTTGAGGAAAGTAGTTTATGACATCTTCCACTTTAACTGAACTTAATTATACTTCATGGTATTTTGTGTCCAACCATCACTATGATAAATTAGAGCTATCATTTTTTTCCTATAGTCAACTGTAACTTTGCATCTTTTGTGCATCCCAGGATTAGCCCATTAGATGTGTTTTAAAAAGCAAATTTCCAGCCAAAAACAAGGAGGGGAAAATCCACATCAAAGGTCCAGTTAGTAATTTTTACAGGCACATTATTTGTGTTATCAGGTGTTTTAAAAGAATTGTTAATCAGTTTAAATATGATCACCCACCTGTTGTGCTCCAACGCCCGAGAAACCAGAATAAACATAAAAGAAAAAGTTGTCGCACAGCTGACAGAGTCATGTCTCTGTGTGTCCTGGCTGCTCTTCCTCGCTGTAGTTGCGCGTTTTTTGGAGAGGCTCTGCCTTTTGGTGCGCACGGGTCGGGTCGGCTCGGCTCGGCTGGGCTCGGCTGGGCTCGGCTCAGCTCGGCTCGTTGATCTCGCCGTGTGGTCTGAACACCGTGCCCTCTGCCCGCCGCAGTTTAAAGGCACACAACTTTGCGCGCTGACAGGCATCCACTCATACGCGGAGGTGACCAATCACCACCACCTCCGTTGCGCAAATCCAACGCACCCTCCACCCCCTCTTTACTCTCTCTCTCCTTCCTTACACACACACGTTCCTGGTAATACTACTGTAGTGGGAATACTGGGCTGACAACTGATGTCACCTGGGCTGTGTGCTGACGTCAGGTTTTACCGTGGATAATATGACTGGAATCTCCTGGAGCTTGAAAGGGAAATGGATGATAATCCTGATGAAAAGCAGCTGATGATGTGCAGTGCAAGTAGTAAATGAGCTGGTGGTTGAGAGGGAACTCCTAGTGATTCTT
Source organism: Toxotes lorentzi (assembly GCA_037833715.1). Taxonomy (NCBI): domain Eukaryota; kingdom Metazoa; phylum Chordata; class Actinopteri; family Toxotidae; genus Toxotes; species Toxotes lorentzi. The sequence continues at coordinate 4,619,211 of JBBMJY010000007.1, read as the reverse complement.
ACCACTAGACTCTCTAGTGGATGAATATGAAATAAGTTGTGCTGTAGTTTAAGAAGGGGGCGACTTTTCAGATGGATTTTAATAAGAACCTACGTACTCTCTGTCCAATGAGATGGATGGTGAAATCTGTCCTTGACCGTTATGCTGTACTTTCTTCTCTGATGACAGGAATGAATGAAAAATCATACTGTGATGCCGGACTGGAAGAACATAGCCTGGTCTGATGAATCTGGATTTCTGCTGAGGCTGCAGATAGCAGGGTCAGAGTTGGCATCAGCAGAATGAATCCATGGGCTAAGATAAGATAAGATAAGATAAGATAAGATAAGATAAGATAAGATAAGATAAGATAAGATAAGATAAGATAAGATAAACCTTTATTAGTCCCACAATGGGGAAATTACGTATGTTACAGCAGCAAAGAAGAAGATACAGTAAGATACAGGCACTCAGAATATTAAGACTTCCTGTGCACAACTCTGAGCAGCCACATCTGCAGTGGGGTTTAATCATCCCAGCTTTTGAGCTCTGTGTGGATGGATGAAAGCGATAAAACCGAAGATATGCTAGCTGTGCTTTAATGCTTGTTTTTGTTTGCCTCTTGGGACAAAAAAATGGTTTCCTCTGGTGCTGCATGTGAGTCAGACAGACTGTTGTTTTATGTAACTGATCAGGTAACAGACCTGTTAGGTTCTGCTCTGATGTTGACACTGTATATTGTTCTGTTCAGGGATTAACTGCTCTGATCTGGTGCACTGGAGACAGAGCTGCATTTAGTCAGACTGGCACTCATGTTAAACCAGGGAATGGCATTTCACTGACGCCTGATATGACACCAAAATCTGACCTTTCCAGAAGAGTGAAGGTGATTCCCTATTGTCACACAGTTTGGGTTAGTGTCAGATGGCTTACTGTCCTACACTTTGGTGTATTTGGTGGAAAATGACTGTGACAATTGCATGCATGTCAATCACCTGTAAATACTAAAATCACCTGTAAAAGATAAAATACCTTTGTGGCCCCGTTTTATTTCACAATGCAAATTTTCTCAAGGATTAAAGAAACATTCTTGTTTCTAACACTTTTTTTTTGTGAAGAAAGGAATAAAAAATTATTTTAAATCTATGTACGGAAAAAATTGACCTTTCATTGAAGCTCATTTACTGTGCATGTATTATGTTTTTCTTTTCTTTAGTGTCAGTTTATCTTGTCTATTTACACCAATCCTTTTATTTTATTATTCATGACTGCAAATAACAAGTAATACTTTCAAATCAACCATATGTGTAAACTAATAAGAGCTATTCAGCAGACCGAACGAACCAGCTTCTCTGTCATGTGGTAGAGATGAAGGAGCAATAAACTCAAAGACAGTTGACTCTTGAATCTTCCCAGTGTGCAGCACATTTGAATATCTGGTAATCACAGTCCATCTTGTGTGATTGCCCTGCATAAAAACAAAGGAAGTAGAATTAATTGAGCCACAGAGAAGCAGCTGAAGAGCTTCTTATTCACTTTTCTTTTTTTGAGAGATGGACATGCTCCATTCCTTGACACTTTCACACCCACACAGTTATAAATCCAAGTGCTCGATGTGGAACATGAAGCATAGTGACTGTCCTGACAGGAACACCACACCACAACATTTGTTGCTCTTTGAAATACTTCAATTTGATTATCAGTTTTACATGGGTATGTTTATTATTTAAAACAAATCAAACTAGGAGATTGTTATTTGTTTAGCCTAAGAATAGCTACGTAGATCTGTCTGTTAGTCTGTTTTATTCCACCACTTTGGAGCAGACTGAAAAAATCTTAATTATTGGATGGATTGTTATGATATTTGGTACATGTGCCCCGCAGGATTAATTGTAATAACTTCATCATCAGGTCATAATTTTAAAATGTTAAGATGGTGAACATTGAGAACATTATACCTGCTAAATGCCAATATGATAATGTTGTTATTGTGAGCATGTTACCTCACAGAGTTCCTATCACAGCTGTCAACTCTCAGTCTGTTTCAAAGAGACTCAGAGTTTTAGCTTTCAGGTAAATGTATGATCTGTGATGTAAATGTAGTAATAATACTTGAAAGGCTCGTGTTGACCTCATTCTTCTGTAGTGTGAGCTGCAATTAGGCTGCTGCCAAAAAGCTCATTTAATGTGAAACAGGCAGAGTCATGGGTTGTCTACAAACCACCTGGTGTAATTTTGCATTAGATGAGTTACCACCCAAAACGATGTAGGCTATTTAACGAGAAGCATCAGCCTTAGGCTGTCTTTAACAGGGTTTTTCTTGATTAACCTTGCTTCTTAATTAATCCTGTCTAATGGTCTTAACGTGATTCAACAGGTGGTACTAAAACGGTTAAAGAAATGCTTCTGAAACTGCTCTTCCCCTTGATCCATAACAAAACTGCTGCCTCTCCATTTTCATAATGTGACTTTTATTTCTTCAGGCGTGATCAACAGTAGTGCTGTGTCTTACTGCTGCTCTGGAAAAAAAAGGACATTTAGTGATCAGTGAAGCTCCCAGGTTCAATTCTCACAGCTTCTACTGTCACACATGTCTTTGTGTTTGTGTGAACAGCGAAGTGTTTCATTAAGTCCAACAGAGGCGCTCATAGATTTCACCCTGTCAAAGAGACTCAGACAAGAAGGCCACATTTTCACCAGAGGCCTTCATGCTCACTCCTGAACTGCCAGTTATATGGCATTTTTTTTGGATGAGTGTTGTATGTCTCTTCCAGGATTTAACTGCCAACGGCAAAAACACTTGCAGGTGTACAGTGCAATGGACCTTTTTGGGTACCCAAATAAAGAAAGGAAAGAAATGTTTTGAAGGCTAGAACTGATTGGGTGTGGCGTCATCATCTGTCCAGACAATCTATGTCTGGAAACAGGGCTTACATTGTGGTCGCGTTTGCCATTTTCTGTTTGGGTGGGTGGGTGGTGCTGGTGGGGGTATTTTTCCCTAAGCAATCTGTTAGAATCATTATAATAAAGTTATCCCTTATTTGCTTTATTCTTGTTATGTTATAGTTTATTACTTAATGTTTCATATTATTTGTTGAAGCTTAATGCTTGTGATGCTTAATGTGTGGGCTTGCACCCCTGCTGTTAAAGGTCAACAGGAAAGCAGGGCTGTGAGGAATGTTAGAGAGTGACATTGATAAGATCAAGGCTGCAGATAAGGACATGGGAAAGTACTCCTTTTGTACCTGTCTTGTACCAACTGTGACAGGATGTGTTATGTGCGAGACAAGCTAGTAAATCTTTGAAGACATACATACACATACCATTATGTGATTTATATTCTCGTGTATGGAACTTGTTATCTTGTGTTTCCCCCTCCCCTTATGGGACCTCCTAATTCTAATAAAAGCAGGTTGGCGGAAGGTGTGTTTCAGAACGTGTTGGAGATTTGTAACTGAGCACATCTCTCCGTTCTCCTTGCAAGTAAAACTTAAGCTGTTGTCTTTGCCTCATTTATTTCTTTTGTGTTTTAGGTTATTCGAACCTAACAAATATGCTGTAGCTGAGCAGCTTGTTAGCCGCTTTAGCCAGCCTGCACAGAATGATGTTGACAGTGCACTTTTCCATGATGAATCTTTGTGTGGTAGATCACCTGTTTTTGTTTTTTCAAAAGACAAAACAAAGATTTCCATTTCATCACAATCAAAGTGTTGAATATGAAATAAAGAAATCAAGATAAAATAAATAAATGTTGGCCTTTATTACAAGCCCTCAGCACAAGTCAAGGTGCATGTGACTCTTAACAACATTTGGAAAGAAGCACAGCTATTAACATTTGATCGGGGCATCAGGATTCCTAAACAGCTGTGTGCTGAATGATAGAGGATGATTCCCACATTCTTTCGCATTGTCCAGTGCTGCAGGGATCCTGGCAAAACATAAAAGAGGAGGTAAAATAATAGTGAGTGTTGATTTCCCACGTGATCCAGTGTATTTTATACTTGAGGAAGTTTTTTAAGGATGTAAACGGAGACTAAGATATAGCTCATACATAGTTTTAATGATTGCCAGAGAAATGCTAAACATGAACAGTGTAAAAAAAAAATGAGTATATGAGAGCACAGTGCTGCAAATTAAGATGTAGACTTTTCTATAAATATGGACCCCATTGACATTGTACCCGAGATTATGAATGCTCATACAATAGGACGGGAGTTTATTTTGTTTGAAATGACTTGTTAACTGAGCAGTTGCATCTTAACTTATGAAGTAATCAATTAATCAACTAATCATTGCACCTCTAAATTTATTATATTATGCTTTTACAAACATCTGAAAACCATACAGAGTCTGAACCTTCCATAAATAAAGAGGCAAAACTTTATTCACTTTTGAACAGGAAATTTATTAAGTGATTATTTTACAAACCAGTTTTATTAAGTTTGAGGACAAAAAATAACTCAAATATTAAATGTCAAACAAAACTTTCAGTGTTGATTTGTCGTTGAAATTTCTGCAGGTGATGTTGCTCTTGTGTTGATCTCTGGGTGATGACAAGGTGATCTTTCCTTCACAACTCACTGCAAAAAGATTGCACAGGGATTAAATTGTGTTAAATGTGTCACTCATATTAACAGGAATTCTTTATTTTCTGGAACTCAGACTATAACAATATTGAGAAATGACTTCTTCTTATTAAATTCCTAAATTTCCTGACGTTAGGTGTTTACTCCATCATAACCCAAAAATGCTGATGCGCGCAGAGAATAATACAATTTTAAAAAAGTTGTTCTAACACCAAGCATACTGTCACAAGAAAGAAATCATTTCAGGTACACAAAGCTGAGGAAAGCAGGCAGATAATGCTTCGACCAGCTTGTATCACACTCACCAGGTAGGGAAGTCTTGTGCAGAAAATGAGGCCATGTACTCCTGCATTATTTCCTCTGATAAGCCCATGGTGTCTCTGAACGGGACGAGTTTGTCACATGCTCCGCACACCTTGTCCGCCATGCCGTCACTCACAGTCACAATGATCTCCTGGGTGTCGCTGTAAAACAGCTTGAAGCGTGACATCTGCTCGATGACTATGGTTTTCTCACTGAGTGTCACAGAGATATTATTTCTGGGCAGGCTGGGGAGAGTCACCTTTTTACCATTGACCTGTAAATGGCATCAGAGCAAAACTTTATTGTTTAATGTGAGGTTAAGTTCCAAATACTATGCAGATCTTGTATAGTTCATAAAATATGGAACATTTGCAACAATTTGGGAAATACAATCATTTGCTTTCTTACAGGGAGTTTGATGAGAAGATTAATTATCTTTTGTCTCAGTATGTTTAATTTGATTTTCATATTTTTTTGGTCAGAGCCAGGCTAGCTTTCTCCCTCCCTCTATTTTCACACTAAGATAAGCAAATCGTCTCCTGCCTCCATCTTCATGCATGAAGTATTTCCCAAAATGTTGAACTGCTCCTTTAAAAACACCCACCCAGGTCTCCTGTTTGTCAGTAACTGTGATGCTCAGGTCATTAAAGTAGATGTACATAGCAACAACGTTCTTCACACCGGACAGACTGCATTCTTGGAGCTTGGCCACAACCCTGAACCAGTCAGCAGCTGATTGGTCACAGTGTGTGATGATCTCATAAGCTCCCATGACAGAGATAGTGCCGGTAATGTCACTGAAAAGAGTAATGGATCCTCCTGTCTCCATCCGACACTGTTTGGGATGGCAGCTAAGGATACCGTTCTTGAGCTGGCAGTTCTCTGTAGCACTGCATGAAAAGTCCTCACACTGCACCTCACCAGATGCTGTACAGTTGCAGCGCTGGTGGCAGTTGTCAGATAGCACAGACTCACCAATCTAAAGAGAAGAGTAAGCAATTAACAGTTTATTAGCCTGAGCATAGTACAACATCATATTATTGAATATTTTTCTTCTTCTTTCTTTTTCTTAAATGTATTACACAGGTAATGCCTATTAAAAAAAGAGAGAAAGTTTGTGTGTGTGTGTGTGTGTGTGTGTGTGTGTGTGTGTGTGTGTGTGTGTGTGTGTGTTTGTGTGTGTATGTCATTGTTCACACTGATACACTGTATGTAGACCTCTAACAGTGAATGCTAGTAGTGTCATACTGAGGACTGAGGCTACTTCACCTTATAGGTACGTCCATTGTGGTAACAACTGCAATCCTCCGGGGCAACACAGCCTGTCCCATTGAAGTAGTAGCCTTCCTTACAGGCACAGCCCTCCATACAAGTGGTGGGGCAGGTGATGGTGTCAGTGAGACCCGGACAAGGATAGGCACAGGTTTCAGCGCAGATCTGGTATTGACTGTTTTCAGAACACTGAATAGCTATAAAAGAAAGCACATTAAGATGAACTGATGGAACAATAGCATAACACTAAATTGTAGATGAGAAAGGTGCCATGTGGAGCTTTCTTGTAAATGATCACATTCAGTTTTTCTTTCCAAAATGTATTGTGTCATTTAAGTTTTGCTAAGATGATTTTTATTGTTTCAAATCAGGTACTGTTTACTTCCATGCAGTCTTCTTCATTGCCTTTGTTGGCTCATTGCAATGTTTCCTGGAATTACTGCCACCAACTGTCAATCAGCGGAATAGAGTGAAACCACATACAAACAAAATGGGCACCTCCTTGAAAAGACAAGGCATCACAGAGAAACTAATAGCCAAAGATTGCAAAACCATTAACAAGACTTACGGCAAAAATCAGGCGTCCTCCAGTTGTTGATCTTTACTCCAATGGTCTGACAGTCAGTCATGTACGCTGAGATGCTGTGGCAGAGAACGTTTCGGTCTCCCTGAGACATACAGACGTCATAAACACAATCTCTGTAGTAATACTCAGGACTTAGCTGGCCGTGGCATGCAGCAAAGGGACCCTTAGGATTCCTGAGTATTCCACAATCCTTCTCAAAGATTTCCTTTTGAGCGTTGCTACATTTAGGGCACTGGTCGCCTCTGCAGCCATCTTCACAAACCACCCCTGGAGCGGCCACTTTCCAGGCTGCTCCAAAGGTCTTTATGTCGTTGGTCATTTTTCCATCAGGCAGCTCATATTTATCTGTCTTGTTATCAAAACTGCCACACAGACCACACGTTTTGCCCATGTAGCCTCCAGGAACAGTGACTGTGACTTTGTAGATCATGTCATAAGTCACTTTCAGGCCAAAATCAGTTACAATAGCATAGTGAAATCCTTCTTGGAAGACTTCCACTTGTCCATCATTGAGGTTAAGTGGAATGGTTGTCAAGACGCCATTCAGCTGGAGAACACAATTAAAAATATCAGCGGTGTTAAGCTATTATCAACATAAAATCAGGATTAAAATGAATGAAAACAGTAAATTAATTGACCCTCTCTAAACAATTACATACCATGAGTGTTTTAAGTTGGTTCCTTCGGAGGATCAGGGTGTAGCCATACACCTCCACAGCAACAAGCTTGGCCACAGACAAATTTGGCTTGTCTGTCAATGTCCACTTCTCATTCTCCACCACCACAGAGAAATTTTTGAGATGCGAGCCTTCCATGTGGCACAATTTAGCTGCAGTGTAGGTGCAGGTGCCTTGGAAGTCATAGTGATAGTTGTCAAAGTTTTTGTAATGTGGATCGCCTGAGATTGTGCAGGTTGCATTTTCCACTGGTTGACATGATCGAACATTCTTGTTCAATGTACACTTCTCAAATGGCCCACAAGAGTGTGGCTCGCAGAGCACCTACAGTCACAGAGACATTTTTATAGCAATTAAGAAGGTAGGCTTACATGTGGTAAGGAAGTGACACGCCACTGCATATAAAACATACCGTCTCATTGCAGGTGCAATTCAGATGACAATCTGGAGACAGAAAACTCTGTCCCTTCTTATAATATTTGTTTCCGTACATGCATCCACACTGATCAAGAGGCACACACTTTTGTCCACTGAGTAGGAAGCCATCATTGCACACCCATCCTTCCTCACAAGGCCTCTTGCAGCCAGTGGGGGGTAACCCAGTGTCACAGGTTGCATGGCAAACATTGCCACAGTGTTCATAGTGACTGTTGTCAGGATGCATCATCTTAGACTCAGGACAGAAGTCTTCTGTCCTCCACTGGGACACATTCACTCCTCTCTTTTGGCATTCTATGGTGTAACTGCGCAGATGGCTACACCAGGAGCCTTTCTTGCCATTATAAAGGCACACATCATACACACAATTCTTAAAAAATATTTCAGGATTTTTCTCGGCATGGCATTCGCGGAAGGGGCCTGTGGGATTTCGTATTAAACCGCAGAACTCATCAGTCTCATATGCCTCTTTCTGGGTGATGTCACAGCTGGGACAGTCGCTCTGGTTCTTGCAGCCATCAACACAGCCTGGGATCTCAGCAACCCTCCAACTTTTCCCCAGTTCCTCTGCAGACACGGCCGGTATACCATTTTTCAACAGCAGGTCATCTTTTGGGCTGTGATTATAATTGCCACACAGACCACACATTGCATCAGCATATGGACTGGGGACTTTGACATGAACTGTCGAACGCCAGTCATAGGAGACTAGTAGCCCAAAGTCTGTCTTGATCTCAGCAAAGTCACCAATCTGGTAAATTGTGATATTGCTTTTGATTTTGACGGGTAAGTTGGTAATTTCTCCATTTATCTGCAAAACAAAATTGTTTAAGTCACGATGGGACACATTACAAGCAAAAGAGATGAAAAAATAATTTATACTGTAATAAATCTGCTACATTGCCTCTCACCAGGACTGAACCTTTGTGATTTCTTGTTACAACAATGGATTTCCCATAAACTTTGACCTCCACCCACTTTGCACCATTGCCAACTCTTTTGCCGTAGGCGTCATTCTGCACAAAAACTTCAAACTGTTGCAGGGAAGGATCTTTTGAGCAGACCCCAGCCAACTGATATACACAGGTGCCATAGAAGTTGTAATCATGGCCATCAAAGGTCTCAAAGTGAGGGCCACCAGTCATGCTGCATTCAGCATAGACAACTGGGTGGCATCCAATAAGATCATCAACCACCTTGCACTCATACCCCTGCTGACAACCTGGCTTCTCACAATCAACTTTCTTGGTAATTTGGTTGCATGTGCACCTCTCAGCACAGTGGATGTCAGTAAAGAAAGAGGCTCCAGCCTCTATGTAGTGGCCTTTGTACAAGCAGCCACACTGGGCCTTAGGGACACACTCTGTGCCACTAAGCAGGAAGCCTTCATCACAGACACATGTCTCCACACAGCTTTTTTTGCAATTTGTGGAAGCATCTGGATTTTCGCAGGTGGCAGGGCAGGCATTCCCACAGAACTCATAATGGCTGTTCTCTGGGCATGAAGGTGGTGCTATTTCAGACAAAAGTAGAACATATTACCATCACAGAATGAGTTTGAAACTGAAAAGGCAACAGCTGACATCTCAAACTCTTTTCAGTGGAGTTACTCACAGCAATGGGCAAGGTGCCTCCAGTCATGAATTTTGATGCCAGCCCTCTGACAGGCATCAGCGTACACCTGGAGTGTGTTACACAGGAAGTTTTTCATCCCCTCACCCATGCACACATCATACAAACATATTTCATGAAAGACTTTGGGGTCAATGACAGCATTGCAGTCATTGAGGGGTCCATCCATGATGCGGGTTAGCAAGCCACAGAAGATCCTGTCTGTTAGGCTGTCAAAAAAGCTGTTGTTATCACATGTCTCACACTGACCCGGGCATTCGTCTCGACACTGACTATCCTCTGGTACATCAGGAACCCTCCAGCTCTTGCCAAGGGCCATTACATTGCTGGTCTGTGAACCCGTAGGAGTCACCAAGTCATCCTCCTTTTTGCTGTTGAAGTTGCCACACAGGCCACACACCTTGCCAGAAAGACTGCCTGGCACTGTGATGACAAGATACTCCTTCCAGTCATACTGCACAGTCAGGCCAAAATCTGTCTCCACAATGACAGACAGGCCGCTCTGGGATAGCTTCACTTTGCCATTGCCCAGGTTGATAGGGAGATTCCACAATGTGTAGTTCATCTAAAACAGATTCACAAATGTTTTTGAATTAATTGACTGAATAACATTTCATCACAGATTCCATGAATAACATAAGCAGGCCAGCTTGTTAAAAGACTTCACTCACCCTGACAAGGCCAAACTCCGATCGTACTATGGTAATTGTGTACCCATAGACCTTAATGATCACCTTGCCGACAAATGTGAATTTTGAACCAGTATGTTTGTCATTCTGAGCATCAACTTCAAAAGCTGGATGGTCTTCCCCAACATGGCATTTCTTGACCATTGTGTAGGTGCAGTTGCCCATGAAGTTGTAATAATTGCCATCAAATGTGCGGTAGTGTGGATCGCCCATGGCCCAGCAGGTACCTGCATTGATGACTGGTGGTTTTTTGACACATGTTGGGGAGTTTCCTTTCATCTGACACATTTGATCTTCAGAGCATTTCATGGTGCTGCAGTCATATTTCTCTAACACAACATAAGAAGAACAGAGGGCACAATTTACAAGTACATTTTACTAAACAACATTATTATGCTATGTTATGTATGGTTTTTATAGTCTATGTTGTGTTGCACTGTTAAATACTATGTTATGCTATGGTATGGTATTCTGTACTGTACCAAGCTATTTTATGCTATGCCATTCAATGCTATGCTATGCCACAATAGCCCGTCTTTGTTATGCTATGCTGTCTTTAATTTAGTACAGTGCTATATTATGCTGTCCTATGCTATACTTTGTATTTTATATATATATATATATATATATACTCATTCTTTCTACCTACCTGCTGGGTCAGCAGATGCAGGGGATCCATACCCATTTGCATAAGCAACACCAAAACTGTAGACGCCAAATGGGGAGCTGGGGTGAAATATCTGATAGAAGCTTGCCCCAGTGCTATAGTACATCTCAGCCCAGGAGAAATCAGTCCCATCTACTTTTTGCCAGTTAAAGTTAGTAGACTGAGGCTCAGGATCAATTTTGATGGCATCCAGGTCTTTGTTTTGAGCCACAACTATAATATTGTTGTAGAAATCACCCTGTCCCTCCAGGGAGTAGGAAGTGCTAAAATGATTTGTGGGAAGTATAGTCATCAGGAAGGGATCAAAATACTCAAGTGTGTCATCAGGACCGCCATTGAATTCAAATAGGACCTGGATACCCTTCTCAGATGTCAGATATATAGCACTTGGCCAATGAGAGTAGAGCTCAAGAGTTTGTCCTGCAAACATATTGTAACTCTGGATCTTTCCATTAACATTCACTGTAATTTTGGTGGGCTGGGACGATTGGACGAAAACACTGTCATGTAAAGAGGTAAGGATGTTATGATAAGGCAGTGGTGCAATGATGAATTCTTTCCCCCAGCTGTTTACAGGAAGAAGTTGTTCATAGACGTGGTTGCAGGAGGTGTATTTCTGAAAACAGCTGTGTCCCGAGGAGACAGCAACAGAAAGGCGTGAGACTACTTTAGTGCCACTCAGGTTATCCTGACTCTGAATCTGAACGGTCTCAAATGGCTCTAGCTTTATGGTCATCTTGCTTCCTCTCCTGTAATATTTCTCCTGGAATTTGACTGAACCCTGCAGAAAGATCTCGACTGTGTTGGGCTCCTTGTGGTTGGTGATAGAAAATTCTTTAAAGGTGTCTCTCTGAGAGCTGGAAGGAGTGAATATGAGGTACTCAGTCCCCCAGTCCTTTACTGGGTAAACCACAGAGGTGTCTGCCGTGTATTTCTTGAAGCTGAGAGACATCACAGTGACATCTTGGTTAGCCTCGATCAGCACAGTCTGACGGAACTTTTTACTGCCTTTCATCTCTACGCTGTCGGGTAGCTTGAAGGATACACTCTTACCAGGATCAATTTCCCTCTCATAGACCTCACCCACAGCCGTCACCTTGACTTTGGTGCTGCCTTGTGAAGAGGGCAGAGCTGCAACCTCCACCAAGAAACGAGTTTCGCTATCATCTTTCCCAAGGTTTTGCATGAAAGATGTGGCAAACTCTCTCCCTGCTGGTAAAGCAGAGCAGAGTCCTGCAAAAACCACAAGGATGAAATGTAGGTTATAAAAAGTCCAAAAGTATAATATTATCATTTTGTCATTAAATGTCAGTGATAAAAGAAGTACTTGCATCTTACAGTTTAGTAATAGTAGCAATGTCACAGTGTATAAAAAAAAACAGTTGCAAGTTTGTTTTGTAAGAGTTATTAAGTCTAAGTAAGTATTAGCACAGAAATGTACCTGAAGTACCAGAAGTAAAAGTACTCTGTATACAGAAAGGGTTAAGTTTAATAACTTTATTTACTGCTGGGTAGCAAGTAAATTTTCTCTTATGTTAATGTGTGCATGATTTTAGTTTGTATCAATAATCTGAATCTGCAAAGAAACTAGTGACTAAAGTTATCAAACAAATGTTGTTGAGTAAAAAGTACAATAGTTGCCACCGAAATGTAGTGGAAGTGAAGTGTGACAGAAAAAAACAGGACATAGAAATACTAAGTGCAAGAAACACAATATTGTGCTCAAGTAAGTTCAAATTTCTAAAGTTCACAGTGAAAATTAAAATATGGGAATAACACATATGAAGTGTAACACAACTGGTAGCATACAACTACTGTATACTAATTTATCAGATAGTTCTCTACTTTCAGACATTTTATGCTTGTGTTAGTAATAATTTGCCTTTTTTTGTTGACTTACCAGTCACCAGTACACCCACTACGCACCAGACCAGCCCTTTCATTGTTAAACCTAAAATTATACATACACATCACCAAAATTAACCATCCAGGACTATTAGGACAACACGCATAGATACACAGGTTTTGGAGACAAACTGTTTTTTTTTTGTCTTATCTCACTTTTGAAATTCTAAAAAAAAAAACAAAAACACTGATATATTTGAAAAAAAATATGAAAGGTAATCATTAAGAAAATCACGGTTCAAAAAAAAAAATGAATTTGGGAAAACAGGCAGCACCCCAGTGATCATAAAACTGATAGTATGACATAAACACAAAAATCATTTTTGGTAAATCTAACTGACAAGAAGCAGAGAAGCAATTTCTGGTACAACTTCACCTTCTTCCAACATGCACGGAAAAGAGAAAAGTCTGAAAACCAGCAACACATGTATTAGAAGTAAAGTTGATCCTTACAATACAAATGTTGTTTTTCTGGCATGACGCCTTCATCAGAGCATCAGCAAGTTTGAAAAATATACCACACTCTAGGTTTGTGAGAAATGAAGAACAGAAGTTTGCTTCTGAGCCGCTAAAACTAAAGTTGCTGTATGCTGTTACAGACAGATTTACCAGTCAAAGAATTTTAGAGATTTGTTTCAGGTATTTATCCTTCAGCCACCTCAAAAACCATCATTAAAATGTATAGTGACAATACTTTGCAAATAAATCTTACCTGGACCAGAAAACCTCGGATCTGGATAAATGGCAATCTCGACTAATGCCCTTTTATTTGTCTTGGTGACTCAGAGAAAGCCAATCAGGGACAAGGTGTCACGTTTCCTGCTCGGACGCCAAGTCACCAACCAACTAATCACTTGGCTAAATGTTCTCTTTGCATGTGGACATTTATCAGTTGTCGTCAAAAAATGTCAACTTGTCAGGATCTTGTTTAAGGCTTCACAGCAGCTGCCTTTTTCATATTGTCGAGGAGATTTATATGATTTTATAAGATGGGAGACATTACTTATTTTGTGAAGAATGGATTCCTATCTGAGAATTAGGTTCTGACCTGACAGCAAGACTTAATTAAATATATATTAAATATTACACATTGTTATACACATGCAATGGCTTCAAGTTCAAACCATTCAAAAGTTTGACTTAAATGAAAGTAATAGGCTTACATCATAGATACTTATCACAGGTGTATGATGAATATGAACATGGGGTGATTTTATTGAGGTGTGCGTGGGATTGGATTTTTCCATTCAAATATTTAACATTGACTGGTAAGTGTTAAATTTCAATCTAGTCCGAAGGTTAAATTAGAAAAATGTGGGGGGAAAAAAGACCTGTCTCTATTGTCCAAGGACAGCAGAAAATTAAAACAATAAACAAAAAAAAAATCTGGGTTTCAGTGGAGCAACGCTCACACAGTAGATGTAGCAACCGGACATAAATCTATTGAGTAACAATTTGACAGCCTCAGATAGGTGATAACATTGCATATTTTAGGGGTGGATGAATGGTCATATCTGAGGTCACACCCCAACAAACACCTGAAACACAAAACAGCCCAATCAAATATTGATGGAAAGTCATTCTAAATGTTAAAATAAATTGTTAATATATGTTAAACAAAGATAAAAATGTTTCTAATATATTAACTGGAAAAAAAAGAGGTTCAATCAATCCAGGCCTCTTGTCAGCACAATGCAGACAGCAGAAGTAATTGTGTGAGAAGGGTCTGGATTTTAGGGAGTGAAAAACAAAAAGTGATTCACTGATTTTGAACAGGTTCTTCCTTCATTCCACACAAAGAAAGTCAAAACAACATGAGACCTTCAGCATTTTTGGTGAGTGTAAACCGTCCTTTGATAACAGGAGGCATGATGAGCCTGTTTTTGAAGACAGGAACTTACAGGAATTTACCGCAAGGTCGGTTAACTTTTGATAAACATGCCAGCCTGTGCCATGACCAGATATCTTGCTTTCTTATTCCTCCAGCAACCAGTGATTTCAAGACTAACCTTGGGAGCTTGCAGGAATTGTTTTGCACATTGCACATGCCAGCAGATATGACTAAAGTTGACATTTCCCAACATTATGTTACCCCCCCCACACGAACACACACAACCAATTCCCTTCACCCCTTCCACCCCCACTTCCAAGTATTTCACACCCACAAACTCACTCCCCTCGCCCATATAAGCTGGTTGCTGGTTGCCTTTTCAAAATTCAGCTCCCACCAATCCACCATTCAGCTATGTCTTCAGTTGGAGGCCTCACAGGATTTTGGATAGTTGCACTGCTGACTCTTCATGGTGCAGATGTGGGAGGTAATATCATCTAGATTTTTTGAGTATTTATACTTAATTTATTCTTCCACTTGCAGTGTTTTTGTACCTCTGTGTTTCTGTTCTGTTCTGTCTGATTTCCACAGAGAGCCAAATAAACTCTCTCAATGAACCTGATGTTCCTTTCCCGCCCGCCTGGCCCACGGCTCAAAACCTCGCTGCCATTTGCCATCAGGGTCAGGGTCGACCCAGATACCCAGCCAGCTTCTTCCCACGCTCCAGTGCTAGTCACTTTCGCCGCCGTGGAAACGCCATCAACCGCCTGGAGTCGTGGTACAGTTTGTGCTGCAGTGGACGAGTGGCACAGCAGAGTCATCAGATCCTCTGCTGCGCCCAACAAGCTGTGAGTCTCTCAATGTGTTTGTGTGTTTGGGGGGCGAAATGGAGTCCACAATCCAAAGACCATAACACACAGACACAACTGTGACTGTGACAACAGACAGAGAAGGTGACATTATGTTGCACAGGTACAGGAGAGATCCCTGTTATCATTTGTTAATTAATTAATTAATTAATGTTTAAGGTGAGGACACAAGACTATTCTGTCTATAGCCATCAGTGTTTGGGTAAAATCTAATAGTATGCTGTTACATACAAATATTCCAATATAAATAATATAATCTTATCTCATCCACTTATTGAAAACTGCTATAAACACATTTTGTACATGTTTTTACCTGGTACACCAAGATAGAAAAAAATGGTCTTAAGGAATCAGCATCAGTAGAGAGGCCCATAGAAAGACAGTTGAAATTAAAAAGTTAAAAATAAATATTAGGAATTCCAGTGTAATTTGTTTTGTTTTTTTAACACGGAAAGGCAAAGCAGTTTCCTGCTCTCTTGTAAAAAGGAGTAGATTTAACTATTCACAGTGAAAATTAAACACAAGATGATGAGGATTTGTGAGGGTAACTGTATTTTTCTCTGGTTGAGATGAAATACAACTTTGTGACACTGACATTTTCTCCTTACAGTGGAAACAAGCTCTGTCTCAATTTTGTGTGGAAGAATATGCCACTATGACTCTCCCTTATGAGTGCTGTGAGGACAAAGGAGATGCGCGGTGGATGTGCTTCGACAGCGAGCTGCCAAACCCAAACTACTACCCAACACCAGGCTACACTGCACCCCAAGTCCCCGAGGAGCCGGGATTCACCTTCAACCCAAAGGCTTGCTGAAGGTAAAAAACATAACTCAGTGTAATATAAAAATACACAGAGAGTAAAACAAAACTGAACAAAACGGTTAGGTAAAAGTATCTATAGGTGATAACTTTGCTAACTTTGTTAAGCTGAGAGATGGAGTTCACATGTTTGGAGAATTTGGACAAGAAGAAAGAAAGAGAGCTTCATTGGTCAGATACACAAAATAATGCTGAACTAAGGCTCTGTATTCTTTTCTGCAGGTCTTTGCCTTAGGTGCTCAGAAGAAGACAGGACACACTGGTTTGATTTCTGCTGTGTCAGGACAATAAAAGCACAAAACAGTTTTTATTTTGTCAGCTCTATATTTTAACCAAGGTTTGTCACCACAGCAGGAAACTGCATTTCCAAATGTTCACTTTCACTATTTCTGACATGTAGTATACTTTGTAGGAAAAATAAAGGCTAAAATAAAATATACAAGTTCTCATGTGCTTTTTGTTACTGTTCATGTCGCCTGTGGAAGACTTGACTTAACTTTGGAGAAACATCCGGTTGGCAGCTTCAAAGACAACAAAAACTGTTGAGTTTTGAAATAAATTAGCAGGTTTTTTTCCCATCCATGCATTGATTTAATAAAAGATTTACGCTATTTATACATGTAATAAAACTAGTCTCCACCATGGGTCACTCTTGCATGTGATAGTTGGGTGTGTGACATTTACAGGTCAGTAATCAGTGAGAAATGTTTGAGTGAGCTGCCCATTCTGAATGGCAATTGTAAAATTCAAAAACATCACAAGACTGTTTAACTGAGTGACCGTATTATGCTCCAGACAGCAACCAAAAAAAAAAAAAAAAAAAAAAAATTACTGAAAGCCGTACTTTATCTGAGTTCTTCCACACTTCATACATCTACTTAACTTCAAAGGCAAATATGCATTTTACTTTACTCCACAGCGGGTATGATTACTGGTTATTTTGAAGTTTAGGATTTTAAATACATTACCTATGAAGAACTTCAAATACATGATGTTTTGAATGATAGAGTATGTTTACACAGGAAACTCAAAGGATCTGCTGTTTTGTAGTGGTCTTATGACCTGCACAAGGCTTTATACATGAATTTCAAAGGACTGGTTTTCTCTCTTTTTCATTCCTTCTATATAACAGTTTTGGTAATTTGTTACTTTGCAAAAAGTGGTTTTAGATCACAATCTCTTAAAATACAGTCATGTGTAAAGGTTTAGGCACTTTAGATGTTTAGATGCTTATTCATCATGCACACATATGCAGACAGAAGACACTGAGACAGCCTAAATCCACAGAGGTACCTGCCAAGTACCTTGAAAACTGTGTGCGAGTGTACCAAGGAGAACTGGTGCTGTTTTAATCAATCTTTAATTAACCAAATTAACCAAATACGGATTTGACTTTTCTGTTTACTGCCTCTTTTCATGGCCTCATCTTCAAAATCGTCCTCTTTACTTTAAGTGCCTTAGAGAGACGTTTGCACAGTACTATATATTATCTATATTATCTCAACGCTACACCATATGTTTCCAAATATGAAATAATCCTTACAAATGAATGTTTTAATATTAATTTTCTTATATTTCTGTTTTATTAAGTCAGAATATTTAAAGTGTAGTAAAAATATGCATAAATTTGTATTTATTTTTGGAGTGGAGTACACAATAAAGTGGTAATTTTTTTCGATATTGTTGATTTTAACAAATTGTGTTACAGTGACACTTCATTTTATTCTGAAATCACTTTTTATACCGGAAATGCTGTGCTTGCTCTGGTTAGCAGAGCAGAACACAAAACTGCTGCTTCCGCACTGCTTCCTTGTTTATTAGTTTAAGGAAAAAAACTGTGACTTTAGAACAGAGGTGTTTAATATTTTCTTTCCCCGGAACCTGCGAGAAGTCCTCCACGAGAGTTTCGAGTGAGTGGGCTGTTTGTTTGGGTTGTTTTTGGTTAGTTATTAGTGTGATTGACTTGGTTTAAGTTAGAATAGTTAAAGCAGAGTTAGCAGCTAGCCTGTTTTTCGTTAAATGTCGCAATCCAGGCATCCCGGTAGCTATTGTGCTAGCCTGTTACAACATGCACTGGTCTTATCACTCAGTACCGCTTCCCTAAGTTACATTATTCAGCACACAGTTTATATCCAGATCAGTTCCTCTACCAGCAGAGAAGGTCAACGTGGCCGTTGTCAATATTTGTGGCATGAAATCATCAGGGGGTTTTTCTTCTTTTTGTTAATGAATTCCTTTTCGTTCCCACAGGTCCCCACCTACTTGAAGTGCTCTCTCCGACAGATCTGACAAGGAGAGACTCAGGATCTGAGCTTCACCACAGACAAGTCTGAGTTCAGTTACTGCTCTGAATGGCCACAGCTGCAGAGGAGCCTCCAGGGCTGCAGGGCCACACTGGCAGTAAGTGCTGTGTTATTACACACCAGCTTCCATTTAAAGGCATATATCACATTAGTATTGTTTTTTTTTCTTTTTTTTTCTTAGTTTCAGTTTCTCACTTAGCTGATACAGATCAGTGGTGGAAAGTAACTTAGTACATTTACTCAAGTACAGATGTAAAGTACTTTTCTTGAATGTTGTCATTTCATTCCACTTTCTACTTCTACTTCACTACCTTTCAGAAAGAAATATTATAGTTCTTACTTCCCTACATTTATCTGAGACCTGGTACAAGTTACTTCACCTGTCAAGAAAAGCTCATATGATATTTTGTTACAAATTAATTTTTTCAACTGTATGTAAACTCAGAGCTGAAATTATTAGTCGATTAATAGATTAGTCAATCTTCTGGCAATTAAAGCTAGTTTAATAACTGAACAGGTTCCAGCTTCTGAAAAGTGCAGATTTGCTGCTTTTCCTTGGCTGGAATAGGAGTGAACTGAATAAGGGTTGACAGTTGCTCAAAATAAGAAATTTCTCGTGGTCAGTGGTCAAAATCAAAGAACCTAAGGTATATAGTCTGACTTTTTGCTCCCTAGTGTAGGTCAAGCTTCAAAAATGCTACATTTCCCATAATTTAACCAATAACATGTATTTTTAAACCCTCCTGGCTTGATAAATACACACAACTTTTAAATTCCACACCAAGTTCCAAGTTTGTGAGACACACTTTTTGTTTTAAATTCATAATTTATAGATGAGAAAACCCTGCAGACATCACTTCGACATCTTTGGGGTTATTCTCCCAGACTTTATAAATCTGCTCCAAAATTGATTTAATGTTGACTTTGAACTCCCAGGAAAACCACTTGGTATTATAGAGACCAGGACATACATTGACAATGTATGAACTCACTGTAATAGTGATAGCATACTTATATAATTCCTCCCATTGCACGCAAAGATCTGCGGAATCAGTTGTGGAGGACACTGTCTTCTCAGAGTCTGTCTTCAGAGGTAATGAACGAGGTGCGTCTGCATGCTTGCGTCACAGCTTGGCTGCACTCTTTGTTTACAGCATCAGAGGATGCTGTAACCTTTTTCAGGCTGTGTTGTGTGAAATTAATGGACAGTGTGAGAATTGCATTTGTTTGATTAACTCATTTTCTTTCCTTCTTGTGCATTTCTTGTTTAACTTGTACGTTTCCTCCCTTTTCTGTGTCCAGATTCGACTGGGACTCGAAAAAATGCTTCTGCTGAGGTAAGAAATAACGGATTTGCTTTGAGGAAATGTGTAATTCACCACTGGGTCAGTTAGGAAACACAAATTGCATTCATCTTGAACAGTTTTGAATTTACTGATATTTAGCTGACACATCCTCTTTTTCTTCCTCTTTGAAAAATATTGCAAACTTGCAATGAGTTTTTGTCCTCTGGTAAATCCCCCTTCTGCCATGTTTCAATTGACAGGGTCCAGGCACTTACATGTCTCAGACCATGAAAAAAACGATCGGCCATCGTGGAATTGATCCCACTGGGGAGACCACGTACAAGAAGGTGGGAGCTCATCATTGACTGACGCAGATTTTTTAATTGCCTCGTCCAATGAAATGTAAAATGTCCACGAATAGGCCAGAGGTGACTTCTTCACGTCTTGTTTTCTCTGACTAACAGTCCAAAACCCAAAGACATTCAGTTTGTAAAGGTAATGTTTGGAGATTTTGCTTAAAAGATGACTTATATGAATTATTTTGAAAATAGTTGCAGCTTAAGCATTCTCATGTACAGACGCGAAGTTTGGAATTCTCGCTGATGTGCAGTCCCATTCGGTTTATGCACTGTCAGTGTACACTCAGCAAAAGTTACCTGCGTCTGTGATGTGCTAACCATTCACTCAACTACATTAGTCATTTGATGCATGTTAGTTTTCTCTTTCTTGCAGACAACCTCGTCAGCCCTGAAAGGTGCTATCCAGTTAGGCATCACGCACACGGTGGGCAGCTTAAGCCAAAAACCAGAGAGAGATGTGCTGCTGCAGGATTTTGAAGTGGTGGAAAGCATCTTCTTCCCCCAGTGAGTCTTTTAGATTATGTAGTAATGATAAATTGAGAACATATTTAATTTCAAGCTTTATTTCTTGTATCACAATGTTTTGTGTGTAATACATTAATATTCCTTTACTTGACCTTCCTTGTATGCAGTGTAATCTTGTGACTCTTCTGTTTTTTTACTGGCAGTGAGGGCAGCAACCTGACACCAGCGCACCACTATGGAGACTTCAGATTCAAGACATACGCCCCTGTCGCCTTTCGCTATTTCAGGGAGATGTTTGGCATCCGGCCTGATGACTACATGGTATTCTTGTTTACTCAGCATCTGTCGTACCTAGAAATTAGAACAGTAAAGGTCTGAATAAAGGGAAAGAGCTGTGAACTGTAGGAACAAAGAAGTGATTGAGGAACTGGAAAGAGTAAAACTATGGAAGTGTTGACACAGTAGAGGTGGAGCTGCTGATGGTGTAAAGCCACAGCTAACTGTTGATCTTTCTCTACATGTAACACTGTATGTCAGTCTTGTTGCCTGGTTTTGTTATCATGTGTCTAACCACACTGTTCTGTGGTCTGTTTACAGTATTCTCTGTGTAATGAGCAGCTGATTGAGCTGTCAAACTCTGGCGCAAGTGGATCTCTTTTCTACGTCTCAAATGATGATGAATACATCATTAAAACAGTGCAGCACAAAGAGGCAGAATTTCTGCAGAAACTGCTCCCAGGATACTTTATGGTAAGATCCAATGAGGGACTACAGTTGCAAGATGATCTCTGCTAAATAAATGTGGAGTAAAACTATGCACTTGCTCCTAATCATTTTCCTCTTGTCCATTTAACCATCCAGTGCAAAATCTTGGATACCACTTGTGCTGTTAAAAATAAAACTGCAATTACTCAGTCAATTATTTTGATAGTTGGTTGATAATTTTATCTAATGAATTATACCGATACTTGTTTAATCCTATATTAATATCTTACCCTGCTCTTTTCTCCTCTAGAATCTGAACCAGAACAAGCGGACCTTATTACCAAAGTTTTATGGACTCTACTGTGTCCAGGCCGGGGGTAAAAACATCCGTATTGCAGTCATGAACAATCTGCTCCCGAGTGCTGTACGAATGCACCTCAAGTATGATCTGAAGGGCTCCACATATAAGAGACGGGCCTCGGCTAAAGAGAGAGAAAAGGCTGTACCCACATACAAGGACCTGGATTTCATGCAGGACATGCCTGAGGGGCTGTTACTGGAGGGGGATAAGTACAGTGCCGTTTGCAAGACGCTCCAGAGAGACTGTCTAGTGAGAACTAGTGAAAAATGTCTTTCCAAACATGATTCTACAAGCATGATATTGTCAGATTCATTTTAGATAAAACATAGTCTACTTATTAAAAATATCCACATTTTTCAGTTCAGATTTATCTGTTATTCAAACACTGGTCTCACAGTACTTGTGCTGCTTGATTCAGCTCTTGCAGAGTTTCAAGATTATGGACTACAGCCTTCTGGTGGGAATCCACAATGTAGATCAGGCCTGTCGAGAGCAGGTGAGTGAAGAGGCGATGGCAGGGGCCGTGGACCAGAGGAAGCCTCAAGGCCAAAAGTCCCTGTACAGCACTGCTATAGAGGCCATCCAGGCAGAGTCAGGGAGCATGGGACCACTGGACACAGAAGACAAGTGAGTGACAGGGTTTCTGTGGCCATAGAGTGGCGATGTGTGCTGCAATTTGCTTTGTAACAATTCCGCTCGCCACAGTGAGGTGTTTACTGAGAGAAATGTCAGAGCATTAAATGATATTTCTTTTTGTTTTATTTTACAGAACTGGAGGAATACCAGCACGGAATGCACATGGCGAGAGGCTGCTGGTGTACATTGGAATCATTGACATTCTGCAGTCCTACAGGTAAACAGTGCATACATGTCGTATATCTACATACTGTTCATTCACTCAGTGACACTTACACACTGCCTAAATAACCCCAGTAGTGAAAGCAGCATGATAGCAGTGCAGTAGCAGATTCAGTTCTCCATTTGTGTCTACAGAGGATGTTTTCAGGCACAATAATGAGTGTAGGTTCCCCACAATCAGAAACCAACACGCAACTACTGTAGGTATGTGTGTAAAATGGAAAAAAATAGACTATATTATACTATATTACTACTATAAACCTAGAAATATACCATTTTGCTGCCTGTGTAACCAGCTGCTTTGATTAAAATAGAAACTGTTGTGTCAGACACACATGAAACAGATAAGTGAAAAACATGGCTGAAGTGCCTCCTGTATAGACAGCCTGTTATATGTCAAGAAACTGGCCATTTCTAGAAAATGGTTATACAGTTAGATTTTGCAGGAAAAGCTCTAGTCTTTGAAGGAGACAAGGATTCTGTTGGAGAGATAATCCCGTCCAATAAACACACATGAACATTAAATCTTAAAGTTAAATGAACTATACCAAAAATATAGCACATTAGAAGAAGGGTAAGGATGGTGATGCAGCAGCAAATGCCGCTGGCATGGGAGTATTAGCAGAGAAATACTGAGGACTATTAGTTAATAATAGCTGCACTGCATGAATATGATCGGATGTTACTGGTCAGCTGGTGGCCAAACAGCTATGGAAAGAGCTGAGTAATTGTGAAGCAATGCTCTGCCTGAGCTAATTCCAAGCTCCACTTGTTCTATAAATGCAGGAATGATCAAGTTTGAAATATATGTCAGCTTAATGTTTCTCCTGTCGTTTACATGTTGATTTTCAGATTAGTAAAGAAGCTTGAGCACTCATGGAAAGCTCTGGTTCACGATGGGGTAAGGAGTACCTCTACGAGTCTCAGTCAATTGTGTTTTAAAATAAAAAATACATTAACATTGTGTAACTTGTACTTATTCCTTTTCTTCAGGATACTGTATCAGTACACAGACCAAGTTTTTATGCAGAACGATTTCAGAAGTTCATGTGCAATACAGTCTTCAGGAAGATCTCATGTATGTATATACAGTATCTGTGGATGAGTATGAATACATAATGTAAGTCTCACTTCATCTGCTCTTTAATTAACTATTTTCTCTCTTGTATCTAGCGAAAACCTCCCCGTCTAAGAAGCGCCGTACGGTCAACCATGGTCCTTTGAGAAAAACAGCTGGCTCCAAGCCTCTTCTGTTGACCCAGACCAGCAGCAACAGCCAGCACCCTTTCCTCCAACATCAAGTCAGCACTGAGACGACCAGAGAGGACACTGAAGGAGACAATGGTAAGAGTGGGAGAAAAGGAGAATAGGGAGGTTTTACCTGTAGTATGGGAAGCAAATGATGTGTACAGATAACTGCAGAGATTGCTTCTTGCAGCGTGTTCCAGCATGTGAAGTCCTTCTTTCACAACACGGTATTAACGGTTTTTCTGCCCATCCCACCCAGTCATGCAGTCAGGTCGTCCTGACCTCCTCCCAAAGACCTTACCAACCAGCAATGCTGTTGGCAACACTGCTGAAACCATCGTCTCCTCCACCTTGGGAAACCCTGGATTCACTCCCCCAAGTCAGCCTGTGGCTCATTCTCAGGACACATTTAAGTCAGTGGAAGTGCATTCAAACAACACGTCGAAGGAAGATCAGGAGCACAGCACCCCCAAGAGGTAAGAGGGAAAAATACACATGAAGGAATCTTCTGCAGTAAATGGATTTAAACGTTTGTTGAACATTGTCATTGTTTCATTCAGATTCAAGTGCATTTTCTTACAATTTGCCAGTGTTACCAGGCATCAGATTTTACTGAATAATATCTAATAATAGATCTAAAACAAGTTAGAAAGTTAGAACGCATTAAATCAGTACATCATCTTTAGAAAGGACATCTAATTGCAAACATCTGGAAACATGAAAATTAAAACTAAATAAGAGTTCTCTTTATAAAAAAGCTTGTAAACTTGGACGGAAAAACAGAACATCTTACACATCACTTCTTTACAAAAATGTATATTAATTTGACCCAGTGTATCATAATGTATACAAGTTCAATTCACTTCCTCTTTTGTGTTTTCAGAGCTCAGCGTGGGACTCTTGAAGAAAGTATTGGTGCTGAGGATGTAATCTCACTCGGTGACATTGTTCCTAGCGCAAGCAAATGTTCTGTAAGTTAACTCCCTCAGATTTCTCAGGCTTTTCTCTTTATCTAGAGTTAGTGTTTCTCTAACTGGGTTCATTGCTTTTGGTTTACAGGTGTAGATGTGGGAAAGAAAACAGGACTCAAATGAACCCGAAACAACCTTGGAGGATGTTATGAGCATGGATGAAATGTTACAACCCCCTTGGTGTGATCTGAGGTACCAGAATTGGATAAGTGCATTAGCGACACCAAGTGGGATATTAAATGTTTTTTGTTATTATTTTTGCACTTTGATTTCCATATCTGAATGGTATGAGTAGGTGGGTGTGTTCTGACACTAGTTATTGCAGGTACATTAATGCTCTGGTTAGTGAACGCTATTACTCATCTCATAGGAATGTTTGTGTGCACACCCAAAGGTCATTCTTGGCACTGATGTGCTCAACTAAACCAGTGTTCAGGGTAGAGTGTAACATGAGGACTTTTCCTTATTTGAGAACAAAACTCCTTCGTTCAAGCCCAGATCCTTTGAATTCACTGTCTAGTTTTTGGAATGAATTCCTCTTTTGTGAAATTGCTGAAGCAGATCCTCATGCGTTCTTAGATGCTCTAACACAACACCATATTATCTGGATTACAAACACAGTTTTAAATAAAAGGTTTTTATTTTTTAAAGAAATTATTTTATTCATACATGGTTATCTGCAGTTTTTTTAAGATTACTGAAAATGCTGGAAAGAGAGTTGGTTCTCAGCTTGCAGTTTCTATTTAACCAGCTATTCTAGTTCTAATGGACCTTTACTTCTGTTGAGACTGTGAATTCAAAATGCCACTTTTGGTGTTCAGATCAAAGGGTGATTTTAAAAGGTTTGTTTTTTAATTATTTTTTTTATTACTTCTACACTGTATGATCTGATATCAGTTTCAGGTTTAGTGTTTAGTTGGCTTGTGACCAAAATTGACCAATGAATCGATAACTCAGATGGTTGTGGACACAACAAAAAGTGACCTGGGGCCTGTCTCATGAAGTAGTGAATTAGACAGCTATGTTTGGAGGGAACCTCGTCTTTTCAGTATCACGATGAGAGCTGGACTTTGAGCTCGAGTGGTTGCCATGGTTACGAATGCCACTGACTGTACCCACTAGGAGCAGTTTATTGCAGAAATATAGAAATGTAAGAACCACCTCCTCACCAATCAAGTGAGGAGTACCAAAGAGAACAGTGTGACTTTATTTCAAACTGGCACAATCGCTTTGTTTTCCATTATAATTCATGGTACTGGAAATAGTATTGATAGTAAATTCTTGCAGTATCACCAGCATCACACCCTGGCAACAAATAACAAAGCAGAGAATGGCTAGTTAGTAGCAGGACTTAATAAATGTATTCGTTTTATTTCCAGTTTTGACATTCCTGCTTGTTCAGTTCACGTTTACTGCAACTGAGCTCCTAAACACTCAGTTGCCTACGTTTTTTGTTGAAACAGTTTTTTCGAGGCTGCAGTTTGTGGTGTTGTTGAACTGTATTGCCTTATCCTGACTGATCTTTCTATTATTCCCTTACTGTTGTTTAAATTTTACCCATTATATACTTCATTATATATTTTGGAGAAGGGAGGGGGGCATCCTAAGCTGATTTTTTGGTCCAAAAAACTAGGGTGGAATGCACAGTCCAAAAGAAAATTTACAGTGTCGGTTGTTTAGAGTTTGGACTCAAAACTATAAACTTGGTTGGTACTGCATTTTTTTATTGACACTTTTCCACGATTTTCTGTAGTCTGCAGCTAGAAGAAAAAAAAAAGATATATAATACAAACAAATATAATATGGATTACACAAATTTTAGATATCTATTACATTCCTCTCTAGGCTGCTTATAGACTAGAGTAGAAAGTATATATATTTTAACACTGATTTATGATTTATTGCCTTTAGTATTTGATTGTAATCTACTCATGTTCCTGCATTTTACATTCAAGCAGTGCATTTAGTATGTCGTAACTACTATTACTCACAGTTGCATTAATTGTAATGTTAATATAACTTTTGCTGCTGCATTTTCCTCGCGGGGATAAGCAGATTCACCCTTTTTCTCATTAAAGTCACTGTTGTTGCTGATGTTGCATGTGATTAGCTTGTGATTACAAACTATGCCTCTGTCATGTGCACAAACTCACAGCTGGACCGGTAATCCCAGGTTTAACGGAACTATTTAGTGTGAGCTTTGTGAGATGAGTTATCCAGAATTGTCAAGGTTAAGTGTAGTGAGACTGACAAAGAGACGGGCCCCAACTAGGGTATAGTTGCTTTTTTTTCCTCTAGGAAAATATGGTGATGGCTGCCTGACATGTGAAAGTGAAAAAGACAAAAATGTTCAGCTGTTTTCTGTAAACAACAACTGGTTGAAAAAGTATTGGTGGTTTGATGAAAGTTGGCTTTAGCATTCAGAATGGTTGCACAGTGTTTTAAGTTGATGTGATGGTTGGGTAACTTTAGCTAACCATATGTATGCATGAATGAATAGAATGTGCAATACATTGCAAGTGAGTTGACAATTTTCCAACCATGATAAGATGAACGAGCATCATTAGGTGATTTTCCTAAATCCTGTAAATGGTATGTGTAAGTTATTTTATTATTTAGGCTGTTGTATCAAACTGTCAGACAATGTTCTGTTCCAACATTAAAAGTGAGCCTGTGCCTTATTGTAAAAACTCCAAAGCAGTTAAACATGCAGCCTATGAACCAAACATGTAAATAGTCATATTTATTGTAGTATTTATTACTGTATGTATTTCTCCGGTTTCCAAAATGTTTGTTAATGGTGATGATGGATTAAAAATGTGCCTTTCTTTAGCACAATGAACCTGCATCTATGGCATGCAACTGTTAAATCCTCCTGTATTTTTTCTGTATACTTTAATTCCACTCCACTTATTTGTGAATTGTATACTACAAATGTGTGTACATCTGTATACAAGGATCACAACAATACCTTTTCACAGATTATGAATTTACAAGTTCTCTCTTACTCTTTTGGGGTGTCATGTAGTTCTACACTTGTACCTGAAGTTATTTAAAACCAAAAAAAAAAAATCTTTTTTTTTTTTTTTTTACTATATTGCATTATACAGGTTTTAAACTCTTTATATCTCTAAGAGTGTTTGAGGTGTATGACAATATGTATTGTAAGACAATATCAGTCAACCATCAGCCATTTCTGTTGTTAATAATGAGGTAGCATCCCTTTTATATTTCTTGGTCTATTATACCCTTGCAATGTTGCAGATTAATAAACATAACTGGTTTATGCAAATCTTGGATTTTATTCTTGCATTGATAAAATGAAGTACATTGATTAGTCAGATATTTAAATGACTGGATTTGCCAATAAGATATACACCTGCCTGTTTAATCCATCATCAGCTTCTCAGTTGAGAACCAGAAAAACTCCAGAAAAACAAAATAACATATACAATGATAGAGGATTTTATCCGTATTGCCCAGTCCTAGTCTGTATTTGCAGTATAAATACATTTCTATTCCGTTCTGTCCTTGGCTGATGAAGACTATGAACAGCAGTGGAAAACAGCTATTAAGTGGTTCTTCAGGAAGGCTTACCAAAAGCTAACCAATTATATTTCGCTTTGTTCGGTCTTCGTCCAATCACATGTGAGTTTGTACAATTACGACAGAGAGCAACAAGAACTTTCCAAGATGGGGCTTGAAAGTACTATGGTCTGGTAAGAAGTGAATGTAATGTCTTTTTTGTGTAGGTGCTGATCTGTTAGCTGCTCATACGAAGGTATATTACATATTTACTTGATCAGGTAGTTCATAGACCTGAATATGAAGGAAAAGCCCCTGAAAACGGGCTTATATTTGACCGTTGACGGCTAGCCGGCTAACGCAGTGTCGACCGGCTGAGTCATTGTTGCTAAAGTTAGCTCAGATATCCTGTATTGTTAAAGTATTTATTTAAGTATCCGCATTCATAAATGCCATTCTTTACAATTTTGTGCTTTGTATCGAAATCAAGAACTGACAACCTCGGTGATTTGATCGTTCACACCAGCGACGTGTGTGGTGACACCACTTGCTAACATTAGCCAGTCGTGCTAATGCTGTTTTTATTTTGTAGTGCCAGCTAGTTCTCTAATTCCCCTGTGAAAAAGGTAGATCTTCTCACAGAGTGCTGATGGCAAAGAGGACCGGAGAAGTCTTATCTATGTAAACTAGTTACTAGGCCTAACGAGGTCGAGGATAATATGGGAATGACATGTTAACCGCTAATGTTAGCTGGTTAGCTCAGGGATGTGTCAGAGCCTCACTGAAATAACGTTTCCCTCGTCAGTGTGGACAACAGTGAATATATGAGAAATGGAGACTTTCTACCGACGAGGCTACAGGCTCAACAAGATGCTGTCAATATTGTTTGCCACTCCAAAACACGCAGTAACCCCGAAAACAACGTGGGCCTCATCACCATGGCAAAGTAAGCGTTTCCTTCTTTATTAAACAGAGAATAATTCACAGCACTTTAGCAACACTTTGCATAGACACATCTTTAATGGAGCATCTGATAGGCGCTTGAGTTGTCTCTTTGTTTTCACAACTATTGTATATCATAAAGGGAATAAATTCTAAATGCTAAACAATGTATTACAATATATCATATATCACAAACATTTTTGCTAAAATGATTAGTTGGCAATTAATTTTCAGTCAGTCAACAATTGTAGTTCACAATACAGTGTCAGTTTTGTTGTACCTAGTTGTTGATGATGGATAATTGAGATTGTGTCAGTGCTACTTTAATGCTGTTTTCATGTTTTCATGCAGTAACTGTGAGGTCCTGACCACGCTGACACCAGATACTGGCCGCATCCTGTCCAAACTCCACGCTGTCCAGCCCAGGGGGAAGATCTCCTTCTGCACGGGCATCAGAGTAGCTCATGTGTGTAACCTGTTTCTGATTTTAATCCATTGTTTCAAACTTTTTCAAACTTAAAACAAGGTCTTGACCTAGTAATTACATAATTGGTAAAGAACGGGTTTTGCCTTTGGCAGCAGCTGATTTTGAGTGGCCACATTTTTTCTGTTTTTTCCTGTGTAGCTGGCCCTAAAGCACAGACAAGGAAAAAACCACAAGATGAGGATCATTGCCTTTGTAGGGAGTCCTGTAGAAGACAACGAAAAAGACGTGAGTTTGAAGTCTTGTATCATTTTGTGCCAGAGAGAAATGTTGTTTTCCCACTGATGTTACTTAATAGGTTTAAAACTTGTGTCTTTTTCTTCTGTCCCAATCTGCCAATTCGGCAGCTTGTCAAGTTGGCAAAGCGCTTGAAAAAAGAGAAGGTGAACGTGGATATTATCAACTTTGGAGAAGAGGTGGGAATTCTTGGTTCATCTTTCATCATACTACTGCAAAGCAGAGTAAATTTAAAATAATGTTTTTTTCTTTCTTAGATGGTATTTTCTTGATTTAACATAGCTGACACTTCTTTCCATTTATAAATTGAGCTCTCAGTTGCGCTTACCCTCTTTCTCCAACTCTGTATTTAGGAGGTGAACACAGAAAAGCTGACCGCTTTTATAAATACTCTAAATGGGAAGGAGGGGACAGGTTCCCACCTGGTCACAGTCCCTCCAGGGCCCAGTCTGGCTGATGCGCTGCTCTCCTCTCCCATCCTGGCCGGTGAAGGAGGCTCTATGATGGGTCTTGGTGCCAGTGACTTTGAGTTTGGTGTAGATCCCAGTGCTGATCCAGAACTGGCCCTGGTAAGCAATGCAACGATTTGTGTCAAGTGCCAATTAATCTGTCATATATGTATTGATTTTAGAGAGAAATTCAAGGGTCTTTTCAAGCAAACATGCTATTTGTTATGATATCAACAAAAGGGAAAACATAGCACTTATTTTTACCTGGTGGGAGACAACGATTGTACAAAGGGAAGACTGAAATGCTTATCCAATGCCCCATTCATGATGTGCCTAAGCTAATACCAGTGTGTGAGATACTGTTTGCATAGCAAATATATGTGTATCAGCTCCCTTGAGCCAGTCTGAGGTTGGAAACCACTGATCCACACAGAAAAAGAGAAGACAAAGTGATGTTGCATAGTGGGGCACTGAAAATGTCATCAGTTACAGACTGACGCCATTCCAGACTAAAAGTGCTAAATCCAAAATCATGACGTGGCTGTGGGCATCCTTGAACCAGGCCAAGAATGCAGAAAACTTGAGATGGACTTTGTAATTAGTTTTTTATAAAATGAATAAATTGGTAGTTGCACTTTAATAGAGTGTTTCATGTTGCTCACCTGAAACATGTGAAGCTGCAGTGGTTGTTGGCAGTGGTTGTTTTGAACTATCCTACATGAGAATTTGGGGACTGTCCCTTGTGTTTCTTTTTGCATTTTTGCATCTTGTAACATTTTGGTAAATTTGGTATGTTCTCAAGAGCTCAGTGACTCTGTCAGAATTTTAAAAACTTACCTTTTTAGAGTAAGAAGTGGTGAGTTTATTTCTCGCTGTGCATTCCTTCAGGCCCTGCGTGTATCAATGGAGGAGCAACGACAGAGGCAGGAGGAGGAGGCCCGCAGAGCTGCTGCTGCTTCTGCGGCCGAGGCAGGCATGCCCACACCCAGCGCAGATGGTAAAGCAAAGATTGACAAATTTTGCTTAAGAGACAGATCTGATTATAATAAATGTTAGGCTAGATTGGCAGACAGATAAACATGTAATTGTTTTGGTCCATTAATTAGTTTTGATTGGTTTTCTCAGAATCAGAGGAGGCCTTATTGAAGATGTCAGTATCTCAGCCTGAGAGTGGTGCAGCAGTGCTTCCTGACTTCAGCAGCATGACAGAGGAGGAGCAGATAGCCTATGCCATGCAGATGTCTCTTGCTGGAGGAGGTGAGTTCCATGTGATTATCATACATATTTATGCTCTTGCTTTCTCTTTTGGTCACTCTTATATTTGCTGGTATGTCTGTTAAGATAATAAGTGATAATAAGTTTTTTTCCCCACTTGTTCTGTGAACAGAGTATGGAGAAATGGACACAGGAGCCCCCATGGACACAACAGAATCAGCCAAGGTGAGTCATCATATGATGTTTTAAATTAAATTGTAAAGCAGTTGCTGGCCCTCGTGTATTCCCAATAGAAATGCAAAGGGAGAGGATTTATTTCTGGCATCCATGGATCTGGGAGTAAAAATGTAATTAATTTTCTGGAGGACTTAAAGGTTTGGATGGAGATGAAACTCTACAAAAGAGCAACTATGTTTAAGGGGAAAAAAAATCTGTCTGTGACTCAACATGGAAAAGTTGAATGAAAAATCAACTAGGAAATATCACCAGAAGGGAGAAAAAAATTGTGCTGACCGGCTCTTAAACTAAGATCCTATATACATACACACATATGTTTACCTTCCCATGAGGCCAGCCAAACATTGGACCCACTGGATCTTAGAACCACTTAAATGAAGACCTGATCCATTCTAATCAATTGTACCATCCCATATTGTAATCAAATAGGAGGAAGATGACTATGATGTGATGCAAGACCCAGAGTTCCTTCAGAGCGTCTTGGAGAACCTGCCTGGTGTCGACCCAAACAACGAGGCTATCCGGAACGCCATGGGCTCCCTGGCCTCCCAGACAGGAAACAAGCCAGACGGCAAAAAGGACGAAGAGAAGAAGAAATGAAGGGGGGGGGGGGGGGGGGGGGGGAAAACCACAAAGACACACAAACACACACACACCAAAAAAAAAAAAAAAAAAAACGGGTCTAGCTTGTTGGCAAGCCAAGAAAACCCACAGAACTGGCTCATAATTTTTA
>JBBMJY010000007.1:4569602-4586480 GCA_037833715.1 Toxotes lorentzi | reverse complement strand
CTCCTTGCAAGTAAAACTTAAGCTGTTGTCTTTGCCTCATTTATTTCTTTTGTGTTTTAGGTTATTCGAACCTAACACAATCAGTAGAAACTGTCACATCAACATTATTTTAGGTGACATAAAAGCTACCACGGCGGTTGCTAGGAGCAAATGACACTTGTTGTGTTGATGGAAGAAATATGATTATTTAGGAGTTGTTATTTCTGTAAGATGACTTACAAGTTGTTGGCTGTGTCAGTCTCATCAGCGCTTGTTGCCATTTTAGTTTCTGGCTCTGGCACAGACAAAATAGGACCCTCATCCTTAATTCTGTGCAAAAAGGTCTGATGGGCTGAGTTGTTTTCCCAACAGCTATAAGTGATTGTAACACAAGACCCATTCTATACTGTATATAACTAAAAAAAACACAAACCGTTTGCCATGAATTCTCAAGAACCAAATTTGAGGAATATTTAAAATTTCATCTTTTTATATATCAGAGGTGCTCTACAGAGATTTCTTTAAAGCTGCAATGTGCAAGTTGTGGAGATCAAGCTAATGCTAACATGAGACTGAAAAGCATACTGCCCCACTCCACCCACCCCTCCCTCTCACATTGTTATATACACATTAGTAGATAATAAAATAAATATTTTAAATTGTGCGTTGTTTACATTCATTCGTTTTCTTACTAGCAGTCCACGCCGCCACCAACTGACAATCAGGGGAATTGCGTGAAAGCAGATCTGAATCAGGCCACACACCTGATCATGCACCCACTTGTAAAAAAACATTGTGCTGCTAGCAGTCAGAAACTCCACAAGGTAGCTTTAATGTCACCGTGGACAAGTTTTCAAAATGTCGAATGAATCCCAAATTCACACCTGCAGACAAATTATAGTTGCTAATTTTCCTATCTTTGTCTTTGGACTGTTGGAACAAGAAAACTGGAAACAGGAAATACTGAATAGTGAGTTAAAGAAGGGTCGCAAATTACTGAAACTGTTGGGCATCAGTCTCTGCCAGTGGGACTCCAGCCCTGCCTCACCTCTGGATATGATTTTTCTCCTCTTACTCATGTATTCAAAGTGAGAATTGAAAAATGCAACGCTGTAGCTTTCTGCTCATGCTCATTAAAAAAACATTAGATGTGGGTGACCTGCAGCTGTCCCATCCATCTGATGACATACTGTAACATGTGTGACAGTAACATCAGTGTCAGTGTCTCAGGGCAATATGGTGCGTGATCCATTCCTCAACAAAAATTGGCCATTAGCTTCCCAGCCACCCCTGATATATCTCCCAGTGGTCATATACATAGGTTGACATATGTGTTGTGCCTCTAAGCTGCTACCTATGGGATGCACTCACCAGCAGTAGAGCCTGATGGGAAAGTGTCCTGCAGTCTTGGGGTTTTCAGTACAGCCTTTTGGACTGATTGGTTTGCTGTAGCAGCTGGTTCATTACTATGATTGTTTTGTGGTTTTTCAGATGGTCTGATTTTGGATAGTCCCTGATTGCTGCCTCTGTTTGCCTGTACGTAAGTTTGATTTGATGTGGCATCCTCCTAAAGTGTTGCTGTTTGATTGCATGTGTGCAAATAAACACAAAGCCCTCCGTTGTGACACAGACCAAAATGAGCTAAACAGAATGCAGATGAATCTTCTGCGCCTGACAGAAAGTATGTTTTCTGTTATGGGTAGTTTCTCTGCTCAAAGAATAAGGCTGGCCAAACGTCTGTTTTTTTCTTATTGTCAAAGTCAATATGTACAAATAGTCCCCAATTGTACACATTATGCACATGTTACTCAAGGAAAAAATGACACTCAATGTCACTGTAAATGTGGACTGGAACACACAAAATTGATGAAAGTGTAACTGAGTTTTTTCTTTGTCATTAAAATAAGTTAGAAAATGACCTCGCTTTTATTAAAAAAAAAAACAAAATAACATAAATCTTTGAGCAATTTTTATAGATTTACATGTTCTGAAAGCATGAAAGTTTAAAGAGATGGACTTTTCATGATCTTTGTTGACAGCCAGAAAAAGCTGGCTTTGTTCTAAAAACTGACCTCCTCTGTCAGTCTTATATATATGTATATATCTATGTGTTAAAAATTCGAAATGAATGTCAGTGAAAAAACAACAAGCCCTTGTAACCATACATTTTCTCTGGAAGGTACAAGAAAAGCAACTAGCTCTTCTCCAGAGTTGACTTTTAACAGAAAAAGGGTTCACGGTTTTTCTTTTTTTGTCAGGGTGTTTATCAAGCTCAGGCATTAATGAGTCAGTCAACATCACTTTGTTGTTGAGGCACATCAATGCTGTTCCCCTTATTAACCTCATAACTCAGCTTGCCCTGCCAGCGGACCTCACCTTTAAAATGACCCACTGTTGTTGCATCTCACATGGTCGATGAAGTCCAAGTGCTGCCCAGTGATTTGTAATCAAATTACAGTGTTTCTGCTGGAGAAAGTGAAGATCTAAGTGTGTGAGATACGCAAGCTGTTTGCTTACATAGCAAACGCTCATAGTTCATGTCAAAACTGAATGTTTGCGCTGAATTCTCCAACACTTTTGAAAATAAGAAGTTGTGTAATGTGTTTAAAGTAGCATAAAATGGAAATACTTAAGTAAAGCTTCAAAATTACTTGAGTAAATATATTTGGTTTCTTTGCACCTTTGTCATGAAGCACCTCGCAGTGATACTGTGGCAGCACAAGAGCATTGAGTTAACACTGGCAGGTCTCTGGCTTCATTTCCAAGGCAGCTTTACACACATATGTGCTCTTATGAAACAAAGCATCACATTTTTTTTAAATTTCTATCAATTAAAACCAAACCAAACTTATTATACTCCTTTACCAAGAGAGTGTAATTGTATATGTGAGATGTGTGTTTGATCAAATTACTTCATCATCCTTGCTGTGGGTTCTCTAACAGCGAAGCGGCTTGTGCAACATCATGTCGAGTGTGTGGTGGGAGACAGATGCTTTCCATTAAAGGCACAGTGACCAATGCAGCTCAGTCAGTGTGAGTCAGAGGACAGCAACACTCTCCGCTGGTGATGGAGCAGGGGGTGGGGGGTGCGTAAAAGAGAGAGGAGCGACAATCGTACTTTGTGTGCAGCAGCTGGATGGCAGAACAAAACAATCCCAAACAGAAAAGATCATCATTTCCCATGTGTCTGTATAATGTCACTGTACATGTGGGCTGGAACACACAACATTGATGAAAATGTAACTGAGTTTTTTCTTTTGTTTGTCATTAAAATAAGTTTTTTTTTTAATCTTGATTCAGTGAAGTTGAAATGAATTTGAACAAAATTGAGGAAATGTTCTCTGTTTTCCATATTTCCCACAAATCCACACATATGAATAAATATATGGTTTGTATTTGTTGTACATTTATGTTTGTTTGTTTAGGCCATTTCATTAGATTTGTAATTAAAAACAAAATAATACATTCTTATTCTGTATGTTAGAAAAATACGACATGTACAACAGGAACAGATGCAGAATCTGGATTTTGAGGAACTGAATTTTTTTCCATTTGTTTGATACTGACAGTCGAGATATAGATGTAACAAATCAATACCACTGATCATTCAAGTAAATACAGTGGAAAACAGAAGTGTAATTATGATTACAGTTCTGGAAAGAACTGAGTTATTTACTTATTTACAATTAAGTTATGGACCAACACATTAAGGCCCTGCCTCTCTGCTGTTTCCAGTCTCAGTTGTGAATGTCCAGTCTACTTGTGAATGGCTTTTTTCCAGTATCCAAACATCATAGTCACATAGTAATTTCCAAAGAACATTATGATGACTCAATGCTGTTGCCTCGTTACATAAAGATCTGTGTCCTCAAAACAGCTGCTGCTTCCCATTATCAGCATGTAAAATGGTCATAGTTCTTCAGATGTGGTGGAAACAGGAGGAGGATTGTACAAAAGGGGCTTTTAGTTTCTCATTAATGATGGTTTCAGAGATCCCAAAACAGCAGAAGAAGAATGTGGGATGACTAGTCAGTGAAGAAGAAGAAGAAGAAGAAGAAGAAGAAGAAGAAAAGGAAGAAGTGCAAATAGTGTGTGTGCTGTATATGCATGTGTCCTGTCTACTGAGCAGCATCATCCACACAGGGAAGGTGTTTGTTTTCAGTTGTAATGAAATCTCCATTCAACCTGCTGTATGATTTGCACTTTCAATAAACAAATCTTTGGAGCCCGCTCAGAGGAGCAGTAAAAGTTAACAACACACAAATGCAATATTGGCCTGGCCTGATGAAGCACCTTACTCACAGAGTCAATCAAAACACTTTTACTGTGAAAAAGCAAAACTACACGACAGAGGAAAATCTACAAAACAAAACTGAGGAAATCCAACAACCAACTCTGTGTGACATTTAACTGCAGATCTGTTTGGGTTTGAATCAAGGAAACAACATTTATAGTCATGGAGTTGGCTGCGCAGTTGGGGTGAATGTTTTAATCACTCACACTTGTTTGTGCTGTTGTCCAGTTCAGTAGCCCATGCAATTTCCCCCCTAATAACACTGGGGAAAACTGTGATTTAGTGGGTCTGCTGTGACTGAATTAATTCAGGGAAAACTTCTGTGTGACATTGAGATCAGTGGGAGCTACAGTGTGCGTTCTGATGTTTGCATGTCTTTGCCCATGAATTCAGCACTGACACACCTGTGGACCAACTCACTGAAGATCCCAAAGCTTCAAATATACAAACCACATCAGGCTGAATGACGTGAAAAGGGAACACATCATCTGGTGAAATGATGCAGCTGTAAACATTTCACACATTCAGAGCTGGAACAGTAGAATATACTGTGTGGAATAAGATAATTTTAATAACCTACTAAAGGAGACACCAAAAAGAAAAGGTGTATGTTCCTGTGTTAACAATGAATCACATTCACTTTGTCTTTTACCTGCTACTTTTAAAGTCATGCCAGTACTTTATGGTAGACATGACTTTATGAGTGAAGGATATAAATATAGTCTGTGCACTGTTCCTGTTGGTTTCTGTGCAAGTTGTTTTACTTTTCCTGCTGTACAGTAGAGCACACCTTCCTCCAGGTTTGAGGGTTAGGGTTAGCTGTCCAGCAGGCTGCTTTTCCATTTTCACATCAGAGTCAATTTTACGTGTCTTAATTCTATACAACTCGCTCTGTGAAGATGTGCTCTGTGGCTCTTGACAAGCTTTTTGAAATCTGACAAAATAACTCAAACAACCTTTTTTTCAGATAGTCTGTGTTACATACTAAAGGCAGATGTAGCTTGTGAAGGGCTAACAAAAGACACTGTTCAGTTGCATTATGGGAGCTTCCTGTAGAAACAAATTTCTTCCAGACCTCAACCTTTTTTTTTTTCTTTCTGGATTTTTTGACCAACCTGAGCAATTCAGCCTCTCATAAAGTTCACATCACCACCTACTATCACATTGAGCCTAATAAAGCTAGCTTTCAGGTGGCTCACAGGTGTTGTCAGTGTAGCGTCCAGCAGAAGTGAAGCAGCAGAGAGTGTGAGCTCTGACAGCCAGCGACAGGCAGTGTTGATTGGTGACAAATTAACTGTGGTGTGTCACCACAGTGGCCTGTCCAGATTCAAAGGTCAGTCAGAAAAATTGACTGTCTCAGCCACAGTAGTGTTAATGGCTCACTCTGTCCTGGGCCCTATTCGCTGTCTACTCCACCAACAAAGGTAACAATAACACTCCCCAACAAGTGGCTGCTCCCTCTAGGCAAAAATGATGTAGACATGCAACAGCATTGTTTATGTTTTCCTGACAATTTTGAGGTCATGCAAATCATAACTGACCTCTTCAGAAAAACAACTTGGTCAATAAAGTTTTATGATGACCTGTGAAGCAGCAGATGTCATTTTTTAGAACTTTTAAATTAAGAAATTGAACTTTTATGTGGGAAAAACGTATCGGATGCAAATTACTCTTCCAGTTATTACTTCGTGCACAAGCTCACATTCTGTTTGCACAAGAAGGAAAATACCATCATTCCAAACCAGGTCATCAGGCGGGGGTTTTCACTGCTGTGGCCATATTCAAAAGCTAACTTTTTTTCTACTTTTTCTCAGGTTTTATGATTAGTTTCCAGATGCCCGTCTCTGGTTTACTTTATTGCTGTTGGGTATGTCTTGTGCCAGATGTGAAATGCTATGTGCTTTGCAGACATTTTTAATTGCAGCTTCAAACCATCAGAATCACAAGAAAATATTAAAACTGCCACTGTATCAAGATAAAGACAATGACATGCTTGAAAACCAAAATGATTCTTCAGAAGCAGACTGAAGTTCAAAATTCTCCTTTCGCTTCAATCGCGCCTGATCACCTTGTGCAGCTTTATCTGCTTTTACTGCCCACACAGTTACAACCGAAAGCATCAGAGCATCTCATATAGGCTGCGTTACTGACTGCTTCCTATTAATGCACACAGTCATGCTGTGACTCATGACAGAACAGAACAAAGTCAATCTTTATGGCCTAATTACTAACAACACTTTCCGAGAATTGACTCCAGCAGTGTTGTGAGTGAGAGTCTGGTAAGAATCTATTTGTCTGCCTTCCCCTCTGATCAATAATGGACCACAGACGTTGCCATAAAACAAAAGGAATTTTATTGGCAGAAGAGCTCATTGGCAGCTTGTTAAAACGATCTCCTACTAACCTATATGGTCCAGGGATGACATGGACATTTTAAAAATGTATTATTTTACCAGTAAATCTATTGTGACTGTATTTGACAAGCAGAGTAAAAGTTATCTGAATAAAAACCCGATGTTCTTATGCGTAATTGTAAATATTACAAAACATGTTATACAAATAGATCATTTCAACAGAAAGTGGTCCTGACTGATGTCTTCATATCTCTCAGCATTTGTGAGGAACATGGTAAAGCTACATATATAGTATAAATATTTTAAGAGTTAATTTTGCCTAGTAACAAATTCCCAGGTTAACACTTCTTATGGAAGTGTGGTTTTGTAATGTTTTACTTGCCAGTTTTACCATACTCCGTGTGATTGCATTATCCGGTATTGATATGAATTCTTTTTAGAGATTGGAAAGTGAATTTTAGATGAGATAACCAAATGAAGATCTTGACTGTCTCTTAGGTTAATGTGCTCAAAATGAGAATAACCATTTAGTTTTCTAGTGTCACAAGAAACAATATGTGGGACAATTATTCAAAGAAAAAATGATGATGAGTTTGTTATATTTGGAAGAATATGTTATGGAAATACAAATAAAACTAAGTCCATGACAATGATTTAAACAACAGCGGCATTCAAATTCACTAAATAAACAAATTCTACATGTTGCAGACTCAAACTTTTGACTAATGATTGAATAGTGTGTTTGTAATGTTTGAATTCGAAGAGGAAAACTTTTCCTTTAGATTTGTGAATAATATGAAATCCAAACAGCTCATTGTGGTAATATAGAGAGAAATCAGTGCAAATATCATCAATGATAAATCAAGCAACATGCTGACAAAGTTTTTGTGTGTGTGTGTGTGTGTGTGTGTGTGTGTGTGTGTAGCAGCGTGTGAGACTATAATTTATAGAGGCAACAACTCACATGACTACCAAGTTTAAACTTTCAGATCATGCCTTTATGTGTAGTCTCCATTGGCGCGTCTTTTATTTTTTCCATAAAGAAACATTTACGGGGCACCATCCATATATTCTTCCAGTGTAGATTACATGTTATGTTAGAGCAGGGACAGTGGCCAATCCCATGAACTTGATTAAACATGACTTCTACCAGCTGTGTGTCTAAACTGGACAAGGTCGAGAGAACTCACACTGCCATCTTGTGGTACTTTCAGCTGCTTACATGATACATGAAGTCCTAAAGTTAATAATTTAATTACATAAACACTACCAAGAGTGCAAGTGTGCATAATAACTTTCCTATCAATACAGTGGTGAGTGAGGACTTTATCACGTATGATGATGAATGGTGCACAGAATCAATCAGAAGGCCTCAAGGCACAGGGCAAAGTCATGTATATCAGCATACTCAAGTCTAGATACAAATTTGGAATTAAGTCTGCATAAAATAGTTTGCTAAATGTTATGATACTGACATTACATTTTTGGAAATTTTGTTTCAATTAACCTAGCTGCCAGTAGTTATTGCTTTCATGTAAGGCTCTAAATGAGGGACAGGTGTGCAGGGAGGAACAAGAAATTAAAGACAAAAAAAAAATGTTTTAGTGTACTATGAGTACTCAACAGGTTACCTGCTGTTTGATGTAAACCAGTACCCTCTTTTAAAATGACATATAAAATCTGATATTATATAGTATCCACAGTACTGATATGTGTTGCTGTCTTTCACTGCTTATTCTGTTGTGAAAGAAAACATTCATCTAAAATAAGAAATAACCTCTCAGGTGTGTCAGAATGAAACAAGAGCTGTGCTAGATTGCTATTACAGTGAATGCAATTACCTTGCATTCATGTTGACAAAAGGAAATGGGAACATCATTAGTGCAGACTGCAGCATTTTAATGTCATTGCTCAAATTGTTTAAGGGTGTTGTCAAGCAGAAAACTCAATGAGGAAATGTTTTCTTTATTGCTTTGCCTTTTGGAGACAAGATATGTGTATGTGTGTGTGTATACACAGGGAAGGGGGTGAATGCAACTGGCACAAGCACCATGGCAACCACAGCATCTCCACCCCTCCGCCCCCCTTGCTGCATGTGTGAGGGCCAGCAGGAGACGTGTTCACGTGTTGCAGCTGACCGCTCTTGTTACTGCTCCCACTGACTCCATACACACTAAGTGTTGCACACTGGAGCTAGGGGACAGGTGGTGCTGTAGGTCTGTGCACGTTTATGTGTGTGTGTGTGTGTGTGTGTGTGTGTGTGTGTGTGTGTGTGTGTGTGTGTGTGTGTGTGTGTGTGTGTGTGTATTGTTGTAAATGGCCAAGCAGTCAGTAGCCTGGGCCCATGTGTTTTTTTCCTGAATGGTATTGGAGCCACGTGCTGGTGATGAGGGACACTGTGCACTTGGCAGAGATGGATGATGGGAGGCAGCATTTCAGTTATACAACCATTTCTGCTACATGATATCAGTGACAGATGAAGAGAACCCAGTGGATAAATACAGATAGAACAAGCTGTCCAGTCACAGTGTTTCACTTTAACTGATTCAGAAATTAAACTTTTTGTGAAAACAAGAAAGAGACTCCTTTGTGAAGATGACATAAAAATGCAAATCAGACTTTCACACATACAAAAAACCTGGGAAACTGTCTTCTGTTAGACTTGAATTGTCATTGTGTATCACATTTACTATTTAAATAAAATTACATAGCTTCCCACAATTTGTTTTAGTTAAAATGTCACTGTTTTATGTCCTGTTAAGATGGTTGTTGAAGTTGCCTGTACTGTGTGTCACTGGGAACGACACAAGGAACAATGAAGCACTGAAAACCCTGGGATACAGAAGCTTAAGGAAACTACTGAGACTCACCCCTCTCTTGCAAGTGACTGCAGAATAACTGCAGGCCACCTGACCATCAGCCAGGACAGCAGAGCAAGCTCTCATGTGTTGCTGCTTGGCTAATCACATAAAGACAACTCTACCAACTTGTATAACATTCGGTACTTCCTCCCTCCCTCTTCTTTTACTTCAGACAACCAACTGTTCAACAAAGCAGCAGTTAATCATAATTTCATGTCTCATGTCTCCTAGCAATTGTTCTCCAGCTGACCTGAAATGATAAACATCTTCAAAGACATGTTTTTTTCATTTCTGAAAACAAACAAACAAAAAAACATAGCGCAGGCAGCAGACCAAGCGCGGAAGTAGTTTTTTTTTTACATAATAATTGAATGGACATGAGGGCATTGAATAAATGAGCGTAGCAATTGTTTCATGTAATTTGTATTAAAGCTCAAAATGGTGATTTGTTTCTCTGTGGCTCAGCTCCAATTATTTTTTCACTTCACCAACTGCAAACCCTTCAGAACTCATCAAGACTTGTTATTTGTCTAATTAATTTCTTGTCCTACCTAGTTACCCTATTCTCATGCAATTGCAAACATGCAATGGAGGCCTTTATGTGAATTTGGTGAAATTCTCCTTTTAGAAACAACAGCTTCAAAGAACCCTTTCTCTAAACATCTGACTCATTATACACCTTATTATGTCAACTCCTTGCACAGAGGAGGTAGTTCATCTTTATCATGCTAAATTTAGCTAACTGGGTCTCGCCTTTCAGAAAACAGCTTTGTTCAACCGTGGCATCTTTTTGCATGTGATAGACATAAAAAGAAGGCAAACCAATTAACCACCACTAGTGATGAAAATCAGCTGTATTTTCAGATTCTCAATAGACCCAGTCCACATCTAAAGGATATTGGTTTGGGCCTGTTAGGGAACGTGACGCTTGAGATTTAAGATTTAGACTAGACTCTGGGTGTGAAGTGCACATGAATGTGTTATTCTATTATTCCATCTGGTCTTTGACTCCTAGTTGTAAAAAGATAACTAATGTGGTCATATGAATTAGCATAGCATGCACTGTGTAAATCTGGTGTCACTCAGTAAAATACCACAGATGGTAGTTTTATCACAGTGTCAATGTGAGGAAATTAAAACAGCTTGACTGGTTATGACTGTATACATCATACTGATGGTCATCAGGGCTGTTTTCATACAGTGCCAAGCTCCCAAGAGTGGCACCTCACCAGTGAGTGGGTGTGTTGAAACGAAATGCTGACTGTTTTGCTGTGAGTCATTCAGCACAGGCCTCTCTGCTGGCAGTGAGTGCTGGGGGAATCCTGAGGATTACAGTCCAGCAGAGGAACTTCTGCTGGACTTGTTCCCAGTGCTCAGGAGCAGTGGGATTGGGGATTACCTCAGGGATTTAGACATAAGGTGCACAAGCATCTTCACCAATATGGGTGGATCCTGTTCATCCAGGTGTTCTTGAGGTATTATCAATTAGGCAAAACAAGCTTGTAAGTGTTGTAGGTTTTTCAATGGGTGCAAAGCCTGCTGGACCTGCCTGGAGATGAATACTTTCATAGACCCTAATTTGAATGTAGACATGATAAAGACAATATTCCTACATGCCTTGTTAGAATATACAGGTAAAAAGTCATCAAATGGCTGCACACATTAACAAGTTATGCATCTAAATGTAGTGAATCTTACCAGCTTAAATCCCTCCATCAATCTGCCAGTGTCACCATCTAGTGGCTGTAATCTGACACAATAAATGTCTCTGTAGTTCAAGAATATAGTGATCCCCTCTCCACCGTCGAACATCTTTCTCTGTTGTGTGAGCATGACAGTCTTGTGGGGCTGCTAGCATGGTAAAATGTTTAGTTTGCAGATAGTTTAACCTGTGGTTAGGTCAGTTACACCGAGTAACTGCGTATTTGCATGGGCAGCTGAGTTGAATCTGACAGTGTTCATGCCATGTGTCTTATATAGTAACTTGGTGTTTATCTGGGTTTTTAGTAGAAAGGTCAGTAGATGCTCTGGATGAAAAGTCGCTGCTGCTGCATCCAGGCGAGCACTGTTTATTGTTTATAGCTCTGAACATCCTCTCTCTCTCTCTTATTGAAAATAAGATAATACAATCAATGTAACTGACAGCACACTTACATTAAGACAATAAGGTATAAACAATTTATTTAGGTTATGTTGTATTATGACTTATCAGCAACAATTACTTTATGACTTAAAGTTTATGTGGTGCTTCAGTGTTTGACACAGAATAGATCAGTTAACCTCATTAGTAGCAAAACCTAC
Source organism: Toxotes lorentzi (assembly GCA_037833715.1). Taxonomy (NCBI): domain Eukaryota; kingdom Metazoa; phylum Chordata; class Actinopteri; family Toxotidae; genus Toxotes; species Toxotes lorentzi. Next base: position 4,574,691 of record JBBMJY010000007.1, on the reverse strand, counting down.
AATTATAAATGATGGCAACAAGATGGTTGTTCTACCTTCTTCTGTTCTTAGTAGTACGGAGTTGTTAAAGTGAGTGTGACATCTGTCACATCTGTGAAAATGACAATTAAAAAACTGATGTCTAATTAAAGTTCAAATATGTGGGTGTATATTCATCTTAAGCTTGGCTGCACAGTGGAAGGAAAATTATTCACTGTTGCCACCTCATGTGCTTGAGGTGGCACGTAACTAACAGGCTTTGGCATGAAGTGTTCCAGCATTTCTTTTTCAAATATGAGATCTGTGTCAAGAAATTACAAAACATCAAGAATAAATATTCAAAATGTGGGTCACTCAAGCCTGTTTCATAAGGTAGGGAACTACGATAGAAAGCATTTGGTTTGGTGTGTTACCATGAAAAATGGATCTTGTCATGATGCTCACTATCGCTCTCACAACCACTGTTGTTCCATGACGTGTGTATTTGCATATTAACACAGGTGTATGCACCGGTAAACACATGTCTGTGCCTGTGTTGGTGTGCAGCTGATATCAGTTTGTGATACCTTATCAAGAGATTCATGTTGTTAGAGCTGCCTCTCCTGTTTGTTACTGCACACATACACACACACATTCTGCAGCGCGAGTTGAACAGATAGGACAATAGCGGCTTTATGGTACTTCAGGGAAATGAGTTACAGTGGTTTATACCATCCTGACACAACTTTCCAATTCTGAATATTGTAAAGTTGTTTCCTCATCAGAGATGCTATGCACTGATCAGCAACAACAAAAGTCACTTGAACATAAAAGTGGTCTTAGACTTTAGACTTTCTGATATCTAGTTTACATCAGCAGCATATTTCCTCACATTTTTTTGGTGGTATCCAGCCTTGCAGATAGTTTCTGGTTTGTTTACCTTGGTTTTGAGATTTTATGTCTCTGCCTTCTGTCAAATACGATGAGGAAGAAGGAAAATTCAGTTTGTGCTGCTCACAGCATTGAAAAATCACATCTAAAAAAATTCTACAGCAGCACATTTCCAGAAAAAGTCTCCTGGTTCTGAAGATATTAATAGACTGGTGCATGATCACAGCTCTTTCTGACAACGCTTTGTTTACTTATTCCAAGCTGGATGACCTGATGTGAAGTTACAGCAGCAGTTAAAATGATAAGACAATAATTGTCTTGCTAATTTTATTTCTTATGAGTTGGTGCGATGGATAAAACTGACCATGGAAAAAAAAAAAAGAATTCAGTCATTTATTGTTTGACCAGTATTCAGCAGAATTTATGAGAATCAGAATGAGAAGAGGCATTTAAAGTGAATTTCAACTTTTGATTTAATTGAGATTCAAGATTTAGAAGTTTTTCCAAAGGTTGTTTTAGAAGATGATTCAATTTGGAGTATTGCCTGAAGCAGTAACAACCCACAGTATTTTTTAAAGAGTTGAAACAGTTGTCAAATGAAGTATTCGGAGTTGTGAAGTTGGGACATATTGGTATGGAACTTGTCCCAGTTCACCTACTATGCTTTGCCTGCCATTTGTGCTGTGCCCTGCTTTCACAGTCTATAATCACTAGTAAATATTTACTAGAATTCTGGCAGTTAGTAAACAAGACATGAATACACTTCATTTACAATTTTGCACTAGGAGATTAAATAAAAAAGTAAAATCTGTGACGTGAGAGACAAAACAAAAAGAAAACGTGTTTTCCAAAACATTTAATATGTCGTATATGTGTCTCACTACTGTCCACAATTAGATTTCAAATGCTCCCATCTGTAAATAGCTCCTCTATTTACATTGTGCTTTGCCTTGTAGTGTTTATCAGCAACCCACACAAAAATCAACCAAATTTAGTATGCTGCATTCATGATACTGATAGTAACTGGGACATAGGTCCTGTGACTACCTCAGCTTGGAAGATTAGAGACCCCAGGCAAAACCCAGACTCAGGACCTCATTGGTATTCTCACCCAGTTCGTAATTTTGAATATGGTTAATACTACTGATAATACTGATTGTGACTGATAAAATCTTTACCTATAGTTTTTCTATGGTCACCTCGTATTCTTTAGGAACAAATTATGTTTGGTTGTGTATCATATCTGTACACCAATGTATATACAAGCTTTAAAGGGCCCCTTGCAGTTGCACAGTGTTAAAGCCTGCACCTGGGAGCAGGATCAGACAGGTCCTGTGGAGATCCCCAGTCCCTAAATTGGGTCATAGCTGCAGTATTTGAATGGCACCACAAAAATCTGAGACGGATCTAAACTAAGGGGTCTACAACCAGGCTACATTTTCCTGGTCGTTTTGGCTAAAATGATAAGTAGGAACCATGATATGTTTTCTATTTTTATCTCCGGAACCAGACATGAGACACTGCTTATATAAAGCATTACATCAACAATGAATCAATCCCACTGCCAGAACTATGAGTGTACCAATAACAAAGTGATACTTCAACTCAAAGAAGACATGAATTCACAAGAAGGTATCTTATTGCTATACCACATGTGAAACCCCGTTAAAACCAATAACTGCGGGCTTGTTTTGTTGAAGTTCACAGCCACTCATTCAGTGGTGTCTGTGAGAGGTTATACAATATCATTGCGTTATATAAGTGAGCCACATAACGGGCCAATGGGAGCCCCTCTCGTGCGTCACGTGGCGCCTTGTGCTCGCCTCGGCGAATTGCATGAAACCTAAAGAAGCGACAACCTTTAGCTGCTGGAGCTAGCTGGCTAGCGACCAAGATGGACTACACTAGTGAGAGCTTTGTTTTCATCGGGGTTTCTTTTACGTTTTTCAAGAGGAGGACATGACATTCGGATGCGTTAAAGTGTACAAGTTTTGGGACATCGGGTCGAATAGAGTTCGTTTGTGGGGTTCGACGCCAGTTAAACCGCTGTAACGTAAGCTAGCTCTCTCGGCTTCACTGCTCCCGGGGTCTCTTATATAAAAACAACGGCTGCGTTCACCCGAGCAAAGACGGGCTTTGGAGTCTGTAGCCAAACTGTATACAGTTTATTCTCCGCTACCACGAACTGTCCACTATTTTAAAACCTAAACTTGGCCTTTGTTGAGTTCATATATTATCTTAACGGCAAGTTAGCGCAGTAGACCAAATGGAAATTAAGCTTCTTACTTGCTAACGTTAAGCTCGGAGGATTTTACCCTCTGGCTCCCGACTAAACATAAAAATGCCGTAGGATGGTTTTCCTCCTCTCACAAAATCAACGTTATCGGGAAAGTTTCTGTTTGTAGCCGACAGACGTTACTGGACCGCCTCCTTACTGTGAAGTGGGCGACAGAGTTTTGATAAGCGGAAAGCTTTGTTAGTAAACAGCACCGACCTTCCACCTCCTAGAAGCCATAGCCGGTGTTTGCAGTGAACCCTTGCTACACTGCTAACTTCGTTTGCTGGAGAGGCCGTAGTTTGGTGTTTGAGGGACTTTGACATCGACCAGCAATGTTACACAGACGTCCTATTTTATCGGGGTTGAGGTCGTCTGATTCGGAATTAGTCCTAATCTACTTCCAGTGTCCAGCAGTCGGAGGTTTGGTTTGACAGCGAGATGTTAAATGATCGTAAGCCTTACTTTAGGAGTATGGTTTCTGAGCAGCGTGGGGTGTTAGGTCTGCCTTTGCCAGACTGTCAGTGACCCTCTTCGCAGTCTTAGTATCTGCTTTTCACCTTGGGAGAAGATGATGGAGACGGGAGTGCGGTCTCACCAGGGCGAGCTGTTCGTCCACCCACTCTCCAACCCCGGGGCTGCCGGGATCTGCCCCGAAATGCTGGAGGTGGCAGAGGAGGCCAACCGGGCTGGGGACTTTAGCCTGGCCGTGGAGATATATAGTTCCCAGCTTGCAGACCTCCAACAGCCTGACAGGGGTTTGTGTCTACGGAAGGCTGACTCTCTGGCCCGCGCAGGACGTATTTCTGAGGCACTGGACTCGTACTGCACAGCGGCCAGCCTTGGTAAACTGCATCCGGAGGAGCTTAGCCTCCTGGTGGAAACCATCGCCCGGACTCTCCGTGAGAAAGAGCTGGGCATCCCCGGGACGTTAAGCCAGGGTAAAGGCAGGAACAGCAGCAGCAGTAGCAGCGGGGAAGATGGGGATGAAAGTAATGGGGAGTGTGAAGAGGATGAAGCCCTGGACTTGTTCTCTTGCCGCCTCTGCAAGTGTCTGCTTCATGAGCCCACAACCGTGGAGTGCGGACACACTTTCTGCAAACGCTGCTTAGAGGACGAAACTGTCAAGGACTGTTTACAATGCAAACAGAAGTTGAACAAAAAAGATGGACTGCCAAACGGCCGAAGATTAAACGTAGTTCTCAGCGGCCTGTTGGATAAACTGTTTGCAACTGAGAGTAAAGCTAGGAAATGTTGGGTCGAAGGAGAGGTTTTGTGGAAAAAACAAAACCTATCGGATGCCTTGGAGAAGTACAATGCAGCCGTGGATCTAGGTAAGAGGTCACGGCCTTCATGCATGCAACTAAAAAGTATTTAATGTAAATGTATTGTGTGTTAAACGTGACAGATTGGAATCAAAACGGTCGTATTTTGTGCAGGTGACCTACTTTTCTCGGTCTGGCTTCCCGGTGTCACCGATAAGTGGCGCCACTCCTATCTATTTAGACTGAACCGAGGTCAGGCGTTATATGACGCACTGTCCTTCGTTACCTAAGTAGCACACATCTGATCTGCTGCTTTCTATTTGTAATCTACAGTTATTTAGCTTTTTCATACAGCTTCTCTGGGGAAAGAATGTATACACTATGCACATAATTTATTTTCCACTTATATAATATAGTATTTATTTTAATAATCCTTACCTAGTACATGAATGCATTCCTCAGCTGTGACTCTTATTACTGTTGGTGTTTCGTAACATTTCCTGGATAACATTCAGGAAAGACTGACAATGATAAACAATAGTTGCTCTTACTCTAACACACGCCTTCGTATTACAGTGTCATTAAAAATGAATTCCTGTGGTCCTTGAATAGCTTAATGGGTGGGTTTGGTGGGGGGGGGGGGGGGGGGGGGGGGGGGGGGGGGGGGGGGGGGGGGGGGGGGGGGGGGGGGGGGGGGGGG
>JBBMJY010000007.1:4513645-4569502 GCA_037833715.1 Toxotes lorentzi | reverse complement strand
ACACACACACACACACACACACACACACACACACACACACACACACACACACACACACACACACACACACACCCTTGCCTGGTTTTCACAAGACAAAATCTAAATTAACTGCTGGTCTCATTTAATCTTTTCCCATTTCAGTCAGACAGGTCAGCGAGGTCCCAAACCACATAGAGTCTTTGCAGATTTTCAAACACCACATATGTGCACATACACACACACACACACCGGTCAGGTAGACTGTGAGTTAAGTCGGGCCCATGGGTGTGTGTTGATGCAAGTGATGTAGGAGAGTGAATCATCAGATAGAGAGATGGGTCTCTACATTTGCAGCTACAGAGGAATCAATCACAGAATCTGTCTTTGAGTGGCTGTCATGGATACCTTGTCCCACTTTCCATCAGATTTACCCAAATATGTCCTATAAAGTCCCACTGTCCCTTTTGTCTCTCTGTCAAATGCCTATAAACTCTGTGAGGTCTTTCAAGTGTTGGCAGGGTGTGAAATTTAATTTCCACTTACAGTCTCTCACATTTTCAGTGTTGGTTAAAACTGGGTAATTGATTGAAACATCCACAAGGACTCCAAATAAATGCATTAAATAACCATTGACTAATCAAGGACAAACTTTAGCGTTTTAGTCTCATATTGTCAGACGTTTTGCATTTTACAGGTTTTAAAGCACCTTGTAAGTATCTTACAAGTGGTTCATAAAAGCAAGGTTAAGCTAACACTGCACTACAGTACAAACACAATGATTATTTGTTGGTTGAAAGAGTTTCTCAGGTCCAACATGGACTGGACTTGGGCATGGAAGTTAATTCTTGATTTTGAGTATTTCAGTATGTGTGTAACAATTCAATTTTGGGATTTGCTGATTAGTATAATAGTAATGTAACCAGGCTGAAGCTTTATTTTCACTAGTATCAAGAAATGAAAGGGAATGTGTCAAATGAATGTCTATGTGAGATTCAACAAAAATCTTTCCTTGCAACATACTGACAAACACTGACTCTATTAAGCTACACACACAGTTTTGATCAGGACTGTGGGCTGGCATTTAATTTAGACAGAATATTACTCGTATGAAACTAAAAACCCCCAATGCCAGTAGATCAGGACTGATTAAAGACAATAGTTTTCTCTGTGCTGACCTGGTTTCTCCCAACATTAAAAAAACAGAGCATATTATAAAATCCTAAATCACTTAATCATTTCCAGCCATGGGGTATTTCTTTCTATAATCTCTCTCTTCCACACTCTTGGCTCTCTCTAGCCCCTTTTCTCTTGCTTTACCTGGGATATTAATAATAATATTGGTCTGTGTGTCCTGTGACTTCACAGAGGCAAAGCCTTTGACTGACAGTGCTCTGCTGTAATTTTTGTTGCTGCCACTGTTTCCTCTGCTCTCGCTCTCTGCCCCCTGCAGAGGCACATTTGGTAGGCTACTGATGGAAACCACATTGTGGGATCTACCAGGTTGGACAGGGACTTCAAAGACATTTTAACTCTCTACCTCTCTATCCACTGCAATTATCCACAAACACACACGCACACGCACACGCACACGCACACACACACACACACAAACCATACTGTGTTAATTCATTTTAGCACAGGATGCCTGGCAATATATTCACTGTGGAAACGAAGCTTGGCAGGTATCTAGAAATTAAATGACAATACTGGGGAAGACAAAGCCGTAACCAGGCTTTGGACTACAGTGTGCACAGTGTCTGATAAACTAACTGAAGGCTTTGCACATCAATCATCACTGCATGACTGGTCTAATACATCATGTTTGTTTGTGCTTCTTTGAAGGAAAACTCCTTCTTTCCTCTTCCTGTTCATTGCCTTTCTTTACATCTCATTGTTGTAGCTCTCATCTTCTGATTCGGTTCATCAGAGGTTCATGCCATCTCTCATTTACACTGATTTTTTTTCTACCCAGTGAAAAATACATATATTTTTTTATTTTTCTGTTGTTTATCTCCCAGTCCTCTTTTATTATGGTTACCTGCATCATTGACTGGCAGGTAAACAGCTGTTAATGCTAATGCTGGCTATGTGGAGATAGCAAAAATGTATGTGTTGTTGTGTACTATGCATGGGGTGTGTTTCTAGGGTCGGTACTCTGACTCTTTCATACACACATATCCACACGGTTCAATCCCTGCAAAAAGAAGTAGCGGAGAGACTGCAGGGAAACCAAACAATGTTATAATTCATTGGAGAGTGGAATCAAACCCATATGTCATCTGTACATTTGGTCTACCCCTCCTTCTCTCTTGGTCTTCTTTTATCTTTATCTGTGTTTAATCCATGTGTCGTAACTTATAAGTCATCTGTCCATGTAACCTTTTTCTTTCTGTCTCTTCCTCTCTTTCTAACCCGAGTGTCATTCAACATATATATGTCCTCTGGCAGGCTTGCAACTTTAAATAATCTGCATGCGAAGTCTCGAAAGCCCCAAATCCAATTTTCTCATGGCTGTCTACACAAGGCCTTCTTCGGCCGTGTGATACAGTTGATGAATTAAATTAGGCTCAAACAAGAAGCAGTTTAGGAAGATGACACACTGATACAATGAGGCCAAGTCCATACAATCATAAAGGCCAGATAATCTACATATTTCCAACAGTTCATTTGCCTCTTCACTGCAGCCACTCACAAATCATTTTCTATTTTTCTGGGCACTCATTTTAAACACTGGAATTCATTGACTTTCACTGCTCTTTCTAATCGAATCTATTTCTGTGTATTTGCAGCAAATAGTTTCTTTACATGGAAAACAAAATGTGTTTTCCAATGGTCTGCAAAACAGCTGCTTGGGATTCGATGTGCATAGAAAATGTTTCATTGACCTTAACAATCATTTATCATTTACTTTGAAGAACGCAGCTGTCAAAAAAACTGTCAATTTCTGTGTGGCACGTTGTTCTGGTCTCAGTGATGAAGTAGCCAAAAACTGACAGTGTTACCAAGGGAATATTGCATCATGCTGTGGCCCATTTAGTGCAAAAAAAAAAAAGGGGGGGGGGGGGGGGGGCGTGGTTTTTGTGGGGGGGGGGGGTTTTTCTCCCCCCCCCCCCCCCCCCCCCCGTCTGTGTTTTGTCATTTTGGGCACATTTTCTGATATTTCTCTCCCTAGATCAGTATTGATTCATGCTTTATGTCTTGTGAAGGACTCTGGCCAACAGGAGGACAGAGTGCATTCACAGCTTTGGTGCTGTCAGTTGGTGTTTTCCCAACAAAGGCAGCAGGAGGCCCTCTGGTATCTGTGATGTAGGATGAGTGGCTCATGATGTCACCAGAAATAGAGATTATCCAACCTGTACCTTTTTTTTTTTTACCCCACTTTGATGGTTATCTGTGCCACGTGTGTTATGCACTGCACTTACACAATGAAGATGATATAATGATGTGAATTGTGTTCGATAAAACTAAACGGGCAGGTGCAATATCAGGTACTGAGGAAGAGACTGCAGTATGTTTTGCATGGTAATGCCATGGTAAAGCAAAGCCACAGCATAAGTTTTTGTTTATAAATTGAAAGAAAGAAAGAAAGAAATTTAAATTAATTTGCTCAAGGGGAGAAAACAGATGAGCAAAAGCAGATCTTAAGCAGGAAAAAAACATGATGAATAACAATATGATATCCAGTTACCTCTCTTGTGGCAGTTCTTTTTGTATTTCTTCATCTCTTCTTTCCTAATCCTATGTGTGTGTGTTTCTGTCGTCAGAAGCTGTGACAATAGTGGATACGCACATTCTCTCTTAACACAGTGCTGGCGTAATTCCCATGAAATGCCTAAACCGTGAACATAGTTCCCACTCATAACCACGGACTGTGTTTTGCAGTGATCCCATGTGTGGAACTGTTTTTTTGATGTTGTGTATCAGATTACCTTTTATTAACACAAAGTATGACTCTAGGTATGCACCACTATGTTTTTTACTGTGCTCATATGTTGATTGAACTCTAAATTAGATTATTTTTTACTTGTATTCTCCTGGTGAGAGTGAAAAGGCAGTTATCTCCCCCTGTGTTGATTCCTGTGCATTAGAGCCTCATTAATTATTCATGCAGCTTTCCAACAGATCTCTGGCACTCCTCACTCCATGGACATTAAGCGCAAAACTTTATTTCACCATTGAAAATATTACAGGAAGATATAAAAACTTGTTTGGTTAACAGATGTTAATTGTCATGATAGCCTTGAGACCAACTCTTTGTCTCTTATAGACCTTTGCAAAGAGCTATTTATTTTGAATACAAGTCCTTCTCTTCAAATCTAGAGAGGCCACATTACATTTCTCTTGTGGACTGTGGCTATAAAGATTTTTATTTTTGCTTGTCTTATCTTGCCCTTCGTAGGTACAAGGTACCCTCTTGTTAGCCAACACTCAGGATACTGTTAAGAAAGAGTAAAGAGAAAAAATCTGACGACGCCTTTACAAAACTTTACTGCTGTAAGCGGCGGTTTTCCAGGCATCATTTATTATTGTTTATTTCTGTAGTGTCACACATTGCACGCAAACACCAGTTTGATTATATCACAACATTTTGGGAACATGTGAATGTTCTCTGTTGGCCCTGTTTTTGGTGTTTGTGCTTGTGTCCCAGCTGACTCTGCACAGGCAAGCAGCTTTTTCTCCTTTCCTTCACTTCTGGAAAGATGAGAGATCCGACCTTTGGAAAATGGTTTATAACTTGCCAGAGATTTTTTAGAATCCAAAGTTCCACCCATGAAGTGCCAAAGGCACAGGCCAATACTGTAGAAACTGTAGAACCACTGTGTGGATGTGTGCTGGTTTTGCTCTTGAAATGTTGTCACTGTTGTGTACTCACACATACTAACACCAGGAGACAGTGTTAACACACTCAAATATAAATATGTCTATCTAAAAGGAATAATGGAAACAGAGACAACAACAACATCTAAACCTCTGCGGAACTTTCCCCTCATTTTTTTTTGCAGCTTTGTGCAATATTGAGCAGTATTCCACCGTCACATGTATTTATTTGTGTGTTTCTTTGTAGTGGTTCTACATGTTTATTTTATTTTAATAAGTTAACTGTCAGTTGGGTTTAATTCACCATGATAACGCAGGAAGAAACAAAATGAATAGTGGTTGATTAAAGTGCCACCTTCTGTTTCAAAAAGAATAGTACCACCAAATCAAACCTTATTTCCTTTTAACTAGGCCTGCATGATATGAGCAAAATGTGCGATGACGATATGACTTGCGATACATAAGAAAATATTTAAGTTTGCAAGTTAACTACAATGATTATTAAGTCATAATTCATGGATTGTTATGGAACAGATCATATGTAATATTTATTAATATTTTAGTTTGAAGGATGAGCACAAAATCAATAATCAATCAATCAATTTCAATGTACGTGCACACACGTGTCTGCATGTCTGTGTGCGCACGTGTTTGTGTGTGTACCCAGACACAGAAATGACAAGCTGCCCTGTAAATAATAAATAACATAACTTCTTCTTGGGGGGGCGGGCCGCCTCACTAATATAATGTTAGGGGAAACACTGCTCTGATGATGATGTACACCAAATACACTTACTGATAGCAAGATGCAGCCTATGGCCAAAACACTGCAGTCTGACCCAGTGGATGCATGGCCCATGTGTCCAGGGCTGCATCCGATTGGCCAAATGTCAGCATGAGTGTGAAAGCATGGCACGTGTAAACAAATCACATTTCAGACCAGCTTTTGCGATGTGTTCATCACGCACGTTCACATCGCGATGACGATGAATATGCGATTAATTGTGCAGGCCTACTTTTAACTAATCTAAAGAAGTAAAAGTCCCTTGTTGAAATAATCATCAGGCTGGAAGTAATTGGTTCCCAACAATGAAAACAATGATTACAGTTTAGGGTTAAAAATGTACCAAAAGTCCAAGCTGGGTACATAGCGTGTTTTACGTGACAGTCTGTAAAGTCTGTCATTTGCCAATGTGACATACAAACATGTTTGCTAATGTGACCATGTAGTGACTGTTGTATAACAGAAATAGGTTAATTGTACTTGTCCACTGATGTGGCTGATGGGTTACGATCACTACATAAGTTACATAGCATTCTAACACGTGTAATAGGTTTTGTGCCACGTTACATTGCTGCCCTACTTTTGCCAGACCTAGAAAAACTTGTGCAACCCCTGGAGGGCCTATCCAGTGACCTGATGGTGTGTGTGTGCCTGTGTGTCTGTGTCTCTCTCTCTCTCTCTCTCTGTTTCTTGTGGTGTACAGTTCCCTCTTCAGGCAGACTGCTGTGTCAACGGGCTGAGTTGCACATGGAGATGAGGAACTTCAGCCAGGCACTGCAGGATGCCAATAGCCTCTGTAGAATAAAACCTCTTTGGACAAAGGTGAGACACGGGTTTGAAAACGATCTGCAGGTCAGAACTGAGTATCAAAGTATATCAGAGTCAGAGTAGAGATCAGACACAGCCTTAAGCCACAATGAGCTCAGAAGTTTGGACTATATAATTAAAGCTCACTGATTTTAATAAATGTAAGTGTTTCACAATGCGAAGCTGCAACTTGTGGACAATGTCATGTTGTTTTTATTCTGTGATCGAGACAAACGTGTTCACACTGCCAAAGCTGCAGCCAAGTTGAATGTAAGGGCTCAACACAAATGACTGTTTAAAATTTTTTTTGCATCTCAGTTGGATACAGTGAAATAAATAACTTCAGAGTAGTTTTGTTTAAGTATTCATGGCTGTCATGCCTATTAGCAGATTATGAATTAACTCTTTATACTTACTGTAGATTTCAAACCTGTTGCTAAATGATTTGGTTTGAAGGTAGTATAAATAAAAATGCAACAATAAAGATACTGATCGCACACCATGTGCCACAGAAACCATCTGTTGTCAAGAACAAATGTCAACATTGCAGTTTTTTTTGGCATGTAGAACAAAATACTGCATTGCCTCCATCACACTGTCACACATTTTTTGTTGATTTCAGGCTCACTATCTGAAAGCCACAGCGCTGAGTAAAGCAGGCCGGAACGATGAGGCCTTGCAGGAGTACTTCCTGTGTGTCGCGCTGAAGCCTGACTGGACCAAAGTCAAACTGGAGGCTCAGAAGGTAAGAGAAGCTCGTTCTTTGTTTCTTTCAGTACACATTCAGTTGATAGTTTATCAGGAACACTTAGCTAAAACTTACACAGTCTAATGCAGAGTCCTTCAATAAATCCTCCCACCGTGAAGGTTATAATGTTCCTTTTGTTTTGATTCAACTTTGTGGTCATGTTGTTGGCTGCTGTTCATGGTGCTATTGAATTTTATTGCTATGTAGATACAGGTGCTTCTAATATTGTCCATCTCCTTTATATTAATGGGGGAAGGTTAAATAAAAAAAACACTGTTCTGTATGAAGCTGTTTCCCCATTTATTTCTGCTCATCTCTCAAGGTGGATTGTGAACATTAATCAAGTGCCTCCTTCTGTTTCTGCATGCAGGTCCTTAGCGAGCTGTTCTCCTCTGTGTTTGAGAACGAGGACCTGCCAACGCCACTGCATCCTCTGCAGGGAGGGTTGGCCACCCGCCTCATCAAACCCCCTGCCTTGCTTAGGTCCCTGAGGCCGCTCACACAACAACCGGGCTCCTCGTCACAGGTGACTGCACACAAACAAACACATGCCACCCACTGAGACCACAGGAAACATCTATGAGACAGGACTGTTTTTTTCTAAACTCTTTTATCTCCAGTCCTGTGTGTTCATTTTATTTCAAATATTTCAGTAAAACCAGTTACACAATGTCGTAGGGAAACTGATAAGCATGCCACTCTTATCTGAGCACACCTTAGTGTACTAGACTATGCTTTATCTATTTGTATAATAAAGGTTATTCAAAGCCCTTTACCCTCAGGCATCTGAAAACACTTGTCTTGATAGAAGCAGTGAAGGGTGTTTTTCCTTATTTGTGTAATTTGAACAGTTAGTTTGAATGACTTTAGGCAAATTATGTCATGGTCTCATATGAGCTGTGGGTGTGTTTATGTATATGACAGGTTCATTTCAGACTAATTGATTGTATCTTGAGACATGAACACACACCTGCTGTCCGCAGATAACTAGAGTAGATTTTTGGTTTTATTTAAATACAACAGACCAACACAGAAACTGCTGTAATAGCTGCTGTGGATACAGGCAAATCTGTGAATACATTTTTTGTCTCAGATCAAAGCTAACAGTCATAAATAACATTTACTTCACAAAGCTTCACAAACTGTTTTAGATTCGTGAATGGTCAGCTGCACTGCATCTTTATTCACAATATTTTATATTTCCACCACAGTTGGTGTTTTTGATTAGAGGTGCACTGGAGCAAAGTGTGGCTGTCAAAAGGATCCGCCTTTATAATCGTCGTGCTCTGGTCTGCTCAAGCTCTAATCGCTCTGTCTGTGTCTAGGACTCAGAGTTCAGTGTGGCTAAAAGCGCCCCAGTGGACAACCCGTCCACCAGACTATCTGTTCTGACGCCTGCTAAATCGGACCCCACTGCAGGGGAGGGCAGCACCAAGAGCCTGGCTGATGTTCTGGCTGCTCTGCCTGCTCCCTCTGGTGGCCTTAAGAGGAAACACAGCAGTGATGGAACCTCTGCAACCTTCAGTCTCCCCTCCAAACTCCTCAGACCTGGTAGTTGATTCTAAGTTTCATTTAAAAATAATTATTCGCCCTTGAATATAAAACATCTGCTGATTTATTTCTAACTTATATGAAAGTTGGGATTAAAACATGTAACTGATGAAAGTAAACATCCATTTTGCTTTTGGTCCCTATTTAGCATAGTTTAAAATAATTTGTTTTCATTGGTGTGATGAGATGATGAGATGCCACTTTCACTTTACATCTGTGACCACATGTTGGTTTTTCTGCCAATGATCAAAAGTCAGTACACACAATACTGTCATGTTCTTTTTATGCTTTTGAGCAAAGTGGGAAAATCAGATTTAAATTGTGGACAGTCTTTAGCAGTGACTCAGTGAATAAAAGAAAGTCTAACACAGTCATTTTAGGATGCAAAGCAAAAGAAACAGAACAAGTAGTACAAGATATTAGTTTCTTCACTGAATACATTACTACATTGGAAGTGATGTCCTGGTTCAGAGAGTCCAATGCTGTGTCATTATGCAGTCTGGTACTTTGTACTGAACCAGCTGAGCTTCTTCTCCAGCCAGAAGATCAGTGCAGCTTTTTAATCTGTGCCAATGTTTTTTGCTGGGGTTCACTGTTGAGATTGTCCAAATGAAAATACTGTTACATAATCAAATGAATGTTCAGTGGAGTGAACTTTGATCCACTACTGTGCATTACTCAAAAACTGCAGTAACTTTTTTTTATTAGTTAATGGTTACAATTTGCTTACAACCATTAATGATTTCTTATAAAATGACCTGCCATGATATGAACTCAGTTACTTTTCCATTACAACACCAACAATATAGCAAAATCAGCCGCAGGCACTTTTTACTATATTGAACCAAAAATGAGCCACGGACAGAGAATGACTACAGAATGCCTACACACATACACTGCAGGCCTTGTACAGGTTTATTTCCCTCTCTGTAGTGGTTGGCACAGTTTGATGTAGAAATCTGATCTCTCCCTTTTGCTGATAATAAATAAGCTGAACACACACAGAAATGTGCCTCCTGATACTGTGATGACTGTTTTTTTTTTTGTTTTTTTTTTGTGCAGATGAAGCGAGCGGCTTTCAGACGGTCTCGGTGTGCGGAGGGAGGATGGTTCCTGCTGAACTGTTGGACAGTGGTGACATGGAGTGCTCACTCTGCATGAGGTGACTGCACTCAGCCTCACACACACACACACACACACACATATATACATTCTGCATGCAGACTCAGCACTCACAGACTTTGGCGACAGTTACCAAACATATGGACTAAAAAACTTGAAGGATAACGTTTCATTTCTAGCTGGTGCAGCATGTTAGTGTTTGTCTGTGTGCTTTTGGTTGTTTGTCCTCCAGATTGTTCTATGAGCCTGTGGCCACTCCCTGCGGACACACCTTCTGCCTCAAATGTCTGGAGCGCTGCCTGGACCACAACCCCAACTGCCCTCTGTGCAAGGAGAATCTGTCTGAGGTACTCACACTGTATAGTCAAATAGGCAAAGTATGGTGTCATTACTGTATAGAAGGTAATAACATTGTCGGTGTTGGCATTTTTGTGTAGTTTGTATTAGATAAAATAGTAGATAAAAAAGTAACAATTTATTTATCGAGTTAGTATATATTGATCAATATCAGATTTTATAGTTTACTAAATGTTTATCCATCAAATACTACCAACATGTTCTGACTTTAGGTTCTTTAATGTGAGATTTTGCTGTTTTCTGTTTTTTTATCATTGTAAATATGATACCTTAGAGGTTTAGAGTGGATTTGAAATTTGTAATTTCAGTGGGTATTTTTCTGTATTTTCCGACCTTTTTATAGACAGATGAATTAATTAATGAATCCCAAAAATCCTGACAAACTTAAAGTTAATGAGAACATTTGTTTTTTTAGCCATAGTATGTGATAAATAGCGTACTTATGCTCTTGTCATTGCAGTATCTGGCCACCAGAGGTTACAACAAGACCCTCCTGATGGAAGAAGTGCTGCAACGTTACCTAGGAGACGAGCTGGTAGAGAGGAAGAAAATCCATGAAGAGGAGATGAAGGAGTTGTCCAAGTCAGTTTTACACACATGCACACACACACACACACACACACTATAAATGGTCTTGAAAAGTATTTTTCTTATGCACAGCTTCCAGATACACACAAAACAAAATCGTCTCAACCACATCTTCGCCATGTCTGTTGTAGCTTGAACCAGGAAGTGCCCATCTTTGTGTGCACCATGGCCTTCCCCACCATCCCCTGCCCGCTGCACGTGTTTGAGCCACGGTATCGCCTCATGATCCGCCGCTCCATGGAGACTGGCACCAAGCAGTTCGGCATGTGCATCGCTGATGAGCTCAAAGGTTTTGCTGACTATGGCTGCATGCTGCAGGTGAGTGTGTGTGTGTGTGTCTAGATCCAGTACAGGATATCACTCGTTTGCGTATTTTCCTCTCACAGATTTTCTCATTTCACTTTATTGTATACAGTCAAATTATAGAGATTTTTTTCAGTGTAGATACAAGATAAACTGTGTTTCAGGTGCGAGATGTGAAGTTCTTTCCTGACGGTCGTTCAGTGGTCGACACCATCGGTGTGTCACGGTTCAAGGTCCTCAGCCACGGCCAGAGAGATGGCTACAACACCGCCAAGATAGAGTACCTGGAAGACAAGAAGGTGGGCTGAGAGCATGTTGGCGTGGGTGTCTTGTCTGTCATTTCAAACTCTTTCCATCATGCTGATGTCAAGCAAATGTCACACAAAGCAGAACTCAGTTTTTTTTTTTTTGCCTGACGCTACCCTGTGACAGCTCAACAGTGGAAAGAAAAGCAATCCTGTTCTCTGCCACAAGCAAAATTAGTCCTGCCATAGGGAAAAACACTTTCTGGACACATGAACACTCAGGTTGTTGATGTTAATAAATATGTTCTCTCTCCAGACAGGTTTTTGCTGTTGGAAATTTTGCAACCTCTGCCACCTTTCCTCTGAACAAAAATAAAATGTCTCTGTTGAATCAGGTGGAGGGGGAGGAGCTGGTGGAGCTTCTGAAGCTGCACGACTCTGTGTATGACCAGGCCAACAGCTGGTTCACGTCGCTCAAAGACAACATGAAGAGCCAGATACTCAGCCACTTCGGGCACCTTCCCAGCAAAGACCCCGACCCACAGGTCTGAATTTTCCTTGGTAGCATAGCTTCACAGATTTTTAACACCGGCTTAAGAACGAACAACACCGACTGCACTAAGCTGCAGCCTTTATCAGCTAAGATTATGTCTCATAAGAGATTAAAGGAAGGAAAGAAGAATGAAAAGCAGGATTATCTTATTTTTAAGGTTAATTTTATGCAACATTAGAACTGATGCTGCCAACTTTCAATGAGATTTTTGTTGAATTCCCAACAAAGAGAGGACTTCTACTTTTTTTTAATAATTTTGTTGCGGAGCAACTACTGTGCTATCATAGGAAAGTATGAATATGAGCATCATATGTTTAAAAACTTCACAGGAACAGTCTGTGTCCAGCCAGTTTCCTCCTATTAAAGCAGCAGTTCTTGGCAGTTTCTGGTCTCTGGTCTTATCAGTGTTTTCCTGGAGCAGTAAGGGAGGGTAGGATCGTTTCCATGCTTCCTTCAGAAACCTCCCAGCTGCCTCGGGTTTTCTGTTTATTATTCTCTGCTCACACTGAGAGAAAAAACAACTCCGTGGCAATTGCAGTGAATAACACAGTTATTGACATACAGAGTCAATGGATAGATGCAAATGAAAGCGAAAGGCCCGCTGCAGTGTAATGAACAGTAATGACTGGAGATGGGACCGGAAACATTTTCTGCAGGAAAACACTGCAGTACCTGCTAAGTTGGGGAATGATTCAAGCAGTAACACGACCACATAAACAGGATCAGTGTTTCTTTTGATAGCAGATGTCTGTGCAGTCATTAAAGGAGCATGGGAACGCAGTGGTGGGGAACAACTGCTGGTGGCCACAAGAAAAGCTGCATTTAGAAGAAACGTGGAAATCAGATTTTTTTAAAAAGATGGTCTAAACATATTCACAGAGGTGAAATACTCTTCCTAAAGCCCCGTGAACAGTAAAGTTTTAAAATCAATGGAGAGAAGTGTAAACTGTTTAGAACTAAAGGTACCTGCTTGTTGTTTCATTGGTTTTTTCCTTTCTCCCCTTCAGGCCAGTCCCAGTGGTCCGGCCTGGTGCTGGTGGCTGCTTGCTGTCCTTCCGCTGGAGAATCGAGCCCAGCTTACCATCCTGGCCATGACCACCCTCAAGGACCGCCTCATTGCCATCCGCAGGGTCCTCATCTTCGTCACTCGCAAAAGGCCGCGATGATTGCCCAGCCGCTTGGGAGATGGACCGTAAATCCTCGGGCTTCTATGCAGTTCAGCACTTAATTCATTCAGTTTTCTGGTCATTCGGTCCCTCGTTGATTGATTCATTCACTCGTTTATACATCTATTAACTCATTTCTGTTCCTTGTCTGCTTCTACGTCAGTTCATTCTCTCAGATGCTCATGAACTTCTTCCTGTGCCATGCAGCCTTTCTGAGCACATACGTCTGTTCTGTTAAATGTCAGGTGGGTTGGGATGCTGGAATGAGGGCATTCCCTTCTCTTCTGTCTATCTGTTCATCCAGCCATCATCCCCCCACCAACAACTTTATTGACTGAATTATCCTACAACACTCTTTTGAACGAGTGACCTTTCACCTCTTGTTCTCTGTTTAGTCGTAGCAGTCCGGCTGAGCCGTGTCACTTCCATTTACGTCACTTCTGGGTGATTTTCCTGACTCTGTTATGAAGGAACAAAAACCTGTTATCACAAAGGCAGTGTGAGCAGGAAAGGATCAGGTTCAAGAGGAATTCATTTTTCCTGCATACACAAAACAGTATTTCACATAATCTCATCCACAACCATGACAGCTTGTACAGGTACGGAATCAAAACAAAAACTCACTTACTGAAATATGAAGCAAAAATGAAAGCACTTGGCATGACGGTAACACGCAAAAGTGAATGTACTAGTCTGGGTGTAGTATTTGGATGTCTTTCCTTATTTTATTTTTTTCTACGTACTACATTTATTGAGTCTGTTTGGTGAGGGGTGAGGTGCACGAGGTCATATCCCTGTATGTGCACCAGAAACAGCTGCTTCACTTGAAATCTTCCTGACTGAGCCAAAACTCATGTGCAAAAACCTGGCACGTTCTCTTTGCTGCCTCATTCAGCAGTGGGCATGTACCTCAGACTGTCTGATAGAAAGGAATGGGCCCCATGAGAGTCAGCGTATTGAGATGTGATTGTGATTGGACTGTGATTATGCCCGTGCTCACACTAACAACAACAGACTACAGTGTTTGAGAACAAGTGCAACTCTACAGCAACGTGCTTCACTTGTATAGAAGGAAGAGTCAACATATGATTGAGGAGGAAATGTAAGTGGGGCTATCACTAAAGTTCTGTTTGCGTTTAGGAAAATGCAGATTCCAATAATCGTCCCAGATACATCTGATCTGGAACTATTGTGTCCTATTGTAGCATACCTCTGGGACTTCAGATACAGACTTAGCTATAGAGGTTTTTGTTTCTCTCTCTGCTATGCCCTTAAATGTATGTGTATGGTGAAATTTAAGTTGGGTGATTTATATGTATATCAATATAACTCGGAGGCCTTTCTAACGATTTATTTAAGAAACACTTTAACCTCTCTCTCTTTCAATCTTTCTCTCTGTCAGTACATTTACATGCACACTGTAATGCAATTCCTGTGCTTAAAGTTGCCCTGTGGAGTTTTCTTGTAAACTGTTATGTTTATAATCAGTGTTTCTCACCAAAACACATTGTGTGTGTGTCCTTGAGTCCTGACAAATGTGTTGACTGGTTTTCCTTTCTCAGAAAACATTTGCAAAGTGGATTATTCTGAAAAATATTTTTGAACTTCCAGTGTCTGGTCTCTCTTTCTCTGCCTTTGCTGCTGCGATGTTGTGCACTATGGTGAAACCAGGGGCACTACTAGTGGTCAAAAAGTAAACTGGATCCTTGGAACAAAATTGGCTAAGTGTTCCACAGTAAAGACCTCCGAACACAAATTTATGTGGTGATTAAAGGTAAAGTGCAGAATTTTTGACCATGTCAAGAAACATAATTCGCCAAAAATTGCAGAGAGGAAGAAGATTTATAGTTGATGTAAACATGGATGTAAACAATGCTTCAAAGGTTTCAGAATATTCAAAACATCAGCTTTGCAAACGTTTTGGCAAATGAGGCTTCAGTTTGTTTTGGTGTGAAACTGAATGTAATCCTAACTGTGTTTGTTAACAGGAATATTCTCCACCGTATCTTTTAATGTCTGGAATGATGGGTGGTGAGGGAAATGTTGATGGTTTAAACTGAACTCTCTCTGCAAGTCGTAAAATGAAATCAAGTGTGTACAAGCTACGGAAACTCCCAAGAGTGAAGACCGGTCTTCATCACATTACGCTTAACTTTGAGCTGGTTAAGTTGTTTTCATAGAACAGCAGTGGATGTGATTGCATTATTAGCATGCACGCAAATGCACTGTTTCTCTGTATAATTCTGTCCTTCCAAAAGTGTGTGACTCCACTGCAGTCGCTGGCTCTCCGTATGGGAGCTGTGTTCACAATGTGCTGCATTTCCCTGGTATATTTGTAAAGGGAGCTCTTATACCTATTTTTTATTGCAAATAAAAAATCCTGTCTCTACCTGTTGTTTTGTAGCACCTGGTTCGTGTTACAGCTGAGGGGAAAGAACACTGAACAGTTTGTTGATTTATTGTCCTTTTGAAAGTGAGATAGATAAACATGTTACTGTCGTGTTCACAGACATATAGTATAAAGTGGACGCTTTTCGTCTATCAAGCAGATAAGTTCTGGAGGCTTGTAGTGACAACTAACCAAACAAGCTTCTTAAAACAAGTTCTGAACTGTTCCTCCACATCTTGGAAGATGGAGTAAGAAACCTTACCGCTGAGCTGACTTACCAAATGTGAGCCATGTAGGCTGCTATTACATGCTGGTGTCATAGCTCATCACCCGCTGTGTTAAAATGTGGCTTTGGTCCAGTGGACGTTTGCTGTGTGTTCAGTCTCTGGAGATGTTTTTCTTGTGTATTTGATGGGTTTGTGTTCATTTCCCTGGGGGAGGTACAGACCAGTTAAAGCTTCACTACTAGTCACACACCTTTTCTCCACTCTACCGTCCTTTATTTCTCAAAATGTTCCATTCATTTAAAAGATAAACACATTTAGTCCTGGGTTAAGTCTTAGTAAGATATCTGGTGAATGTACATTCTCAAAATTAGAAACTTCAATTTATTTTGTGACACATGAAAAACAAACTGGCACAACGTAAACCTGGTGAGGACACAGTAGATATATTATAGTGGATATTATGTTGATGCAAGATTTGGGAACAGAATGATAAATGTACTTTATGTGCATGTGTGAATATGGCAGACAGATGCTGGTACATCACATACTCAGATCAGACGTAACAGCGTGACTTATCTGACTCACAGAGACACACATGGACTAAAATGGTTCCGCTGACTTACATGAGTTTATTTCTAGTCTAGGAGAGCGAAGCTGACACAAGCTCTTGAGACTTAATGTGGTACCACTCCATAAACTGAAACGTGTCAGTGAGTAGGGAGTGAAAACTGAACGTAAGACTCATGAGGCCCTCACTTCCACACTTGTAGATGAGGCTATAGTCTTGACTGGTTGTTTTTTAAAATGTCTCCCTTGTTCCCTGCTTGGCTGTAGGAAGTAGTAGGGCCTATGGGCCACGGGGGGGCAGTGTTTGCTGATGAAATTGCAGGTGAGATGAATTGTGGGAGCACTGAGTTCATTCAGGGTTCATACTGAGAGGAGAGGCAAACATCACAGATAGCACTTTCTGGTTCAAATGAGATAATCAGAATGGTCAAAAGTTTTTTAGGGGACAAAATGTTTTTGAAACAAGACCATTAACACATTCATGTACAACATCCAACATGTTTCGAGACCACGTGTATGTTATATGAAGGACTGAGCTCTAGTTGACACAGTCTAGTATGGTCATCAGGAAGGTCTGTGATGTTGTCTACAACACTGCAAAATGAATGTAAGAAACCTTCAGCGTTTCAGAGAGATGGTTTCATAAAAACCATCTCTTCCCGTTTGCAGTGACGCTCACATACAGGCTAAATCTAATTTTAAATCTGACCGTTACCTGAGTGCTGACTCTGCTGCCAGCAGGTAGAAATCCTGTCTGTGAGGAAGGATCCTGCTGACCTAAACACAAAGTCTGCTCCTCCTGAATGGTGCTGATGTGTTCAGGCTTGGTGAGTTGTATTCCTTGGAATTTTTTCTTTTATTGTAAAATTCATTTTTAATTAAGAGGGTGTGTAACTACGTAAATGCACCAGGGTGTGGCCAGGAGAGCTGAATACAAATGAAATGTCACTCATTGCTTCCCACTCTGACAAAGAGAAGGAGATGCTGTTCCCTTGATTCTGTTCCACCAAATTTTTCTTAGCTCATGGTTATCTTGGTTATCAGCGGGAGCCAGTGGCAGAACAGATATCAGGGCTTCTGATTGGGAAAATGTATCAGTGGGACTAGAATTTGAAACTTCAGCAGTGTTATTCCTCAGGGTCAGTGCCATCGATACTGTGTCACTGCCTCTTCCTCTGTTTGTGCAGGGAAAGTTGACTGAGCACTGTGCAGTTTTCAGGCACCACCCTGTTTTACATTCACACAGTATCACACCTGTGCTCCTGGCAAACTGTACGGGAGGTGAAAACAATTAGATGGCTTGCTCAGGGGCACCAGGGCAGAGGCTTTTGAGGTAGAGCTGGTTTATCGTAGTCCTTTTTTTAAATATTAAGTGAGATGTGGAGATGAACCCGATATTCCAGCTTCACTAAACACCTCTTCCACATTCTGATGCAGCTCTTACTCACCTTCTTTATATAACTGTGACACACACACACACACACACATAGAGGGAGAGACACACAACTATGAGCATACATGAACACTCATGTTGGAATTAGAAAAGAAAGAGGAAACGGACAGAGGATTAATATGGTGTGTGTGTGCTTGGCTAATATTACAAATACAAATGTCAATTTCCTTCATCCCTGACAGTTGACAAAGCCACACTGGCAATCACTGTCTATATTGAAGGTGTGGAGTCATGGAGATGGGTGTAACTGAGATTAAAGAGCAATGTTTTTAATTTCAGGTTCGACCAGGTCTTGTGCATTGTCAGAAACTTCAGACTTCACATGTATAACACTATTTTTATTCCATCACGTTGTTCAGCAGAACATGAATTGTGTGATACTGAGGGACTGGACAGAGAGGTAACGACCCTGAGAGCTGTTTTCTCCACTGAGCTCTTTAACTTTGCTTCGAACAGTACGCGATGGGTTTGAAGGAGCATTGTATGTAATATTAAGCCAGGAAACATACTTCCTTTTGTTAAAAACATTGCTGACATCTCATCACATTTTTCTCAGTTCTAACACCTCTGATACTGTCTGAATAGCTCTGAAGAAATGAAGAAGCAGCTGAGAGTTTGACCTGAACTGACATGTACTGTGATTAAAAAAAAAAAGTCTAACAAATAGTTTGAATGTATTATTTTCCAAGTCTAGAGTAAACTCTGTGATTTAGATTTCCATACAGCCAGAAACCCTTGGAATATTCCTGCTATAGATAACACATGAAAGCAGGGCACACCCAGTGGGTGATACTTTGATGTCTGTGGGTCGTCCCCCTCCATCACCTTCAAAGGAAAGACTCACTCAAGAGCACAGACCAAAGCACGCGTCTTACAGCCGCACACCATATTTTTTTATATCCTCAGTATGACACGTGATGCAGCAGTTAATTCCTGGAAGATGAGAATGTATTTTGCACAGATTATCTGACTAAATTACTTAAAGCAATTAATTTAATGTATTTACATTGCACTTTGGTTGTTGTTGTCTCTATTTTATCAGGTTCCCTGTTATTTTGTTCTTCTTATATGCTGTTGTTAATGTTTTTTTTTGTTTTTGTTTTGTTTTAAATTAAAGTTTTCCTGCCCCTTTGCATAAATAATTTACTGTAGGCTCAGTATGTTTGGGAGGTTTAGTAGAGTTTCTGGTTAATACAACAGACTCAGTCAGTGTCTACGGATGGTCCCTTTAAACTCTGTTTGTACATACATGTACTGTCTGTAAAGTAATGCTGATAATCAGCTGTTTGAATGTTCTACTCTGCCCCAGTTCAATGACTCTTAACTCCTGTGGTTTCTGTTCCCCCCTGCGCCAACAGATGTTCATTTTCTGGCATCTGTGGACAGCAAAATTAAAGTGAGCGAGGCAGTGGAATAAGCTTTAACATTATGCACAACCAGCATCATTAACAGCCAGTAGTAAAGCTGTGTTAGAAAAGGGCACACATTCCTGTGGAAAAGAAAATAGAAAAGATTGAAGTCACAGCAGAGGACAGAGCAAGAACAAATTTAAGAGCGATGGCAGCAGGATTTAATGCAATCATACCCTCCAACAGAACAGCACAGCAGTGACAGTGGTGCTGAAATATTTATCAGTTTCCATCTCACATGCTCTAATTGCTCTGTATCTGTCTGATAGAGAGACAGGAAGAGATACAAACAAGAGAGAAGGAGAAGAAAACAGGGAAAGAAAAGATAATAAAAAACAAATACTTAATAAGCTGTTTTCAAAATATTAAGATGGATGCTACATGAAGCTGATAAATTATGAAATCAAGAAGTGGTTTTACTTAACTTACTGTGACAATTGTGTTGATGCAACTCGTGTAGACGATAAAAATATTTTTTAATCAAAATGCTAAATGATAAAAAGCATTAAATCAGTAAAACTGTCAACCAAAATTCAGTGGCCTCTACATGCAGCCAGGAACAGGCTAACAAGTACTGAGTCCTAAACAAACCTGGTGATCGGAGCTTCCGGAGGGTCTCTTTGGCGGTCCTTGGCGTATGGGTTGAGGGTTGGCATGTACAGGAAGTGTCAAGGGCAGCGAGTCTGTGCGAGAGCTGGTGTCAGCAGCAGCCAAGTCGAGGGGTTTGTAAGGGTTTTAGTACTGAATGCTGTCAGTCTGCATTCACATGCACTGTTTAAAGCAAGCTGAACTTTATCACACTGTAGGCCGGCAGTTAGCTCGGTAACATACAAAAGCCAAGTAAGGAGGAGGAGGCGAAAGCTTTTGTCATGTTGGAC
Organism: Toxotes lorentzi; assembly: GCA_037833715.1. Taxonomy (NCBI): domain Eukaryota; kingdom Metazoa; phylum Chordata; class Actinopteri; family Toxotidae; genus Toxotes; species Toxotes lorentzi. The sequence continues at coordinate 4,549,558 of JBBMJY010000007.1, read as the reverse complement.
TTCAGGGTGTGAGCACATGGCTGTTTCCTGCCTGAGCCTGTGCGGTCTTAGTGTATCCAACTGGCAAAATATGTTAGTCAAAAAGGTTTGTTTGTTTGTTTGTTTGATTGATTTTGGACAGGGCTGCCAGTTACATGTTTCAGTGTGAGATGACTTTAATGCACATGAATAAATCCATTTTTACAGGGCAGGTGTTGGTGGATTACTTCGGGCCGGGGACTGGTCCATCTTTAGGTGTGAGGGGGGCAATGGACTTCTGTTCAGGGGCCCCCAGAAAGTCTGGGTCTGTCCCTGTTTGAGAGACAGAGAAGGGGCGGGGAATGAAGAGAGAGAGCCAGGGGGGAAGAGAGACTTACGGACAGACTGCGACGGAGAGAAGGCGGAGAGTTGCGGTAGAGAGACATACACACACAGACAGGGAGAGAGAGAGGGAGGGGGAGAGAGAGGTAGAGCGGGCAGGGCTCCGGTAGTTGGTCGGTATGTAGCAGCAGCGGAGCCTCTGACTGGGATTACAAAGAGGGGAAAAACGCGCCTCGGATAGAAAATATCAGCAGCGGGATTAAAAATAAAACCTCCCGAGGATGAGACACGCACCGTCCGCCTGAAGGAGAACCACGAACACGCCGTTATTCCGCTGATTTATCACCGTTTTTTACGAAAATGGCGAACGACTCCCCGGCCAAAAGTCTGGTGGATATAGACCTGGCATCCCTGCGGGTGAGTGTGTGTCAGATAGACATCTCTACAGCACGGATTAGCTTTCGGTATAAAGAAACAAAAAACACGAGCACACAGTAAAGGCTGCTGTTGTTGACACAGCCCTGCGGTAGCTTTTCTTTGTCTAATATCCGCTGGCATGGGAGGCCAGCAAACCGGGCGCAGCCGGCTGCTATATCGAACTAACCCGATTGTAATTACTACACTGAATCAATTAATCGGGGTTTTTTATGTTTGTTTGTTTGTTTGTTATGTTTTTTAAATACAGGATCCTGCTGGGATTTTCGAGTTGGTGGAAGTAGTCGGAAATGGCACCTATGGACAAGTCTATAAGGTTGGTGTGAGCCTCCATCTCTCACTGTCTGTGTGTGTGTGTGTGTGTGTGTGTGTGTGTGTGTGTGTGTGTGTGTGTGTGTGTGTGTGTGTGTGTGTGTGTGTTAAAGCCCCAACCGAGAGAACAAACAGGCGGAAACTGGAGCACAAACATGCCTTTATGTATTTTTCCCCTCTCACGGTGTCAGGAACACGTTTATTCTAACATGTCCACTCCCCTCCTTCACTTGGGACCGGTGCGGTCTGGACTGGATTAGCTCTCAGATAGCGTTTGAGCCTCTCTCCGCTTCACATCCATCCATTCATTATTTATTTATTTTTTTATTTTACCGATGCAAACATCATCCCCGTACACTCCCCTCCTCCTCCTCCTCCCATCCACACCCCAGTGAAATATTCCTTGCACAGTGCACGCGTTGCTTTGCACTGATCAGTCCGGCCCCATCCGTGCATGACAGCCTTAACCACACTGACCGACTTGTGCGCCATTGGGTGGGCGGTGTTTCATTGCGCATTTGTGCACACCATTGCCCAGCAGGCTTTTTGCTGGAGTGGCTCCATGCTGCATTTATGGGGATAGGCCCTTTCAACCCATCACACACAGACACAGTGGAAAAGGCGTTTGATGGAAACCTAGTGCTCCTGCAGCCCAGATTTCCGCCTCCATCGTCCCATCAGAGATGAGCAGCAAGCAGCGACATCAATCCTGCTGTTGCCTGGTAGAAATGAGAGCAGAGGAAAGACGAGGACCAGCCCAGAGCTGCTGGGTCTCTCTATGCTTCTACTGAGCTGTTTTACTTTGAAATCAATCCTTGTGCGTGAGGAAATGTGTATATTGTTGACTGAAACCACATTGCAGCGTTGCTGTACTTGGCCAAAGCTTTGTATTTCTGAACAGCGGTGTCTGCAGAAGGAAAATGGTTTGTTTTGAGTTATGTCATGTTAGTGTCACGTGAGACAGAAGGCAGTGATGGGAAATACCCCGTGGTGCTGACCTGCAAGCATTCGCGCCACTGGATAATCATACTTGCAGACATTTGCATACCACAGACTGGAAGTCAAAGCAGTGCCCGGCTGCGATTGACTCTCATTTACTTGTGGTTGGAAAATAGACCCACATGCTTTTTTATTTTTTATTTTTTCTTCTGTTCTTCTGTTCCTTTGGAACAAATCAAAGTAAAATTCAGCAAACATTAAACACCTTGATCTGCAGTTTGTGGTGCAGTGGTAATTCAACACAATGATTGTCATTGTTATTGCAAGTTTAATTTAAACACACATAATTAGGTTTCCTAGCATTGAGCGCTGGTTGTATGGTACAGTTTCAGCATTTGCCAAATAAGCGTTAAATTATGGTTTCATTTCCTAGAGTGATGGACTTTGCTGGATATGTACAGGCTTTCAGTAAAATGAGATTAGCAAGTGTACTTACCACTTGGATGCTGATGTTAGCTCTATGTACCACTAAGTATGCCAACTTCCATATGATACTGAAGGCTGGATTAGTGTAGCAGGGCCAGAGGGGATTCTGTCACTTCATGATGAGAACACACACTTAGAGTCAAGTCAGTGTTGTACAAAATGGATGGCAGCAAAATCTGCAAATGACAAATCTTAGTCCTCAGGCTTTCTTTGCACCACTGCAACAATCCCTTAGCCCTAAATGATGGTTTTAAAAGGGTCACATCGGCCACCTAGTACGACGTGGAAATTTAATTTGGCAGCTTCCGACATACTAACTGTGACGTACTAGACGTCGTAATATAAAGAAAAGTCAAAAAATAATTAACACGCTCCAGGTGTCATCCATCTGAGGCCCACGTGGACCCTGAACAGACACGTGCAGACGATATGCTGAAAGTGCATTTTGAGTGACATAAAATTGCTCTTGCTGTGCATTTTTGGCTGAGGCTCATGGTAAACTTAACGTAAAGTAACTAACATCGAGTGTGGTGCCTTCCAGGAAATCGTAAAGTATATATGAGGAGCCATTTTAGGCCTTGAAGTGGAGTCTGAGAAAGTCCAGCTGAGGGGGGGGGGGTGTTACTCACCTGAACTGCTGCAACAAAAATAGGTCGTAAGATGATGACACCGAATCATAGCTGTTAGGACGCCACTCGACTGTAAACTCATACATATAGAGCCAGTAACTCTTTCTGTCACATGATGATCAGAGTTACTCAGAATGGGGAAAAAAAATCCAGGAGTTGTGGAAATGCTCTGATGCACTGGGACATAAATTAACCTGACATTTTGAGTTTAGTTCCTCAGGATTCAGTGAATCATAACCACGTTTGCCATGTGAGTTTGAGTGAGGAAGAGCCAAGCTCTTTCATTTTTTTGTTTTTCTTCCCTTGTCTAAAGAATCTGCCTTGCAAACATCTGACTCAGAAATGTATGTGTGTGTTTGGGTCTGCACATGTGCACTTGATCCGAGTGGTTGGGATTCCCAGGCTAGCGAATAGCTGCAGAGTGAGGCTTGTTGCAGCTGTGTGCACCGGCAACAGCTGTTGGGATGGAAAATAAAAAAAGAGGGAGGTTAGGGGATAGAGAGAGATAGAGATACATCGAAAAAAGAAAAACACAAAACAGAGAAGTACTCACCCTTGTGTGTTTTTGTGTGGTTGTTGTGTAGCTAAGCTAGCTAGCTAAGATTAAGCTAGCTAAAGAAGGACCTGGATGCCCCCCTCCTCTGAAAGTTTGGAGAACTACATATTACACATTAAACATTTCAGCATCAAGCTAGAGTCCACACACTGTAAAAAAAATCCATCCTAAAAATCTGTTAGTCTGTGACTGAGCTCTGAAATGTTAACTTAAGTGAAAACATCTGCCAGAATGTTTTTAATCTTCCATCATTTTCCATGCATTTCCATTTCCTCAGCATGGCATCAGCCTTTTCAAAGATAGGAACAAATATTGATAGAGCATGCATCTCTAAATTTATCTTAATGTAAATATCTCAGAAATCTGTTGTCTACGATGAGGAGAAGTGTCTTTGGTTTTATAACAAAGCAGGAACTGAAAACAGAACAAGGCAGTTAACTGAGGACATTAATCAAGAACATCACCAATCAAGTGACAGAAGAAAAGAAACAGGAACATGAATGCAAAAAAACAAACAACAACAAAAACAAAAGAAACAGACAAACGAAAAAACTGAACTTCCTTAACAGCAGCCAAGAGTAAAGATGTCAAGAGTCACAGTGTTTCTGTTTCCATGAAACAGTGGGAGGTAAAAGGGGAAAACTTAAATGAGAGCTGAAGAAAGACTGCAAACTCTGGGATAAGACCACACTCAGTGTGAGGGGCTGGGAAACCCCCTCTCCGAGGAAATGGTTTAACCCATTTATGGGTTAGCTGAGTTTTAGACTCGCTGAGCTTCTCTACTTCAAACCACAGCTGTAATTGTTTCAGCCTCACTGAGACAGGCTGCCTTCAAGTTTACAAAATGTCCAAGATGAGCAAACAAATCAAACTGTGATTTTTTGTTTTTTAACTCTCAAATAGAGCAAATATGGACTTTATTTCTTTCTTTGTTTTTTTAGCCTGCCGGCTGTGGGTGATGGCAGAGTGTGAGTGGATGTTTGTAAGGAAGTAGTGAAGCGGCGGAAGTCATCAGTGCAGTGAGAAGTTGGTGGCTTTGCTGTGATGGCCAGATCAGAAAACCTCAGCCCTGTTCCTGTTGATCTTGTCATGTCTCCACATGAAATGTCTGAGCAGTCTGGAGAAAGACAGCTCGACACACTGTTTAAATCCTGCTGGATATGGGATTTGGAAACGCAGTGCAGATAACGGCATTGCTAAGATGGGGATAATTTGTGTGAATATTGTTGCTGTTCAAATTCATTTCATTTTCTCCATGCCCAAGAATACAGATTATTAGTGTAAACTCTTTGAGGACTCTAACTAATAACTAACTTGATCCCTGTCTTTAAAGGAATAATTAATTTTAAAGAAATGGAGATAAAATGTGCAAGACAGTCAGATTGTACTGCACGCTGCGACTTTCTGTAACTGTTTAGGGAAAAACCTTCCTCATATCAGAGGTGCAATATGCAGTGTCTCATTCTGTTGCACTGTATTGTAATCTTAACTCCCGAACCAGTCATTTCAGTGATATGAGAGGATTTCTCTGAAGCCCTCCTGAACTTTACCAGGGAAACTCCAGTGTCAGAGATCGTGCACTGTAGATGAAGGCTTCATGTCCGTGTTATTCTTCAATAACCGCCAATATGGATTCTGCTGATCCAGAACACAGTTGATTTGTTTTATGTTGACTTTACAGGAAAGGAAACCAGTGAAAAGAAGGATGAGTAGGTGTGATGTGATAGCAGTATTTAGATTTGATATACTGGCAGCAGCACCCAGGAGATAAAGTGAATATGATGTACACAGTATGCACAGATGAAACAGATAAAAAAAACAGCCATTCAGAGCAGTTTCATTTCCTCTGCTTCTCTTCATCCTGACTTTATAACAGGAAAGATGCTTGTTTTTTAAATTCTTCTGCTGACAAAGTGAAGCTGGGTGTGGCCCTCCACCAGCAGCCTAACATCAGTCGAGCAGATCACCATCACTGCAAGTCCCTCAGGAAACGCATGGCAGATCTGTCAGATGCATGTACATCTAAGTGCACATGAAATGAGGTTTCTACCTCAATTTACCCTCCTGCAAGACTGACTGCACCCGGAGCTTAAGGAACATGGGCATACCACAGCTGGTTTATTGGGACAATACCGGCCTTACTAGCAATCAGTGTTGCAAAAAAGACGGTCAGTTCTGCAATGCTGTTGATTTTCTTCGCTTATTTTATTAAGAGACTGACCCAAAATTTTAATACTTAATTTAAAACCGTAATGGGTCCTGTGTCCTCTCTTGTGGTGGGTCACTCCGGCTTTTATAAGAACTGCAAACCCTGAAAAAATGTCATTAAACATGTCCCATGATGGTCTCAGTTAGGGCTGCCACTAATGATTACATAATGGCACACACTCTAATCTGATTTATTTTAAATTTTAAGCAATTTATTGCAAAAATTAGAGTGAATTGCCGTGTCTGAGCAACAGCCCCAAACCTCAAATTAGACAGTTTACAATCTTAAAAAACATAAAAAGCAGCAAATCCTTATGAAATCAACAAATTATCTGTAGTTTTGTTTGATAAATTAAATTAGTTGATTATCAAAACTTGTTGATTAATTTCTGTCAATTATTCAACTAATTGTTTCATATTTAGCATCTTCTATCTTAAGAAAAACACTCTAGATCTATATATAATGAAAAAGATGTATTTAAAGAAATCAGCTCAAATCATTGGTTATGAGCTGCTTTAATAGAAAAATATATCTAGAAAATAAATCAGTAATCAGAAGCCAGTTCTATGGGGAACCTATTTATAGGCCGGCCCTCACTCTGTAAAGTTGAGGAACTACAAAGCTGTCAGAAGGAATAGATTCATGCAAAGCTGGCTCACCGACCTTCCGGCTATTCAAACTGGAATGTTAGTTGTGTCTGCCGTGACCTTTCACGGCACAGGAAGTAAAGCACCACCACAACCAACAGCAGCAGCAGCAGCAGCAGCAGCAGCAGTAAAATAAGCTGCGTCTCCTCTGGGAACTTTTCTTTACAGTCAAAACTACTGTTATCTACTGTGACCTTTCTAAACAGAAGAAGTAGAAGCTCTGCCACTGATATCAGCAACAGGAACTTGACTTTGTCACCATTTATGATGGTGACGTTGTGCTGCTTTGTGTTCCCACCTTTGGCCTCATGTAGTCATTGTTTTCAGTGCTGAGGAACAAATACTGAATCTTTCAGTGTAAAGCTTCACACACAGGTGCACCAACATCCAACACCAGCACCCAAAGTGATCTCTTCAAACGGAGTTAAGTGCCAGAAGTTTCAGAGACATATCAGATTTTATCAGTGCCGGGCTTCAAACTGGTTTGTCAGATGGTTTGAGAGTTTACCACGACATGTCCTTGCAGAGCTACCTGCTTTTTATGGCAGTTTATAGCATTGATATGATCCTGAAAGCACAAAGAACTTTAGCACTTTATCTCTAGAAATATAAATCCATAGTTATAGATACGGTGCCTATCTTTATTACATTGCTGTTTATAGGTCTTAATGAACTGAGTAAGAAAAGGTTCAGTGAGACAAATGAAGTGAAATAAGTGCCAGTACACTTGTATAATTAACCTTTATACTCAGATTTTATATTGCATAAAAACTCAAGCGCTATCATAGAATAATTATAGAAGCTGTAGTGAAGATTTTTCCTTTATTTACTTACACAAATTTGACTTTTGATTCTTTGTACCACCGTTAATGAGTCTGTTAGCAGTGACCAGCTCTGCCTGCTAGCTACAGTTAAGCTAAAAATAAGACACCGCCTCAGACAGTATCTGGGTCATGTTCTTTGATGCTCACTGTGTGGACTGATGCAGTGACTGTACTGCTGCTGCTGCCGCTGGTGATTCTCTATGGATACATACATTCATACATCAGCAGCAAGATTCCTGTGTTTTATTTCATTTTGACATACTTCTGTCATATTTCTGTTATATTTCTTGGCATCATTACTTCCATTTTTACACACAACTAAGATCAAGAGAAACACCTTTAGTTTGGGTGGTGACTGAGTTTCTAACTTTATTTGCCCTCATCCGATTTTTTTCATTCCGATCATTTAGTCTGCAAAATGTCCCAAAAAAAAAAAAGCTCATCATAATTTTCCCCAATGTGACATCCTCACATTGCTGGTTTTGTCTGGGCAACAGTCAAGAACCCAGAGAGATTTAACTTAAAATCACACAAAACAGAGAAAAACAGCAAATTGGCACATTTTAAGAAACTTTAACCAAAGAATATTTGACATTTTTAGATGAATTGCTAATCATCGAGGTGTGACAAGCTGAAGTCACACCTCCTGCATTCTGTGGATTTTACTTTTGGAGACACACTTTCTGGATTGATGCTCTATTAGGCAGGAGAGGCTGTGATAAAGATCATGATGCTGAGAGTTCACAGTAAGAGCCCACCTAGCCACTTAGGCTCAATGCTGAACTTGATTGAAGATGGAAAAAATCTTCTCCAACCATTTAAAGCCCATCCTCGATGTGGAATGCAAGGGTCAGGATGCTTCTATGAGAGGAGGAGGAGGTGGATGGAGATGTGGGGATTAAAGCAGTGGAAGAAAAAGGGCGTGGGGGAAGGATTCAAGAGAAGGGGGTAGAAAAGAACAGCAGGGGAAGGTTGTTGGCCCTGAGCATCCCTCCTCCTCGACCCTGGTCACGTGCCTTATAGGGATGAGGAGGAGTTTTAGGGTGGGGTGGGGGGTTTTGATGGAAGGCACCGTGGCGGCTGTAATCCCTCAGCATGAGACAGCACACGCCGAGAGGAAAAGGAAGGAGTGATCAGGATTTTTATGTCATTAGATTATTTGTAGTGTCTGACAGTGACGATTCCTCAGTTTTTGTTAAATGTGTGAAATTAGTTGACGTTGCAGGAGCTTGTTTGACTCTTACACAGTGACAGACTCTCAAGCTCAGATAAAGGCCTCAGAACTGAAATGTAAATCCGGGCGGCAGCATCAGCTGTGTGTTCGTTCCACTGACACTTCTCTATGAAAACTCCTCATAATTAACAAATTACCCCTCTTTAATATTCTGCTTTCGTGTCTGCTGGCTTCTGTAAAGGTTGTTATATAATACTCTCATCTACAGTATGTGTTGATGTGGTGTTGGGTGGAGCGATGGATGCATGCAGACGGTGCAAACAGATGGTTTCTTGTTGCAGAGCTGAGGCAGTGATGCTGAAGAGACTGGGAGTATCGGCTGTACCTCTCTCTGTCTTGTTGTGGAAGGTGTTGTTGAGACATTTTCTCCAAGGAACAAGAAACATAAGAAGAAAGCTTTTACTGTATATTCTAACATGCTGTAGCTGCTCGAGCTGGCTGTCACACCTCAGTGCTTTTTTGTCACTGACCAAAATGTGTACTGATTTGACATTTAATGTCTGATTTTATTCTCTCATCATAGTTCCTGACTGCCAATTTTATTCCTGTAGAAAAACAGGCTTATATTTTTCAAAGTAAGGTATTAGATAAGGTATTATTTAAAAGCCCACAGACTAATCACACTACAGTGTTTAAAATCAGTCACAATAATCATCTTCAAGTCACGTCTGTGATCATGGATTCCAGTAGGCATATGAAGCTATCAAAACGAACTTTTAATGGTTCAATGAAACTCCTTTTTCCCAGATGAGTGATGACAGTCTTGAAATTTCAGTTGAATATCCCAGGCTGCCTGTTCAGTGATTTCTGCTTCCTCTTTCACCTTCCTCTTCCACATCTTCTTCCTCTTTAATCTAATCTCCTTCCATCTCTTTGTCCTCTTCTTGTTCCTCATCTTGCCTAATTCCTTCTGACCCATCACTAATTATGTACATGACACTGTCAGTTAAAGTTGACTTATAGCAGTGAGTAAAACAGGCCTTAACTCCCAGTCTGCTTCAAACACATCCACCTCATTCTCATGGAGCTAACTCTCAGCTACACTGTGCTATGTTAATGTGGTTTAGAGTTAAACTGTGAGCTTCAGTGGCTGTCGTCGTGCATCTTTATGGATGAGAGTGTCATCTAAATGCCTGAAATGTAATTTGGAAGTTGAGGTTATGGGGTAGCTTCTCTGCGTGTTGTGTGACTTAGAAGGGAGGTGATTAGTGGTTTATTCGGTTGATTATGTCTCCTGTTACAGACAGACATCCCTTTGTGTTTGCTCTGCCGTCCTCTGCTGCAGACACACTGACCAGCAGACGTGCTCATAGACAACAATGATTGCTTTTTTAAAAATCCAGCTGGTTAACTACAGCTTCGCAAATGGGCACTGTTAAGTGCAGAGAGCATAAAGCTTCTATACTTAGTAATATTCCTGGGTGATTGATAAATGTTTGTTTTTGTTTCAGCTTACTTAACATCTCTCATGTTAAATCAATCATGTTACTGTACCTGCTGACGAGTCACAACCTCTAAATAACTCAGCGTCTGTGTGGCCAAAACTGAAGTCCAGATGGAGCAGCAGGAAAACTTGAGTCAGTTTCAGGAAAATGGATCATCCTGCTAGAAAGAATGATGTTAAGGAGCTAGCACCACATAACGTTTTCAACAAGCATCAAGATATAACTTTGATTTTTTTTCAAAATCGGTCTATTATACTAATATGTAGTGCTCACTCTTTACAAAGGAAAGTTTTTTATTTAACCCTTGTTATCTCAGATTGTATCAACCCAGCTGTAATATAAGTCACCCTCTGGCTCCTCTTGTTAGCATAGCGTTTTAGCCATGGTGATAAAAAAACACAAGAGGAAAGTCCTCAAGATGGTCCTTAATATGACTTTAAACCAGATGGCAATCAGTGAATCTAGTCCTCCAGTTAAAGCTGCACACCAAAGTAATAAAAGAGGAACTTTTGGAATGTGGTAAGTAAGGACACAATAAGGAAGCATGTACAGTAAGACTTAGTAACTGCATTGAAGAAATATCTCCACTCATGGTAATATCACAGTATGTTGGCTGACAATTGCAAATGTATTTTTTTATTGGAATAAAAAAGAAGGCCCAGCCGCAGCAGCAGCAGCCGCAGCAGCAGCAGCAGCAGCCGCCGCCGCCGCCGCCGCAGCAGCAGGAGCAGTGCCTTTACAGATCATTTTCAGATCATTTTCACAGAATTTATCTTTAAAGAGTATTTCAGTTTTCTTCCATCCTTGGATTTGAGCTCAGTTAAATGGTCAAACCCACAAACATATTGCCAAGGTCAGAGCATCAGTCACGCGTGTCCAGTGTTTCTAGATGGGTTTCATGCCTCTCTCTCTTTCCCTCTCTTTCTTCCCAGGACTCCACCCTTATTGATTTTCCACAGCACTAGATAGCATCTTGTACAACGGCCCCTTCAATCTGTTATCTGTGACCTGCTCCTGCCTGATAAAACCCTCTGAATGGCTCTCTGTTAACAGCCAAAATGGCCCTCACCTGGGAGCTGCATGCTCTGAGTTGGGAGTCAGAGGCTTTGGATGGCCATGTGTGCACATTTACTCGCGTTACAGTCAGCAGTGATGATGTTTCAAAACAACACAACTCACTTTTTTGTGTTGAATCCAGACATCTTTATTGACTAATGTGAACTGTGACTTTATAACTAGACCTGTTGGGCATATGGTTGGGCTAAAACTCAAACATCAGGAGCTGGATATCCAGTGTGATGTCCCACTCTTCCATCAGGAAGGCTGAGGAGAATAATCTAATTCTCTCACAGGCAGAGATGTCTCTTTTGACTTGAGCAGAATTAATCATGATTATATCTTCACATTGTGTTATTACTCTTGAAGCACGGTATGGTGAAGGAGATTAATGATCCTGGTAATAGTTTCAATGATCAGCCTCAGGTAAGATAATTGTTTATGAGATCGAGATCCTGTTTGGAGAAGACATCATTTCTTTTCCGGGGTTGAGACAAATCTTTGGCTGGTGAATCTGGCTCTGGCTAGTGCAACTGAATACGAAGTGGACTAAGTGGCCCCCCAGATAAAGGCACAACCCAGTGTTGCTCCTGTTGGCTTATTAAAGCCCCTCCCCCTGCATGCACACATACACACACACACACACACCAGCTAACTCTCAGTGTCTGGCCCATGCTCTTAATGACAGTTGTTGGCCTGTCTGAGCTTCTGTGGTTTAAACAGGTGGACATGGTGGACTCTGTGTGAGTGTGTGTGTGTCTGTGTGTGTGTGTGTGTGTGGTGTTTAGGGGCCGTTACTGTATGGTGACCATCTGGAGAGGGAAAACAAAGCTGCTATTGGTTGGAGTGGGGGGCTGTTTGTCCTGAGTACAAGCTTAAGTAAAGTCTTGGAGAGCATATTGTTGAACTGAGGAAGAAGTTTGTATTGCAGTTATAATAATTAAAGAAAACCTTTCTTCTTTTGGGGGAAGGAGTTTATGGTCAGTATGCCTAGGATACATCTGCACCACCCATTTGTCTTTCTCCCACTTTTCAAATTGAAAAAACACATGGTTCTGGAAATGTTACCTTACTGTATTTTTTCCAGCAGTCCTCCAAGACCAGTATCTGGGTAGATTCAAGGTGGAAAATAGGTCACACAGTTGCAGAGTCATGGTTCCTTTTTTATGTACAATCATGCCAAATTAAAGTAGTTTGAATCAAGTTTCGAGAGCGTGGATGGAGGGCGGCCAGCTCTGTTGTCGTATAACTGTTTGATGAATGATCCAGTATCTGTCTGAGATGCCAGAAATACACCGGACTTAGAGTAATCATGTTGCAGAATTGAGCTGGCATGACTACCCAAATGTCCTCAATAGCACTGAAAAGGTTATTTCAGGGCTGCAACCAACAGTGAATTCACACATCCTAGAACAAAACAATGGAAATGATGTTCTGTTTATTTGTCATTTTGACATCACAAATTATCACGTTGCAATTTGAATCAGTTGTAATGGTTTTTATGGAAAGCTTGCTTTGTTATTGTAAACTGTGAGGTTTGGTATAGGGAGCTGAGGACCTTTCTTACAGACACATTGACAGGACACACTGGATGTTAATAGATTCGAACCAGTGAGCTTCCAGTTAGAAGCCAGTTTCTGCTTTTCCCCGAACAAACGTTTATAGAACTCAAAGTATAAATCTGAACTTTCTTTTCATACTCTCCCTACGTGCTATCCCACCTTTCATTCATTGTCTGCCTCTTTCTCTCCACTATACCCCTACACACACACACGAACAGCAACACACACTTGTTGCCGTAGTGATAATAAATCCTGTTTTTCTTTCATGGACTTGTGTAGCTTCTTTCAGCCGTGCTCATAGCGAGGCAGCTGGCTGGGACGACTGACAGCCTCATTTGCTTTTGTTTTCATCTGCTTCAAAACACTGTGAGCCGGTCTGAGCCATCACCTGACCACAAACCCTGCCGCGTGATTGGACCCCAGCGATGAGCCTCGGCCAGCTGACCAGAACCCAGGCTTATGATTGGGCCAGAGTTCCTAAAAGCACTTCCTCCTGTAGCCGGGCAGACTCTGTGCAAACTCCCATGAGCACTGAAGGGTTTGAAAACACATATAGGCTGCAGTCAAGTGAAAGACATTTACAACTGGAAGGACCATTTTGCACATGAATCCTCTGCAATAGTTACGTAACCTTACAGCAGTGAAGTGAATGTGAATTTTTAGATTCATTCCTGTCACATGATTGGATTTATGTTTGGATTCATGTTGATGAAACTGCTTTAGCTGATGTTGAGACACACAGTCCTTCAGAAAATAATTTTAACTGAAGATACAATGTTTTCACCTCACTGGTGAAAACATTGGAAAAGCCTCACGAGTGCAAGCGGTGTTGTCGTGACTCTGAGACTGTTTGTGTTACCAGGCAGATAAAGAAAATCAAACACACTTCAGCAGATGCTCGTGCAGGGAGGGAGAAGCTGCTGGAGCCAAGTTTGAGTCGTTAAAGGAATAGTCTGACATTTTGCTTGTTTGTCCTCTGAGTCACAGCAGAACTCAAAATTAGTTTCATACCCGTGCATCCTGTCCAAAGATGTGTCTGGTATAGCTGAGCTTAGCACAAATACTGGAAAAAGAAGGATGGTAGTCCAGCTCCACCAGGAAGTGAAAGAATACACCATATTACTGATCTTATCTTCTGGTTCTGGGTTTGTTGATGGAAACAGATATATTGACTGACTGACTCATCCTAATGAGAATTGGGGAAAGGAAACATGCACAACAATAGTGCTGGTTATGGAACCTGAGTGCTTTTTCAGTGTCAGTACTGGAAACTGTCAAGCACCGAAAGCTGGTTGTTGTTATTTTCTATATCTCTTTACTGAGAACACACGCTAAGCATCCCATTATGTGCACACCCTGCTCTGTTCTTTTTCTGTTTCTCTGTTTGTGTCTCTCTCGCCATTGGACACAAACACATACCTCATCGCTCACAGTGGTTGCCGATCACACACACCCTTCTCCTGTTGTGTATCTGCAATCATGGCAGTCTGCGAAGAAGCTTCCCTTTTTGGTGTTGTTGTGGGTGTTTGGCTGTTGGATCCTTGTTGCCCTGCCCCGGGCGTGTTGACAGCAGCTGGTACACGGGTCATTGTAGGGTCAGATCTGGCAGTTATGCCCTCCTACCACTGTTTTACCAGCCTGTACCCCCACCATCAGCCCACCCGCCCACCCAACCCACCCATCCTCTGCTCACCAGGTTGCCTTGGAGACTGGTTTGGAAAGTGTTTAACAGTGCAACACTCGATAGGAGGAGGAGATCTGGGGGAATAAGCTGCAATGTCTGATGCTGCAGGAATGTGTCGTCTCCCTTCGTGTGCAGATCGATCGATTGATCGAAAAAGGAAATAATGAGGGAAGTTGTAATCATTTTTTTGACCCCTTAAATATTGATTATAGCATGGCCAATATAATATTTATACATTTATAGACACAGATTTTGCTTTATAACCTAAGATTTAATTATTATATCTAATAATATTTATTTCATTTTACTTTAAAAGAATTAAAGCACTAAATATCTGAGTCTGAAAGCAGAACTGATGAGAATGAAGAAAATTTGGATGATCTCCTATGATAATTTGAATAGTATCCTGTCGTACTCTGTACATGTACATACACAGACAGGTGCAAAACAACAGCTTTTGTATTTTTCCATATTTTAGAAGGGCAAGCTGCAGTTCATCTGTTTTGTCTACTCTACTTGTTCAAATTCTTTAAAGGTCATGTTTCTTTTTTCAGCTGAAGTACCCAAAGCAAATTAATCCCAATCCTGCAGATAGGCTTACGACTTTCAAAGCACTGAAGCTTTGTGATGCCGTAAAGGTTGTTTTACTTCATACAAAGTGCAGTTTGATGCCTGATAGCATCATGAAGCATTTGTGTGTGTAAAACCTGAGGAACTTTCTTAAACCAACAATCTGAAAGTCTGTGTTTCATGGATGTGCTAAGATCTGTTGCTGCGGAAATTCTACTCTTTACAGCTGCTCAACTGATCTCCCAGAATAACTTCATGTATAACTCTTTGACCTTTCACCTTCTCAGTATCAGTTATCTCCAGCTGAATGTATGAGTAAGTTAAAAGAGAGCTGAAACTGGCAAACAGAGTCCCATTGTTTTCTAAGAAGCTCCCCCTTTCTCACCTGTCACAAAACAAAACACTTCTTCCGAACATAGAGCAAACCCTCTTCTTTAAACATTTGCATCCGCACATCACCTGTGTAACTGCAGGTGAAGTTCCATTAAAAGAAAAGAAAAAAAAGGAGAAGGAAAGGCTGCATGAGGCTTTGGATGTTCAGTGAACCATGGAAAACGTCGGCTTCAGCCACTTGGAAACACTTGATCCATAACCAACTCTTTTCTGTCTCTGTAAACCTCACTGACAAGCCTGGACATGTCTGAGGATAACACTGACTGCTGCACCTGAGAGTGTGGATAAGATACTGTATGTCCCAGCAACACACTGCACTGCTGCACTGATAATTCTAAGTATGTAGCACATTTACAATGGACACATTTCAAATGTTGAAAAATATAATAACACAAAGAAACTTGTGAATCATATTATTAACATGCACTATGAGGAAGTGCAGTACAAAGAAATGCAATATATTTGAACTTGAACTTGAGAAAGAGAGGGAGGAGCACGGTGTGTAAAGAGAGCAGAGTAATTCTTTGCAGAGAAATATGACCCTACAGGGGAATATATTGCTGAATAGTGTGTGTGTGTGTGTGTGTGTGTGTGTGTGTGTGTGTGTGAGTGTGAGTGTGATTGCGTGTGATTGTGTGTTCAGTGCCCTCGGGAAATAACTTTGACCTCACCTAGATCTGTCTTGATAGATTGCTCTTTTGCCGCAGTACTGCCCATTTGGGAGTTTTCTCGGGTTTTTGATTTCTGATCAAAAGATTCCTGTAATCATGTCTGACTCACAGAGGTAAATTAACAAGTATAGTTGTTTTCCTTACTGGCATGACTACTGTATGAAGCAGCATTGGGCTGTTAAACACACTAACATGCCCCGCAGTGTGCACTCTGTCCTACGTACTGTAACATACTGTGACAGAGCTCAGGGGTCATTCACACTCAGAAAATCATAGCCAAATTAACATTCTTAAGCCTCTTTTGGAACAGATCCCCACATTATTCCATGTTTTCACATTTTCATTCATGCTCCTGCTGAACCAAACAAAGACACGTGACATGTTACAGCGTTAGCGTCTGTCCCATCATGCCGGCTTTTACTCAGACGTTGATTGGGCTCTGTGATCATCTCTGTCACCGGCTTATTGCCAAATAATAATGCCCCCCATTCCGTGTTTGTAAGTTTTACAGGCGGAATAAATATACTACGTTCCCGCCTTGAACATGCTGTGGAATAGGGGCTATAGAAACAGCCTGTTTGTTGTGAAAGGCAGCACCTAACTGATTAGTGACTACAGCTGTCAATGAGTTTGTGCCAAAAATTCAGAACATTATGTTACTTGTTCATCTTGGTTATTTCTGTGAATTAGAGGAAAACAAAATTGATTGAAACTGATTTTATGTTTTATTTATTTATTTTTGTTGAGGAGCGTCTAAGGATAGAGCATGTTGTGTGTTGTAAAGATTGTAAAGCTGATTTTTGGCTCTATAAATAAACTTGACTTGACATGACTACAAGGGAAAGATTGTGTGTGTCTTTAGTGCAAGTGTGTGTCTTTAGTATGTGTGTGAGTGCATATTTACTAGCAGCGAAAGCATCCATGGAAGTTTGGCACTTTGTCAACACTGGAAAGGACAAAATAAAAGATCTGGATGAACAGAGGATCTGCCTACTCATAAAACACTCCACACACACACACACACACACACACACACACACACACAGTAAATCTCTCAGTCAAGCTAAAGGGCTTATTGTTTATCCTTTATCATCATGGCATTGCTCTGCAGTGAAATCACTCTGTAATCGCCCTCACTGCCTCTTTCTCCAACTGTCTCTTGTCCTGTCAAACCGCCATTACTCCTTCTCTTCCTCCCCTTCCTCCTGCACTGTGTGATTTGAACAAACCCTTGGTGTCCACCCTCCTCCCCTGTTGTTGGATCCCATGGTAACTTGCGAGGCATGCTGGGATTGCTGGTTATTTTTGGCTGCTCAGCTGATGAGCTCTGCAGGCCTTGGACAGGAAAAGGTTAACGCTCTCAGTGGAGGTGTTAATGGCAAAGTGATGATGTTCTTTTCCTTTCTGTGTCTTTGGGGTCAATAGGTTTTAATGGTCTGACTTAGAGTTTGTGTCCTGTGTTGTGTGGTAGTTTTGGGGTTTTGGCCTCAGGTCTGATCAGTTTGTGACGTTTTTTCTCAACCAGATAGTAAGAGTTGACTTTGTTGTATTCTAGTTTTTGGTTTGAACTTCACAGTAATGCTCAGAGAGATTCTGGGATGGATGGTAGTTGTACAAAGTGCTTGACTGTTACACCAGAGCCCGAGGTTCCCACCCACAGTCCAGTCTGTGGTTTAGACAACAAAACAACTTCGGTAAAGTTTAGGGAAAGATTGAAGTTTTTGTTAAACGTAAATAAACATGTTGTTTCTGAAATCACTGCAAACTTCTTCTGTTTTAAACCAGACCATGATCTGTCCCTAACCTTAAACAAGAGATGCCAGTGTCTAAACATAACCATGAAAAAGCTTAATAATTCTGTAGTCACTACAAGTGGATGTTGTACTGCAAGATGAGACATGAGGTGGAAAACAAATACGCTGCCTATGAAGATTTTTCTGACACATTGTGTATCTACATATTTGTGACTTACCATTTCCTTTAAAATGTATTTGCTATCAGCTTTGGCAGCAGTTTAGTTGTGTAAACATACTTTGTAGTAGACAAGGTGGCACAGGCAAACACCACATCGACATATTGCTCTGAAACAAACAAACAAAATGTCTGCTACTGTATAAGTGTAAACTCTACTTCTAACTTCTAACAATACCAACATGTATGGTAGTTTTCTTGGACCAAGGTTCGGAAAAATATGGACAAAGTGTCTGTGACCTCACCCACTGGCTGAGTATGCTTTACCACTGGCCACCGAATGTTGAACAAAAATCTAGACTTTTAATTCCCATACAGACGTCGAGGGTTTGGTGTTCACTATTTTAAAAGATATTTTTTTCCTGGCAGTTTGCCTTTATTTCATAGCTGTGACAGTAGAGACAGAAAGGTTGGCGTGCCCCATGTTTTATTGGAGGCATTTTTTTTTAGAAAAACTGGCTCAAGCCACAGTTCATGTTCAAATGATCACACCAAAAAGTGCTGAAAATTAGCATCAGTCCACACTACATGTTATCCTGCTTTGATTTTCAAGCATGATAAACTGCATACATCTCCCTCTGCCCATAGTCCCTTATGTTTTGGGGTTACTTGCCAGCAGTTGGCTTCTTCTGTTTGGCTCTAACTTCTCGAATGTGAGGATTTTGCTATTTTTTTTCTTATAGTCAACTGAATATCTTTGTGTTACGGACAAAAATGAGTGAGATTAGTTGATTAAGAAATAACCCTCAATTTGCACCTCATGTCTTTAGATACAGCTGTGTAAGAATGCCGTTATTCCCACATGAATGGAAATAAAGAGATTTCAGTAAAATTCTTTGAATGAACGCTGTTTTGATGCTGCTTTAAATGATTTTTTTTTTCTGAAAGCCAAAAATACGTTTTTGAGGCAGATTTAAAACATTATTTTTCTTTTGGTCACATTCAAGGAGGATGAATATTGGCACTAAATATTCTCCGTCGCTTCAAAGCGACATTTTTGGATTTGCTTCCCCGTGTTTACACTCAGAATGACTCAGCCAGTCTGGGACTCGCTGTCTGGATGAAGGTCCCTTCGGCAGGGAGGGTGTCTGTTGCCGACATGATGGTTACAGTAGGGCCTGTCTCTCTGCCAGCCATGCTGTCCTGCTGTCACGCCATGTGGATTGAGGCGGGAGCATAGAGGGCAAGTGGGTGACATGATTCCTGAGGTTAAAAATGAACCAGAGGCACATGTAGGGTGGATGATGCAAGCCTGGTGCAAGCCCACCTGAGCAGAAACCTGAAGACCCGAGGAGGATTTACTGTCGCTCCGCTCGGCAGACGATTCAGGCTCCCCCTGTCTGTTCTGTCCTCTCCTCCTCTGTTGTAATCCCAACTCTCCTTGCACTGGTTAAATAAATCAAACCAGGCTTTCCAGCGTTGGAGCGGTGGAGGGTTTGTGTTGTCAGATGAGAGGAGCCAGGCTGTGGGGATTATCAGACCGAGCTGAACGGAGGACTTAGCCGTTTTTCTTCTTCTCTGGCTGTGTTCATGCTACAGCTCCTAAATCTTGCTTTGATTCCTGCTCACACATGAGTGGCACTGAGTGTTTCCTTTAGTCAGTATAAACTGAAAAAAACTGCAAACTGTCTGTTTCAGTCAGATGGCTTAGTAATCAATTGCAATCGCAAGGCGTTCATATTTTTGTGTCCAACTTCTCATCATGTGTGCACAACATTTTGTTCTTAGTTGGCTAATCAAATGTTTTTGTTGCCATGTCCTGGCACTGAACCTTAATACTTTCTTTCTTGATATAAATCCAGAATTTTAATACAGTTCTTGATGGAGTGTCTGTGTGTAACATTTAACGTTTGAGAAGATTGTTTCCTTCTGTTAAAAGATTAAAACGGTTTGGGAGCTTTTGAAAAAAGTATCGTAACTCAGGTTTGTGTTGTGCACCATTTAACCTTGATGCAGACTCTCTGTTTTCTCTCCACTGTGCTCGATCTTTTTACTGTGCCTTTTTTTATAAGCGAGAGGACGTTTCCTGCTCTTATAATTCTTGCCTGTCTACAGTCACCTAATGAAGCAGAAAGGCCACAAAAACAAAAGTGCTCTTTAACTAATTTGTCTGGAGGACAGATGGATGTGACGTCCTGTGGCTGTTGATCGCTGGCACTTCGTGTTGTTGCCCGATACGAGTTTACATCTGTGGGAACAATATCATCCACGACAAATCAGATATATGAAGATCAATATTGTCTGAGTGGACCTTGAACACCTCTCTGCCTGTGTTTGTCTCTGCCCTCATCCCTCTTTATCTCCCTGCACTGCCCTTTCATTCTCTTTCTCCCTCCCTCTCTCCCTCGCTGTAGGTTAAATCTCTGTCTATTTATAGAGTGCAGCAGCAGAGATGAATTGTGGGTCAGTATGTTGAGAGGGAGGAGGGGCTGCTGCTGCTGCGTGGCGCATCAAAACTCGCATGGCTTCATGTCTTGAAGGGGGAAAAAAAAATGACCATGTTTGCTCTAAGAGGAGAAGGGAAGTCATTTCTGGGGGAATTTACAAGAACAAACCAAAACAAACTGTTGCACATATAATAAAATAAGCTATGAAAGGGACAGATGAACCACAAAAGCCTTTCTCTTCATTATTTGTATTTATACTTATGCTGTGCACACACACACACACACACACACACACACACACACACACACACACAGCCTACTGTACCTGTTGATGTGTGTTAGTGTTGACAGAAGGAAAAGGTCGAGTGCAGCTGAATCCACGTCAGCAGGTGATGTACTATTATTAGAACTCTGGAATGTTTTTATCAAACTTTTCCAACATATGCATTTACTCGCACATAGAACAAAACAAAACAACAGAAAAACAAACAAACTGTAAAACAAAGATTTTATGATAAAGACAGATTGTTTGAAAGAAACACAAAAACCATGACAAGATGTTCATCTTGTTTATTCTACCAAAGCGTTAGAGAGAGATGACCATTGATTTAGGTCTTGTTTGGCCTTCTCCAATGCTGGTTCCAGATTGTGTTTAAATAAATCTTCTGATTTGCATGTTACTGAGAGGTGGGTTACCACAGGTGGGTGGAGGTGAGCTATTTTAGTCGATGTGCCGTGCCTGAATGTTGAAAACAAAGGCCTCACTGTTAGCAACATTTTGGAATATCTGAATTGTATATTGACCATTTTTCCATTAATATCTGAATTCTTATTAGTTATATTACAGTAGAATTATTGTATTGCAGTTCAGAAATGTGCTCCTTTATACTTGGATAAAGTTGAAACAAACAAACAAAACCTAAAAGATGGTATATTGTTGTCAGGAGCCTAGCTTAATCAGCGCAGTTGGTGTTTTGGGTGTATGGTTCTACATCCACCAGCAGTGCTATGCTAGCAGCTAATCTGAGCCAAATGAGCCTCTGTCCTTCAGCAGCACAGCTCCCCCAGCGTTTGTGGAGTTACTGTTGACTTTAGGCTTTGACTGAATTACTCTTTATTCCTCATAATCCCATAGCTTTGTGCGTAGCAGCTCCATGGCGCTTTGAAGGAGCGTTTTCATCCACACAGCTGAACTCTGGACTGTTTTTGCGCCGTGCTTTGGTGCTGCTCTGAATAGTTTTCACTGTGGCTGTTAGATATGTGGTCCTAAAAACCTACAAAGGCCTTTTCACAGCACTAAGCCCTCGCAAAAATAGTAATATTGTTTGAATGTGATGTGATTGAGAATGGAGGCATCATTGTTCTGTGCCAGAGCCGGAAAAGTGGCGACAGAAAAGAGGCCATTGTGGATGAGACTGACGCAGCCGTCGACTTATAGAAAATGATCATGGCAGGAACTTTTAAATGAAAACATCATAAGGGATTAGTTATATGTTCAGTGGAAATTATAGATGCTAATTTGTAGGTAAATTAGGAGGGCTGGATGCTGGTAAAGTGTTCTTTATTGAAACCCATCTCTGTTGACATGCTGGTATGTAGGGGCACTTTGAAGAGAGAAATTACACACCAGTACTACTGTGATCTTTGGCGTCTATATGGCGACCTTTTGTAATGGTTGTCACAAGGACCGCCGTGCAGAAACCCCTCTTTGTGTCGGTTCATTCAGAGCTCCAACAGAGTCAGCACTGTCTTCTATATTTAAAAATAAAATAAAGAGGCTGACTTATTGCTACTGCAGTGGCACTGAGCAGGTTTTTTTTTTTTTTTAGCTCTTGCTGAACAGATGAATGGCTCTGCCAACCTTTTAGCCTGATGATCTCATGTTTTTGGAGGAGACGATGATTTTAAATTTGTGAAAGAGAGAGCATATTATTATAATAATATTTGATCAGGAATCGGCAGATACCCTGAGTAATACTGGGAGGGAAGAAGCTAGCATTGTGTTGTGAAGTGTTCTCTCTTTGAGGTGTTGTGTTGTCTGTTTTGTTGTTCAACAAAGTTTTGACTGAAACTGAAACAACTTTTTTTTGAGGTGTTAAATGGGGAAGCTCATCTCTGATATACCTCAGTGTCAGCTGTAGAACTTGGATATCTGAGGGGATTTGTGTCATTTATTCCTCGTCGAGTTTTTAATGTTCTTTCTTTACTTTTAAGGTGCAACGTTTTAAGCCCTTTTGAGGATTTGAGTATCTCTTTTTCTGACTTTCTGTCAATTGTCTAAACAGAACTGAAAAAACGCTGAACAGAAAAGGAGGGTCTCTCATACAACAGAGACCCGGTGTTATCCAATCCTCAGTCTGAAATTTCCCCTCTCTTCCCCTGCCTGCCGTCCTGCTCTCTCTTCTTTTTTCAGCTGTGTATTTTCACGGGCGGTTAAAGCATCTCTGTCTTAATTAAGTGCGCCTCACCCCTCCCTGCTCTGAAAAAAAGAGCTGCTCTCTTTTATTACGGCCCGCTGTGAATGTGAAACCTCCTTCAGACCTCAGTCCTCACCATCGCAGGGCCCTATATTTACCAGAGCCACCACCCGCCCCCCCACAAAACCCCTTCATTACTCTCGCAGGCCTTTGAAGAGGTGATAAAAATGCCAGTGTAGAAAGTTCCAGTGGTTTGGATATCGCCCTGCCCTTGTGTCTGAAAATGGAGGGCGTAGTTAGGATCAGTGGCTGCAACCAAATCATCACAATCATTGCTGACTGAAGAACACCAAATCATCAGATTGTACAAAAAAAATTTCTCCATATCAGCGACATTCCCCAAAACACTGGCTTCCTGTGACTTCCTGTGACTTTGTCTGTTGTTCGTCTGGCAGCAGCTTCCTGTCTGGTGGGATGCAGAGATGAACCTGAGCATGACTAGAAATCAGCCTGTAAGGAAACTGCAGAGGTGAATGCGGTCCAGACGTTTGCTTTAAATGACAGAGCAGGACGAGGAGAGGAGCAGTCGTTTTCCTTGGCCCTTCTCTGAAAAGCTTGGCACAGTTTTGTGCTCTTTGAAGATCTCCTCGCTCCTTTCTGTCTTCCTTCCCTTCTTCCTTCCGCTTGTATGTTCAGAGGATTTTGTTTATCTGCCAGCTCCTACAGCGTACTAAACACTGCAGTACCCTGTACTCTATCTATCAAAGGGCCAAATCATCAAGGGAGCTGAGGTTTGGTTTGGAACTGGGCCTAGCTGTTTCGCTCATTCAGATACTTCAATACATTACCCACTGCAGGGGAATCTACCTCCCTGTCTGTCTCTTCCCATGTCTGTCTTTGTGTTTCTTGTGTAGCATTAGCTTCCGTCCTGATGGGCTGTTTGGAACAGGACTGTTGCCAGTTTGAATCAGACAATATGCTTAAATTTCCACAAACTTGCTTGCGAAGCTTTTAGGTCTAAATTCATGCAGCCGTGAAAGTGAAGCAGGACAAAGAGCACGCTTGGACAGAGAGCAGTTACCACTGCATCTGCTGCCCTGCATTTTGAATGGGTGGCAGCAGCGTGCTATTCCCCTCGGCTACTGGCAGCTACACCCAGTCCAGCTAGCACCCTGCACCATACACCCACTCAAATCTCATCGTCATGTCGCTAAGTAGAGACGCTTGTAGCTCAAGGGGAATGGTTAGCAATTTGACAGAATGAATGTAAAAAGTTCGGCCAACTAATATCTCTACCATTGTTTATTGACCCAGACCAACATCTCCATGTGTTATGTCCTGCTCTGACTTTTTTCCCAAAAGGAAATCACATGAGGGAAGCTGGGCACTCTCAAAATGCCAACACAATGAGACAGAATCTCTTTCTTTCTGAATCAGATTCCGCATTCTTGAAATTTAGGAAACCAGGCAGGAAGATTATTGATATATACATGAAAGCAGCTGTAATGTCTTTTATTTTAGTCTGTGAACATCAAGTCTGATGGCATGAAATAGATGAAAATAAATACACTCACTGCACATGTAATCTAGCATATATGGGAATGCTCACAGTCGTGATTCTGATATTCTTGGTAGGCAGGTGTTTCTACCTGTTCCAGAATAGGTGGTATCGATTGAGAAGGCAATGTTCACGGCCTTCGACCCCTTTTTAAATCACATTGTTGCCTCCTCAGGGTCATAGTTTACTCTGTTTCCATGGTGATTCCAGTGGTGGTGCTCCAGCCGCTGAGGGGGCTGATGTATTATGGGAATGAGCGCATTAGTTCCCTGCCACAGACACACACACAAGCACACTCACAGAGGTACTTTAACAAATGCCCTGCAGCTTTTTCCATATTGGTAAGTGCAAGGGCAAAGCTGCGAGCACATTATTGCTGTTGCATTTTTATCAATACAAAATACCCAGAATTATGAGAGTTACTATATTATCTATGGCCTGTAGACAGTTATTGCTAAAGTCTGGTGCACCTGCAGGGCTAGACTAAACTTTGACCTATATGTTAGAGCCTGTGTAGCCTGCTGTGCCATTTTCCTGTGTCATCGTGAGTCACATCTTCAGGCTGCTTATTTTCTCTGATTAACAGTAAAAAAAAGAGTTTGCTATCAACATAATGTGAATCACAGAAACTGAAATCAGTAACTGTTTTAACTACTGAACTGTTTATCTGCTTAATTCAGTACCATTGTCAGTTTTGTGTCTACTGATCAAATAACTGATCATCTAGTTGTTCCAACATTTATGAAGTCAGTTTAGTCATGTTAGTTGTTTGCATATTTATCACAGTGTGCAGGTCTGTGTCCCTCCAGAGCTGGACTGAGTCTACTGTAGGAGTGGCCATCTTGCATCAGTGGCTGGGGAAACTAGGCCACCGGCCTCTTTCACACAGCGCAGGCAAACGGGGCCGAGCGGACACACAGCTGATCTCTGCTGCACACTTGTGTCATCAAAACGAGCCGTGTCTGACATGGCCGACCGCACGCACATGCTGCACTTCAGCTCGCGTGCTGTCCCTCCTCAGATGGAGCTGTGCATCTGAGCGAGCAGGCCGACACTGACTGATGTGTGGCAGCCCCTGTTTGATATTCAGTTCCCTTGTTGTGAAACCTCCCTTGAAGTCAGCACAAATGTAACAATAAACCAGGATAATCATTAAAATGACTTCTTTACTTTTGGCCTTACTTTTGGGTCCTCTTTTTTCTCTTGTCTTTTTTTAATGGTTTACTTTTATGCGCTTACTTTGTCTTTATATTTATTAAATATTTGTGGAGCTGTAATATGTTGCATTATTAATTGCAGTGCAAAACAGATTCTGGATTTTTGAGGTTAATATTATTATAATACATTATTGAAAATAAATGCATGAGTATCAGGGTCAGGTAGAGTTTTCCCTGCTCTGTTTCTGATCGAGTCCAGCATAGAGCTGGCGTAGTATGGTTAGCAGAAGTAGTGCTGTATGGCTGTGGCTCGGGAGGTAGAGCGGGTCGTACAGTGGTTCCTCCAGTCCATGTGTCAAAGTGTCCTTGGGCAAGATGATTAGTTAAAATACTGAGGCTCTGACTGCTTTTGGGAGCTTGTTCCATTTTGCTCAAGTATTTAATAAAAAATCTCCTCACTATTAGACTTTATCATCACATTTAATCCCTAAGAGGAAGAACATCCCTCTGTCATTAAGAGCATTACAGTATCATTATATCTGACTACATTGCCAATCTCCAGTAGGTAAAGAACTGGGTGGATGCCTAGCTGTTACTGCTCCCCACTCACTTCAGAGGGCAGAGAGGCTAAAGACGCAGTCAAACCTGTCTAACAAACTAATTGAGTTAGCACTTTAGCCTGCCACGGCCCTGCTCTGATTAAGCTCAGCATTGGTTTCCAGGTTGAATATAAGCAGCTTCTGGCTCCAGTGGATTAGTCAGCCTTGCTTCAACACTGCTCAGAGTCAATTATTGGCCTCCTGTTTCACCGCTAATTTTTCCTCCAAAATGCAAACGCTAATTTGCATTTTGGAGAAGTGTTTTTCAGACATTAGCCTGGGAGCCCACGGTGGGTTGTGAGAAGATTTAAATCCCCAAACTATGCTATAAAATGAATAGTTTAAGCTGCTGATGCCTACACAAAGTCACTGTAATTGAATGCGGATGTGCTGTTTGATATTCTGCAACCCTGAGATAGAGAATCTGTGGAGAGTTTTCGTTATATATCTCTGTAACCATGCTGACAAACACTGTGCGAAGATACTTTATGCTTTATGAATCAGTATTTCTGAGTGTCCCTTCGATGAACTCCCACTCTTGTTTATAAGAAGGACGTAAACAGTCACAGGCTCTTGTCTGATGTTGAGGTGGTGGGTGGAGGTTCTCTTAAGCCAGGAGAAGATAGAGTGTGTGGGAGTTTTGGGTCACTCAGGGAGCTGAAGAAGGCAGTGAGCCAATCAAGGGATAAAAAGAGACTGAACACTCCGTGTCCGACTCAGCTCCGGAGTGTTCAGCCTTCCTTGCTTCCTGTTGTTATTGCTGTTGTGTTGTTGTTGTTATACGACTTTGAAATGATACTTGAAAAGATAAAAAGATTAGATTAATGGAGCATTTACAAAACATTTTACGGTCTTTACCCGTGGCCCGAACATACGGAAAGATTATTTGAGATTGATAAGTACTTGAGGATCGCTGAAGTCGAGTAATTCATCCACTCGGGATCATAAATGTCAATCAACCAGTCCAAGAGTTGTTGAGATACTTCAGTCTGGACCAAAGTGGTGGACTGACTGACACTGCCATTCATGGAGCCACACAGCCAGTGTGGTTAAAACATTTAAGATGAATCAACAGTTGTTGTCAGGTGAAGTCATTCTTGGTTGAACCAATCCATTAATAGCTGCTCTTTTGAGGGAAATTGAACCCCAGCTTGGGTAAACCATGCTGTGCTGGACCCTGAGAAGCTTTCACCAACATCCTTTTTAACTTCCCCCTTTCTACTGAATTTAATTATGAATTTAATAATAATTACTTTCTGGTGAGTAGCATTAGCTTCTTTCCTACAAAACAATGTTCTATCACTTTATCCAGCTTCGTCCCAAGCCTCCAAGCAGGCCTCTCTAACTGGATTTGTTTAATAGTGTACTACTCCCTGATTCATATCTCTGCAAGCCCCAGTCAGCCAAGATCAACACTAATGAGCCTTTGAGAGAGAATAATGAGCTTCTAGCAGTCGCTCGGCTCTGTCTTCTCTGGATGGAGGACAGCGTGTGGAGGTGGAGTCAGCGACATATCTCAGTAACAACAGGGGTAATGGCGTCCGACAGCGAGCTAATTCCTCTGGTGTACTCTGCCGCTTCATCTGGGCTCCGTCCAGAGGCTGCAGACCTGGAGATAGAGTCTGACGAAGCGAGGGGGCAGCGACTCTTTGCTTTTTTCTGTCTTTTTGTGCCAAATGTAAAAACTTTTGTTGTGGTTTGTTTTGAATATGTGAACAAAAAAAAAACACAAGCAAACTTTTTAATGATATGATGGCTTTGCTAAAATGTGAGTTAAAATAGATACCAAAGACATTTAGGTACCAGATGTGCAAAACAATTCCAGACCCTGATCTCCATCTTGTCAAACCAGTCCAGGTTCAGTCCAGGCAGACTCTATGGGCTCACCGTCTTTGTCTTTTTCTTAGTGTCCATTTGTTTGGTTCAGAAATTCAAGCTGTCTACAGGAACACTGGCTTGGTTGAATCTTGATGCTGATGCCAGAGTTTTTGAAGCTTTCTTTTTGGGAACAGAGACTTTTCCACCCTAAATGTCTGACCAGTGAAAGGATTGACTGCTCCTTTGGACAGTAAAGGAGTGAGGCTGTTTTCTTGGCCTACTTTGCTTCTTCTTTTGTTAAGCAGATCAGATACAAACAAAGCAGGAACTTGTCTCCTGATCTGGACGGAATAAGCCAGGGAACTTTCTTAATCTGCTCGTCTCTCGGTCTATTTCACGTTTTATTCACTAATCCATTTCTCTGCTCTCCTTTATGCCTTTATCTCCACTCTGTTGGTGTGTTTTCCCTACTGATCCTCCAGGCTCAGAGAGCTGAAGGAGGAATGTCGTGATGAAAGGAACATTGAGAGGACGGTCGGTCGTCTCGTGTCTGGATGTCCTCAGACTTTACAGTCGGGGAATGCATCAGCACCTCCTCTAGGCTTTGTCACTTTGAACTTCAGCATGAGGCGCTGAATCAGCTGCTAAAGCGGTTTTTCCTCTTTTTTTTTTCTTTTGCTATTTTCACAGCTCACCTGAATCTCACACCTCTGTCTAGCTTTTTGAATGCTGTCTGTTGCAGCAATAAACAAAAACAATACTTGTATGCATGGTGTCACTTTTTTGGCTCAGTTACAGTACATCTTAAAGATTTCTCAGCTTCTTTGCACATTTTAGGTTCAAATTGGAAGTATGTTATTAAACAATGTTTTTTTTCAAGTGATCACATGGATCTTTTTGGAAGTTTTAGTCGGGCCTTGTCTTACAAAATGTACTTTGTTAGGACTTAGGGTTTGTCTTGAAGTGAATCTGTTGTACAGCAGCTATACTTAAAAAGAACATGTTTCATCTTTAGCCGTACTTCGAGTTGATCTTTCGAGGGACTGAGCGTTTTCCCAGCTGCCTCTGCGTGGCTATGGAAAAGCCCTGATGTGGTGGCTTGCCGGCCTGGTTATAAGCGCTATCCATTTCACTGATGGTCAGTCCCCCCCGTGTGTCTAAAAATGGGGTGATAGCCCGTTACGTTATGGAAAGTTGCTCCAGTGCCCAGAATCTAACCCCCTTACTACTACTAGATCTAATTACAGCAGCTATGCAATGTTGCCTGTCTCTCTCTCTGTAACTACCTGTCTGTCCTCTCTCTGTGACTATTTCACTGTGTCTGTCGTCGACTCTTTAACCTTCTTACTAACCTTTATCTCCAAAGATTTTGCTTGAAAAAGCATCGTCTCCTCCGTGTGATTATAGACACAGAAATATCTTGGCAGACACTGTGTATCTATGATTAGAAATGTAAACACAACACATTCATTATTAATATCAAAATCAGTAATTCCATATTGACCATTCCGTATTTGTAAACGGTCCTTTTCTGTGAAAAGGAGCAAACACTCCCATAGTTCTTTTAGCTGCACCACAGCAAATCAGTAGAGATTTATAATTGACCAGCCTCTCTCTCTCTCTCTCTCTCTCTCTCTCTCTCTGTCTGTCTGTCTGTCTCTGTCTCTCTCCCCAGAGTGAGGCTGTTTTCTTGGCCTACTTACACAGAGCTCCCTGTTTGCACACTCAGTCAGAGCAAAGCAGAGCTCCTTCAGAGCTGAGCTCGAGAGCAACATTTCCTCATCCCTCACTAATGGATTTTTACCCAAAATGTGCCTTTAACATAACCACTAAAACAGTTTCCTCCTTAAATTTCCCTTTAAATTTTACTTGAATTACAACTACTCAATCTTTACAGGCTGGGCGGACCTAGGAAAAATGGGATTACATTGCACTGTCTTTGGTTTTGTCATTTTTGAGGCTGTAGTTTGTCATGTGTGTTATCAGACATAAGTTTGTTTCTAATTTTCTGTCGTCATTTACATGCTTTTACCCCCTGAGATTAAAAAATGAGATGTGAAATCCACTTTAAAATGAAAGTAAGTTCCCCCATACACATTTCATGCCCCAAACTGTAAATACCATAAAGCCTCAACAACAAACGAATGGCTCTCACCGCTTTCCTTGAAGATATTTATACTCTGCTTGCTGTCACTGTGCTGTCACTGTGCTGTTCTCCCGATTTTAAAATGAAACAGCTGTGGTCTTCCTCAGGGAAAACCGTGATACATGACTCAACGCTACAAGCTTTTTACATTAACTGTGTGTTTTTTGCGTGTTTGTTGTCAGAAAGCAGCACATCGGTGCCTGGTTCATCTGCATGGTGCCACATCGTACCATGCAGTGCGCGATGCCTTAACGACGCTGCGGGACCAAATTAATATCTGACTTGCAGTGGCGGTTTTTGGCACGGGCGAAACGGGCGAAACGGGCAGCCGCCCGGGGCGGCATCACATGGGGGGAGGGCGGCACAACCATGTGAAAAAAAAAAAACAAATCATCTGCACCGCTAAGCGGTTTTCTATGATCTATCATACTACTATGTGAGGAATTGGCAAATTGGTGCCCCCTGCACCTGCAGGCGTCCCTGCTTGCTGAGAAGGTGCCGTGCTCAGAAGCTGTGTGAGGAGGGGAAAGGGGAAGGGGGCACGGGGGACAGTTCACCTCTGGGTCTCTCCCAAATGGAACGGAAAAGTTGGGGGGAACAGGGGATCACTGTATAGAGCAATACTCTAATGGAATTAGTGGGCTAAAGTCACCTCGACTTTCTTCCAAATGACTAACATTTCATTCATATTATAAATACAGGCCTATAATTCCTGCAGGGTTAGGGGTTAGGGGTTAGGGGTTAGGATTAGGGTTCTTGCCCACGGAGTAATTCAATGTAGAACCGACACTGCTGAATTGTTGACTGAGTGCATGGTAGCTGAAGTTCATATTGTAGCTGTGTTACTGATTATTTCATTTCAGTTGAAAGGGTTTCTCAGCCAGTCAAAAGCCAGAGAGTCACAAAGTTGTAACTTACTTACTGTACTTGATGAAATGTGAGGAATCACGAGGATCATCTTTTTCAAAGTTAATCATAAAAATGCAGTTAGAAGTGCATTTACTAGTCACGTAGATCCTCAGGAAATCTTTACATCAACAGTAAAATGTTGTTTACTGTAAATTAGTGTGTCACTGAGCAGACTGTCAGTTGTACAATCACCTGGTTATACCTAGGAAATTGTGTAAATGGCTTCATAGATTAAAACAGGCAGACGGTTATGTTCTTCAAAAGCGAACAAGAGTAAAACTCTTTCTGCTGATAGCAGAGGGTAGAAGGAGTGAACTGCTGGAAAACTGACCCCTGACTGCAGCTGAAACAATCATTTGATTAATCGCTCAGTTGATCAGCAGAAGACTAACTTTTTTTTTCATCAATTGTTTTTTTTTTTATAATGGCAGTGGAGACACTGCAGAACTGGCTGTAGCTCAGTGAAACTGTCCCTGCTGCTGTGGTTGTTAATGTGTGACAGGATGTACAGAACTCAGCAGCAGCAGCTGTCTGTTTGCTCGTCTGGAACCATCCAGAAATATTTTGGTTCCTCCTCTGGACCTCACCATTTTCCCTGCATGTGAGTGTGTGTGTCTCGATGTTTTGTGCTCAGCTTTAGTGTGCTGCTGTTCAGCACTTGAAAAACACCCTGAGGTTTGGAAATCCATCATTACAACGATGATTAGCGGCATTTTCATAACTACACACATCACTGGTTTGATCAATAAGAGAAACGGGTTTCACACTTGATGAGCTACAGAAATAAGTGTGTGTGTGTCTGAGTGTGTCTTTTCATGTGCCAGTGTCTTTGTGTTTATCTACCATTGTGCTTCCGTGCATGTGGCATCGTGTGTGTGTGTGTGTGTGTGTGTGTGTGTACGTGTGTACGTACGTGTACGTGTACCAAAGCTTGCACCTGGCTCCTTGTCTATGCCCCAGAGAGATGCAATAAAGAACGCCTTGTCCCAAAAACCATAATGCATGCACACACATGCACACGTGCGCACATACACACACTTGCACACCACACACACATACACACACGCACACACACACACACACACTCCTAATTGTCAGTGGAGGCAGGCATTTGTCCAGATGTAGGATAAACACAAACTATGGGGGTATGTTGATAACCGATTATTATGTGGAAGTATATATTACTGGCGCATATACTGTATACACTGAGAAACTCATGTCCTGTGTGTGTGTGTGTGTGTGTGTGTGTGTGTGTGTGTGTGTGTGTGTGTGTTGGTCGTGGATGACTCCACTCCCCTGGCATTTCCTTGGGGGGGAAGTCTCACAGTTCCCTTCCCTTCTTCCCTCATCTTAGTTATCTGGCCATCTTCTACACATACACACACACAATCGTAAACTCGTATTGTTGTCCTCGCTGCTTCGTCGTCCTCTTTAAACTCTGACACTCAGCCTCCTTCCTCTCCCTCTTCCTCCTGCTCGACTTCTCTTATCCCACTTTCTTTATTTCTCCGGACCTCCCGCGTTTTCTGGAAGCACTATGAAATAGTACGGAAAACAGATTTCCAGGTCCTGAAAGGAATATTTCTAAAAAGTAGGAGGAGAGAAAAGTTGCCGGCCAATATTTCATTGAATTTAATTAGTCTCTGTGGCAGTTGCAAAAAAAAAAGTGGGATATAGAAGAGCAGGAAATGGGGAATATGAAGATACAGTATTAACAGACAGTGTTGTAGAGTGTGATTGTAAAGTGCCTGGTCTCACCTCTCTCTCACTCTCTCCCTCTCTTGTGTCCATTTAAAAAAAATAAGGCAATTATACAATTCCACACATACAAAGTCAAATGGAGTCATCATCATCTGCAGGCCAGTGTCTGCACATTAAAGGATAATTCCTGTTTATTAGAACTTGGATTTTACCTTTCATAGTCTCATGGAGAACTGACCACAGATCAGCATCTGGGTTCAGTTTCTGGCTCCTCCACTTTAATGAGAAACCCAGATCACTTCTCCCTTGCCCCATAAGAGTTGAAGCTTCGGGTCGAAGGTCACGGCAGCTGAAGGATCGCGGTGGGGGTGTGCATTACGAACTCTACGGTCAGGTCCCTCTTGTCCGAGTAAGGGACGTCATTAAAGCTGATGTCTGCTCCCTCATCGGGTCATGATTGGAGAGAGGAGTGATCAGAGTGAAGGAAGCTTTAAAGGTCACCAGGACACGACTGAGCCTCTTTAAATGTCCGCTTTGGGGCTCGTTCAGGCTCGATGATTGTCATTTTAATTGCTTTTATTTTCTTCAAATTCCTGCAAATATACTTTGTATGAACCGTCTGTGAAGCTGTCAGCACCTAAACAAAAGGTTCCGAATGTATCATGGGCAGTCGGGTACAGGTTAGGAGCACTGAGCAGTGTTAAAGAAAGAAAGATTGATTAGTGCAGGACTAATCCGGTTTCGGTTTTGGGGGATGCTTTTCAAGAAAATAAGATTTAAGGATTCTCATGAGCTAAGTTAATTTTTTAAAAAATGTTCCAACATGTTTTATAGACACAAAGCGACAGAATTGATGGGCAATGTGGTGTCTGGCCTGTTGTCTGGGCCACAGTTGTAGGTTTTAATTATTATCCATTGTACCTTTAACTCTCTGTGTTCTAATTCATTAAACTTTTATGACAAAATCGTCTGGCCAGCTCAGCAAAAATGAAAATCTGCAGTCAGCAGTTTATAAATGTGAGTTTCAAAGAAGAAAAAAAAAATGACATCAGTGGAGCTGCTGATCTGTGGGGAGCGATGGGCCGGGCAGTGTTGGCAAACACTGGCTGATTAAAGTGACCGCTGGCTGCTGGGGGAGAAAACGGGTGAGTCAGTGGTGCTCTGAAACCAAAGCAGAATCTCTTACGTAAAATGCTCCCAGAGTGAATCAATTCATCAGCACCTACTCATGTGACCTTTTCAAGCTCAGAGCTCCTCATCAGTCTGCTGACTGGGTATTTGTTCTGTGGTCTGTATTCCGTCCAAAACCCAGTTAATACTCTGCATGTGTAGATTCACATCCATCTATTATATATTTCAACTTCTTGCTGTCATCTAGTTCTGTCAGGATGAATTTGGAAAAAAAACAAAACAAGGCAAAACAGAACAAAATTTACTTTGATACTTGTTTGAAAATTTCAACCAGAGATCACCCCCCAGCTGGAGTCAGCTGGGGGGTGTTGACAGATATGCCCATGAAGGTATATCAATTGATTTTGGAGCTTTTTGTTACTGTTCTTACTGGACTGAATGGCAACTATTTGTATATCTGATTAATCATGAAGTGATTTTTCAAGCAAACATTCATTGGTCCCAGCCTCTCAAATGTGATTATTTGTCTCTTCTCTTTGTTTTATGGGGCTGTGAACTGAAGGATGTAGAAGTGCACTGCAGCATCTGTCAGTACACTGTGGCATCACTGTCACTGTTTTTAAGATAACAAGCAGTATCTCCGTGTGAAAATTTGCTCCCAAAGGTGTATCGCTATCTCAGACATAGTTTCTTCTCCTGCAAATACAAACTTTCCTTGAGGGCGTCTGAAAAAATGCGTAGAGACCATGTGAGCCTAAAACTCTGCACTGAAACCGACACGGATTGGCCTCTCACCTCCAAGGCCCTCCAGGCTTTTCCATGATGAAGGAAACTCATCAAACATCCCCCCACATAGACTTGACCGAGCACGGTGGAGATGGATCATGGTGCTAGTCATGGGAGAGTCGGATGACAGAAGGATTATGTCATGTTTGAATGGGGTGTGGAGTCAGCTGGGGGGTGTTGACAGACTTTCAATAACGACATTATCCACATTAATGGTTATAAAAGATTTATTTAGATATCTCTCTTAGATCTTCTGTTTTTCCAGCGGGCAGAGGCAGTCATGCAGATGTACTGTAGCAGAGACACAGCTGATTTTATCTCCATTGTTGCTTCTATGTTATTTACTAGAAATCATGTCACGTGGATTCAGTGAAGAACTTAATTCCCCTGGATGATGTCTGGCTGAGGTGGAAGAGGTTCAGTCATCACTTCAGGGCAGGAAGAGGTCCTGTAGTGACGGGTTGTTAACAAACCTCCAGTGTCTCCTGAGTTAGAGGAGAAACAAAAGCAAATGTAAAAACTGTTGCGCAGTTCTTATTCAGCTTCGACTTCCTATGCTTACTGTACCTGTGCATGCAATCAGTCATTCTTACTATCACTTATGGTGCATTTGGCTTCCATTTCACTTTCAAAAAAGTGGTCTAGAACAGTGGTTCACAATCTTTCTGGCTTGTGACCCCCTAAGATGAAGCAGTGTCTACCTTTTTTTTTATCCTAGTTATATTTAGAGATGTTGAGAAGAGGTAAAAAAAAAAGTCAAAGATTAGAGGACAGTTTGAAAAAATAGTTTTACTTTGAAATGCTTTACTATTCTGTTATTCATCTTTTGACCCCTCAGATTTATCTTGTGACCCTTCAAAGGTTCATGACTCCCAGATTGGGAACTACTGGTTTATATAATGTGGCTAAACTGGGGGTTTATGTACAACTTATGTTAATCTGAACGTTTGTCTTCCTATCTTGCTGTACACTGAGTGATGCCATCGTTTCCTCAGATATCAGGCATTAACTTGGTTATGAAAATCATATAACCACTGACAGGAACGATGGGCATAACCTAAGCTAGAAAAAGCTCCTACTCTTTCGACATACTGCTGGACTGTGCCTCTGTCTGTTTCCCTCTGTTAAGTGTCTACATTGGCCAGGTGTGTGCGTATGTCTGTGTTTCGTTTCTGAACAAAGGAACCAGAAAACATGATGTCATCTTTTAACCATTGTGTGTCTGTGTGTGTGTCGGCGGTTGGGGGGATTTTGTAATTATTACAGTCTGCGTTTTGAGGTCACCTTTCGCACACACAGAGAGGAGACACACAAACACACACACACACACACACACACACACACACACACACACACACACACACACACACACACACACACA
>JBBMJY010000007.1:4499265-4513545 GCA_037833715.1 Toxotes lorentzi | reverse complement strand
CACACACACACACACACACACACACACACACACACACACACACACACACACACACACACACACACACACAGTGAAGAACTTTTCATCATTTAGACAGCGTCTTGATGTTGATCATTTCCTTTGAAAATGCAGCTTCTAGCTGAAGGAGGAAAAATGGCAAAAATTTCCCAACATTATTAGAAAATGAGGGCATGAAGTAAAAACCGTCATCAAACACCTATAGGCACTTATAGCTTTACATACAAAAATATGTCCACACACCCTCAGAAGACATGTACACATGCACACACTCACACAATGGTCAGGTGGTGACAGTCATGAGTGGTTTGTTCTCAGTTCATAGACTCTCAGGAAACTAAACCTCAACAAGGAAAGAGACAAGGTTTGTGTGTGTGTGTGTGTGTGTGTGTGTGTGTGTGTGTGTGTGTGTGTGTGTGTGTGTGTGTGTATGTACTGTGTACTGGAGTGTCAGTGTGTTTAAGTGTGTAGCTCTTGTAGTGTTTGTAGAGTGTGTGTGTGTGTGTGTGAGCAGACAGTTAAACTACAGGTTGGACAAACAATGTACACCATATGTGCAAAAAGACATTCTTGAATTGAGGTAATGGGGTAAAAATGTTAAACAGTTAAACAGTTGTTAGTGCTGGTGAGTTTGTGTGTGTGTTTTTGTGTGTGCATTAGTACATCAGTGTGAGAAACAGATGACTCAGCAGTGCTACAGTAAGATGGATGCTGGGCTTTAATGGAGGCTGATGGAGGTCTGCCCTGCTGTGGCTGAAAAGCACCGAGACACACTGGTCCAGTATATACCCACTAACAGTGCATAGTTCAAGAAAACAAGCTTGCAAACATACACTTTAGCCCTGACATATTATCACCTCATAAGGCTGCTGTGGCTAACAGGTTAGCCAACTCTTGCCTTTTCCCACATCTAATTTAGCTGTTAGATGCTCCACTTTGTTCACCGGCTAGTTACCAACTTCATCTGCTGTGTTAAATTCAGTTGATGAGAGCCTTAATCTAAGTCTTGAAACCAAAACTATTAATTGGTGGCATTTTGAGTTTCTGAATCTCTGAGTTTTAGTTATTAAATATTGTTATTTAGAGATTTTGTGACTTTAAAATGGTTAAAAACCGAATTAATAATAACAAGGGGACTTGAAAGTATTTGATTTCATTAAGCAGATTTGATCAAATGCTATTGAGCCAGTTGCTGGCAACTGTTGTCCTCAGCATTTTACATTATTATAAAAACAGTTCTCCGATGGAGCTGTGCCTTTGTAAATGTCTGAATGAACGACTGGTAAAAATGAGTCTCTTTGGAAGAATTGACTGTTCATGCACACAAATACATATTTTGTAATTTGCCTTTATCTCATCTAGTTTTTAAAATAACTTTCCCATTAAGATATTCCCCTAATGTCCCTGGTTATTTTCAGCCTCCTGTCTGCTCTGAAACTGCCCTGTTTATCTTTCACTTCCTCCCCCGTTCCTTCCAGTTTGCCCTCTCCCTCCACTGTCACTGTTTTCCCTTTGTGTTTTATAGCTGATAAGGTTCGACAGCAGTCCACCTCCACTTTAATTTGTAATTGCTATTCTCCGGATTCACTCACTGTCTACACTCCTCTGCTCTTGCACACTCCTGGCAGATTCAGATTTCAGTAAAACTATATAAAAAAGTCATGTGTTCTCTCCCACTATCTTACTACTTACTGTTATTTTATTCCCTGTCTGTTTTTGGATTGTCCGTCCATCCTGTTCTTGTGAACGCAATATCTCAGGAATGTCTTGAGGGAATTTCTTGAAATTTGACACAAACAGTCACGCGTTCCCTCGGACTCAAGGATGAACCTTTTGTTAAATTTCTTCAAAGTGTTCTCTACATATAATATATGACTCTGGACAGACATGGATGTAAGCTAACACAATAATACAACTGTAAAGCAGTAATTTTAATTTTAGTTTTGTCCTCCCTCACCTTTCCATTCCCACACTGTAGTTCCCACAGTGGGACACCAGCTTGAAAGATTTGTTTCTTTGTCATCTTTGCAGTTTACTCTTTCAGTCAGCCTTGACCTTTTTGCCAACCTCGCCTCCACACACACATACACACTTGTCCCCTGTGGCTAAACCAAAATGGGTTAATCCGTCATCACTCAAACTGTGGACTGCGCCAAGTCATTCAGGAACAGGGGCCGGTGGCTCAGGTGTCGCCTGAGTCCCGCTCCACACAAAGGAAACCTGATCATGTGGCGGTTCAGACACACATGCAAAGACACAGGCTGCAAACATGATGCAGACATAAAGGTCTGCACAGACTTTCACTCACACTTTCTCTCTCTGTCTGTTTGTGTTCCCTCTCCAGTTTTCCTTCTGTGAAAACATTTGCGATAGCATTGTTAACCCGCAGAGGTGACTGAACCATTCTGGTCAGGCTGTGGAGTGAGAACAGGCTTTAACAGCAGGGTCTCTGTACAGTGTTACTGTGTTCAAAAGGCGTACCATACTGTACCTCCTCTGTTCGTTCAGGCTGTTTTGTATATCCGGTGTTTACAAAAATAAACCTTGAGAGTGAACTGTAACAACAATACGGCAGCTGGGTTTTATGCCTTCTCACTAATATGTGCTGTTAGCAAAAGGCATCTACTGTCAGTATTGTTTAGGCAAATCAAATCCTCCCGGATGGTTTTCTCTTTCTGCTCTCTCTTGCTTGACTTTGGAGGGTTCTTGGTTGCATACTGAACTTGTGGCTTTAGCTGTCCCCGGCTGTGATGACCGAACTGTGATTTAAAATCAACAGTTCCAATAAATTGTTGGATTATAAACAACATATTGTCCTCAGTGTGTGGGATTATGTTCATTTCATGGTGTCATGGTGGAGAAATATTTGCTGGTTGTTGGTAGGGAAGGACTCATGAGGACTTAGGTTTTCACATTGCTGAACCATCACACGATCTACAGGTGCCAAGGAGCTAATGCTTTTCCTTATATCAGTAGCTATTAGCATTACATTTCTTGGAAATAGATAATTAACAAGATGGTACCCTTGCTACCTTAGCTGTTTATTTTATTTACAATCTCTCATTTACAACATGTTTGCTCACAATTACTCTGAAATTAGAAAAAACATGAATGAATAAATGGCATTATTAAGCATACAACCCTGTATAGCTGCAGGCTGGTTACACATATTACGTAACTTACTTTGAGGACACTTTTTTATTACTGCCTCTTGTCTCGGTTCACATACCATTTCAAGCCCTCGTGTTATTTATCTTTTGGGAAAATCTTTCTTCTCAGCTTGTATTTTGAATGTTCACTCTGCCTGGAAAAGAGGCGAGTCAGGTTTTAATCCCTCTCACCAGTCCACGCCGAAAACACTGTGTTCAGTCTGTTAAGGAGTGCTGAAGGTTTGGAGCATCGCCTGTGATTCCCCGCTCTATTGTAGAAGCAAATAACTTGTTATGAATGTGGTTTTTGAGTTTTTATGACCAAATCATCCTGTATGTTTACTCAGCCTGTGAAACTACCGCCTGGAAAGCTTTTTGATTCTTACCAACAATTTGCACAGACGTGTACTTGTCCTCGCTGGAAACTGGTCACTTTCTGAACTGGAAAAAAAAAAAAAGTACAATTTTTACTGTCATATTGTGCTCTTAATTGTCCTGTAACTGAGCTATTTGTGTGTGAACAATAGACACACAGATTGGTAAATGACCACAATGCTGTGAATGCTGCAAGGGGAAAAAATCACAGGTTTACCTTTTCCTTATGTGTCTCTCTTCTGTTTTTCTCTCCAGGGTCGACATGTCAAGACGGGACAACTTGCGGCCATCAAGGTCATGGACGTCACCGAGGTCAGTAAACACCAATTGATGTATATTTGTTGTTATTAGCCAGGTTTCCATCCAAGGGGACGTTTGAGTCACATACTTCATTTATGAAAGGATATATTTCCATGTGTGCTTCATTGTCTGAGGAAACAAAAATCATTCTTTTGTCGACTGTTTGAGACATGTCACGGTTGTACACAGCTATATTAAAATATTTCCACTTTGAAGAGAGAATTGAGTGCAGTCGTGACATGGAATAGATTCATGAAAAATGCATGAAGTGAGACTAACACAGCGGCTGTAGCAGCCACCAGATTCACCACAGTGCTCACAAAGTACAACTTTTGCTGATTTGGAATTGATCCCAAATTTAGTTTCATTGCATCTGACAGACTGAATTAGCACTAATTCTTTACTCAAGCATTCAGTATAATTGTTACCACCGAAAAACAAATAGTTTCTCTGACTCCCCTTCCTCTTTCCACTCTACGCCCTCGTGTCAATGTTTTCTCTCCAAAAATAGTCGTAATTTTCGGACTTAAAACTCACACAGCTTCCAAAGCTCTTAGTAGTTTTTTTTTCTTCACTTGATAAAGCTCAGTTTGTGTTTAAAGCTCAACATTTTCAATTTCCTCAGGGCTGTTTAGGGGATAGTTTTTAAGATTGAACATTACTATGTGTGTGTGTATTCAAGCCCACGGGAACATGCTTGCCAGCTTCCACAAAATTGAGTAAGAACCCAGAAGGCTGTTTCTGCCTGTGTAACTGGAGCCTGTATTTCTTGCTGTGTGTACATGCAGAAATGTTCTTGTAGTCTTATACAGTAAAACTGCATCTCACTATGCTGATAATAGTATTTAGTGTTTTTTCCCCCTGCTGTTCATGTTACTCATCATTGGATGAATAACTAAATGAGAGAAGGAGAAAAGTATTCACAAACACATATTTTAGGTCACTTAACCATTTCCTGCTCAGCCGCCTTAAAGAGGAATGAGTGTATCATCAAGGCTGCCTCATAAAATCCTTTAATCTGGGTTAGCCATCGAAGAGGATTGTACCGTCTGTCTTTTAGGACCCCACTGGCTTGAGCTGTATCTATAAAAACCCTAATAATTCAGCTAAAATCCTGTTTGTGGGACAGGGTATGCAAAATAATTGTTTGAAAAAGGTAATCCAGCTTGTATCAAAGGAGATATTCTTGTAAGTAGTTACGAAAAATATTGAGATGTACCAGAATTAAGTTCTGGAATTGGTGCTGATGTGCTTGAAAGAGTTGAAAGCTTTGGCCTTTCTTGAAGTCCCAACATCAATATTGTGCCTTGTCTTTGTGGTTGTATTAAATCCTACAACAGATGTCAGATCTAGTTTAAGATCACCTCAGTGGCTCCCAGCCTTGTTGGTAGTAGACACTATAAAGCAAGGCCTACTTGTGACCCATCATGGCCTTAGTGTAGATATGAATTATGAGCAGTTCAACTGAAGAGTAATTTTTCCCTTTTATGTTGTTTCATCTGAATGACGCAGTATTCAATAGATATCCAAGATTTCACATTAAAAATGATGTCAGAAAAAGTAAAGCTACATGTTTTTCCTGTGTTATCGATTAAATCATCTCGTGAATTCTCATTATTATCTTATTTGTCTTGGGACCTCCCCAACCGGTGCATTATGAGACCTTTAAGACTTCTCAAATAGAGGAATGGACAGGAGACAGAACAAGAACAACTAATACGGGTACTCTGACAGACAGGCCTGTTAATGACCCAGCACTGATATGTTGTGTTCACTGGATTAACTAATATGAAAATGACTGAAATCTGAGCAGTCACAGCTGATGTGTGGTCAGCTGTTTAGTGGTCAAGCCAAACCATATCAGCAAAGATGACCTTTATCAGTGATGTAGTTCTGTTCTCAGTCCTAGTTTTACAAATTTTCCAGTAGGAATAAGGAAGGAAAGGAAAGAAACGTCTGCTGGGAATTGTCTTCACTCACCTGTGGGTGTTAAGATGATAAATGACTTTGTAAAATATTGGGCAGCTTGTATCTCTTTTTTAAACAATGGGTATTGATTAGTCATGTTATCCGTTTTCCTGCCTTGAAGACCTTGTCCTGAGAGGATGGAATCAATATGGGGTTTAGTGGGAGGTTTTAGTGTCTTAGAATGGTTTAAACACTGTTCAAAGGCCTTTCCAGCGTTACTGAGTATAATACACAAAAAATAAGATACCAAGTTTAAGGAAATTCAAAAACAGTGGTTACTGCTGAACCTGCTAAGTTCAGCTGCCACTGTGACATTATATAAGTCCTTTTGAAAAATCTGGTACATGGTGAAATATTGAAAAAGGTGCACCTCTTACTGTGAGCGGCAGGCACAAATCTCCATTTCCAACTGTGGAGATTAAAGACAGGACATGAAGAAGGATCAGGAACATTTGATGGGAATGTGTTTATGTGTTCATACGAGCCGAATCACATGTAGGGAATCGTGAAGACACGACGGTTAATTTTGTTTTTTCTACTCCTTCAAAACGTTAAGAGTGGTCCTTTTCCACACAGTTTGACCGTTTTCTAAAATAAACACGTTTGTCTGGATGTTTGCCAAGAATGACGGTTGAGCAGAGGAAGTTGTTTGCATTGGAAAAACTTGAGATTCTCACATGCACACACACACGCTAATTCCATGCAACATTTATTTTTGTGTGTACGTGTGTGTGTGTGTGAGATGTCTTAAGGGAACCACAAGAGCTTTCATACACTCGTGTCAATGGTGCAAAA
Source organism: Toxotes lorentzi (assembly GCA_037833715.1). Taxonomy (NCBI): domain Eukaryota; kingdom Metazoa; phylum Chordata; class Actinopteri; family Toxotidae; genus Toxotes; species Toxotes lorentzi. The sequence continues at coordinate 4,506,940 of JBBMJY010000007.1, read as the reverse complement.
CAACGCAGCTATACATCTCCTTTCCAGTGTGTGTGTTTGTGTGTGGTTTTGTGTATGTGTGCATGTCCACTCTCGACTCCTTGTGTGCATCTTGGCATATGTGCTCTGACCCACATACCACTTCCTGTTCCAGATACAGAGTAGGAGAGAGGAGGGAGAAAGACATACACTTAGGGGAAAAGAGCAACTGGACAGCTAGTGAAATACATAAAAAAACTGATCATCATTTTTTCATATCAGTCGGCATTAAATATGCATGTTGTGATGTAAGTGTTAGTGCTCAGTATTTATTTAGTAAATTAAACATCCTCAGGTTTTAGATTGTTGGTCTTAGATTTTTTAGATTTAGATTAATCTAGAAAACAATCAACAAATCAATGGATAGTTAAAATCATCTTTAGTTACAGTCCTTCTATTATACTGTGTACAGCTTGTGCATCATAAAGTTTAGTTGCCTTTTAAACCTGACTCCCAACAGGAACTGGATTAACCAGTCAGTTTCTTTGAAGCACAGATCCACACAACGCTTGGTCGAGGTTGGGGAGGTGTGCGACCTACAGTTACCTGGAACACCCTTCTCTGTGGGGGGTTCACTGAGTGTATCTTTGCAAAAACATAACTCCAGCTCTAGTTCTTTGTTTTAGTTCCAGGTGAGTACAGGCCCGTTACAAGGGATGGGTCTAATTGCTTTATTGGATGGCGGTTCTTCAGGTGATAAAACGTTTTTGGTATTTTCCATCTCTGTTGGCGCATGTTTTTGGCAGAGTTTACAACATAATTTACATCAGCAATCTGTCTTGTGTTGGAAATTTAGGTTGTAAGTATTACCACGAAACTGATGTCTTCTTATCACGTTTATCCACAACAGCTGTTTACGCTGAAGATAGCCGAGTTAGTGTTTTTTATGCCAACACTTAAAAGTGTTTCTGAAGCTCTCTTCAAACTTCTGATGACAAAAAATAGCGTGTGGTGTGTAGAGCCAATTCAGCTATCTTTGCTGTTCCTTTTATAGGAAGTGAGCAGTCGGTTCCTAAAGGACAGCCATGTAATTGATTAGAAATTCTATCATTATCGTTTGTGTGATTGGTTGCTTGTGCATGGTCAAGCAGAGTGGCCTGTCAATAGTATATCAGCGTTTCTCATTTTCCTGTGGGGAACACTTTCTAACCTCTCCAGGCGTATAAATATTTTCTTTTACCCGGCACTAATGTGTTGTAAGAGGAGAAAAAGGAAGGGCAGAGACTGAGCGACTGAAACCTTAGACAGAGAGACACAGTGAACTTATACCCTTTTACACCAAAATTAGTGTTTGTATGCGGGTTGTTTAAACGCCAGATGTTAGTGGGGTCTTTTTGTCCAGTGTGAAAGGAGCTTTAGATAAGGAGAAGAAATCCGTGAGGGAGTGTTTTTTTCCCCCCTCTCTTTCCTCCTCTGAGAAGGTTCAGCTGAAGTGCAGTGGGATTATGGGAGGGGCTGTCACTGCTCGCATGCTTCTCTCTTCACCTCCATCACTCATATCCATTCGCCACCTGTCTTCTTTCTTGGCCATCTTTCATCTCCCTGCGTTCCATGCTCTTGTTTGCTGCCTTCATCCACAGTCTCCTCTGTGTTTTCCTTTTCTTTGCACAGATCCTGTTCTTATTCCTCCTTTTACCATCCCAAGCCACTTCTCTCAGTCACCACCTCTGTTGTCATAGAGAAAAGAGAGTGTGTGAAAGAACATAAAGAAAGAGCGAAGTCACCTTTGTCCCTGATGGGAAATCAGACAGAAAAGGAAGGACGGTGAGAGAAAGAAATGAAGCTGCAGCAGCTCTGCATTCTGCGTCTCTCACTGCTGCTGCTGACTTGATGTAATCCAGTGGGATTCAATAGGCAAAAATCGAACTTTATTAGTCAGGAAATTCTGCAGCAAGCATCTCTATCTGTACCTTTTCCTTCCCCTGGGGAATGAATTGCTTTTGTCGCCATAGTTTCTAGTTTGAGTTTTATACGTGAACCAAACTGGACACATTAACGCATTTCAACTCTGTCTGTCTGTCTCTCTCACCTCCCACTCTCCCTGTCCATTCTGAGGTGTGAAAGTGAAGAGTAGGAAGGTGTTGAAGGCATGGAATTGTATGATTGTCTTGAAGAATAAAAGACAAATCTGTTAAAACTGTCAATCCAAGTTGAAACAAATTCAGATCTGCCTGAAGAGTTTCTGTATCTGTATGTTTCGCACAAAGTCTACATTTCTTCAACACAATTTTAGCCACTCTAGCTGCAGGGTTGAAGAAATTGCTTTGTCACTCAGTCGTTCGGGACAGAGTGAAACACATCTGTTGGACAGATTGCTATGACAGAGATCCAGACATTCAGGCTCCCCAGGATATGATCCCAATGACTTCTACTGTCACTGCTGAAGAAGGGATCTCTTTGTAGCCAGTATGGACAGGATACGTCAATCAGTTAGTGAGCATGGGCATGTGAGTATTGTTTTAAGATAGACTTGAAAGAATCTGAACCTATCCTTTAACTATGATTGACACTTATATAGAGGATAAATTTGAACAGCCGCTATGAGCTTGAAGGGAGCATTTTGAGAACGAAGAATATTGATTTCTGTTTTATTTCAGGCATCTAAAAGTGATCTGCTTTGATCTGCATGATCGTTCATGCAAGAAAACCCCTCACAGACAGCAGATGGACCCTGGCCTGGCCGTCAAAGCCAAAGTCTTCCTCCCACTCAGCTTCCATTTTCCATTATGCTTCCATTTTGCGGCTGTCCTGTAGCTCTGCTCACATTGTGTGCTGTCATACTTCAGCAGCAATATAGCCGCCACTGAATCTCCCCAGCATTTCATGCCCAGGAATGATAATGAGTAGCTTCAGGACGCCTTGTTTTGAAAGACTGACTGTGAATATATGGTTCAGGGAAAGTGAGAGAGAGAGAGAGAGTGAAGGAGAGAGAGACGTGAGGTGTCGTAATGATGGGATACACGGACATGGACTAAAGTCATTATAGGAGACACTAATGGAAAGTGATGCTGCAAGGACGAGAAGGATGATGAGGGACATGAGTGTCCAAAATAAATGGACAGTGTAGATGGAGAGAAAGAGACATAGTGAACATATGAGAGAGAGAAAGAGAGAGAGAGAGAGGATGATATCACTGTCTCCTTGTCCTTGTCAAAGCAGCTCTATCTTGACCTCCAGGTCACTTTCTGTCCATCTATCTCACACACACACGTCAGCCTGTGTCCACATGTGTCTTTCTGTTTTGTCTCTGTTGAATCCAAATGACGGTGCGACTGTGCGTTTATAGAAAAAACTATCAGGTGCTACAAAATGGCAACAGCTGCTGGGGCCGGATTCTCGTGTTGAAATGCTTTGATTAGTCATTGGACCGAACATTAATAAACAACAGTTCTGACAGTTCACTAATTGCTTAGTTAATTTATGAAATGCCAAAAAAATTTCTGACTCCAGCTTCTCAAATGTGAGGATTTGCTGATTTCCTCTGTTTTTTTTTGTGTCATGTAAATTGAATCACTGTGGGTTTTGGACAATTGGCTGGACAAAACAAGGCACCTCACACTGGGCTCTGGCAAACTGTGTTGAGCATTTTTCTTCTTTCTCGTTTTGTAGACTAAAAGATTAATTGTTTAGTTATTTAAAGTATCAAAAAAAGTACAATTTTGGAATGGGTACCCAAAGTTACTGTCACCATCTTGCTAGAAGAAGCAAGGCAGTGTCTTTTCTTTCTGCTTGGCACCTTTGAAACTGAATTTAAAGCAGTAATGACTCTCTGTCAGTTGGAGGTGATTCTTCTCTTCCTCTGTTTTAGCCGTTATTTTGGACCTTTATTCATGGATAATGTGTTGGAGTGTTTCTGCTGTATTTCCCCTCCTTCAGTCTGGCCACGGCGTCTGTAATTATGCTGACTTGTTCCAGAAACGTTCACATGACTGACAGTTTGTGGGCGATGGGATGTTCTGTTGACCATAGAAGGTCCTGGTGTCTGTGTCAGTTCATTTTCTGTGCATCTTTTAGCTTCCTGTAAGTGGTTCTGCTTTGATGTTCACAGAAATATTGTTCACATATATAACTGACCGACCGACTGGTTGACTGACTGGTCGGCTGAGCCACCTACTTTGTGACTTATTGATGGTCTGCTGCTGATGAGTGGATTAACAGAAGGATTGCCTGGCCGGCAGTCTGGTTTGTTGGCTTCCTGACTGATTGTTTGGCTGGCTGCCTGGCTAAATGACTGGCTGCCTGGCTGAAGCAGTAACCAACTGGCTAGCTGACTGACGGTGACTCAAGGGATTGGCTGGCTGACCGACTGACCCCATCGTCTTTACAGTCAGTCAAAACTCCTGCTGAACTCTCTTTAAACAGCAGGAAATTAAAGCAAAAATAGCCAAATAGATTTTTGTGGAGTAGGAATAGCACTCAACAATGGTTTCTTATATAAACCTGCTGCTTACATGTGTAACATCAGTAACCTGAGAGCTGTACAGTCTGCCGGACTGTCTAACAGACTGAGAGTAAACTAGCTTTCCTTTGTTAACTTCAGGAAACAAAAGGAAATGTACTGTATAAAACCAGCTAGGTTCAACTTCTGTCACAGTGATAACAGCTTTAAATGCAAAAATAGTTGTGTGTGTGGCAGAACTGAACTGAATGTGAAAATACTCTCCAAATGACTGACAGCATAAAAAAAATGCTGCTTTTGAAGTAATTTCAGATAAGTTCAGATGTCAGTTGACCAAGAATCAGGCTCGCTTTGATGTCCCACATTTTAGAGATAGTGTTACTGAGCTGCTCCTGGCAGTGAATGCATCTTTCATGTTTAAATGCTGAAGTTTGGCAGAATTGCCCTCTGACCTCTGGACCGGTCTCAGAAATGTCAGCAGAGCCGTTGGCTGCCTGTCATCTGTTGCTTCTGCAGCTGCGGCGCTCGATAAGACACCTGCTGCAACACCTCGCAACATGTTGACTTCCCGACCCACAAGTACTCAGTAGTCATTGCTACATAATTGGACGACACCCATCTTTGAACTTGGCCTTCGTTTGGATCTCAGACACACACCTGTAAAGTTTTGTGAGTGTATGTTGCACGGTTGTGATGCTCTCTCCATGACAAAATCTGTATACAGACAGACATGACACACACACCACCAGCCCTGTTGTCGTGGCAGGTAAAAAGCAAACTCATATCTGTTTTAACAGGCAGACTGAACGTGACAGCCAACAGAGTGAGGTAGCTACCTGCAGTGATAAATATGAAGGTTGGTAAATGTCTTGGAAGTCACCATTAATTCTCCAGTACGAAGAAACATTTATTATAGTTGCATTACAACCACTAGTTAATATGCCTCCTACTGTTTAAAGACTGTTCTTTACATAACGTTTACATAACCTTCTATAGTCTGGTTTTTATGATTCTGCTCCACTGAGAAATCTGTTGTTAACAATCTTATGCAACTGTTTCAGTCCCATTGCATTAGGCAGTATCTTCTTTTCAGGAAAATCAGCTCAAAGTAACTGGCACTGGTCTCCACTCTTTTACAAAGTCTTTGTTCACCAGAAAAACACAAACCTCCACACGAGTTGGACACACCATGATCTAAAATATCACTGTTTGCTGTAGCTTTAACATTGTCCTTCACAGCGGTGTCTGTATATGTATGGTCACACAGTGTATTGTCTGGCTAAATTTCAATAGCAGTGAAATAAATGTGGATAATACAAAAATGTTACATCTGTTGTACAAACTGCCAAAATGTCTCGAGCTTCGAAGAGACAAAACCTCTCAGTTCCTCAGAGCTTTTCTTTTGTTGACTCTGAGTCCGGGCGGCAGTCGCTCATCACGCTCTTGCTTATCGAGCGGCAGTTATAACAGTGAGAATGTCATGTCATGTCTGCCCCAGTCGGCCTGCGGGATCAGACGCACAGGCTCAGCTGATGCAAAGTGCTTGCAAATAAATGTCACGCAGCCACAGTGATTCTGCAATGAATGAGAAATAATCGCTTCATCTTGTTATATGTCTGTGTGCTTGTCTGAGTCTGTCCTGTAATATCCTGAGTATGTGAGAGGCAGAGGTGGAAGTTTGTTTGGGCTCTGTTATCATTTTCAGTTCAGGCTCTATCTGCATTTTTGTTGGGAGTGATATCCGTTTATTAGTCTGGTTTGGATGGTGTTTGTTTCCTCGCTTGGGTCCTCAGCACATCTTTCATTGAGGGACCGAAAGTCAACAACCAGCAAAAAACCCAGAGTTATAGCTTTGGTTGCTGAGACTGTGATAGTTTTCTTTTTAAGCTGTTTCAGTCTTTCATATTTTCTCTTCGCTGCCTTTACGTTTCAAAGCTTCCAACAGAGAGAACGGCCAGATCTTTAAATACTGTTCAGATGAAGAGTGAAAATCATTGGCTGGTCCTTTTACCATCCAAGAAAACTTAAAAACATGTGAAAACATTTTGAAAATCAGCTGCCACTGTCACCATCTTTACAGGTGACCTGATCATGAAAATTCATTAATTCATCTGTCAGAGTATTGTCGCTAATTGTGGCTAATTTTCCATTGTTCCTCTTTGTCTCAAGACACAACCTACAGATAATAGACTTAACATTGTTTGTTTTGATCCACTCCATTACTTCATACAATTACTTCCCAACTGTCTCACAGGGAATAACCATGTATTAACTCAACACCTTTCTCTCTCTCTCATAGGATGAAGAGGAGGAAATTAAGCTGGAAATCAACATGCTGAAGAAGTACTCCCACCACAGAAACATAGCCACCTACTATGGAGCCTTCATCAAAAAAAGTCCACCGGGCCACGATGACCAGCTATGGGTGAGCTGATTTCTACCGCTGATTTTCTACCGCTGATAATGATGCAGTGTCTTCACGGCAAAGTGAAGTGACACCGTACATTTATGAAACTAAAATTCACAAGCAAATAAGAGTATTTGGGGGAAAAAATGGAGTGAGGAGCAAAGTGGAACAGACTGAGACTGATTTTACTTTAAAGAAGAAAATGCTGAAAATTGTTCTGTTCCTTGAAGAGCTTTGTTGCCCGTCTGCCCTAAAGGATTAAACCAGGTAGGAACCAACAACCATCTGCCTTCGAGTTTTTGCTGCAGCCAAAGAGAGAGAGATTATACATCAGTACTCATCAAACTCTGCAGCAGTGAGACCAGATAAGGTGGTTTGTTTGGCTACAGCATATTGGGACTAGAGTTAATATGCTTTCACATACCCTATCTCTTCACACACTTCATTATTTGCAGAAAATAACGGTTAATACTACATAAATGCTGTTTTCCCCAATGTTACAGCCCCTGAGGCTCTTTCCTCAGAAGAGAGCAAATACAACAGCATAATAAATCAAAGAGAAGAGGAAATGAATAAAACAAATGAAGCAAAATTGAGAAACAAAAAGAGAGAGGGTTTGTTAAAGCCAGGAGCACCTTGTTTTACGACCCAGCAGCTCTGCTGATCCCAGAGAAGAGAAATCTCACTTACACTCCACAACATGGGCCTGTATTTGTTTTTACAGCTGCTACCTGGACCCCTTTATGGCCTCCACTGTTATGGCTTCATGCTGTCTGCTTTGTGTGTGTGTGTGTGTGTGTGTGTGTGTGTGTGTGTGTGTGTGTGTGTGTGTGTGTGTGTGTGTGTGTGTG
>JBBMJY010000007.1:4462320-4498691 GCA_037833715.1 Toxotes lorentzi | reverse complement strand
TGTGTGTGTGTGTGTGTGTGTGTGTGTGTGTGTGTGTGTGTGTGTGTGTGTGTGTGAGAGAGAGAGAGAGAGAGAGTCATTTTCTTTATATTCATTGTCTGCACTGAGCAGCAGTTAAGACTACTGTCCTCTGAGGAAGACCAGATTGTATGTTTGTACCACATGTATCTTTGGGTCACCATATAAAACACAATCCATGACAAGCTTTATGATTATTTAAAAATGATGCACAATGCTGAGGAAAATTAGGGGAGGGGGGTTTGCCTCTGTGGGATTTCTTATTGTTCGTAGGTGTTCGTATCAGAGCTAATTTTTCTGCTTATATCACGACCACTTGCCAGTGATCAACATCTAAATATCATTTGTTCTTATTTTTATATTCCCTTTATTGAGCAGCCCTCTAAATATAATAATTTGGCACTATTATGAACTGAAATCATGTCATGATATGATCATGTTGTGTTATCATCAGAATAGTAGTTAAAGAGGAACAAAATTAGTTTTTGTTTGAGTTTTTGTTTTATCTGTTTGAAGAGTTTTGGCTCATGTAATCCATAGCAGAGGAACAGTTTATTGGAATTAAACATTTATTTGATTATTTGAAGCGTGAGTCCTTAAACACTTGCACTGCACTGAACAATAGATGATCTGTTACAGATATTTAGAATATATAATATTCCTACTGGCCTCGCAATATTGTTTTAACCAAACTGTTGAGTGCTAGAAGCCCGCTGACCTGTACAGAGTGTTGAGTGTTAATGTGAAACAGTGATGAGGGAACAACATGACATTCAGGAGATAGCATGCAGTATTTAGTCCTTGCACATCAGCCACTGAAGATGCTGTACGTGTGGTGACTGTATGTCTTACACCAGGGGTTTTTGTTAGCGTTCTTGTTTTTCACATGGAGAGCACTCCTCCTATTAGTCCTGCCGCTTCCTGTTTCCAATCACTTCACGGGGTTAACATGTTGGAAGTGATGTTTCATTGGACTTATTCCGCTTCCACCATTTCCTGTCACCAGATACTCTGAAAGTGCTCGTGCTCTACAGCAATCCAACAGATTTGCTTTCAGATCTGGCCTGGTGGCTCACAAATGGAAAATGCAAAGTATAATCTAATAGAGACTGACAGTTTACTCAGTAAGTTTGCTGAATGTAGTTAAACTACAACATTAATGTGGTAATGGGTTATTGATGGTGAAATGCTGCGTGTAGCGCCTTTTGCAGATGTTCTCTATGACCCACAAAATAATTGTGTGTGTGTCTAAATGTCCACAGTCTTCTCAGTATCATCTGTCTTCTCTCCTCCAGCTGGTGATGGAGTTCTGCGGTGCCGGTTCCATTACAGATCTGGTGAAGAACACCAAAGGCAACTCACTGAAGGAGGACTGGATCGCCTACATCTCCCGAGAGATCCTCAGGGTCAGTCCTTTTTCACAGCTAACCTCTGACTTCACTGCACAGTGATAGGATGTGTGGGTTTGGCGCAGGTACTTTAGGATTTCAGCTGGTTAACTGGATAAAATGCATCGCAAGACAGAAGTAAAGGCAAAGAAATCTTGCAGAGACAGATTATATAGCACCATATAGAGTAGACTAATTTAAAATCATTACTAGAGTCCTGCCTTTTTGTTGTCTTCATCACCTTTCCCCTCTTTAATTTTAATTAACGTATACATTTCAAAACACCAAATAATAACACAAATACAAAATAAAACATTTGTTTGTCCATCTGACAGTCCAAATTAAAAAAGTCTGTAATAGTTCCCAGCCTTTGGTAGTTTTATTCTGTTTTGCCTGTAGCTGTCTTTCTTGGTGTAACTGCTGTGTAAAGTGGCATTTATATATAGTAATTTTTTATTTATTTTTTTTATCTCTACAGGGATTAGCTCACCTTCACGCTCATCATGTGATCCACCGTGACATCAAGGGACAAAACGTTCTACTGACTGAAAACGCTGAGGTGAAACTGGGTAAGTGTTGTTTTTATTTCGGTCCAGTTGTGGGTCCAGACTGGGTCTGTTGACCATACTTGTGCCAGCGTGGGCTTTTTTTGTTACTAGTGTTGTTTTATAATGCTTCACATGATTTCACAGTTGAGGGCCTGTTTAAGAATCAACTTTCTAATGTTTACTTGTAGGTGAAAAGTTTTGCATTCATGTATTTTTTCACCATAAAATAACACTGTAAATATGTTATGATCGTTATGTTGCAATTGATCTAGCCACAAAACAGCACCGTATATCTATTTATTTATAGGCAAAAATAAATACTTAATGCCGTAATAACTGGCATAAAGGTAACAGAAAACACAGCACTGATTACTCTTATTAAACAGCTGGAGAAAATTGCAGCTTGTAGGTGTTAACATACCTCTCTCTGGCCATCTGTCAGTGAACAGACACACTTTAACCTGATTTAGTACAGGTGTACCAGCTGGCAGGTGGAAATTACCCAGTCCACCGTTGGAAGGTCCTCTAAGCACACCTGCCTACGCCTCACTACTGAGCAGTTTTCATTCTTTCTCTTTTCAACATTATGCTTACAGTTAATATATATGTTTATAGTTTATATATTAGTTAATATATTATTAAACATTAGGTCATTTAGTAAAGAAGTAGCAATACCTCATAACAAAGGTTCCGAGAATCCGTCTCCTCTTATTTGACCTGCTAGTCTGACTGATATTTCAGTCTGAGCCTGTTTTTTAGCTTCATGTCAGTGATTTTATTCTGTAGGTTGACTTACACGAGCAATGGATTTGTAATTACGGGACCCTTTGTGATCTCACAGTATAAACCACATGTTTCCACCGTGGCCTCAATAAAACACTTTGGAGTTAAGCTAAAAAGAAGCAAGGCAGAGCCTCGAGACACGGCAGCGTCTTGACCTTTCCACTCAGAGTCAGGCCCCGACATGGTTTGTGGACTCGGGTGTGGTGGTTTCAGAGAGACAAGAGGACTGAAATTTAAACGACCTAATTAACGAGGTTAATCTGCTTTCACACAGGATCTGAACTGTTTTAATCACATTTTTAGGTTCTTGTATTCAGTATTTGTAACTGGACTACATGAGCGCTGTCACGCTGTCATGTTCCCAAACTTGGTGGACAATTTCATTTTATACTTCACTGATTTACTGACATAAGCCCACACTGTTCTGAACCAGTCATAACCAATACTGATCTGTTTTTTTTTCTCAGTGGACTTTGGTGTGAGTGCTCAGCTGGACCGGACGGTAGGTCGAAGGAACACCTTCATCGGGACACCATATTGGATGGCTCCAGAGGTCATTGCTTGTGATGAAAACCCTGATGCTACCTATGACTACAGGGTAAGAACAAAAACTGGATCTGCCCTTTTACAGTGTAACGGGCTGGATGGTAAAAATAGATTATAAAATAACTTCAAGGTGAAAGTGACAAAGTTGATTTTCAGATTTCTACACAGTTTTTTTGCACTGCTTTTGAAATCTCTGTGGCTGAGACCTCTGCTGCCACCTCAGCCCAGCACAATGGAGGCTAAAAACGTTTGGTTTGTGATAGACACATTCCCTCTGCAAGACTAACCAGTCTCTGGAATGAAGTGTTTCTGTAAAATCGCACATTAACACACAAACTGATCTGACTCATCTTCTGTTCTTCAGAGTGACCTGTGGTCCTGTGGAATCACAGCCATAGAGATGGCTGAGGGAGCTCCACGTAAGTACTGTTACAGTTACCTAACGGTGGTTTGTTTGGCATCGTATTATAGTAATTTTGAGAATTTGGTGTAAGTACTGTGGGAAAAAAAAACAGAGCATCACTGGCATGTTTCAGTCTCTGCTCTGCATGATTAATTGTTTGCTGATTGGTCAGATGTTCTGGTGATGGCAGATAGAGGAAGGATTAAAAGACATCTGGGTTACAAGTGGAGTAAGACGGAGACTTGGTCAAATGATCCATGGCCTTATCTGTTAAAAGTGATCAAACCAAAGTACCACGTTTCATTGCATAGCATTTAAGCTTCAGCACTAGTATTTTAACTTTCTGTTTAACCTTTGCTGTGTTTTTATTAGCTCTAACTGATCCCTCACTTCTCTTCTTTGTTTTCTCCAGCACTGTGTGACATGCATCCGATGAGAGCCCTCTTCCTCATTCCCAGAAACCCTCCTCCTCGGCTCAAGTCCAAAAAATGGTGGGCTGAGTTACTAATCTTTATCCTCTCGGTCAATAGTGTATCACGTCTTAACGAATATATGTCTGTCTGAATATTTAACATGTACATCTCAAAACTTAACAGGTCAAAGAAGTTCTTCAGCTTCATTGAGGGCTGCCTGGTGAAGAATTACACTCAGCGTCCCCCCACTGAGCAGCTGCTGAAACACCCCTTCATCCGGGACCAGCCCAACGAGAGGCAGGTCCGCATCCAGCTCAAAGACCATATTGACCGAACCAAGAAGAAGAGGGGTGAGAAGGGTGAGTCCAGGAGGAAGATCTGTCGCTGTCGGTTTGTTTGTCGCTGCTGTGAAACTGAAATTCATAGGTGGCTCGATCCTGTAAATAACAGCAGCTCTGTATGTAAACCATCCAATTTGTGATAGCCTCTCTATGAAAGTGTGTCTGTCAGGACAATTACACACTTTCTTATGTTAAGTTTAAGTGAAATTTGAATGTTTTTATCATTGTGTTTTCCAGCTACATTGACTATTAGAAAAGAAAATCTCAAAATGATGGTTGTTAATGCCCCTCTTTTGTAGTGTAACCTTTACACACATGGTGGGTTCTGCAGCACAGTTTCATTTTAACAATTTAATGGATTTTACATAGCTGTGATGTTATCCTTCCTCCACAGATGAGACTGAGTATGAATACAGCGGCAGTGAAGAAGAGGAGGAAGAAGCATCTGAGCAAGAAGGAGAGCCAAGGTAACTGTAGTCTAATACTAATCACTACAATCTTCCTGTAGTCCTACTGATGACTTCTAGAGCAGAGCAAAAATAAAAGAATGAATACTTGCATCTTTTATTAAAATAATAACCAAAGAAAAAATGATGGGTAAAAAGTGCCATGGGCAAATAAATCTTTTGATTCTCTCATTGTTTTCATTTTGTAGGATTACAAATGTAGTGAGATTTGTGTATATAATTTTGTATCTACAGTGATGCCAATGAAACATCAGACTCTAGTATCCCTAAAATGGAGAAGGCGAGGTTCTCCCTGTGTTCTGAACTAAAAAAAAATTCTTGCCTCCTGTGTCCTCTGTATAGCTCCATAGTCAACGTGCCAGGTGAGTCGACCTTGCGCCGCGACTTCATCCGGCTGCAGCAGGAGAACAAGGAGCGCTCGGAGGCTCTGCGCCGCCAACAGCTCCTCCAGGAGCAGCAGCTCCGCGAGCAGGAGGAGTACAAGCGCCAGCTACTGGCTGAGAGGCAGAAACGTATCGAACAGCAGAAGGAGCAGAGGAGACGGTTGGAGGAGGTGAGCACGCAGGCTTCACAGATAACTTTTCATACCTCAAGCTGAATTAATCTGAACATGATTTTTATTAATACCAATCTAATGGAGTAGAAAGACTGAGTCAAAGTCAGAAGCTGAGAAAGTCTGCTGTGGTCAGACTGTGTAAATAGAAGTGTCTGTAAACTGCTGGTTAACTCTTCAAACGTAATCAGCTTTCGACCCTCAGGTTAGAGGGCATTTTGAGTAATTAAAATGGTCAGAAACATGTTTGTAGAATCCATAGGAGTGATGCCCCAAACTTATGAAAATAAAACCAGAGTATAAAAAATTTAATGTAACTTAGTCACCTGTTAAATCGAAAATCACATCTAACCATATATATATTATTTATTAAGCATCATAAGAGCCCTCCCAGGAGTAACACTGAAAGTCAGAATAGGACTAAAAATAATTGTATTTTTGAGAAGGACTTGAGTTATTTATGAAACGTCCTACGTGCATCCTCGGCGAGCAGGATGGAGTCTCCTCTGAGAGTGAATGAGACAGCCTTTTTACACTGAGAGGTGCTTTAATGCAGGAAAGAAACACATTACAGAAGACAGATGTATTGTGGATGTATGACAAGCCACTTAGGCCCAGGTAAAGGGAACCTGCAACATATGTGGACACTTCTGCAGGTCTGATAAATCCTGGTGGTGCTTAAATACTTAATAAATGGAGGTAACAGTAAATACAGGCCTCATCTTTAATCTAAATTAATAAACACTCTTTGCATGCTTTGCTATGTGTATGCAGACCACACTGGTTGCCCTCCGGTGTGTGTTTGGATAATATGCATCAGCCCTCAGCTCCTGACTTCAGTTATTTTGACTTATCCACAGCCTAAAGTTATATTACATAACTAAGGTTCCTCTGGTTCACAGAATAGCTGAAAGAGGGCTTTGGACCTTATTATGACTAGCATGCACAAGTCTGTGCTAAAACAATACTCTGGTCTGAAGTTGTTTGTGAAGTCGATGATAGTGTGAGAAGCCAGAGGGATTTAGCCAAATTGTCAGGTGCAATTTATATATATATGTGTGTGTGTGCATTATCTCTGTGTAATAGGATTAGTGACTTGTGACTTTGAGGTTAGTGGTTAGATTTTTGCTTGATACTTTCATATAACAGCCTCCAAAATCAATTTTAAAAAAACAAAACAATTTAATTGGTGTCCCCAGAGGACGAGTCTGAAAACCCTTTATCTCTTTGAGCTGTGGTCCTTTTATATTAGTGTCTGCGAGGGCTCGGGTGCGTTTCCTCCTCACTTCTCTTAGAGGAGAGAGAAAAATGTATAGTGATAGGAGAGAGAGAGAGAGAGAGAGAGAAGGGGAGGGAGGAGGAGAGAGGCAGAGAGATGAGTATAAATTTGGACAGAAGTAGACTGAACTAAATTCTCTGGAAGGAAAGGAAGAGAGAGAGAGACCTAAATACTATAAGAGGGACTGATAAACAAAGAAATATATGGAAATATATAAAATGAGACAAGAGTGCAGTGACTTTCAGCCCATATGAGCCTGTTCAGAGAGACGGTGGGCAGATGTTAATTTGCTGCACCTCAAAGGTGCAAAGCGTCAGTAAGAGGGAGAGTAAATATTTTATTTTAGCTCGTGTTTTCCCACAGCAGTCGCAGCTCGAGGCTGCCTTTCTGATTCATGACAGTGCTTGTTTATGAATCAGACAGCAGAAGCCACACTTGAACCCAGGCCATGTCAGAGAAACAACACTGTGCAAGTGCTCTCCTGTTTTGATAGATTACCTCCCGTGGATTCCTGAATGCTGAGCGCTGAGTTTGTGCAAACATGATGCGTCATGATACTGAAGCCACAACTGATGACCTGCGGCTTTCGCTGCACCTTCTCATGACACGCTGACAGACATAAATCAGCGTAATTTCGTCATCTGTCTGCTTAGAGAAACAAGTGTTAGATAACTGCCTGTCAGACTTAAACTATTACTGTGATTAAATGATTAAGGTCTTAATGCAGTGCTTGAAATGTTGACATTTTCAACTTCTTCCCTGTCACTTCAGCTCATCCGGTGTCTGTATTTATTTATATTCTCTCCACTCAGACTGGTAAATACAGGGACATGTGCTCCGGACTAAAAACCATCCATCCAAAGAACAGACATCATAGTTTGGGCCATTTGAAGAGCGGCCAAAACCCTAATGCTTATTCAATCCACATTAAAAAAGCCGTTGATTTGACGAAAATAGCACATCCCTAAACACATAGCTTGTTTATTCTGTCCAACCAAGAGCTCTAAATCCAAAGATATTAAATGCACTATAATTTATGTCAAAGAAAAAGATAAATTCTCACCTTTGAGAAGCTGGAATCAGGCATTCTTGGCATTCTTAATTAATTAGAGGATCAGTTTCGCTGTGTACCAACGTTATTGATTAATTTACTAATTAATTGATTAATATTTCACTAACTATTTTAACATTAATATCTTGTCTAAAATCTCAAGAAATGGTCACAGTCATGGTCTGATGAAGCAGATGTCATTGCTTATTCGACACACTGGATTATTATCTGTGCTGTTTCTTGTTGTTTATACCTGTGCTGCTCAGCCAAGCACCAAAAAATATGTATTAGGTGAATGATGTAAGATTTGAAATACAGCAACAACAAATCACAGTTGTGTTCTAACAAACATTTCATGTAGGTCACACAATTCAGGATCTGATTTTGTACCACTTATCCATGAAGTCCAAATGAGAATCACAATAAAAACTTGTGAACTCTGTTTCTGATATAACTAGACCAAAATGTTGGACTAGAACTAGGACACTAAACAGGTTTTTCTTTAAACTCGTCTCCTGCGTCCACGTGCAGCAACAACGGCGTGAGCGGGAGATGAGGAGGCAGCAGGAGCGCGAGCAGCGCCGGCGTGAGCAGGAGGAGAAGAGACGCATCGAGGAGATGGAGCGACGCCGAAAAGAGGAGGAAGAGCGCAGGAGGGCCGAGGAGGAAAAGAGGAGGGCCGACCGAGAGCAGGTACGAGCCAGAAACATGGAGAGAAAACAAAACTTTGCTTTGTGATCTTGTAGATTTCTTGTTTAGAGCAAACACTGTCCTTCCCACCATAGTTACTCTGAAGTTGGATTGTTGATATTTACGGTATACACGGTTTTTATTCGACTTTGACTGATAAAGTGACAAGGATTTCTTCAGTTTGTATAAAATACAGGGTTTTGAAAAAAGACAGTACAAATATTATGAGACTTGGTTGAATTAGTGTCAACTTTTGCAACCACAAATCATGGAGGGGTTTGTTATTGTTGCCAACCTTTCACATGATTTAAGATCATGTGTGGAAATAATATGTATAATTTTCTGACACTGAACCCTTGGGAACGGGGTGGGCTGTGTTTGATTGACAGGAGTACATCCGTCGCCAGTTGGAGGAGGAGCAGAGGCACCTGGAGATCCTGCAGCAGCAGCTGCTCCATGAACAGGCCATGCTGCTGGTGAGTGTTTTACTGCCTGGGCTAATGTCTAATCCTGGAAAATCACATTTACATTTGAGTAAAGTTTTTCCTTTTAAAAATATAGAAAGTGTATTGGCCCATATTCTCCCTCCATCTCTCATTCCCTGTGTCTTTCTTCAAATAGTTTCTTGTCTTTCTTTTCCCCCTGCCTCTCTTAATCTGTGTTTCCTTAGTGTTATTCCATCTGTTTCTGTGTCCCAGTGGTTATTTTTTAATGTTTCCACAAATCCCAGGTTGTTCAGTTTCATAATGCAGGTACTTATTATTCCTCCGTTACACAAACTTTCCTGATTCGGTTTTCCTTCAAATCTAAACTGAATCAAGTTTTTGGAACTTACTTGTGACTTTTGTAGATCCGAGGGGAGCCATTAACAGCTGAGGTCAAAACATAATGAGACTTCTCAGGTTTTTTTTTGGGGTTTTTTTCTGGGGGGATCGGGATGTTTACAGGGCCCTTAGTGATGGTGATGTCACCATCACCAGGAAACTAGTCATCCCAGCAGTAAGAGAGGGTTTGTATGACTTGGATGTCTTTTTTGTTTGTTTTTGAAGGATTCTGCTCCTCTGGGGGTTACAGAGGATATTTAAATAAAGAAAGGATATGACCACGCATATCCCCACTTCCGGGCTTCACACCGTCCCTTTATCATTGACCGCTCTATCCGGTTCCCACTCTGTCACTATTCATCCTTCAACTTTAGTATGAAAAAACATCCTTCCCTTACATCATGTTTGGCTGTCACACTGGGCTGAGCGGTTTTGAAGTATTAAAACATTTGCTTTGAAAAGATTTAAGAGATTATATACTTTTGATTTAACATCTTGCTATATATAGATTCATCTCCTGTTAATGGGCATATGTATGAAAACTCATAAAAATCATTGCTGTTTTAATGGTTCTGTGGTTTAATTACTTTTGACCAAAGTTAACTGCTTTAACAGATGTGAAGTTGGACACTTTGTTTTTCAAGCCTGCTGTTGCATCAGTTGTTTTGGTTCTTCTGTTTGATTTTTTTCTTTTCTCTTTTTTTGTAGAAAAATGATTGGGGTTGGGAGCAGGGGCAAAACTCTCTCCAGAGTTATTAATATTTGGTTCGGACCCTTCGCTTCACTTATGAAAAAAAAAAGTTTCTGGTTTGGGTTGTGCTGAATATACATCATTTTATAACTCTAATATATTTAACTTGAGCGACTGTTGACGAGTGAAAATGATATGCATTTGGCCAAATCTTTATGATGCATGGCATGATGTAAGCATTTAATCCTTTTAAGGGTAAATTTGTAAGAAAAGGAAGAAATGAATTATAAATTTAAATCAACCTCCCCCTCTGCAAAAATACACAACCTTCCCCCTTCTCTGAGGCCAGCTCCCCATCCTGATGATTTTCATTCTGAGGTTTAGCTTCAGTTTACACCTGGCATCTCATAACATAACATTACAACACCATAACAAGGCTTACAAATGGCTGACCACATCACTGTGGAGCAGTTTTACTCCAGGTACTTTACACCACAGACAACTTTCTTCCTCTCAGCTTTCCATAGGGATGTTTTTTGCTCTCAGGTGGACTCTAAATTGGCATAATGGCTATGAATGTTTGGAAGAAGGAATTAAAGTTGCAGAGGTATCACCTAAGGGGCCCTAAACAAGAACTGAAAAAACACAATGTTGTGGAAACAGTTTTGGTTCAATTTGACCTTCCCTGTACTCAGGAGTACAAATGGCGAGAGCTTGAGGAGCAGCGCCAAGCACAGAAGCTCCAGAGACAGCTGCAGCAGGAGCAGGCCTACTTGCTGTCCCTCCAGCAAAACCAGAACCTGGACAGTAGCAAAACAGCCCAGCAACAGAGTGCCAAACCCCCCCAGAACCCTGAGCCCGATAGGGTAAAGCCCCCTCAGAGCCCTGGCCTGGATACAGCAAAACAACCACAGAGCACTGACTTTGAGAAGACACGGTCCAGTCAAAATCACAGTCTGGAGAAAACTACAGACACCAAGCCACCTGTCGCTGACCTCCAAGGCCCCGCCCCTGACTCTGAGTCGATCAGAGAGGTGAAGCCTCGCAGCTCGATGCCGTCACACTGACTGCTGTAGAATGCTTCCTTTTGCTTGTGTGTACTCACTCCCACTGCTTGGGGTGTGCTGTGTGTACATGGCGATGCGTAGCTGCTGGTGTGGGATGTATGGATGCTTTGTAGACGAGCTGTGTTACTGGAATCTATTAATGTCTCTTTCTAAACTCCTAAGTCTAATAATTTAACAGGTCCACGGTGCATTTTTTTATCCCAGTGATGTTGGACAAAGACTGGGTGGCCTTCTCTATATTCACCTCTAAATGAATGATTGATTCCTTCATGGAAAACTGTATTCATCAAAAATCATGGCAATTTCTGCAGAGAATTCTACAAAGAATTTAACAGGAGATGCAATTAAAGGAAAAGGAAATCTTCAGACCATCTAAAAGAATAGTCAACATGTTGGGGTGACGCACTCAGATGCTCAGTTCCTACCAAACAGAAAAGCTACAGAAAAAGAATACAAAAGAATGTTATTTTTGTATTTAGACTTAACTCAAACAGCACATTTAAATTATTGAAATATATTGATTAATGATTCTAGTCAAATTATCAAGTAAAAAACAAGTATTTTTGTTGCAGTTTTGAATATGCTAATAGTAGCTTTCTTTTCTGTGTTTCATATTATGAAATTAGTAGTTTGGGACCAGCAAAAGTCAAAATATCGGATCAAGAGATGAATCAATAATCCGAAATATACAAGTTTATTATACTAATTTACTATCAATAAAAAAAAATTAAAAACACATATTGGTAAATTATTTCCAAATAAATCCGTTCCGTGAATTCCTCTGGCTTCCTCTATGGCAAGGAGTTTTGGGGCCTAATGACGAACCTAACGCTTATCTCAACCTGATCACCTCTGAAAATGACAACTCATGTTTCCTGGGATTATTTTAGAAAATATCATTGATTGATTGCCCTCTGATTTTTTGCTGAACTACCTGAACAGCTCCTCCTTCTCAGCGAGGGTGCGACTGTTCCTCTAATTAGCCTCACTGTTGTCTTTGCCACCATATTAATGAAGTTACTGTAATAATGAGCCACCTCATTAATCCTCAATGTGTCTCGTTGTCTCTCTCTCTTTTTGGTATCCTGCTGTTGTCATTTAGCACCTGGTGGGGGAGGAAAAGGAGAGAGATATAAACTAGATCCGGCAGCACCTGACTGACCAAATGATGCTCACATGTAGTTTAAGCTGGTTTGTTTTCGCTCTGGAACAGTTGGGGTTTTAAGATTTAAATTCAAATTCTTTCAGGTGATCTTTCAGCAGTGTTGGAGGATGAACCTGGTTTTCAGTGATTGTGCATCAGGTGTTCGTAACACTCAGTTGGCTGTTTCAGCAGAAGTCAGTAGATATCCATATTAGACGTACTGGTATAATAATTCTGGTTTATTACAACTTGGGTCTCAGTTTTGTCCATCATTCCTGCTAATAATAACACTGTAATTACCAAGTTAATTTTGGAGATTTTCAAAGTTCAATTAAAGACGAGGTATTTTCAAATTAAGATCGGATAATCTTATTTTGAAAAACAAATTTCGACTTGACTGTAATTAACTTGTAAGACTAGAAAACACTCCCTCGGTTTTTACTGTGAACCCTGTGAGTCCTGGACCTCGGTGTGTGTCCTAACCTTTCTGTTTTCAACATGAATGTTTTTCTCTCCACATGAAAACTGCATGACACTCTTTGCTGGTCATGGTGCTGTTGTCCTCCTTGTGGGATGTGGAAATATTGTAGCTATAATAACATTACTGCCTTTGAGGAATTTCTTTGTTGTTCCTGCTGATGTGCCTGTATCAGCACGTCTTTCTGATGTGCTTCTACTACTGCTGGTAGAAATCATCTCTTCTCTGTGGGAGGAAACTAACAAACCGTAGCACCTGATGGCTTCTTTCCACTTACCCTGCTCTTAATGTGCTGCAACACGTTGACCTGTACTCTCAAACCACCGCTAATGCTACCGTCTGTGTGTGCGTTCCTCATTTGTGTGTGTGTGTCCTCCTCAGGCTGACGAGCGATACCGGAAGAACATCCAGGGTTCTCCTCAGTCCGTTCAGACCAAACCACAGCAGCCTCCGGTGCCGCCACGCTCCGAGTCCTCCTACCCCAATGGGAACTCGGCATCTGAGGCGCCCGCCATGCACCGCCCTGTGGAACCACAGGTAACCACAGTAACCTCTAACCCCTCCCCCATCCCTTGAATTATTTCTTCTTTTTTACTTTCACAGATGTTGTACACAGGCAGCATTTTGAGTTTGTGTCAAGTGGATCATTTACCATTAGTTTAAGTCCACCAATGCTTTTTATCTTGCAGGTAACTGCACCGAGGCTGGTAGTAACATAAATCCGATGTTCTCAACTTAAAAAGCACTATGCTCCCTTAGACTGTAGGTCTGTCAACAACAGAGAAAAAAATTTATTATGATACAAAACTACTGTATATTTGGTACATTTATGTTGTTATCGTCTCTCCTGATGATTCAGTAGATTTATGGTGCTGTCATTCACATGGTGTCAAGGGAATTGAAAACCTTGTACCTCTCTAACATGACGGTTAATTAGGGAACAAGTACATGAGCCTTTTTTGTAGCTTCACCCTCATGTGGCAGTGCCCCCCCCACCCCCCCATTTCCACTGACTCCAGATGTTGCCTGTGCCTTTAAAGCCGTTTTCTTATAATCTCTCATTAAGGTTTCCTCTTTTAGGGGATTTCAGCATACTCATCTTTGCTCTGTGTGGAAAACTTGTTTGAATATATTTTTAACCTTGTTGCCAGCCGTGCTGCTGTTCTGTGATTTCCTCCTTCCTGATTTATTCCTGCAGCTCAGCTCTTTTAGGTTGTTTCATATGGATAATGGATCCAACTATCTGCTGTTGCTGAACTTCTCTCTGGACTCTTCCCAGCTTCAGGGTTGTCATTAATTCCCTTATTTTATCTAACTAAATTGTGAAACTGCATTAAATCTCCAGTGCTCATTTTTATTTTCAGACAGAAGAGTTTGGTTTCATGAGAACACAAATCTGATGGTTGCCTCTGAAATATTTTTTTCTTTATCAAAAAGAAGTCTCTCTTTACAATCCTGATTATCTGCTCTTCTCCCATGACTAACGCTTTGATTGACAGGTTGTCCTCCCACTTGTCAAATGTGTAATTATCAGAGAATCACTTGATTTTCCCACGTGTGCATATGTGTGTTTGTGTCTTTGTGTATGAACATGAGATTGTTTGTCCGGTGGTATGTTGGGAGCTTGTGTGCCTCAGCTCCACGTACTGTACCTCCTCTTTGTGTGCCGGTGATCAAAAACATCCATAATTCATGGGCACCCAGATTTGCAGCAGGGTGACTCAGACAGCATTAGCCATCTTCCCAGTGAAGGACTCAACCCACTAAGCATGAATAATCACAGTTCAATGAAGTCAATCTGTTTTGAATATGTCACACAGATTAAATTATACAGAAACGATGTTGTATGTGCTTAAAAAAAAAGGAAGGGGCGGGGGGGGGGTAATGATGAAATTCACTGGTGCAGTATTAAACATTTACCATAATGTTGAAAGTGGATTAATCAGTTTTCTCTCATTAGCTGCGAGTCATCAGGCA
This sequence comes from Toxotes lorentzi, assembly GCA_037833715.1. Taxonomy (NCBI): domain Eukaryota; kingdom Metazoa; phylum Chordata; class Actinopteri; family Toxotidae; genus Toxotes; species Toxotes lorentzi. The sequence goes on along the minus strand of JBBMJY010000007.1, from coordinate 4,484,030 downwards.
CAGATGTGGCGTTGTGTTTTAACATTGTTACACACACATACTTCTCTGAGTACTGAATCAAACTTGTATGGGTTCATTTTGAGGTCTTCTGATCAGAGCTAATCATATAAAAATGAAAACCGCAGGCAGTCTGAACTACTTTAATTTCCAAATAAAAAAAGGTAGAAGCTGCAGGGAGCATTGATGCTGAATCCAGTTCCCAGGCCATACAATAATTTAGACACTGACATTTAAATAAACTCTTTATTTCTAAAATGTTTTCAGAATTAAATGACAAAATCACCTGTCTGTGCAAACCTAAATGACACGACGGTTCTAGATCATCTCATATGAGCCAGGACCACTGTGTCCAGTGTCTAAGTTCCAAGCTTTCATGCCCAAACCATGAATGTGTGCACGTTGTATGACCTGTATGTGGTCCTGCCTACATGTATATTTGCATGCCAGCCTGTTTGTTGATGCAGTTCATCTTCATGCTCGGTACTACTGATGGTGAGGCTCAGTCCTCCTGAGTTCTAAAACTGGTGAGACTTAAGGTTGTCTAACCCCTAAACATCAAGTCTTAAATCACATCATCTGAATTCAAGGCCTTAAATTGTCTTGAAGTTTCATCTAGTGTGTTGTTTAAAAGCTTAAAGGCTTTTGCAGAGTTAAACTTCATGCTTATTATTAATGATTCCACCAATAGTAGTATTTTCTGATTGGGATTACGTTCTAATCTCGGCTCTATTATAATCAATTATTTCCAACATCCAACAAGTTGATTACAAAAATTGAATCCAATTTAACCAAACCAGCTAATTTCCTAAAGGTAATTAAAAAAAAAAAAGTTTCCTAAATGAAGGAAATGAATAAAAAAAAAACATAGATGGGAAAGATTAAAACAACTTGAGCCAACAATAAGAGTCTAACCCCTATTTGACTCAGGAGCCACTCAGCTTCATCTCTTCATCTACTTTCTGTGCTTTTTGTTGTTGTTACTGTCGTTATTTTAAAAAAAATAACGACAGTGTCAGTCTCAGAAAAATCATGACGTGATACCCTTTGTTTCTCAGGCTGCACCTTTTTCTCCATCAATTAATAATTAAAGTTGTGGCTGGAATAAAAGCTCTTAGAGAGATTTGTGAAATTTCTGCTCCCAAAAAAAGTGTAGCCTCAGTGACAACAGGTACACCATCTTTGTATGTATGTGAGTGTTCCCTCTTTTCTCCTGTTGCACTCTAAAAACCTGGGTTCTTTAGAGGTTCTGCTGAGATTTGGAGCCATACCCACATGCCACCGAGGCCCAAAGGTCTTCAGGGTTTATCTCCAAACAAACGTTACAACAGCTGATTTCACCGACTCTTTAGTTGAAGTAAAAATAAAAAGTGAAATTAGCTGCTACAGCGTGTCAGAAAATAGAATTAAATGAGAGGCCCGATGTAGTGTCTAGTAAATCACCAATTAATGCTCATTGTGGTTGTTTCTGTAATGGCCTGTCATGTGTAAATTAAACCATGATGAAGACTTAATTTTGAATGGCATGAATCCACAAATGCTACGTCTGCATGCTATGTCTGAAAAAGGCTTCATGTCAGTGTTCCTGAACCTTTTACTGTTTTAGGCTCCCATATGGCTCCAATCTTGACAAACCCCTAAAGATACCCTGAAGCTCCTTTTCAGAGTGCACTGCATGCAGACTGACTTGCCCCCTCCACCCCATTGTGTTCTGTTTTTGTTGTCTGCAAGGTCCGTTCCCATCTGGCTGCTTTAAAGAGCAGCGGCAGCGTGGCTTCAAACTCCTCTGCCGCCACGCTGCCTGTTGTGTCGCGGTCGCACTCCTTCAGCGAGCCGCTCGCCCCTAGCTTTGAAAATCTTCACCTTCGCAACAACCAGGAACCCCACCCACACCATCACCCTCCGTCTTCATCACCATCCTCCTCATCATCAACACCTGCACGCACTGACCCACAACCCCATCCCCAGCCTAGGCCTTCGCCACATGAACCGGCCCCTTCAGAGGAGGTCCCGCCCAGGGTAAGGACAGGAAGAAAGACCTCCGGTGTAGTCCAGCAGCAGTAGTTAGATACTTGACACAGTTTTCTGTTAGCTGACTGAACGGGCTGATTGTCCTGATTCCCAGGAGATCAAACTGTCATTATCCTGAACTGTTCAGTTCATTATTTAATAGCTTCCCACCCTGTGCCTGATTTTTTTTTTTCTGATTTTTGCTATCAATAATTCATTTTTTTTTTTTTTTACTTTCTTTTCTTGTGGTGCAGAAAAAGGCTTTTAGGGGAATTACAGATGATTTGATTAAATCCACATTAAATTAACATAGAAGTTGTTGAAATGAGTGGGGTGGTTGGCAGCTTTAAATCACTTTCCTCCCCATATACGAGATTCAGCTTCTACCTTTTTGTTTCCTGAGGAAATCAGATATTGCTCTGAATCTAATAGAAGTAGCTTGCTGTTAATATGACCACAACACTGTCTGTGACGCCTTTATAACCCAGCGGCGGGTACTGAGACGATGTTGAATGTTGAGACAGTCTGTCTCTCTGTCTTGTTGCTTTTTCTTCCCTCACCTGGCAAATTTAGCCTTTCACTGTACGACCACAAAAGGAAATTTTAAAAAAGCAACAGAGGAGAGAGTTCTGCATTTAGAGAAGTTTTTTTTTTCCACTTCAATGTATAGGGTGTTGGATGAAATGGCTAAGTATAGGAGAGACAGGAAAACAATTTCTCACTACCCACAAATGTGGGCAGTGAGAAATCAAAAAAGCTAGAAAGATCTAAATTTAGTCCTCAGAGCCAAAGTTATCTGTCTTCCAGAAAAGGAAACCCTCTGTTATAAACACAACTGCTGCCAACCCGAACCACAACCCCGTCAAGACTTAACAGTATAGTACGTGGAGTTCCAGTACAATACAAACATCTCTGCAAGCATCAGGCTAACAATGGCAGATGTCACAAGAGTCATTTCAGTCTTGACATGCAGGAGGAGCATGTTACTAAGGAAGGACTGACCTTTCATTAACATCAGTGCATTTATTTCCTATTTTGTGCCTAACTTAAACTTCTAAACTAAGACACAGTAATGGCTGTTAATGTTATTCTCAGCGACTCTGGCTGCACTGACTGAGCTGAGTTCTGTTGTGCACGGCTGTGTTGTGTTGTTCTGCGCTTTGGATGCTATCAAATGTTCTGCATATGCTTTGCTGAATTGACACAACTGTGGGTGACAGGTCTGACTATATGTGTGTGCATACCTGTGACTACCTCTGTGATAGTTTTGCTTTACAGTGATGCTCTGGGTGTGGTAGGGAGAGATGAAGAGTTGCATTGATGGAGGGCGCCTTGTCTAGAACATGTGCATGAGCGGAATTTAAAAAATACGCATTTTACTGCGGTACTGATGAAATAAATACAGACAGGTCATTTCTGTGCTTTTGATTTATCATTGATTCATACAAAATGTTAGTTTGTTAGAACACTATAGCAAATGATACCCACAAACCTATTGTGCAGGTAACGTATGAGCCATAGACAAGATAGAACTCTGTCCCCTTAAACTGGTCACTTTTATCTATTTTGAATGAATACAAGCTATTGTTTCATACCGGTTATTTGACTAAATTAGCCTGGTGTGGTATGGTAGAGCTATAACTCATTCAGACATTTTCTAGTGGACAAAAATGGTGCCAGTCAGGTTGCTGTACGTTTTTGATTGGTTGGAACATGTTTTGTGTATTTTGTGCACTCACCATACTATCAAGTGCGCTCATGCTCAGAGTGTGTGTGTGTGAGTGAGCTGGTCACTGTCTTTATCATAAAAGGTTCCTCTCAGGACTACATCAAGGTCCCCGGTGTTGTCAAGGCGAGACTCGCCTCATCACCAGGGCAACACCCCACAGAGCAGCCATGCTGTACATCGCAATGCCGCCAGGTAAACAGACATAACCCAATGATTTGTATGATTTTGTGATTATTTATTTGTTATTATATATTTGTTTTTGCTTCAATATCTCACACTTCTTATGGTCTGTATTTTTGTCCTTGTTCTCTTTCCTCTCCAAAAGTCCCCTCTCTGCTGTAGCACAAGTACCAAGTCTAATTAGTGTTGTGGTGTGGAAACGTTCACGCACGTTCAAAATATTAGAAACTAAACTAAAGTGACTTCCTGAGGAAGAAGTGCTGTTAACTGTCCTTTTATAACTTTTATATTTTATTGGGCCCACAATAGTGCACTGTAGGACGAACTACAGCATTTTTATCACTACATTTATAGCAGGTTTATAACCATTACAATCATACCATTCTTATGACCATTACAAGTGCAGTTACTGTATGTAAACATAGAACATTTTATGGAAGATTAATCAATCTAGAGCTCTGGAACTAATGAGATCTTAAAGAAGTGAAAGTCATAGACAGATCTAATACACACACATACACACACATACACACACACACATACAGACACACGGCTGGACAGGATTGTGTACTCGCTGTCTTCACTGTCTGTCTGTGCTGCTACAGTCTTCATGTATGCAGTTGTGTGTGAGGGTTTATGTAATAGTGGTAGCTGTCTAACCTTGTGATACTTCTTTACTTGCGTGTGTTCTCAGGCACATACACAGTTTTCTATTTCCAAACCACAAGCCTTCTCATGAGATTTTCTTTGTTTCATCTTTCTCTTCCTCTAACCCTGCGGTGCTGTATTTTATTGTTTCTCTAGAATGACATATTCCGTGCTCTAACCTTTCACTCACTTAGCATATTTATACTCCTCCTCATTGACTTAAAATATTATTTAAGTATAATACTAATTATACTGTTATAGTCTTTCTTTCCCACCGTGGTTTAGCAGAGCTGCTTTGTATTTGAGTGAGATGTGTACACCGTACATCTCTCTGTGTTGTTTTCAAAACGAAAAAGGTGGGGAGTTTACACTAAATTTGTTTGAAATGCAAGAACAGTTTCTTCTGTATTTGAGTTTCATGATTTATTGTTTTCAGCAGCTTCAGAAGCCAAACCAGGAAAATTTGAATAGAATTCTGAGAGATTTAGTATTGACCCAAAATATTATCCATTAGCATCTCGATTTTAATATGAAAAAAAAAAAACTCCTTGATCAAATCACAAAATAGATTCAACAGCACATCTCTGACCCCACCAATTGAAAGTTGCTGTCTCTTCAGTGGCTTCATCTCTGACTGTCTTGACTCTGGTGTCTGTTGGCTCTACAGTGCGGCGGAGCCTCGGCTGCTGTGGGAGCGAGTGGAGAAAATGGTTCCCAGACCAACCAGTAACAGCGGCAGCGGAGGCTCCAGTTCCTCCAGCAGCTCCAGTAACTCCAGCTCTCAGCCCAGTTCTCACTGCGGCTCTGGAGAGAGGTTCAGGGCCCGCTGTGAGTCCACACACACTTTAACAAATCAGCACCGACAAATATGCAGGAGGTGGAAATCTAAAGCACCACCTGAAAATTCTTTTGTGCTGAAATAAATACCACTTTAATAAAGATTGCTATACAAACACGCTGATGAACACACACTAACATAGTTTTCTCCAGTAACATCACTTTTTAGAATAAACTGACCGTTTCACCTCCACCTCCTTCAGCCTCTTCCAAATCGGAGGGCTCGCCCCTCCAACGGCCAGAGAATGCTGGGAAAAAACCAGAGGAGAGGAGGGACTTGGTCAGGCCGAACAGACCAGCGGTGAGAGTTGACTGAAAGCTGACTGGCCAGAACTGTAGCTCGCTAGCTGGGATAGATCTAGATCTAGAACTGTGTGCGTGTGTGTGAGAGAGAGAATAATACTAAAGTGTATCCTTTGGATTGTGTCATGTGATCTGTTCATTATCCAGTGGAGTGACATGATATGACTTTGTTCTGGCTGAACGGTATCGCTTGCTTTTTTTCCCACCGGTCTCTCTGGCTCGGCAGCAGCCATGTTAACTCATGCTCTAACCTCGTAAAGAATTTACATTTTCTTCTATACTGTTATAAGTTTTCATCTTTGCAGCTCTAATAATTCTGTCATTATTAGAATTAATCCACTAACCTTGCCTACAGTAGCCTGAAGAGCATCAGCTGTATGCTGTACGACAGTCATCTCTTTCCTCGCTTCATCTTTCGGCTTTGCTGCTCTCACGTTGGCTTCACATTGGCTGGTGTACCTCTGTAACCACTCTTCCTTCTCCTGCAGCTTTTTGTTTCCTGCTTCATTTTTTCCTAAGAAGATTGACTGAAAATCTAAAATCACATCTAGCTTTATATAGCTGACAGTTGGCTGAGTGAATGGACAGAATTCCAGCCGAGGGGAGAAAGCTAGATGGCCCAGGTTTTACCTTTCACCTCCTGACTTTTAGGACCTGACGGCTCTGGCCAAGGAGCTGCGTGCAGTGGATGATGTTCGCCCCCCGAATAAAGTGACGGATTATTCATCCTCCAGTGAAGAGTCAGACACCACCGATGAGGATGATGATGAAGAGGTGGACCAGGAGGCAGGTGAAGAGTCAACCTCTGGCCCGGAGGACTCCAGAGCTGTGTATGTACTCAAGATTAACATCTGATCTGATACACGCTTTGTATGGACACTGTAACAGAAGCTGGTCATTAGCAACAACATGCATCAGCTGAGGGTCTTAAGCAGAACCGCTTGCTGGTTCATATCAAACCCTGAAATAGGAAAAAAAAAGAAATGGCCTTTTTCCTCATGTTCTACCAGAGAGGAACACTATATAATTATTTTCCCCATTGCAGTCAAAACATAATGTGTTTGTGTTGAACAGCTCTTCTTCTGTCCTGCAGTTCTTCCAGGCTGAGCAACGGAGAGACAGAGTCAGTGAAAACCATGATCGTTCACGATGAGGGTGAGAGCGATGCAGGCTCAACGCCCTGCAAAGACAGCACTCTGATCGTCAGACAGGTACAAGCTGAAAAGAAAAAAAAACATAAAAATCATACACACACGCCAGTCGTTTGCTACACACTTTTAGTTGTTCTGTTTTTGTGTATTTTGTTCATTCATACCCCGAGTGTTTTTCCATTTTGTTTGTATGTTGTGTTGATCATGTTCTGTTCTTGCAACCTCTGTGGCCGCTGGAGAGTGTTACAGAGTGTAGAAGCTTAGTGTAGGCTGGGTACAAAACCCCACAGATTTTAATTATGGACTCACATAAAACCAGCTAATGTGGTAACAGGGATTTATTACATTATCAGGCATTTAATCAGGTTTGTTACACTGCACTGTCACATGAAGTTTAGTACCAGTAAACACCACAAAAGGACAAAGCACATTATCTTACCATATGATTGACTATTAACAAGAGTTTTCTTCCCGCCTGTAGAATAGCCGCTGTAGCTTGCCCTTTGCTCTAGCTAACACCTTGCCTTCCACTGAGCTCATCAGGAATACATCTAGACCCAAAGCTGTCTACCCCTCTTTCTACTTCCAGAGTACAGGTGACAACAGAAAGCGTCCAGGCCCCGGCCCGGGCCAAGCCCAGACCCCTGGTCTGCTTGCAGGCTTTGCCCCGAGCCCTGGCTCGGTGTCAGGCCCGGGTCTAGGCCACCACACCCCCAGCCCTCACCATCATCATCACCACCACCACCATCACCCCACACAGCACACGGACAGGAACGGCTTTGCCGGCCGCATCCACCACCTCCCAGACCTGATCCAGCAGAGCCACCATTCCTCCCCCTCTTCCTCTGCATCCAACTCCCCTTCCTCCTCCAGCCTTGCCAGCCCCTCCTCCATGTCCCCCCAAAGTCCCCTGGACAAGCTCGGCATCCTCATAGAGGTATGTCCCCCACAGCCCCAACACGGAGAGCCACATAGGGGCATTTTTTGTGTGATCTTGAACAGGAGAAACAAAAAGAGGTCAAAGTAGAGTAGAAATCAGTTCAGCCAGTTCATTAGTAGACTAATATTATTTTAAAACGAGTGAAATTCTGCTGATGCCGCTGTTCTTTCCTCACCTCTAACTGGCTATGATGACAGTGTCTTCTCCTGCATCCATTTTTATGTCCTGGATTTGGTAGGACGCCCTCTGCTGATCACTACTGGCACTGGTGATCTGCCTCTAGGTCCACATGGCCCCCTTAGCATTTCTTGATTTTGTTTTTTTCTTCCCCTGACGAAAGCTTTCTGCAGAGAGATGATGGTGTTGGTGAAGAGCTGTGTTTTATGGCCCTTTGCAAAACTGACTTTTATTTTTTGACCCATGAATTAAATTTATTGTACACAGGTTGAAGTATTTTACAAAATAAAATATAAAATCATATCATACAATATAAAATATAAAAGCAAAGATTTACAGCTGCAGTCCCATCAGTCCTTACTGAGTTTTGTATGTATGATCACAACAGGCACGTTAGCTCTGGTTTAGTGCTTTTCTGCTGAAGTGTCCTCTGAGGCTAGTTGTGGTTTTACAACCATTCCCCCAAACATCTAAATCTCATTTTATTCCTTGATGTTGCCTATTTTCAGCAAACGCATCATATTCTCGCGTTCCTCAGATAATAGATCATAGCGAACAGGGCAGTTAGGAGCGTAAAGGCAAGTATGCTTCCCATGGAAATTAGTCATTAGTTTTGTTTTCCTTTTTTGTTCTTTTTTTGTCAGCACCACTCCATGTTTTTACCGTCCACCATCGTTTTTACCTTTTTTCCTCAGTATTTATAATTTTACCTTCCGACTGAATGCCCATTGTATTTGCATGCATATACCTCAGTTTGTTGACTTGTTTGACTACATTGTGTTTTTAATAGTTTACATTAATCTTTATCTGTAAGCTTCTAATGCCAAAAATGTCTTCTTGAACTTTCAAAATGACATTCAGAGTTGTGATATTCTGTCACCACTAAATCTTATTGTGTTCCTCTGTAGAGCCAGTCTAGTAACAACATGCAGAAACACAAGTCTTCTTCCTCCTTCACTCCGTTCATCGACCCACGCCTCCTCCAAGTCTCTCCATCCACCGGCAGTGCCCTCAACAATGTCGGTACGTCCCTTCCCCCAGTGGCTTCTGGGATAAAGTCAGACACCAATAGGTTCACAACCATAAAGAGTTTTAGGTACTTTTTTGTTACTTCCAATCTTAGGCCTTCTGTCACTGATCCAGGAACTAGAGGAACTAAAATTTTAGGAGCTACGAAGTTCAGAAGCTTCAAAAGTTCCTCGAGTTTGTTGAGGTGCTTTAGATTTGCACATCAGTTTTAGGAACATTACATTTGGGAAAATCAGAAGTTAAGAAAGGTGTGACAGTTAGGACTAGCAACAATAACAGCATATACTTATTTATCTACACTTTTTTGGCTTATAATTCAGTTTTGTTTTTGTTTTTTTGTTTTTGTTTTTTTTAAATCAAATAATATACAAAACCTTTAAGATTCTCACCCTCTGACCAATCAGCAGTGTTTACTGTTGCAAACTCCACCACAGTAGTTTGCACTTTGGAGCTGTGACCAAAATCAAAAACAGGTTCCTCTGTAGGGAACAGCGGTAAAGATCCTGAGCGTGTGAAAAGTTCAAACCCAAACCAAAAGCAGTTGGTTAGCGTGGACTCTCTGAGGTCACAGAGCTCGTTAGCTGCCGCAGTTTACAAACAAAGCTTTCTTATCAAAGCAGTCGTCCTGTTCCCATCATCCCTCAGAGCACTGGCCGTTGTCAAAGCCAGATCTTTCCAGCCCTAAGGACTCTGGTATGCTGAGTCATTACTTCACCTGCAGCTGGTGACCAGCCACTGACCCCTTTAGTATATGAGTTTATTCAGTCTGCATTTAATCACTGATTTGATGAGTTTAGATTTTCCTACAGATATGTGAAGTCCAGATGGCAAATTAAGAGAGGCAGAGACAAACGGAGGCTCCACTCTCTGACACAGATACCATGAATGCATGCATTTTTTGATTAGAGTAGTTCAGTCGCTGGAATGGCCAAATCCAGCTTGTTTCCTGACTCTGCTCCAAATCAACTTTCTCACCCTTTAATTTCAGACTATTTCATGACAATCAACCCTGTACTCATGATGAACAAAAGCATACAAAGGAGATAAACTTACCTTTCTAATGTTGACTATTTGACTGACCCCCACCCAACCTGGTAAATTCTACACCCTACACCGTCCTACCTAAGCCCCTCCCTTTGACCTTTTAGGCTACAGCAATGACGCCCGGCTGGCAGAGGCGCTGAGGGCCGACCCATCTCGGAAGGGCTCCGTGGTCAACGTTAACCCGGTCAACACTCGCCCTCAGAGCGACACGCCAGAGATCCGCAAATACAAGAAGAGGTTCAACTCTGAGATCCTGTGTGCTGCTCTCTGGGGTAAGAACGACTGTGACATCAGCATGAACAAATGATAAAACATCTCAACACGATTACTGTCTGTGCACTACTTTGTTCACTGGGTCAGAACTGGAGGTGCGTGGAGGATGAGGGAGGGAGAGGAAGCAATGGGAAACATGCACTGTGACTGTTAAATTTAGGCCACCTGTTGAATCAACAACAGTCTTATTGGTTTGAGAGTTAAAAACAATCAGATGTTTTGAAGGTTTACAGGTAAATTGCATTGTAAACTTTTAACACACCATCTGTATTTCCAGAAATCACCCTGTTTGCATTCACCTTCACATTCATTCATTCACAATCAATTCATCAAAAAAACGTGTGTGTTATTCTTAGGAGTTGTAGCTATAAAAGTCTTCACCATCTGGTGGCAGCAAAACCCTGATAAATCTACATACTGTACTCCCGTCTGTCTGACTACATGTCCACCTGTGGTTATTGCTGTTGGTTTTTTCCTAAATACACAACAATGTGTGTGTGTGTGTAGGAGTGAACCTGTTGGTGGGAACCGAGAGCGGACTGATGCTGTTGGATCGTAGCGGTCAGGGGAAAGTTTACCCTCTGATCAATCGACGGCGCTTCCAGCAGATGGATGTCCTGGAGGGTCTCAACGTTCTGGTCACTATATCAGGTGAACACACACACTCAAGCGCGAGAGTGTGCCCTCAAAATGTTTTCATACGTACACTTTATTCAGTTATTCTAGCATAAGTTAGTACTTTATGCATTCATTTAGGATTTATCAATAAAACCAACATGTAACCACACACAAACTATGCACAGATAGAATCATGCATGAAAATGCGCAAAAATAAGTTACACACAGGCCCACACAAGCAGTTAAATCTAAATAATATAGCTTGAGTACATTATGAGACTGAAAAAGAGTTTCACTTCTGTTTATCCTGTCAGCTCATAGTATGAGTATGAGTATAGTGTGCATTTGTGTGTGCTCGTGAGTGTTTTTTTTCTGGCCTGTGCACATGCTCACACACACCTGGAGATACACAATTGTTTTTTTTTTTATCTTCTTGTCTGAAGTCGCATAAATATTTTTATACACACACACAGCTGTGTTCCAAGATTTCTCAGATTGAAAGTGCATCCACATTCTTACTTCTCCTCTTTCTCAATTTCACCCACACAAACACAGAAGCAGCGCAGTGGCAAGTGTCACAATAGATATTTAGAGCTAAACGGATATTGAGTAAGTCTCTACTTGTTGAGACCACGTCACGCGTGTGTACAATATGTAATGCTGACACACACTTGAGCTTTCCGTGATAGAAGGAAACGCCAGAGAAACATGCGTCGATTTCCTTTCGTGAAATTTCTGTGCGTTACCAGCGTGTGAACATACGCGTCATGGAAAGTTTTATCACTCTAGTGTTCAGGAGGCTGACAAATAATTTGTAAGATCAGATGCAACCACATCTTAACTTGGTAAAGATTTCTTATAACATTAGAAAAATGGTTGGCAGTGCAGCAAGAGTGGGCTGCCCCTGTAATAAACAGTTGCACAAACTTCCAGTGTACAGATGCACAAATAAGGTGCTCTTGTTATGGTCCTGTCCTTATGGACTTTTGTGATTTGACCATGCACCTTATTGTAAATAAAATAAATCGATTGATAATGTTGGAGCGTTTGCATTTTGGGAAGCAGGGAATGTTACCACAATTTAAAAAAATCATGACAGAAAGAAGGAAAACACCTGATTGTTAAATATTAATGGTTATCTTTGTAAGATGGGGTTTTTTCCAGATGCCTTTTTGGGTCCAGTTACATATATTCATAGATAACTGAGTGCTAGTACAGAGCATGTCTGTCTTTTATTCTTTGTACATTAAAGCTATTTTATTTTATGGTATGCCTCTCATGAACACTTTCATACTGAAGTACTGTAGGTTTCATGTACAGAGGTCATACCAGGATATGCTTTCTAACATGTGATGTGTAACTGCTGGTTCAGAGCAGCGTAGTAAAAAGAGGGACTGCTGGTCACACAGTGTTCCTTTGCATGTTGTTTTGTCCAAACGTGACCCATGCTCAGAATCACCAGCTTCCCAGAATGTTGCAAAACACTGCAAACATACAGGATGCAGAAGAAAAATCCCACAGAGTCTTTTAAGATATGAAATTTATTGGTTCCCAGACTGATCATTGCAACATTACTGATAAGAAGGTAACCTTTAAGACGTTGGTCAAATTAAAAACCGAGAATCACCGTAACCTAGAATGAAAATCTCAGCGAGCACTCAGCAGCTAATAAGGACATTATAAGTGTCCAAAGAGGTCAAAATTCCTGCAGCACTTGTAGTATAAAGGACAACTTTACCGTGAGACCAGTGCGTTTTAGCTTGTAGGCTTCATCGGAGTCTGTACAGACTGACACTATGCAGATTAGGCTGTCAGTGATAGTAGTAAATACAGGATTTAGGAGTGAATTTAGATTTAGTTTTGAATTTTAGAGAAAAGCAAACAGCAGATAGAACATCAAATTAATTATCTGTGCTGATTCAACCTTTCTCAATCGACGGCAGGTAAGAAGAACAAGCTACGTGTGTACTACCTGTCCTGGCTGAGGAACAAGATCCTGCACAATGACCCGGAGGTGGAGAAGAAACAGGGTTGGACCACTGTAGGAGACCTGGAGGGCTGCGTCCACTATAAAGTTGGTAGGTCACATTCTCACCGCCTATATTTTCAAATACGTCACTTCACCACATTTATGTCCAGAAATATTTCAGATGGCATGCCAAAAGGTTAAGTTAGATGAAGCTCAGAGACTAAATAAGGTAATGCTTGGGCTTCCCTGTGTGTAAGGCATCTACTACGTAATCACAACTTCCTGGTTCATTTCTGGCTGGGAACCTTTGTTGCTTGATGTCATCCCTCCAAACTTTCTTCCCATGGTTCCCGTCATTTTGCTGTTACCTGTCAAATGAAGGCAAAAAAAGAGAATAGTTATTTTAAACTCTACAGGTTGAGAGGGATTAGTTTATGTCTATTGCTGAAAATGGGGATGTTTTGGTCATGGTAATGTGGTAAAAAGGTTAAGATGAGCATAAGACTATGGTTGGCACTTTAAAGTCCTACTCTTAACTGCACTGAAATCTGTAAGAGTGTGTCTAAATATCATTAGCATTTCATCTCTAATCTGTCTGATTGATTTTGTGGTTAGAATATTTCAGCTTTTAACCTTAAAAAAAAAGAAAAAGAAAAGAAAAAGTAAAGACAGGTATCTGTTCGGTTATCCATCCCTGCTCCGTCCATGTTTCCCATCAGAAACAAACCCAGCCACATCTGGACTCAAACAGGGGAGTCTCTGTTTACAAACTTCATTAACTCAGTTTGATACACAGAGTGAGTGTATGTGAACGAGAACACGTCATTGATAAGGATGGGAGGAAAGCCCTTAGTTAAGAAATAATGCGGTAAGGACATCCGAGTAGACATGTAACTATGTTGTCCTGTCTAAAATTCAGAATGTCCTTGGTGATGGTAGTGCAAAGACGGCCACTTCCTGTTGGAAACTCCTCTCCACTGATCAGAGCTATCAGTCATGACAGGCGTTTCCTGTCCAGAAGTTTTATTCATGCGTGCCCATCGATTTTTGTCAGATTTCATCTTTGGAATCGCAGATGGCAGAGACTGAGCCAACACAAGTGGGAAGTACAGGACTTTCCGAAATCAAAGATAAAATCAGTATTTGTGGAAAACAAACTGTCGTACGTGTAACTCGACGTGTCTGTGACTGTCACCCACTGATACACGAATGAACAGAAAAACTAAATGAAAATATTAGACTAGGTAAAACTCTGTTTATTCAAGTGGAGGCAAAAAGTTATCTTGCTCAGATATTTGGTCAAGGAGGAGCAATGGAGGGACAATTAAGATGCATAAAATTTTCAATGGCTATTAACTGAATCCAAACTCTTCCTTTTCTTTAAATCCTCTCATATTTACATTGTACAGTAAATAAATGTATTCATACCTTTGTGCCATGAACAAGCCAGAATTTTAAGATAAGGTTAAATGACAATTAGGGCTAATAACTTTCATTTTATTCAAATGCATTTTGTAGTTGTAGAGTTTATTGTTTGATCTGTGGCCTGCAGGGACTGTACATTTTCACGTTTTTCTGTAAACTGAATACTGCAGCAGGAAAGAGAGTTACTTAAACATATAAACGGGGTCAGGAAATCCAAATGAACATCGTTTTAAACCAAATGTCCAAAAGTGCACTTAAAAAGAAAAAAACTAAACAAAATTAAGTTCTGGAAAAAATGAGCCTACAACAGTGTCTCTAACACCATAAATCTGTTCTGCATGTTTAATGATTTTAGGATGAGAAGCCTAACCTGATGGTGAATAACCTATCAAAGTGGTCTACAGCAGCAAAAAACTGACCCACGTTTTAACGTGCAGCTGATGCTGGATTCCCACCCTGATGCTGGTTGTGCTCTTTCGTGTTGTTCTAATGTTTTGTTTTGATATTTGTTCTCCAGTGAAATATGAGAGGATCAAATTCTTGGTTCTGGCCTTGAAGAACTCAGTGGAGGTCTACGCCTGGGCACCCAAGCCCTACCACAAGTTCATGGCCTTCAAGGTCAGTAAACTGACTGGCTTAACTTGTGAACTGATACATGTGTGGATTTATGGTTGTGTTAATGACATTTTTAAAGTTGGTTTTGTGAACTGGATTCATTGATCATCTCTGCCTTGGCAAATATTTACTGATCTGACGCTCAGCTTCCTGTTGGTTGACCGATCAAGAGGAAAAACAAACCAAAAATGTTTTGCTGACCTGTGTCCTTCAGTCTTTCGGTGACTTGGTGCACAAACCCCTGCTGGTCGACCTGACTGTCGAGGAAGGCCAGAGGCTAAAGGTCATCTACGGCTCATGCTCAGGCTTCCACGCTGTGGATGTCGACTCTGGGGCTGTCTACGACATCTACCTGCCCACACACGTAAGAACACACAAACATAACATATCCTTTGCATGTTTGCTAGTGTGTTTTTGGATATCTCAGTTCTTAGCCAGAGTCGCAGAGTCACAGTGAGAATTTCTGTTTCCAAAACTCTAACTCACAGTTGCTCCGTAAGCTAATCAGGCTGTGATTTGAGTTTCCTTTTAATAATTGTAATTACGTGTCCCTACAGATCCAAACCAGTATCCAGTCTCACGCCATCATCATCCTGCCCAACACCGACGGCATTGAGCTGCTGGTGTGTTACGAGGATGAGGGTGTTTACGTGAACACCTACGGACGCATCACCAAGGACGTGGTGCTGCAGTGGGGGGAGATGCCCACCTCAGTGGGTGAGTACCAGGGGCAACAGCTACACAAAAAGACAGCTTTTTTTTTTTTAACCTCACTTTAAAATAAAGCGATGTCTACATATCTACCTCTTCACATCTTACATGTACTGTATCAAAGAGTTAAGGCCTTAAAGAGGTACATTTATCCAACATTTCAGAAGAAAAAGCAAAGTCAGAGAAAAATATATGAATTGGTGAAGCAGTTTTTTTTTCTGACCTGACACACAAACACACACACACACACACACACACACACACACACACACACACCCAACACACTATTGAGTGAGATCTTGAAACCTCATGTTTTTTTTTAATTGCAGTACACTGGTTAACTTAAATATCTCTCTGCAGCCTACATTCGTTCCAACCAGATCATGGGCTGGGGGGAGAAGGCCATAGAGATCCGCTCGGTGGAGACCGGCCACCTGGATGGTGTCTTCATGCACAAGAGAGCCCAGAGACTCAAGTTCCTCTGTGAAAGAAATGACAAGGTGAGACCTCCATGTTGACATTCAACAACACATTATAATCTGACATGTTAAGTGGGATGAGTTTCTTATCAGTGCTGGTCCAAGTGACTCCACCTGAGATTATGATTCTTGCAAATGAGATATTGCAGCCGGTTGTTGGCAAAGTAACAAACATTTTAAACGACAACACAGTGCATTAAAAGTTTAAACCATCCACTACGCAAGAAGAGTTTTGTTTCTGTTTCCGATGCTTGATGTCAGACATCGCTGCAGGGCATTTGAGAGGACATATCTCCTTGCCATTCAGAGTGACTTAGGTTGTAGATTTTAAGCTATTGCTGCAGACTGCTTCCCCGGGGTCTTCCAAAGTCTCTTTCCGATTGCTCAGCCTCTGTTGGTTCTGCTTTTTCAGCTGCAGAAGCAACTTCAAAACTGCTATTACAGATACATTTGGTTTTCCTCTCTGTGGTTCCTTTGCTGTGCATGAACAGAAAATAATGTGAGCTTTTGAGAAGCCTTTTATTTCCAGAAACATTTATTCTTGGTCAGTTAGATGACTAATCACCCGATCAGGTTTGTCCAAAGAATACATTTCTGGTCAGCTTAAGTCAATGTAAGAGTTCCCCCTCTGCTGAATGACTGCACTCATGTCTTCAGACCAGAGAACTAATCTGACATATTTTTTTAAGTAAATTTACTATTCATTTAGTTGAAGAAATCCTGTGACCACTGGTCCACAAAAAAAATAAAATAAAAAAATAACAATCTACTACTCTGACTGATTTGCCAAAGGACTGAATTAGCTCTGAAAAGTCTTTGGAAAATACATATTTGTTTTATTTGTATAATTATTTATCATTTCCATCCAGATTTTTGATCCATTTCCCAAGTTGTGACCCTTTCTCCAAATCCAAACAAAGATGGGAAATTCCTTATAGTCTTGCTCAATGTGCCTGACCTGGTAATAAAATCTCCATCTGTCTGTGTCTCCTCTTCAGGTGTTCTTCGCTTCCGTTCGGTCCGGAGGCTCCAGCCAGGTCTACTTTATGACTCTGGGCCGAAGCAACCTGCTCAGCTGGTAGAGGTCCACAACGTGCCCTCTTCCTTCTCCTCTTCCTCCTCCTCCTCCTCATCTTACTCATTGTCCTCCACCCTCGCTAACACTGGATCTCAGAACCCACCGCCAATGTCTTCTCAGCCCTCGGACAACCAAAAGAGAGCAAAAACAACAATCGACCAGTTCTTTGGAGCAGGCGGCAACAACGGCTTTACCTTCCTACTGGGGCCGCAGCCTTGTTGCATCCAAGCTCAAGGGGCGCCTGCCACACAGTGACAACCGGTCACGCTGTCATCACCCCCTGAAATACCTGAAGGGACGGCTTGCGTTCAAAATGAAATCAGTGATAAATTAATTTATGAAAGGAAGTAGAAACAAATGAAATGTGAATTCAAGAAAAGGGGGCGAACGACTTTTTGTTTTTCCCTCTCCGTTTTCTTGGTGCTCATCAGATCACGATGGGATAGATTTTGTACCTCTGCATCATCTCCGTGCTCCCGGGCTGGTCAGTAAAGCTTGAGGTCTTCTAACTACTAGTACTGCTGCCACTATTATTACTACTACTGCTACTACTTTCTGCAGGTCTGCCTCTTGTAAGAGAGTTCCCCTTCTGCCCCATGTTATTGCCCTCCGCCCTTTCTTGTGAGCATTTCATGGGGCTGGTGGGGTTGGAGTCTGTTGTATTAATGCTACAGTAGTGTGTGTAAATGTACTTCTGTTTGGTCCAGTTACTGCTGACATGCTGTTTAGAGGTCAAGACTGTCAGCCAGGGGGAAACTGTAAAACCCTGAAGCAGGTGACGAGCAGGTGGGAGGGGCCTAAGGTTTTAGGTTTTACTGCAAGTCTGATTGAAACAGAAGAGGATTAAGACCACATGTAGAAATAAAAAAAATAGAGTTCTGATTTTAAAGTCATAATTCTGACTTTGTTTCCCCCGTGTGGCCCTAATCCTCGTTCGTCGATTGATGGGATTTGACACGAGGAGGTGTGTGTGTTGTTGAAGTTTTGTGTTGTTTGGACAGGTGCTTTAAAAAAGGAGGGGGCGGGGTGTGATAGAGAGAGAGAGGGAAATGTTGGAGCTGGATTTCAGAATAGTATTTTTTGAATTATTACTATTATTATTATTCCTTGAAGATAAGTGTAACTATGTGGAGTTAAACATGTCTTTTACCTTGTTTTTTTTTTTAAGATCTACGCACATTCACCTACAGTCCACAGTTTGCTTGCTTTTACTCTGAACCTACAGAGGTGTGAGGTGTGTTTGTCTCTAAAAAGAAAGTGATGTGGGGTGTGGTCCAAAAAAAATAATAAATAAAAGGTGTCTATGTACAATAAAAGTTAATTTAAGCTTCCGGATAGTGTCAGTGGTCATGTTTTTCCCCCTATCAGTCAAACATGATGACCTAAACTCAACTCGGGTAGGGCGGTCACCCAGTGTGGGAAATTTGAACTGCTGTGAATAGTCAAATATAAAATGAAAAAAAAAAAAAAGATGTCAATGGAGCGATAAAGTAGAGCGGAAAGTTCAGTAAGTGTGTGTGCATGTGCGGTCGGAGAGTTCAGGGTCATTGACATATTGGATTTTCGTGGCAGAGAGGTAAATGTATGGTCAGCAGGCTTGATTCAGTAGAGGTTTTTTTTTTTCAGAAGGCAGTTTTCTATCTTCCATTTCATTATTTCAAATCATTTCATTTTTCCTATGTATGAATGCAATGCACTAAGTGTCAAGAATGTAGAAAGACTTATTACTGTGTGGTGGTCTAAGGCATGAGATGATGTTTTTGCTTTGTATCTTGTCACAAGTGATCAATTCTAGATGTTTGATTTGGAGTTAAGACAACTGGAAGCTGCAGCAGCCGAGCCTCTACGTCAGGTGTAGATATTTTCCTTTTAGGGGGTGATTCTGTATTTGTTTTGCAACCTTTTCCACAGCTGCAGCAAACAACGAGTGCGTCAGAGCTGAGGAGGGTTTTCGGGCATTCTGCGACTCCGCTCGCGTACGCTGGACGCTCTTTTCCATCAAATGAGGACTTAAACCTTATCAATTCAACACTCAGACTCTGGATTTCAGTGTTACTGTGATGAAGTGTCACAAAACAGGCAACATGGAGCAGAGCTTTTCCTCACTCGGCTGTTTGTGAAGAAACTGAAAACGGAAACCCGCTTTTTCGGGAAGGAATATTTTTCTCTATTTCGTGCTCTCCACTTCCTGCTCCAGCTGTTATTTAAGTTGTCTGTATATGTGAAAGACTGAGCAGCAAACTGCAGCATCGATCTCCTTCATCTGCTGGGCTGGATTTTCCTTCGTTTCCACAACAATTGCACATTGTTCACTGAAGAAAGGGGCAAGGGAGAGTTCAATTTGTGCTCTGTCCAAACAAGTGTTTGTCAGGTCACAAACAGGTTTATCTTGGCTGTGTTTTTCCCCCCTGACAATAACAACCACACACGAGCAGTGTTTTTGACACTCCCTCCTCTTGTACAGAGAAGCTGTTTGGAGCCCAGTGCTGTGTCGTCTGAGGTCTGTGTGTGCAGTAGTACCCAGTGTGTGTCTCTTATTGCATCAAGGCCTTGATGAGTGGCTGTACTGAAAAAAAAATGTTATTATTGATATTCTTAATGGGCTAAAACAAAAAAAAAAAAAAAGTCTATATCTGATGAGAAAAAGCAGTCGCCTGCTGACTTACATTGGAAAAAGTGCCAAGATGGCAGCATATAAAACATGTAAACATATTGTTATGAAAACCACTACTTGGAAATCCTTTTATAAAAAAAAAAAAATCACTTGAAGCATTGTGTATTCTTAAGTTTTAGAGCTAGTCGAGAGGCTTAACTATAGTTTCTGTTGTTTCTGTAAGTCTACGTACACGTAAATATGCGACTGCGGTGGTTTAATATTATTCCGCTCACCTTAGGTGGAGAAAATGTTTACAGGGGCAATGTTTTGTTACACTAATGTGCATCACAGTATTTATGTTTAACGCATACTCGTCTTGGTTCTTTAATTCTTTGTTTTTGCTTTTTGAGCCCAGTTTTTATTGGATATATTCTTTTTTTTTTTTTTTTGTCATGTCCCTTACCCCACTAAATTACATACTTACAAATCAATACAGAACACACGTGTTGTTCATTTCAGGTATTCACATAGCGCTGCTTCAATGTGGAAACATCGCAGTAACGTTCCCTGCAGGCTTGGACGTGAGGCGACGCATTTTTCCTCTGCTGTTTCTGCCATGCTACTCTAACTTGTGTCCTCTCTGTGTATGACAGGAAGTCATGTATTTTCCTGAAGGCTTTTTTCTTTGAATAAACTTTAAAAGTAATTTTAAAATAAGAGTTTGTCCTTTGTCTTTGAGAGGCCTCTGCTGCTGCTCGCTCCGCAAACACACATACAAACATGTTGAAAAGAGACATGTTGCAATGCGTGTTGGCTAACTGAAACACCTCTAACACAGTTACAGTTTGGTTGGCTCTGTTTCAACAGATTTGATTTTTTACCAGCTGCCACTTCATATTTCTGTGAAATGTTATAGCTGTGTGTTTTCACATAAAACTACAACCTGTGCTCAGTTAAATTAGACCTGTAAAGTGTTCAGTGCAGTTATATTGTCCCAGACATTCAAATGAAGAGCTGCTTAAAACAAAATATTATCAGTGTTGTAATTTTTGACTTCTTGTTGAGGCCATCCTGTGGTGTTTGTATGTCTGCTCTCAATATGCATGGGTGTCTGGGTGCTGCTGAAAAGAGAAGTAATGACAAATGTGATTTTCCTGGGTAAGGGGTAATTTATTGGCATGAGACTTCATTTCTCTGGACCATGGGATTTTTAGAAACGACTGATCTAAATCATGCAGTTTGGCACAACTCGCTGGTCTCCTCATTGCTAAAATCTTTGGAGGGACTGTGGTAAAGCGTTCATCTCTGTCGTGTATTGTCAACAAAGCCTAAAGTGACCTCGCCCACCTTCAAATTTAAAGAATGCGCTTTTTCCACTTTAGGCTGAAATGAAATGTTAAGATGTATTTTTATAATTCATAGATGTATAAAAAAGTGATTTATTTAATGCTCTTTGTCATCCCCAAGTGTCAGAAAGAGATGAGAGCTTCTCCTTTTTTAAAATGTAACATCTTAAATTTAATACTAAATAATTAAGTACATTGGGTAGCGGGTGCCTAGTTCTCGGTGGTCTAATTTTACAAAATTTAATGTTAACTGAAAACTAGTCTTCTTTAAAGCAAATAACGACGAGTTTGCTAAAAATCCACAATTTCTTTTTGTTTGTAACAGATTACTGATAATATTTCTGCCATCATCTCAAATTTGCAGTCTTTGGCTCAAGTCCTATAAAAGTTGATGTGAAGAGCGTTCCTAACAGAGAGTGGATATTTTTTTTATCCAGTTAGGGTAAAATAATTTAGTTAAGGTGCGATTACATTTATGTTAGTTATGGTTTGGGTAAGGTTTTTGGTTAGGTTTTCATTTACTTTAATGTAAAAAAAAAAAAAAAAAAAAAAAAA
>JBBMJY010000007.1:4448916-4462220 GCA_037833715.1 Toxotes lorentzi | reverse complement strand
TCCGGTTCTGTTCATGTGGCCTGGAGTTTGTCACACTGGGTTACGAAAAAATGGCATTTATTTTCTATGCAGTTTCCTGTGAAAGCAAGTTTCTGTCTTCAAATATTTCATTTATCGATGGCACCGTTGTGGAAATCTCACTTTTTAGCTTAATTCTTGGTGCTGCATTTAGTCTCTGCCACCAAGAGGAATTTCATATCTGCTACTTTCACACATGCACAAAATACTCTGTAGTCTAACTGATTGATATCTCTTGAACAGAAATGGGTCCAGCTGGGCTTACAGTGTAACAGACGGATATGTTGGATGGCTGGAAGGTAAATTCCTCAGTAAATGAAAAATAAAGCAGGCCTGTCAAACTGTTTAGTCATCTGTCCAATGTTATTGAGCACCAAGACACCACAGATAATGAGGTGATCTGGAGAATTCCCAAAACACGCAACATCTCATGCTTTCTCAATGGCCAGTCATTAGAGTTTCATGAACGGTATGTTCTGTGTCAGTCACCTTTTAACCTGCATGTGTTAAAGATGCATGTGAAAGACCTTGTTTTTTTTTTCTTATTGCTCAATCTGTATTTATCACTACCCCCCCCGGCTGCAGATGGTGGGACTCAATGGACCCATGGACTCAACCTGCCTTGTGTCAACAGTTCAGGCTGGTGGTGTAATGATGAGGGGAATGTTTTCTTGGTTCGCTTTGGGCCCCTTAATATCAATCAAACATCATTTCAGTGCCACAGCCTATCTGAGTGTGGTTGCTGACCGTCCCTTTATGGCCACACTTTACCATCCTCTAATGGCTAATTCCAGCATGATAACGCACCATGTCACAAAGCAAAAGTCATCTCAAACTGGTTTCATGAACATGACAATGAGTTCAGTGAACTCCGGTGGCCTCCCCAGTGTCCACATCTGAATCCAATAGAATACATTTGGGATGTGGTAGAACAGGAGACAGCTGACAAATCTGCAGAAAATATGGGATGCAATCAAGTCACCAGGGAGCAGAACCTCAAAGAAATGTTTCCAATAGTTTGTGGATTTCATGCCAAGAGGAACTGAGACTGTTTGAAGAGCTAAAGGAGGCCCTGCCCAGTATTTGAACGGTGCTCGGTGAGTGTCTCCGATAAAACACATGGCAGAAAGACACACCTTGGACTACAGTGTGGCCACACCCTAAGAGGATGACATCATTTTACCAAATCTCTGTCATTTGCTGGTTCTGTTTGGAATCAGTCACTGTGAATCCAAACAGACCAGACACACAGTTAAGCACAGTAAACCTTTCTACTTTGCGTCAGACTCAGTAAAATGTGGGATCCAGCTGGCAGTTATGTGATGGTTTCCATGACAACCTGGCTCCTCCCTACAGCTTGAATCACTGAAGAGGAGGCTATTCATGCCATTTGCATAAGTATGTGTATATTGGAAAATGCTCCGTCATGATCAATATGTCAGCCAAACTGAATCATGTACAAGATGGTGGATACCACAGTTTCTACGCAGTGCAATGACAGAAGAGCGAGTCACTCTACCATTACACAGCTGTTTTTAAAACGTGCATACACTGGGAATGTTCGGTGAGCAGCAGTTTTTTTTTTCTCTGTGTTGGGGGAGCAAACCTTGATTTACTCTTTACAGCTATTGCAACTGATGTTCAGTCAATTAAATGACACATTAAATTAAACACATAAATTAGACACATATCAATTCAACTTGTTTTCAGTGAGTCTTCTCACCAAAAGGTGACCAGTTTGCACCCCTGATGAAGAACTTGAGCCTTATTCACAAACTCACAAAATTCAAAATTCAGCTCATAAAAAACAAAGCCCTGTTTGCTTGTTCTTGATACTTTTCAATGGAGGTGATTTAAAATGTGGAGAACCAAATTTTCTTTAACTCCTCCCCATTAAAAACGAACTTGCTAACTTTTCAAGTAACAATAAAGGACAACTTGCCGCAGCTTGTCTCTCTCGTGTATTATCACAAGGCTAAGCTTCCATTCTTCTAAAAAGATGCCTGTGTGACAATCAGATTGTTCTTAAACAATACTGATGTTGGTAAAAGTACTGACTCTAACCAATGGGAATTTTTTCAGACATGCATGGATGCGGACAATTGGCACAGTCAGAGAGAAAACTAGCTGATAGCTGGATGGTTACGGTGCATACTGCATAGGCTTAAATGCCCTGAGCAGCTGGTTCCTGGTCTGTCATTCTCCTCCTCTCTTTCCTGCTTGTGTTTACTATTGCTATCAAATAAATACACAACAAAAGACCAAAAAAAGAGGGTAAAAACAAACCGCAGCGAAAATGAGCAAGCCTGAACCCAGCCCAAGCTTATAGCTTTCTCAAAAAAAAAAAAAAAAAAGCTGGGCCTTGTTGCTGAATTCTGCTTTGTTACTTCACCTGAAAGCTCTCTACACTGCCACACCTCCCCTCGTCTCTACTTACTGCAATATCAAATGCCACCTGCTCTGAATAATGTGTGTACACTCACGTACTGCCTCACCAGAAAATTAGGGAATGTCATGCATTTCATTATAGTACGTTTGTCTTGTTTTATTACTAATCATGAGATATTAAAGCTGAGGAAACCATACAGAAGCTGTCACCACATGCTATGAGCTGTCCTACTCCTCCAGTTTGACAACAACAATTGCTGTACAATAGTAGTAACAAATGCCCACTGGTCAAATGACTCAGCCACCAGATCTGGGACAAGAGGTCAAAACAAATGTACAGCTTTACAGCTTAAAATAACAGAAACTGATGACAATATAAAGTAATAGGCAAGAGGTGAATGCTGTCTTTGTCAAATATTTTCTCTTAATAATGACAAATCATCAAATTACCAGAGAAGTGCGATCTTAGGGACTGCACTGAAACAAGTTTTTACTAATTGATAAATGAGTAAAAACAGAAACCCAAACTCTTTATGTTAACTTAAATAGTTAAAATACTTAAATGAATAGTCTGGGAACACTTTGGAAAATAGAATTATTCACTTTCTTCCCGAGACTTAGATTAGAAAACCGACGTTAGTCTGTCTTTGAGTGTCAAGCATGGAAGTCACTCTGACCAGTTTCTACAACAAGACTTTTAGACTTTAAACTATTTACACCTCCTTTGTATTGGGCCTCTGTGTGTGTGTGTGTGTGTGTGTGTGTGTGTGTGTGTGTGTGTGTGTTAGCTGTGCTAAAACAAACATAGAGATGTCCATTGACGCAAGAGGCAGATGATGTCAGAGAAACAGCAACAACACTTTTAAATACTTGTAAAACTAGACCACTGCCTTTCTTCAAAATGAACCTGCAGGAAATACCTCTGGGTTGCAAAAACTGTAGCTTTTCTTCCACCATGTATGTGTGTGTTGAGGAGTCAGCAGACATAAGTGGTAAGCTGTACAGTACACTGCGTTACATTGGGAAACCTAAGAAATTTCCATCTCAGAGGGGTGGGAACCTTGAAAAGAGAGTGCAGGTTCCCCCTGAGCCGACAGGAAACTGACCACATGCTGCTACAGTCCACACGCTCATCACATCTGCCCTCATCATCACCGTCACATTGCTGGGCCGCCACGCTCACCTATACAATGTGAGTATGCTGTACTACTAGTTGTAATCTTATGCTAGTATATATGCATAGACAATTTTTTATGTGTGTTTATATGTATATATCTATGTGTGTGTGTAAATATGTTCATACATGTATATACATATATGTATGTATATTTGTGTGTATGTTAATTAACATTGCATTTATGTTTATAGTATGATAAGCATAAGCATTATATATGATGTATAAATACATCATATATAAAATAAACAATTGTGTGTATATATATATGTAGACATTTATATTTATATACATACTTTTAATACATTAATGTTGACATCATAATATATCTACTACTGCTTATATGTTCTAGCTTGAGCATAGACCGTATATGGGTATCTTCAGTTCCTTTACAAAAGCTTGAGATTTATTCAAAAATTCGAAAACGATCCGAGTGTAAACTTTTGCCAAAGTTACATTGTCTCTAAATCTCTAAATGTAATCAGTCAATAACACCACATAATCCATCCATAATTACTAAATACATATATGCATATATTCATTTATGGTTTGTGTACATTTAACTATTTTTATCATAAAAACACAAAGTAATATTTACGGTCTATTCAAAGGCAGTTAATGTACTGCAGTGATGACCACTGAAATGAATGGTCTCTCTCTTTTTAGACCAAAACTGAATTAAACTCCTCCAATAGAATTATATGCGTATTATGTAATTAGCAGAGACATATGACCGTCAGGCATTTTATCCATGTGCCAAAATTTCCATTATCCCAGATAATCACGCTTAATGCCTTGTGACTCATGTATATCGACATTCATTTACAGCAATGGCACTCCCACAGATTTTATGAATGAACTGCCCTTCGATGACACACCGAAACATAGATTTATCAGGGAAAAGATTTATCACTTGCGTGTGTATGTGTGTGTAAGAGTCTGTGTTGCTGCCTGCTGTCAGCTGATCCTGCAATCACAGGCGGGGAAACAGAAGCAGAAGTGAAAATCGGATTGTTTCCATGGAAATGATGATTTAACTCTGCGGCAGAAATTTCTCTGCACAAGCCAGAGAGTTAATCTTCCTCTCTCATGGGGGCTCACCCATAATTGAGAAAGAATAGAACAGTGTAGAATAATGTGGAGTACAAATAAACTTTGTTTGAAAAATACAAATACAATGTAGGACATTTTAAATTAAGATAGAATGTAATATGTCAGAATAATAGCTATTTACTACTATAAATATATAAACAGAATACAATAGAGTAGAATATAGTAAATTAAATATGGTACAATAGACTTAACTTATTAGATTAGATTTGACAATGCTTGTACCTATTAAACAGGACAGAAATGAGAAAAACATTTTTTAGTCATTATTATTATTATTATTATTATTATTATTAATAATAATAATTAGTTGAAAACATTTTTTTTTTCATTTTATTATAATTCACACTAGGAGCTGATCAGTTTTGCTGACCTCTAATATTAGTGACCTTTACGCATTCAGTGTGACTCATTGATGTATTGGTGCTGGTAAAGCCCCGTGGTTCAATCTCGCTGTTGAGTTCCGGGGCGGGATAAATGGGAGTGCCAGATGACGACTCGCGTGATGTCACAAGTTTTACAGTGTACAAAAGAGTTTAAATTAGAGTCAACAAACCTGTAGCTGCTTGAAGAAACAACATCTCGCTTTGCCAGTATTTCGATTTTTTGCCATTATTCTTCAGGGGTTTACTGTGATTCTTATTCCCCTGGTTTGCCCTTCTCTTACACTTCAGCATTTACTCTCTATCATTAAATCCAATTAATTTCACTGGAAGCTGAAAGCAACTGAACAAATCCTTCTCTCTCAGACTGCCCACTAGTTAGACACCACTTCAGATTTTTTCGGCGGAACTTTTATTTTAGGTTTTTCTGTCCTTGCAGACTGCCATCATGGTCCGCTTGGGATTGATGTTTGCTGTGGTCATTGCTGAATATGTTTATGGAATACCTCCATTACGTCCTCTGCCCATGAAAGGTAAGCATGCTGTATATTACGTAGCTGCACATATTGCACATTACACATAAATACAAACTGACCAAATTTCTCTCTGTGTAATGAAAATAATGGGTAAGCTCACTGGTGAAAAGGTGAAACTGGGTTCACTTGGGTGCATCAGCTCAGGCACAGGCAGCATGAGAAGCATCAAAAGTGAAACAGGGGCCTGCCATGCACTAAAACAGCTCAGCTGTGGACAAACTTACTAACTTAAACCTTTTCTCCCTAAATTTAACTAACTTTAACTTTTCTCTAAGTGGAAGAGCAAGAAACTCTTTCACTCACGGAAAAGTTTCAAGCTTTTGTTTTAAAATGGATGACTATTTAAATAAAGCTTCTCTTTGAGCTTGTGTGAAGAGGCCATGGTACATGGTGCTCCCTCCTAAGAATAGTGTATCATTGCTCAAACATTGAGCTTAACCTGGTACTAGACAACACTGTCTGGTCATTATCTTTTTTTTTTTGTAGTATAACTATATGTTACTTAGTTTTTATGTGTTGTTTCCCCTGCAGACGGCTGCTACCTGGTGTCTCCAGAGGTAGAGATATTCAGAATGGAGGGCGAAGCCGTAATCCTCCCCTTTACAATGTTCAAGAGAGTGCTCAAAGTACGCAAAATAGCCCCCCCAACAGCAAGCTACCTCATCACCAAGGACAATGGGACAGAGGGTGTGTCCTATGAGGGCGACGGGCGTATCCAGCAGCGTAACAAACAGCTGTGGTTCCTCCCGGCTCAGGCTTCAGACTCAGGGGAATATATCTGCACTTACAGGTAGCCATCAAGACTTAAAACACTTCTCACGTATTTTCATCCCTCACCTGTGCTGCCATTTTCTTTAGGCTCCACTGAACATTTATTTATTTATTTATATTTTGTATAGTATTTTCAGAGGGTTGTCCTTTCTATTGCCTCCCTCCATAAAGAGGTTAAGGCCAGAGTGAGCTACAAAACATCTCTGAAACTAACGAGATTTTATATTTTTTACATTTTTGCTTAAAGATACTTCAGTGAGGCAGATGCCTGCCGTCTGCGGATTCAGATTTTCTAAGTGAAGAATTATATCTTTACTTGCTGCATCTTCTTGCTACCTGCAACTGAAATTTTTTTTGTCTCACTCATGTCTCCAGAAATGAAACCTACTGTATAACTGGGAGTATCACGCTACATGTGTACGAGTCCAGTTCAGTGGACATGGAGAAACTTCCCTATCCGATGTCAGCCAAAGTGGGAGAGAAGCTGACATTGAGGTGTCCCTCTCTAGATAACTTCAACAAGACAGACAGACTGATAGAGTGGTACAAGGTGAGAGGAAAATATTATTTATACTGGATTTTGACAAGTTGGTCAGTTGCTCAGACTTAAAGCTTTTAAACTCACTTCCTACCCTTTATCCAGCTTCACATTTTAAAATTTGTGATTAAAAAAAGGGTGACTGGGTGTTTTGAAACAGAAAAAGAAGTTATTTGTGACTTTTATTGAATCCTAAAATTCAATCAACTGTCAATTCAAATCAACTCGTTTCAAATGTCAGTTTTCTCAGTTTAGTTCATTAATGTATTCTTATTTTCATACTGACACTCATTTCAGAAAATTATTGAACTTAGGTTTTTACACTTGTTTTAAGAACATAACTCTTTTAGAAATAATAATTATTTAATTACAATTAATTGAGACAAAAAAAATACTTGTTAAGATGACACTTTGTCCAATCAGGTCAATTTTATTCACACAGCCCAGAATCACAGATTTGTCTCAGTGAGTTTTATGGTGCGTTCAAGATGCTGAACTGCTTCAAGAAGGAAATATGTTTTTTAAAAAAAGAGAGAAACTGCTGTAACTGATAATCTCAGCAAGAAGCTTAAGCTGAAAAATGTTTTAGCTGTTTAAAGTAACATTTATTTATCATAGTTAGACACTGATGCCTGTCACCGGGCACTATAACTCAATGGGAGAGGAGTTACAGTACAGTTGTGTAGGACACACATTCCATTGTTATTTCTGCTGTCTGCCAGTAGATGTCAACAAAAGTCATAACCTCACCTGAGAGTGGAACACCCTCCAATTTCATGTGTACCTCAAAACAGACAGATGCTTAAAACTAAAAACTCAGCAAGCGCCAGTTATGCAGCATTTTGGAGCGTGGGAGGCCCCAGCTAGATCGAACCTTCAACCATCTCAATGTTAGTGCCTTGCTCCTTCCCCATGAGTGACGCAGCATGTGGCTTTCTCATAGGACTCCAGCTCCACTGCCCTTCAACCAGGCAGAGTGGGCTCCTTCCACTGGGACAGCGGTAAGATAACAATCTCTGCCGTGAAGCAGTCCAGCGCAGGCGTCTACACCTGCCAGCTCAGCGTTCTCATCAACAACCAGCAGTACAAGGTCAGCAGAGTCATCCTGCTCAGTGTGCAAGGTAGGTGATGTGTGACGTCACAACACTCATTTCTTTTATGAACGGCGCTGCTGAGGAGTGTAGACTAACTCAGAGTTGTTATCTAAAACATTTCTATTGCAGATCTTATTTCGAAGCCTGATTAGAAATACTGCAATAAATGAGTGTTGGCTGTTTGGTCGTACTTGTTTTACAGATTAGTGTAAATACCTCTCCAGTCATATTTTATTTCTGCTGCATTTAATGATAAAAAATGCAGCAGAAATGCTTTGATGAAAAATCACCAAATGTTACTGTAATTATAAGATCTTGAGTAATAATCATATATACTTTAATAAATGTGAGGTGCCAGTTCACTTCCTCAGGACACTGCTATAAAATATTAGCATGTTCTGCCCTCTAGTGGCGTAAAAGGTGCAACACAGTGGCTTTGCACAGCCACAGGGACCAGACTTCAAAAATACAAAAACCTGCTAACACATAAACACAGATACTTGGCATGGCATATCATTATTGTGTGAAATAAGTCATTGTTACCGTCCTCTGAAGAGTTTTTTGTATGGTTTTGTTTACAGTTGTCTAAATCTGTGTATGTGTGAATTTGTGTTTGCCAGGTCCAGACCCTGCAGTCCTAACCACTGTGCCTGATCCCTCTATGACTTCTAACCCAGAGCTAATCAGCAGCAGCAGCAGCAGCAGCACCGTTCACAGTGAGCTTTTTGGAGTTTTTTTTGGGCATTCACTCGTTACTTTACTTCTCTGTGGGAACAATAAAAATAATTCAACTGCTACCTGATTGTTTATATTTCGTTTTTGGATTCCCAGTGTTTGCATCTATTGATTAACTGTTTGTCTTTATGTCTTAGCTCCAGTAATTCGACCACCTGTGATTGTTTCACCAATGAATGGAACCACTTTTGAAGGCCCGCATGGTGAGGGATTTTTTATTAAAAATGTTTTGCTTATATGCAAAATGCATTAATGAATAAAAAGAGTGTTTAGATTCAATTAAGGTCAAATGTCACTTCATTTAGGTTCAGGGCTGGAGCTGTCTTGCAAGGTGCTCACTGAATGTCAAATGGCAGATTCCACTGTGGTCACATGGCTGGTCAATGGCCAGTCAGTGGAGTCATCATATCTTGATGGACGGGCTCTGCAGGGGGAAAGGAGGTAACTGATTTGTTTTTGATTGATGTTTTCTCTTGATATTGAAACCTTAGGTCAAAACAAAACACCTTATTCCAGCCTTTAGATTAATGAAGCACTGTGTTGGCCCCCTAAAAGAACACCACAAGCCACTTTCCAGCTAGGAAATAAGGTACCTTGGAGCCCTCAGGTGGCTGAGGAAGATGACTACTTGACTTTATATTAGATTGAAATCCAAACTTTTACTTTTATGAGGTAAGCGCTGGGGGAACAGTACCATAGTGTCCATCACCAACACATTCAAATCTTTGTTGTTTGAAATGCATGCTGATGTAAGTTTGAAGGGGCTTAATTGTAAATATAGTACAGTAAATACTTAAAATAAATAATCAAAACACTAGAAGTGATATTACCTTTTCATTTGCTGCCATTGAGGAAACACTTAGGATTTTACTACAATGGATTTTGATAGTGCCTAGCTATGTACAGAGATTTGCCACACGTGATTAGGACCACTAGCAGAGGAGTATTATGGTATAAACACCTTGTGTTGTTTCAACCTTGAGATACATCCAACAGAAGTTAGTAGCTTTTTACAACATTACCCGCCCAAATCATACCACGTAAAAACAGATGGCTGTGTCTGTATCAATATTGCCAGGTTAACCAAGGTGTCCGAAGGCTGCCAGATTGAACTGAGGCTAGCTGTTGTAGCGATGACAGAAGAAGACTTGAAGACAGAGCTGAAGTGTGCCGCTCAGAACCAAGGAGGAAGACGGGAAGTTATCACACAGCTTCAAATAGAGGGTAAGCTGTGTTTTTGTGTGGATCAATGATATCTGGCAGGGCAAGACACACAAGAAGTCAAATGACTAGACAGGCTGTAAACACGCCAGCCACTTTATTTGGAGAGTGGCAATAATTCCTTATTGCACAGTTGTGCATGGATAAAAATATCCACTGGACAGTTTGGGTAATAATCTTTTCATTTGCCTTCCTTTTATTTTCCAAATACATGAACCATAACATGAACGTTCATTTGAAACCTGTCTGACTGCTTGTGTTTCTTATCCAATCTGACTTTATTTTAGCAATATCACCATATTCTAAATACTCAGTAAATAACTTAGTACATATTATCACAACCCATGTAACCACTAGCCAGTCCAAGATCTAATACAGTGGAATTATTCTTTGCAGTGATCAAGACAACCAGCTGCCTCTGCTGTATATTAAAACATCAACTTACCTTTATCTCTGTCTTTGCAGACTCCACATTTACATGGCTGGTGGTAGCTGTGGTGGCCATATCCTGCTTCCTGACAGTGGTTTCCATCTTCCTCTATGTCCTCTTCAAACCTAAAAGGAAAACGAAAATGGATTACATTCTGGCTCGACAGAACAGCACCTTCTAGCTCTGCTGCCGAACGCATTCCCTCCACAAACAAAGACCTTCTTTAAAGTGTTTGCTGTTAGGTCAAATTAGTCTTTCATACACTGTGTTTATGTGGTGTTGTGCAGTGGCACCACCACATTGTGTTTCTGATAAACTCTCCTGTTACAGGGATTCAGTGTTTTTAAATCAGTAGTAGTTACCCACTGTCGTTCATTTCTTCATCTTCAACTGAGAATTACACGAGGAATCTCTGTCATTTTTGAGTGATAGAGTGTGTATTCATGTGGAAATGACATGCATTTGGTTTAGCCATTGTAGCCATTGCACAAGTTTGTTTTTTTTTCATGAATCTATCTCATATTGGCGTCACAGAAATATCCTGCTGAAATGTAAAACAGAAGAACCAGACTGATGCTTCACAAAAGTCCAGCAGAAGCTGTAATATGTGGTCAAATACAGTGAAGTCTTCTGCCATGGCAATATCTGTATACGACATACAAGTGTATATGAGGTCATTTCATTTGTTTGTCATTCTAACACTCCGTCAAAAATACACACTCAGTGGCAACTTTAGTAGGCACACAGGTAAAAATGAATGCAATCCAATACAACAGCTCAGCCACGAATTCTAGCCTTATAGATAAGAATGTTCAGTTTTGACTGACACTGTCAGGAGGTATTATTTAACCATGTGTTTATTATTGAGCTTACAGTTTGCAGTGGCAAAACATCAGAAACAGTGTAATGCAGTCCAGTTCAACACCACTGCAAACTATGCACATGTGTGCATTTTGAAAAATATAATGTATGTTCTCAGGGAAGCATCTTGTAAAGTGTTCAGTTCATTTGTAAATCAGCATGTCTGACTATACTCAAAGAATGTAGTTTGAGAAAATACTCTCAGTGTTGATGTGTATGTTTGATGTTATAATCCTATAAAAGAAGTGTTACATTACTGCTCCATTAAAGTACTGTGTTGATGCTTTAACTGTTGTGCTGACTTTTCTAAGACTGTGATGCTTAATGCAGAGAGGTGTTTCCATCCTATCAATCTCTGCTGTCCTGTGAAAATCACATTTTCTTGAGCAAAGCAAAACAGCCCAGTTTTTTGGCTTTGTAGTAATAAATGTTCCAAGTCATCCAATGGATATATTGAATTGTTTGTGTAAGTAGGAGAATATGCTTAGTACATGATATTAAATTGAATCCTTTCATTGATCTGAACACTTTTAAAAATTTGAAGATCCACAGTTTTCACTGGACAGAACTATCACCTGTTCCTGTCTTTGTCCTGGCAAACAAAGAGTTAAATGTGTGCTGTAATAACAATGCCTGTATGAGTGTTCTACTTTCTACTTATTCCTGTGCACCACAGTGGCCTACAGAAACACGTCCCTCCATCTGTTAAACCACATCCATTTTAGGCTTGTGTGCAACTGGCCTGCCCCAGCGTAGATACAGAAAGTCAAACACGTTCGCACAAATATGTAATTTGGAGTTTCTGCTTTACCTGTCTTTAGACGGTGAGAGGAAACAAGGACACCCAAAGGACACCCATTCACAGTAGTATCACAAAGTGATTAGTAAATAAAATCGCACACAGTTAATGTGCAATTATACATCATAAATGTAATAAACATATATTTAAACATAAAGAAGGACTCTTTTACAGAAACTAAACGTTTCATGGTTTAAACAGTGAAAACTTACAGTGGTATTTATTTAACAAGACTAACATAGAGGTGTTTAGATAATATTTTATCAAGGTGACGCCAGGTTTACTGGTTAAGGACTGGTTTGTCAGCTCAAGTTGTTTCCCTGTGCAGCCACAAGAGGACTCAACATGACAGTGTTTTACATGGAGCCTCTCATGACACATGAAAATAAACCAGAAATATGGGAGATAGCTGCACACTGCAGACTGGGATAAACAGGTGATAAATGGATTAATATGACAGAACAGGATAGCACTGGCAAAAGATTGTTAACAACAGTATAGTTATATAAATTTACTTGTTTCCTTTAAAAAAAACAAACTGCTAGAATGCTGTGCTGGAGACCTGTGTATAGTGTGAATCATACGAACAGCAGGATCCAAGCCACTCTCCTCCCAGTTATTGCTCAACAGATTAAGACACCAACCAGCTTTCAAAAGATTCCTGAAAAGGAAATTGCAACATGTGCTGAAGTCTCCACAGAAGAGGAAGTCAAAGCTGGGAGGACACGTCTGAGCTTAGGTTTAAGTTAAAGGGAAAAAAAAGAAAAAATGATGTTTTTACAGGATTTCCATGTGTCTTGAGGAGGCTGTTGCCTTTACGAACGGACTAGAGTAACATCAGGCTGGTGAGTTCTCTGTTTTGAACAATATTAACTAAGAGCTGGGATCATTTTAAAACTCTGTGTAATCAAAAGTGCTGACACCGCTGTTACTGTCAGTTCAAGATCAATAATAGTGCCATGTCAGCCAAGCTGGATTTTGCTGGCACAAGCACTGGTCCCCCCTGGTGAACAAACAGCAGAGCTTCTTTAGCATGGATTTTTCTTCAACCCAAACTCAACTTGACATATTCATCAGGATTCCAGGCGAAGGGGGTGTATTTGCTGGGGTGGAATGGAAAGAAGGACCAAGATAACTTTACAGTAACTTTACAAACTCAAATGATTTTCTCGTCCACATTGTTTTTTCCCACATTTATGTAACTTTGTCCAAATATTTTTTACCAAAAATATTTTTATATTTATAT
>JBBMJY010000007.1:4402894-4446885 GCA_037833715.1 Toxotes lorentzi | reverse complement strand
TATATATATACATACATACATACATATATATATATATATATATGGGGGGGGTGTTAAGAAAACGCAAGGTGATTTTAAAATTAGATGAGTGATTCATAAAGGTGCATTTTATACAGTTGTTGAGTGCATAAACCATGCAGCTTTTCAGTCAAAGCTTTGCATGTGTTTCTTCACAATAGTGTTTGAGAACCATGTACATGAATGGCTAGAGCTACAGCAGCATGACAAGTCATTTGTGCGCTATTAAGCGACCACAGTTTCCAGAAACATAGGGGTAACATAACATACGTGAGGTTTTTTTTTGCATGTCTGTTCTCCTTTCTCTGAAATGAGTCTCTTGCTCTGGACTTCTCGTAGATGGTGTAATGCAGTTCATTTGTTTTGTCTGAAGACTTAGGTGATTATCATTTTCAGGCTCTTCCACAAATGTATATTATTGCTGCTAATGTCTGCAACTTTTTTGTTGGAAATTGTAAGGAAAGACAATTACACAGTATGTTGTTACGGCACGCTGCTCCACAATTTCAGGTTTAATTCAGCTTTGTGTAGTTCTAAAGCCACAGTGGAAAAAGCAGAGATGAATAAATGTGCCAGCAGTCTCACAGCGCATCTCATCAAAAAAAAAAAAAAACCCAAAAGGATAACATGACTGTGTAATACACTTTCTTTCACTGTGAAACAGATTTGGTCATGTTAGTCATATTCTCGTGCTCTGCTGTAAGCAGGGTAACTCCCATTGTTTTCCCTTTTTAGAGCTAAATAAGTCACAGAGTTTGATAACCTCCCACAGACTAAAAGTCTTCAACTTAATCTCCATCAATCCTAATTCAAAGAGACTGAACCAATCACACAAAATACTCCTAGAAGGATATTTCCAACATAATATATGGGCTTTCCTTGTTTCCTCACTCAAGGGCTGAAATTTGTCATCTGTATTAACATAACATATATTAATAGAATATTCCCATGTGGTTTTGTTCCTTATCAATCGAGCTGAGTAGCACTTAATGCTGTATCTCCAAATTTCCGGTGCTGCAAGCACTGCATCTTTAATTTCTGTTTCAAAGACATTTTCCCAGGGATGGTTAAAAATAAAGTGGCTGCCTGCATAACATGACAGTCAAATGTAGAGTGTTCCTCTAGTGGCCAGCATGTTTCCTTTTGGCAAAGAAAATAGTGCTGACCTTGTTTAACAGCCAAGATGTATTAACACAAGTGTTCCATGTGCTCTATGATACATAAAGCTTTACTGGCCTGGACTAGTAGTGTGACTGGCACAGTCGGAGTGTGTCAGTCATCTAAACAAGTTGATGCAGGTATTGCACATTGTATTGAGGGCATGCATTGAGGACCTGGGTTTCAATTCTCCATCATAACTTGGGATCACATCCGCTTCCCCTTCAAAAAAATGTTTTTGCTTCGCTTAGCACTTCATCATTCTAGGAACACGTCAGATTGTTCTGATTTTCTTCATCATATGAAATACTAAACTGAATATCTTTGGATGCCACTTTAAGCTCTGGAAAATGTCTCTATTTTATCACTTCATAGAATAAATGATTAATCAATTATTTAAGCCGAAAACAGGAGTTTAGTCAATAATGAAGCCAAAAAAAAAAAGGCAGTTTGAAGACATCACTATGGGATCTAATAACTTGTAATGGGCATTTTGCAGACAGAAATGCACAGTTATGCAAACTGAACTGATAAAATCTCTTACATAAATGTTAGCACTGGGGAGGAAATGAGAAAGTGCCCCCTGTAATATTTTCCCTCCAGGAGTTTAGAGTTGTTCCAGTCTTGCATATTTGTGTTCGTTGTTCAGTCACACCGTGTGACGGAGGTGCTTTTTGCTGCTGCTGCTGCCGCCTCACGTTTGTTTTGTTGAATCATGACTGGAATCTGCATCGTTACGATGACTCATACCAGAACAGCAGCTCAGTGGGCCACATTCAACCATTGTTCAAACTAAATCACTGTTTCCCATCTCATTGTTATTTATTTACCTATCTATCTATCTATTTTGGTGGAGAGGATTTGCTGAGTATATACTGTACATTGCTGTTCCATTATGCTGCTCCGTATTTGAACTGTTTTCATACTCAAACTAGGATATTCCATTAGACTAAACTGTCTAAAATGACGGTAAAAACATCACCTTCATGTTGTTTATCAAGCAATTACATGTTCTGCAGACGTTCATGTTGTCACAACCTTGGACCTGTGATCACTCTTCAGTCTGTGCTGCAACCACTGTCGCACAAACAGATGGACAAAGTCCGCACGACTGAGCAGATCTGTAGGCCAACACACCCAGCTGCCTCTTAACTGAATGTAAACAGAAGTAGATGGACACTTGTTCCTTTCTGTCAGTTTGTTGTAGTGAAATCAAACATTGCACAAATTTGTTCAGTTAACGAGGCCCATTTCCCAACAGCCTCTGTGTGGTTTCTGCAATGCAAGCATTTTCTACGGCACTGCTTTACATCTCAGTTTTCAGCGTGTCACACTGTCAAATTTCTGTCAAATCTTACGAACAGAAAAGATCATGTTGGACACGATTAGTAGCCCCTGTTTAAAATGAATCACCTGACTCTCCTGGGTAATGTAACAATACTATATGTTTATGTTGTGGTCACCAGTTTTAATTATTTCAAGTTTGGGTTTTTTGGGTCCTCGGTTTACCAGCACAATTGTCTTCATAGAAAATAAATGATTGTCACCATCATTTCTTTCCGGAGATTTAAAATCCTTTCCTGTCATATTATCGCTGTGCTGTGAAACACTTCTACAAATCTGTAAATCACTCAAATGGAAACCGCTCCACAGTGATAGAGGTTAAATAAAAAACAAAAACAAACACACTCTTCATGTTCCAGCAGAAATGTCAGTGTTGGGAGACTCAAGGTTAAAACGCAGACATGGATATAAAAAGTAATTTTGGCAGGGGCAACTTTCTTTTCCTCTTGTCTTTTAACAGTTTCCTGCCAGGAAGCCATTCACTGTTGTCTGCAGTGAAGTGCGGTGTAGGTTAACAGTAATATGTGAGACAGTTGACACACACAACCACCAAATTTAGTCATATCACAAAATGTTGATGTGTGGTGTTAAAAAAAAAAAACACAAAAACAAACTATGTTATGTGATTCAACCCCCCTGAATAACACCTCGAGGCCTCCAGTTCTTCATGTGACGCAGTCATTTCCGTTCACCTCACCCTCCCATGTCTCATGTTCATACCATGGCCTGCTGAAGCTGCTCTTCCCACGCTCCTCTCTGCCTGGGCTTGTCCCCAAGAAAAACTGTGCTGTTCAAGTGCTCCTAAAAGTCTGGATCCCAAACAACATCCAGATGCAGCAGTTGAAATCTGTGTGATAAAAAATGGCTCTTAATGTGAACTGAAAAGTTGTGATAAACAGTTTTGATAAACAATGAATGATGAATGCTGTGAAGATGTTTATCTAGAAGGACTGAAAACAAGCTGATTCAGACACTTCCCGTGCCCCCTCAATAACTGAATGTAAGGGATCTTATCAAACATCTTTGTTAATTTCAGGTGTTTCTCTTCCAAAAATAAAATTGGCATGAATTCAGATTTTTTTTTTAAATACCAGAATCAGCCTTAAAAATCCTTTACTTCATCTGGTTCTAATTAAATCTGTGGTGTATTGTGTGCTTCTGTCCTCTAACTCTGTGCACTTCATTAAGTCCATTAAACAGCGCGTAACTTAGCGACTCTGCAGTAACAACCCCCGAAACATTTCTGTACAAGATGCCTTTGTTTTTGTTTTGTTTTTTTCAACTTGACGGCAGTCTCCAACTGTGCAGTCACTGGCTGTTCGTGCTGACCATCAAGTCAGTCAGGGACAGGTGAACTCAAAAACAAACGCAGCTTATGACTTTGTTTGATTCATTTTCAAAGAGCCAGCATGAGCACAAACTCAGAAAGAACTAGCATGTAACACTGTTTATATAAGTTTTTCCTGATGCTGATCTGAAAGGTGTGAACAGAAAATGTTGATTTCTAAGTTAACCCACAGCACCTGCCCCACGCCAATATTCACTGCAACCAGCCAAACCACCAGTGCGCCTCAGTCTATACAGTTTTTTTCGCATCTGTGTCTTCCTGTAGCAAGATGGAGAGATATAGATTCTGCGGTTGAGATAATTTTACTTCTGTTGCTACGGTTTGTTTGCAATGTTTGTTTTAGCATGATGCTAACAGCACACAAAATATAAAGCTAAAAAAGTTTGACTGACATGATCAGAACATTCTTATCTTAAGTCAAAGTTAATATGCTAACCCTGACTCTTGTAGTGAAAGGGCTAATGAATGCATGTGGTGGATGAAATGGGTATTGAATGCTTGCTCAGATTCATACTTTTCTTTACTTGCACTCTTTAAGGGATAATTTCTTATTTCAATCAAAAATGTTATACTTTTAGGCTGTATTTTATTTAGTAAAAGTATTTTCATCATTGTATTGTACATTTTTCTGCTTTTGTTAAATGAAAGTACTTTATATTGTTATTGTTATATTGTTAGAATTAATTATTGTTATATTTCTGAAGGCAACATACTGAAAATTTCATATTTAGCCCTTATCATAAGTGTACACTGACTGACACAGGTGGTAACCTAACCTTAACCTCAGCTTTGTTGTTGCCTTTCAGTTTTCATACCTACTCAAGGAACTGAAACCAAGAAGTAACTTTGAACTACCCATTGTTTAATAAAATAAAGAAAAAGTGACACATTCACCAAGCATTTTATTAGGAACACAATAGTAATAGTGAGTAGAAACCCCCTTTGGTCTCAAAGCACAAGCCTCACAAATATCTAGTGTAATGACAGTGTAGTTTGAATATATAACCTTTAAAATCTGATATCTTATGAACTGCTGAACTGATTTTTATCTTGAGTCATGCCAAAAACTTGTCTGACTTGAACTAACGCAATAACTGCAGTGCCTGTACAAGTCTGAGAAGAAGAAGAAGGACATTCCCCCCAAAGGTTTACAGAGTTCATAGGTCACAGATTTACAGGCAAGGCTGAGTAGGAACGTTCACTCGGGGCTGAGAAGAGTTCAGGAATGCTAGACCTGCCCCTTGTTCCAAAGCATTACGCAGCGTTCTGTCAGGGGTGTCTACACAAATGACTCCTGAAATACCAGAAGGTTTGTCATCGGTGTCTGAGGGAGAGACGGTGGGAGAGAGGAGAAAGAAGAGGCAGAGTGAGGAAGAGAGACACAGCTTTAGAAATGTAGAATGAAATTTGGCTTAAAGAGGAAAGAAAACTGTTTTTGCTGAGTAATGCTGTGATTCAACAGAAGCAGCAGAAGTGTTCCAGTAAGTGGTCGGCTGTTTGTTTAAGGGTGTTGTCGTAGCCTTTTCTCCTGCACTATTTTCACTCTGGCTTATATTACTTGTTAATTCCTCACTGTTGCTTATACGTGTGTTTTTCAGCCATGGGCCTGAGTTCAACACTGGGAAGCCTGTTTTTCCTCGGGTTACTTGTGATCTGTACAGGATTTGTACAAGGTGAGCTGAGTCACTCTTTTCTCAGAACTACACAGGTCGATATATATTTTACTATATATACATTTTAAACGTATTTTTGTGAGTATTATATATTTCATATATTCTTGCCAAGTCTAACATCTGCCTCCTTTCTGTAAAGAAGCATTTATCGCCCTCTGGTGGCCATTTCTGTAGCTGCAGTAGATTCTATAACGTGAACTCTTCAGAAGTCTCACACTGATTCCCGACTTTTCTTGAAAAAAGGAAAGACTTCCAAGCTGCTACTGTAATTGCACTGCATCCAATACAATGCAGCGTGTTTAGCTTTAGTAGCTGAGCTGAGAAACAACTAATATACCACATATACATTATATATGATGGTGCACCAATTAAATTCTCAATGCGGCCTCAGTTTTCTCATACTCTAGGTGTATGATGGAAACAAAGCCAAACTGACCAGTAATTTTAAGTTTCAGCTGCCTGGGAATTGGAAAAACCCATCGTAGTGAAATAGAGCTTCATGGAAAAATACTGAAAGTGAGGCACAGTGTCCTCCAGCAGCCCTAAATCCCTGAGCTGCCATAAAAGAACATCCAACAAGAAAGAAGGGTTTGATGCAGATTTTGTTTTCTCATGACTGATCTTTTTTTCTTAATCCATGAAAGTAAAAATATGTGAGAACAAATATAAGTATAAATAAAGCATAAATAAAGCATAAGTAAAGACTCCCAACCTCTTCAAAACAACAACCTCTTTTCTTGAAGTTTCCCCTGAAGTCATTTTAAAGTTAGGTAAAGCAGCAAGTTTTTGTAATGAAATCTACTATGTAAATTAAACTGCCTAGCCTTGCCTGCCAGACAGTTCATTCTTGCTGGAAAAATCCCAAGTTTGAATGTGACAAGGTTGACTAGAGTTCTGTCTACTGAATGTCTGAATAAATGACACTTATATTCTCCATTGATGTGTGCTTGTTGCAGAGAACTGTACCAACTACAGGCTGCAGTTTGAGAGGGTTTTCTCTGTTCCTGGGGATATGGCTATGCTGAATAGCACCTTGGTGTCTCCAGATGTCTTCAACTTCAGAACTATCTCATACAACATCACCTGGTATGACTCAAAGACGGGTCAAGAAATTAGAAACCAGACCGGTCGAATCCTGGTGCAAGGGGAGACTCTGTGGTTTCTAAATGTCACACTGGACGACGATGGGGAATATGTGAGCATACTGAGGTACAGTGGCATCAGCAAAGATAGAAATATCAATAGAATTTGAAAGAAGCAATAGAAATGTGTCTACACTGAATGAATCTGTGTCCACTAGGGCTTTCACTTT
This sequence comes from Toxotes lorentzi, assembly GCA_037833715.1. Classification (NCBI taxonomy): domain Eukaryota; kingdom Metazoa; phylum Chordata; class Actinopteri; family Toxotidae; genus Toxotes; species Toxotes lorentzi. The sequence goes on along the minus strand of JBBMJY010000007.1, from coordinate 4,440,032 downwards.
TTAATCAAATTTAGAAAACATGAATTCAAATGCAGGAAAACATAAATATTCAAACTGTTCCTTACCTGACTGAATAAAAAATCTAACGTTTCTCAGCGCAAAAGGCCATTTGAAGTAGTTTGCCTCAAGGTCCAGCAGAGGGCGATATCAGGTTGACTTACTGCACTCCTTATTGACTAACCGGTAGGAAAAAAAAACAAAAACGGAGGACACTAGCAAGCAAATGCACACTGATCAGATAATCCTGACACTTAAAAATAAGGCTTTTTGCTAACTTTGTAAAAAAAAAAAAAAAAAAAGCAGCTACCTTACTTTACAATCACAACAAATCTGAGACACCCATGTGAGGCACCAAAAACCAGTGGAGCAAAGTCGGCTGTACAGCCTTGTCTGAGAGCAAGATTTAGATGCAGTGATATGCGGCCTGTTGGGAATGTTTTAGGAGCTAAATTAAAACTGCTCTCAGAAACCAAATTAAATCCATGTGTTTCAGGTGTCAGATAAAATCAGCTGATCGTGAAGCACAGTCAGCTTTCTAAATAGAAGTGAATGAGCCTCAAGTCAGATAAAGATGAACACAGATGTTAGATCTTTAGAGCTGAACACTGTCAGGGGTACTGCTTCCTTCATTTTTTTCTGCTGTTTTAAATATACCTTTACAGAGTGAAAAATTTGAGAAAAGTTTTTAACTTGAGAAGTTCCTGATTTGTCTGCTCATTGATAATTAAGTTTCAAAAAAAAAAATGAAAAAAAAAATCTGTCTCCTTAATTTTCCAACAGAACTCCTTTTCAGTGCTACAGCCAGGCCACCAAGCTGGTAGTGGATCAGAAAGTTACCGAAGAGTGTGGAAGGCCGAGGAAAGTTGGCCAAACACTTACAAGTGGAGTTAGCGACACGCTGTCCTGCCCTCTGAAGGACTTTATCAATAAACTGGAGAGCTACAACATCAGTTCCTCCCTGCAGTGGTACAGAGTGAGTAATGAGAGAGTCTTCAGCTGACTGTAGATGGCGCTCTTTTCTTTGCCTGTTCAGCATGGTGGCTATTAATTACCAAGGAATAGAATGGACATTTATTTACATGAATTCATGGAATGTTACAATAATGCACTTAGGAAAACAGTTTCAGTCAAACAGTTAGTCTGAATTGAATTTGGCTACTTCCCAAACAAAATATGGTTAGCCATATTTTGAAAAAGGGGAACCAGTGGGCTCTAGCCCCTCTAACTCTGCTCACCAGGCTACATCATAAAAATTAATATCTTTTTACATATTCTCATTATATTAAGCATAACATGTATGTTTCTTTTCTTCATCTAGGCTTGTCAGCCTGTAGTGGATGGGACGGGCGGTTATAGCTACAGAGATAAGACCACATTGATAATTAAAAGGGTGGAAGCTCAAAACAACGGCTCCTACACGTGTACTCTGACCTTCACCCTCGGGGGCGTCACAGGATCAGTGTCAGAGACGATTGACGCATGGGTCACAGGTCAGTATGGATATAAGTGTTCAAGTGTGCATTAGAGGGACTTTAGGCTGCTTGTCCACAACTTAACAGAGTGATTCCTACAGTGGAATATACTGTACTTCCCTTTTCTAAATCAACATTACAACCAGCTACTAGTGAGCGGCACAAGCATCACAGCAAAATGATTCCCATGGTCCTAAACTTATCACAAACGACAGAATGGGTGGAGCTGTAGGAGAGCTAGTAGCTCTTTGGTGTCATTCTATATGCTGTATATTTCCATGATAAGAAAACCTCAACCTCTGTTGCTGTATTTCATGTTGTCTGTCTTTTCAGAGGTGTACTCTTTGGTTCCACAAGTGCATGAACCAGCCAATGAAATAATCAAGGCACCGATGGGTGAGTCATCATCTGTAACATATTCTGAAAGATGTGGTGTTTCAAATGTTTATTGTTGAACATGATCCAGGGTTTCAAAGTCTCAAAATTAAATAAATAAATAAACCTTGCCTTGAACTGCAGCATTCTATTGTTAACCTCAGGACTGTCAAATCGGAGAGTAAAATCATGTAAATGTAATAATAAACCTCTTTCCAGACAGTCAAAATTCCTCTTTTCACTGGAACCTGAAACATACATTTACAACACAACAGTGTAAGTTTAGGTGTGAACACCCACTGGGGCCACACCCAAAGATTGTCTGTGTACAAGTCAGCTTGAGAAACACTATTTGGAAAATACTGAGAAACTTTAAATTCAGGTTTATAGATAAAAAAAAATAATTTTGTTTATTATAGTTTGTGTTATTGTTTATGTGTTTAGGGTCCAGTTTCACCAAACGGTGCCGTGTGTTTGTGCCGGGTGTTGGGAGGCCCTTTGTTGATGTCATTTGGTTAGTCAGAGACGCTTTCATTCTCAAAACCGAGCCCATTGACCGCGTCTACACATCAGAACAACGGTCAGTACCTTCACCTTTCCATTCATGTGTTTTGTTTTATCTGCTGCTTTTGGGGTACAACAAGTGCAAAATAAACTTCTTGTCTGTCTGTTCTCACCAGTTTGTCGATCCAGGAAGTTCCTAGTAAAGGTGCGTGGTTGGAGCGTCTGCTGATGTTTTCTGAGCTGAGGGAGGAAGATTTCCACATAAACTACACTTGTCGAGCATACAGTTCCCGGGGCTCCCCTGAGGGATATTTCACTCTGCTACCAACAGGTTAAAAAAAACACATTCAGGCCACATGTCTGGCTGCCATTTTGGAAGATCTCCTGGTCTATTTTCCAGAGAAGTGTGTTTTATTCAACTCTTAGTCCAAAACAACATTTTTTTTTTTTTCTGAAAATGTAAAATTTTATTCACTTTTTGACAGCGGTTTAAAGCTGTATATGGGCAAGTGGTATAGCTTCTGTCAGTAAAACTGTCAATCGTATCCTTGCAGGAGCTTTGGGTTGCAGTTTATGTTGTATGTTACATTTCTTTGAGTTTTAATAAACAGACAAATGTATCACCATATCACTGGCCCATACAGGATCATTACACTACAAACAGCTGTAAAACACCTGTCCAAAAGTGAATACAATTTTCACAAATGCTGACGTTCCTTCTTGTATTATCACTATAACTGGAGCCATTGGCCTAAATAAAAATAAAATCTCTTGAAGACCCATGTCAGTAGATTATTTTCATGTCATTCATGTGTTTTTGCATCCTATTATAATCCAATGCTCTTAACTAATCCATGGTGGAGAAACAGCCTAAAATTGTATGTATGATATTCATTTCTACAGATCCAAACATCATAATCCCCATTGGATCCGTGCTGGGTGGTGTGATGGTTCTCTTTAACATCAGTGTCGTCGTCTACTACCTTTTTAAGGTTGACATTGTGCTGTGGTTCAGGAGAGTGTTTCCAGTCCTCTATACTAATAAAGGTAATATTTCACACCATATATGTAATTAGTCACATTCTCTTTATCATATACAGTAGGCAATGTAACGATGTCACATGTGAAGACAGCCACCACGCGGAACTGCTAGTTGAATGTTAGCTCACCAAAAAAAAAAAAAAAAAACCCAAAACAAAGCTATTACACTACACTCACAACACTCTATGGAAAAACCCACAGTGATGCTCTGACCGTGCAGCACACACACACACAGTAGAATCCAGTATTCACAAATACATCGCAGTTCACACACAGTCTTAAGATCATATCTGACCACACGTATCAACAGTAAGAATAAACAGAGGAAACGAACTAACCACAGAGCTGCCTGCACTACTTTGTATTAAATGTCACTTGCTGATTTTGCAGCAGAAGAGCCATTTAACATTCAGGACTCTATGTCCACATTAGTCTTGAGTCATGATAGTATACAATAATAGCATGAAATGATTAATAAGGCCTGTTTGCAGGATTGTCATGACTTGGACTTTGAAAGACTCTGCCCTTTGAAACACTTGCATATGTACGTGCAGCTTACTTGTACGAATAAAGCAATGTGCACAGATTTAAGACTCAACTTGTCTAGAATGACTGGAGGCCTGTCCACATGCCATTAATAAGCTTCTCTATTTTCTCTGTGTCAGATTCGGATGGGAAGCTGTACGATGCCTACGTGGCATACCCGCAGCCCTGTGCCATCGGATTCAGCAAGGACGTGGAGATGTTTGCCCTTCATGCTCTGCCTCAAGTGTTGGAAAAGGCCTGTGGCTACAAACTCTTCATAGCAGGTCGTGACTGCCTACCTGGGCAGGGTAAGTCACGTACATTTGCCTCATCTATGGGGCCCAGACCCACAGACTAGGAACCACTATTAGACTTAGTGCACTAAGGTACCCTTTATGTATAGCTATAATGAGGCTCTCCACTTATCAAGCTCATGTTTTTCTAATGTAACTCCACTGCGTCTCTTCATCCTCCGTTTCCTCCCTGCAGCCATACTGGACTCGGTGGAAGAAAACATCCAGGCCAGTCGCCGCCTCCTTCTGCTCTACACCGCCTCCACTTTCACCAGCAAAAGACACACGAGCAGCACCAGCAGCAATAATAACAACAACCTGTCTAAGACTATTATTAGCAACAATAACAGAGAGAGCAAGATTGATGACAGCGACAGCAGCATGAGTTTTGATGGTAGTGATGACGTCTATCCAGACACAAGGCAGCAGTTGGAGTGTTTGGCAGCAATGCACAGAGCGCTGCTGGAGGGATCACTCAAGGTGAGAAAACTGAGTTGTTAATGCATATTCCAGGTGTTCTTCATGGACACATGCTCGAAAAGACATCTTGATTCTAATTTAAGCACTGCTTCGCAGGTGGTTCTGGTTGAGTTGGAAGAGATTACCCCGGCTCAGCTGGCTCTCTTCCCAGAGTCAGTGCGTCACCTGAGGAAGAAGCAGGGTGCCGTGTGTTGGTGGAAGAACCACAAGACGAGGGAAAGGTGGAGGACATGTATCAGGAGGAGAGAGGATGAGGAGAAAGGTGGACAGGACTCACAGTTGTCACCATCCCTCTCGCCTTCCTCCAGATTTTGGAAGGAGATGAGGTATTATATGCCGGTACGGGGCAAGAGGGCGGTCTACCCCGAGAAAACTGCCCTGTTGAACTTATGATGGGGTTATGATATGTATGTGTCAACTCCTGAACCAGAGAGTAGCTGGTTTCCAATGCAAATATGTATGGTAGTGAATTCCCCTAACACACACACACACAGGTACTATTACTACAAATGCCAACTCAGTGGGTGCATTTTCCTTTAGCTTCATATTTCAAGCAGCACATTTTAGACAACAAAAGTTTCATAGCTGAATGTCGTGAAGGCACGAGTAACTGATCACGAAAAGGTGGAAGATGTTTTGCTCAAAGACTCAATGACAGCAGCTCACACCTGGTGTGCAGATAATCACTGTGTCTGGGCTATCTGTATACGAGCTGTTGACATTTCCTGGCTGGTGAAGACTGAAGAATACTCCGGATAAAGAAGGACTGTTCAAACCAAATTATCATGTATAAATGTAAAATGTACATATGTAAAATGAAACTTGTAAATATGTAAAAAAAAAAAGAATAAAATAAATTTCTACAGTTTCATAAGAAGTCAAGTAGCAAAGTGTGACTTTTATATTAAATGCAGTGTTCAGCAGTGTTGTTGAACTACAGATAAGGAACTATAAAGAGCAACAGCACCCAAGGGAAATGAATGTTTATTAAAAATGTATTTGTGCTTTATGAAATTTTATTTATGAAAACACATTTCACACAACAAGGCAGCACAAATTCTTAGGTAGAAACATTTTAAAAAATGTAAAAGTCATTTCAGAATCTGAGAGAGTGAGATTGATTAGAAAAATTCATGATGGCTTTATTGGTTAGAGGTTTTATTGCTATTAATTCAGAAGATGTGAGGTCATCCAAAAACATTTTTTATTTTCAAGAAGTGTGTCTAAAAGAAGTATCTAAATACAAAATGTTCTGGGTTTTTTTCTAGTGTCTTCTTAAATGGGTACATAAGGAAAATGGGCAGTCTTTGCTGTGGAGCAGTCTACAGACGTCACTTTCATATCTGAAAGACAATGAGGTCTAGTGGCCTATATTTGAACCAAAGCTCTTGTGAGTTGGAGGTGAATCATTGTGGTGCATTTATATTGCAAAGCAATTGGTACTTTTTTCTGTTGAGTGGAAATTTCATGCAGGGGCAGGTGGTACAGCATAAAATTCTGTGAAGACAGGAAGAAGGAAAACCCAGCAGCTCTTTAAAATTTTAGGGCAAGGAAGAGGCAGCTGTTTTTAAAACGACTCAGCTTGGTAAGTTAAAATTATCCTTCAAATTAAAGTTGGAGTCTGCTCTTCTTACAATAAGCCTCCTACCTTCAAACAATTTTACTGTGCACTGTATATGGTAATGCATGATAAGTTTACATAACATTACTTTGTCATACAGCATATCCATAGTATCATTTTTCTATTCATGATTCATGTCTTGAAATTTAGTATTGGTTTCAAACCGACTCAGTTGTTTTTATAGTCATTTTAGTAATAGTATTGCCTACAATGTTATGTGATATACCATAGTTCCAACATTTATTTATAAAATATATTTATTATTTTAATACAGTTATTTATAAAAAAAATATATTGTATTTATAACCCTGATTATACTTTTTATTGTTCAGCAGTGGAGGGTCTGACTGTGTCTCTGTCATACAGAGAAGAGATTTTTAGTGGGTTCACAGTGCTTTGTGGGGCACAACTTTCTGGTAAGGGATATTTCAGGGCAGTGTCAAAAAATTCTAAGGCAAACAAAAAAAATCATTGTTTCTTGTCCTGACTTATTTTAGTACACAGTCAATTCTAATAATTATGAATGAAATAGTAAAATGAAAAGCTCATTCATTGTGTATTTAGCCACGTTTATGTCTTAGAAATCACATACACTAATGCTTTTTAGCCCAGACTGTTTACAGGTCAATATGAGCATTACCTCTGTTGTAATTTTTAGTTTCTCTTTATGTCTGTATGTTGTTTGTTTATAAAATGCATTACATAGGTACTTTGTATGAATATTCTTGAAAAAAAAAAACTACGAATAACAAAAGATCTTAATAATAATGCATTTTATTTGTAGGCGCCTTTCTTGACACTCAAAGTCATCTTATTAACAACCTGTTAAGTTTTAATATATTACTAATTAACCATTAATTAAGTTGCACCCTTTCTAGCATTTATTTTGCAGTTCACTGGTGCTGAAAAGCCCCGTACTAGGATATTAGTGTGAATGCAATGCTATTGTTAAAAAGTAAAGTACTAATTACTAATCAATAATTACTCCAGGACATGTTAATTTTCTCCAGGATACAACATAAATATCTGAGTAAAACTCAAATTCATTATAGCACACTGCTATCACAGCTGAAGAGAGAGAGCTACTTTAAATGTTTAACCTTTTCCAAATAAACACCCAATCAGTGGAACTTCCTGGGGCTTCACTGGGAGTGTTTCAGCCCTTCCCTCTTTGTGTCAGCTGGGTATCTCCCACTTCCCTTTACTGGAGTCTCTTCGAGTCAGAGACCCGTCAGGAAATGTGTCAAGAAACCTTATTTATTGCAGAGAGTTGGTGTGGCTGAGAACATGAGCCATGTCTGAGAAATCACACAGGACTTTAATGAAATGTGACCTGTTCAGTCCCACAGAAGAGAACCATGGCAGTGGCAGGCTGGGTCTGCTTGCTGGCTACGCTGCTGTCTCTGGCATTTGCTGTCGCACACAGTGAGTACTGATCATCACAATACTTCTCAGTCCCTTATACACTAAAAACGTCTGCTGCTGGAAATAATTTCCAAAATCCTGACTCTGGTTGTTTTACGAGAAATCTTTAACACAAAGACACTGTCCAGTTGTTGATTGATGTAAATTTGCTGAGTCTTTTGCTGAGCATTTTCAGTTTCAGTATTGTTCCTGTCAAACAATTAATGCTGATGCCCACTAAAGACAGAATTATACATAGGTGACGCTGCACAACATGAACTATATCAAGCTCATTAAAAGAGACAAAGTTCATAAGACAGGGGCTTATTTATGTAACATTTGTTAAATAATAAACTGAAAGTTACATGGCCTGTATAGCGACAATTTCTTACAGGTTACAGGTTATAAACACTTCCTGTTTCTAACCTGTTAAACAGGCATTGGGAAACCTGCTTAAACACTACTTGTTAGAAGTGTCTTTCAAACAAGAAGGAAAACAAAATGTAAAGACAATAAGCAGTTTGTGACATGACCATAACAATTTAAGCTTTCGCAAACTTATGTACCACCACAATATTTTTCTTAAGAGCAAAGTGTCATCCTCAGCACAATAGCATAAAGTAACCCATGAACAATGCAAATATGTGGATACCTCTGTCCCTCCAAACATTTCACTGAATCACTCAAACTGTGACATGAATAATTGCCACAGTTTATGCCACTGTTGTGACTCAAGATGTTAGCTGATAGACTAGACAGATAAACAAGAACCCACACATTGACGTAAACTCAGGTTGAATTTGTTGAAGAAATTTTTTCTGTGGCTATTAGATATGAGGCTGTGGAAGTCAACTAAACGATGTGTGTATATCCTAAAGTGATCATTAAAGTGGATGTATGCACTTAGTTGAGGCAGTCCATGACTGAAATGGTCACATATACAACTATTTCTTGAGACTGTGCGAGTTAAAAGATTCAGTTTAAGCTTGAATCTTTGAAGTTGGACAACAATAAGAAACACAAAACCTGCACGAACCAATGCATCACCTGAAACACTGAGTCCCTCGTCGCTTCTTTTCTGCAGTTAGATGAGAGTAATCACTCGACAGAGGAGAATCAAATGGTCATCAAATTCAACAATGTGAAAGAGGAACTCCCGGTTCACAGAAAAACAAAAGGGTGCAACCAAATCACATGCTGGTGGGACAAATTGAGAGAGTTGGTAGCACCAGTGCAGCCAGTGGGAAAGTTAGACTGGAAATCAGGCAGCAGTCAGGCAGACAAGACTGATGGACGGTAAAAACATCATAGCAATCCCTCACCAGTCAGTCATGATTGTAGGGCTGAGCATTATGGCCATGGCCTTGGCATGGCACAGTATCATGGCCTAAATTATTTAATTTTCTTTTTAAATCTGAGGTTGCTGTGATTTCAATCTTGTTTTTTTTTTTTTCCTGCAAAAAGCAGGAAGACTCCCATGCATAGGACCTCCCATGCAAAAGGTGAGGGAAAGCCCTGCTCTGTATGTCAGGAGGACAGCATCTTCCATCCCTAACACATTTTAAATAACCACACCATGCATCTCAAATAAGATCGGAAGCAGCAGGGAAATCAAACCGCTGACCTGCCACATGCATTTCCAGTAACCAGACTACCCACACAGACGTATTCTCTGATTACCTACGTAACCGTCCGCGGTTTACCAGATTTAGTAATATCTGGTATATCTAACCAGAGATGATCGGTTCCATTGGAGAGACGATCACCAACAGATGATGCACATTTTGAGACAATTTCTTTTATTTAATCTTGTATTTATTTATTGGTCAGGCAAGATATATTTCTGAACCATATAATAAAGACTTAAAACTAAAATACAGAGTAAAAAAGGATAAACTCTGCTCTTTTCCTTATGTTGGTAACTTTAAAAATCTGACAAAGGTTTCCTGCAGCACCAGCTGCCACTTAGCTACTCTTACATCCTGCTGTTCATCTGGGAAGGAGGCGGCTAATTAAACTGTGATTTGATATAAACACACTCAGTTCTTCCTAATGACATGAGCTCTGGTTTGTGCACTGAGGAAAGTTAATTTTATAGATATGCTCAGCTTCTAACAGCATATAAAAATATCTACTGTAAGCTTAACTGTTAATCATGTTGTGTTGTGGCTTTATTGTCACACAGACCTTCTCCAAGCTGACGTGTATGTGAGTTAAACCTCCCGTGTCTCATTCTCTTATCTACAGCAGTATGTCTCGGACAAGGTGCCAGCTAAACTAGTAAAATTAGATTGCTGAGACAAAGGGTGGGTCCTTGCCCCTGCTCACTTCAGCTATCAGTAAAGTAACACAATGACAATCTGGAAATAGACAGCTGACCAATCAAAGAGCAAAAGATGTGTGGCTCGGTGAGCAGCAAAAAGCAGACCTCGTTACGACACTCGTCTCATGACATAAAATGATATTTTACAAATGTTGAGGTGTAAACGTTTGCGCAATCAGTAGGTTCCTTCAGTCACCCCCCTGTTGACTAAATAGGTCAAAGAGACCAAACATTTACTCTAGCACTTTTATGGTTGAGTCTCCAGGAAGTCCCTTACCTGGAAGACGTCAGCATTGTGTTAGAAAGGAAATTATTGACTCAGTGTGAAGTTACACAACTAAAAACCAGCTTTGAACAAAAGGCTGAAATTATAAAATCAGGTATTTTTTTTTTTTTAATGTGAGTGAGTTTCAGTGTGAGTGAAGAGATTTTTTTTTCTGTTCCATTTTTCTCACATAATATGTAGAAGGAGGAAGCAGGTAAAATTTCAACACTTCCCTTACATAGGCTCTACTTGGCGTCCCACCCAGGCAGAGCAAAACTGACCCCGGAACACAAAATCACTGGGGTTCAAGTTAGACAAGTCTGACATTATAACACCTTATTTCACTCTTTTCAGATTAACTAATTTGTGGCCACACACCTGTCAGAGTGGTGTGTGCTACAGTAGCTGAGAGGCTGATGAGGAAACATGTTTAAACATGTTGTGCTGAAGAACCTGGCAGTCAATGTCACATTTCTAATGATAACACACTTCACTAAGATGCCAACATAATTTCTGTATAGTGTCTCACATCCACTGATTACATTTAACTTTGTCAGTTAAATATAACAGTATAATAGATTTACATCTGTCACAGTAACTGGCAAACAAAGTTCTTCCTGCCCCTTATAGTTATATTAAGTAGTTAGTTATTTTCTTTATGGAGAGTTGAGACAGTCAGTTAATCAATTAGTCCATTGATAGGAAATTAATTGGCTACATTCTTGTTTGGATGCAAGAATAAGGAATTGTTTAGTTTTGCAACAAAAAGCCTGGTTGTAGGTCAATGAAGAACACAAATGCAGAGAAACACAAACTCCAAAGAAAGACATGGGGTTGCCCACAACCACAGATACACAGGAAACATAGAGGCCTGTAGGGTGACATGCAAGGGAGAGCAATGTAGCCTTCAATACAAGTAATCCATACAAAAATCACACTGTTTGCTAACAAAAAGCAGACGTCTTGTGCAAAAATGCATTGCACATCGGTGAGACTTCATTCATCAGCACCTGTATGTGTCAATACAGGATTTACCCAGTACATCAGCTGCAGGGAAACATCAAAAGGAGAAACAGCAACTTGTTTTCTGCACACCAGTCAATCAATCACCATGCTGATCATCAACTGATGACTTCCAAAGTGCAAAAAGTTCCTGTCCAAATCCATCAGTCTGCTACCTCTACCAAACCTGGATTACACCAGCTGTCACCTACAAGTGTTTTTCTTCAATCCAAAACTTAATTTAGTAACAACAAACAACGCGTCACAACAATAAAATACTGAAAACCGATGGAAATGAAACTCCAGGAAACAACTATATCTATTTAAGTATATATAAATAAATATCAGGGCCTAATCATGGATACCAAACAACACATGCTCAAAATAAATCTAAGGAAAAGGTGGATCAGCTCAACTCTACAACCACAAGTTTAACACAAAAACAGAGCAAATGTGATCAATTCCCAAACAAGCCAACAACACTTTCAGGTAATACACCACAAACAAGGTACAGCTGACAAACAAACTAACAAACAAGCCTGCAGCAAACATCGGCAGGTAGCAGCGGAGTCAGCTGTCTTACCTTGTGTTTGTCCTTGGCCTTCTTCTGTGCAGAAGCGTGCGCCGCCATACTGAATCCCAGGAGCGTTTCTTCGTTTGCTTGTTTGTTTGGTCCGTTTCCTTTCGTCCAGACTCGGTTTGGCTCACAGTCGTACACCTCACAGGGTTTAATTATCCCGCCAACTGAAATCGGTCCAATGCTGCGTTCACGTTCAGTGCATAAATACGGACATCCAAAAAAACAGTTTAGCCTGACATCTGGCAAGCTAAACTGTTTTTTGGATGTCCGTATTAATACACATATGGGACCTAGGGAATCTAGAAATGTCTATTAAGACAAATACAACAGATGCAGATTTTTAGCTATATATCGTAGAGTATACCGTAGAGTAGGAACTTTGACTAATCTGTACAAACATTTAAAATAGCCAATTTAGGCCATGTTTAAAAAAAAAAAAAAATCACAGCTCGAGTGGTACTAGTTGTCAACGTGAAGTTCGTTCGTCCCATTCTGACAACTTTGCGTGAACGCAGCACTGCAAGTGCGTGCAGAACAGAGCAAATGAGGATGTAGAGCTACTTCAGAAATAAAAGACAACAGTACTTCTAAAGAAAAGAAATACAACATGCACTTTAAGCTTTTTTGTTTTTTTCTTATCAACATCCTTCAGTTCTTTTTTCTGTCTTTTTATTTTTTTAATAATTGGAGCCATCAGCCACTTTCATGTGCATGGCAGTTTCCAAGGTTGGCTGTGTGAAAGTGTGCACTGTACACCATTTTACGGTTGGAACATGGATTAAAACAGCTCTAAATGTGTCACCGAACAGTCATTTGACTTCACAACTTTTTTTAAAGAGTGGGCAGGGAACCTTTCATTTCCTGCCTGGACTGTTATGCATCTTTTTTTTCGTCCCTGTTCTGTATACTTGTTCTCTACGTGATGATTCATTTTCAAACTGAAAACAACAGATGAGCCTCCATAAGGTTGAATTTAAACTGTTGCAGCATCCAGTCTAGGACATAAATTGGACTTTGGGTGAAAAAGTGAATGAGCATCATTGTCTCTCTCTCATCATCAGTGCTTGCAATGCAGTGGTTCGTCGTTACTGACGTCAAATAAACAAATGTTTTTGTTTGTCACGTATCAGTATGCCAGTCTCTTTCAAAATGTCCACTGCTTTTGTCAGTGCAGTTTTTACAGAATGTAGAAAAACACTGAAGCATTGAAACAGGTTCTGTATCTGATCCACTGTTACTCCAATATCAGTAAACATCAGGACATTTTCTAGTTAAAAAGTTATGAGACAAAACACTGAGCTCTTTCTTTGTGATTAGCCACACTGTGGTGCTGCCTGCACCAGAAACTAATCAGCTCTTCTGTGGGCCATGGCTGAACTATTTCCATAAAAACCTCATAAAGAGTTTTGGAGATATTCTGCCAATTAGCAAACAAATAAACAAACAGCACTGAAAACACAACCTTGTTGGCAGAGGTAATGAATGAATGAATGCATTTGTGGATTGAAGTTACAGTAAAGGTTGTCTTACCCTTTTCATGCATGGCAAAGGCCAGTATGTGCCAGAGAACACTTAAAATTATTAAATGCACGTCTCTATTTACTCCAGGAGTTCTACACACACTGTTCTGTTGTAACAGCATGTCATCCATATACCATATATTCTGGTGTCTTAATGTTCAGGTTTTTACTCGTGGCATTGAATCACAAATGACTGATCTCCCTTTGCACTGTCACGTCCAGGCCACTGTGGGGAGATAGAGACCTACTATGTGAGCACTGGCCGCCTCTTTTTGCTGAGGTGCCTCATTGCTGATGCTCACACCAATGTGACCTGGAGCAGAGCAGGGGGGCATGACTTAAGCCTGCCCACTGGAGTGGAAGTCAGGGATGGCTTACTGTATTTTCTACCTGTGCAGACTTCTCATAATGGAACCTACACCTGTGAGAAAAGGTAATTTTTAGGTTTGACTGCATCTGATCCCGACTGTATCAAAAACTCAAAACAGATGTGTGAAGTATTTAAACCACTACAGATCATGATTGACTTCACTTTCAGGCATCTGTTTAGAAGGGCACTTGGACAGGAAGGAATGGAGCTGATGGGAAATGTAGTCTTTAAAACAACAAAGTACAAATGAGACACTAGTCCAGCTCCAGTGTCCACCTTTATCAGAGATAGATAATTTCAAACTATGGCACATTTAAATGCCTGACAGATGAGTCTGGTATTACACCCAGTCACTTAAGTTTAGATTGTGTCACAGATTTTGGGAGTGGGCAACATTGCAATAGGTTGCTGATAGTAGTAGATAACAGTAGTTCCACATGAGCGCCAGTAAGGCCTGTGGAAATGCCTCAGATACCTTTTCTTAACTTCTGACAATAGCCTTGACACTTAATGTAGAGATCATGTAGAGTCATTGTTAGAAAGAAGGGGATAATATCACTCAGGTTTGCCATTTCTGCAGCTGTCTCAGTGTTTATCTCCTTCTCTTTAGGGACGACACTGGAAAACTGAAGATGACATTTGGGGTGTTGGTTTCCAATGGAGAGTGTCCTCATCCATCTGAGACTGTATCCATCCACAAGGGAGTCAGAGGGGGTCTTCCTTGTAAACAGACAGAGATCTTCAGACTGAATAACACAAGGAGCATAAGATGGATGAAGGTATTAAAAAAAAACTGTGACCTTATGTGCCTTAGTCATCTTGTATCTTGTATATCAGTTTGAGTACAAAGCGTACTGTCCTTGGATACTAGTTTGCACCTTTGAAAGCTGATTGTTTTGACAGGATTGTGGTCATCACACAAATTACAGAATACCAATGCAGTGGGACCATAGTTAGTTATGCAGTCTATATGAACCCAGCAGAGAAGAATGAAGAATGTAGCACAGAGCCAAGTGGACAGACACATCAGTATAAGCTTAAAGGCGTAAAATCACAGTGGCAAGAACAGAAACGGCATAAACCTGTACTAATTTATGTAATGTCTTTTCAGGAGTATACATTTATTCCTTTCTGGTTGAAAAACACATTTTTGGTTTGTGATTTCTGTTTCATGTCCTGTAAATTCTGGCTTGTTATATGCAACACTGCCCCCTACTGTACTGTAGGAACATGTAAAAGTGTCCTGACGTAAACAGTAAGCAAGACCAAACAAATCATCATCCCCACCTTGTTGACACCGGGTGCTATAGTTCTTCTGTTGCAGATACACATCACCTGTGTATGAAAGGGGCCCTCCCAGAATAAATGGTCCAGCTGACAGCCAAAGGGCATCCTGTCAATTGCTGTGCTGCACACACCATCAGAAAACCTGTTAGTCATTCACATTCTTCAGGAAAGTTCCTCTGCAACGCATTTTTTGCATGATAGCTCGGGTTCAGGTTTATTTTTTTTTATACAAAAGCAAACAGAAATAATAAAACATTAAAGTAAAATGTCAGCAAATAGATAAAGAGCCAACACACATACACATAAAAAAGAAATATCTTATGTTATTACAACTGTGTTATATTTTGTTGTCATTCTTTATCTGTTATCTGAAAAGTGCCCAGTAAATAAAGTTTGTATTTATGCTGTAAAAATAATTACAGCCTGTGCTTCTGTGTGTAGGACTGCCGCCCACTGGAGCCCATCTCTGTAGATGAAAACGGGTTCATGAGATTACCAGCAACCTCAGAGACGGATGCTGGGAAATACACTTGCCTGGTAGACATTAGCTGGAATGGCAGGCAGTACACCGCTGCACGCAGCATCCAGCTGACTATTAACAGCGGTATGTACTGTTGGTCACTAAAGCCTTCACTTAAAGGTTTTTGAGTGATTCCCTTTTGAGATGCCTTTGGAAATGATTCATGTTACATGCAGTGCTGTTTACCTGGAACACATGCACTGGATTGTAAAAGTCATTGTAGGATTATCATTTTAAGAAGGTGAAGACAGCCACAGCAGCAACGACAGTGTGGTTTGTGAGATTCTGTGATTTATCTGTCAGTCATTGTATTATCACAACTACAGGAGCTACGCTTCCCCACAGAGTTCATCTCAGTTTATTTGGCTTTTCTTAATGGAACAGTTTCAGCTGATCTTCTTATATTGGACTGTATTTTCTGTTCCACTGATAATGTGCCTTGAATCTTTACAGATGAGCCTGGAGTTATGCCAGAGCCCGAGCTATTGTTCCCTCAGGGGGACGTCGTGATGGTTGAAGTGGGCAAGTAACACTCTGTCACAGATAATATAAATACTTCCACACACATACTGTAGCTCTGTGAGGTCTGAGTTAACAAGATGTCATCTATTACACATGCAAATTGCATAATTCATACAGGTTTATTCATGCCAGAAGGAGTATTTGCCTCTTGGCTTCCCCACTGGTACACTGAAAGTATATGCTTGAAGTCAAACTGTTTTCAATCTGAAGAAAATTTGGAAAACTCAATCACGTCTCTGTCACGTCTTCTTTATTTATATTACACAGGAATTCTGCTTGCTTCACTTCTTCTGGCTTCTAAAAACGTTAAATCAGTCTGCCGACAAATTTCAGGATGATCTACTCACACCTCTCGTCTCCACTACAAAAATGTGATGAGGGGCCTGAATCCAAAGGAATTTAGAGTTTAAACAAGCCCAGACCGATTCAGTGTGTGCTTCTACACAAACACTCTGCAGTCTAGGGCTTAAATGTTGCTGCCATTTAGAATAACTAATCCGTAATGTTGCCGTGGATACTTTAGATCTCAATCAATAAAACACTGATATACAACTGTCCAAATCTTTTTCGGTGACATATTTGACATGACAGTTGTCCAGTGCATCAAATCATGTCTGATTGGGTTTGTCATCTATTGATTGGGCTTGATTTTGTCAGACTTTCAGGAGCTATGGGGGCTTTGACATGTGGGTTGTAGACTTTTTCCCAAATAGATTGTTAAAATATCTGTACCCTGTAACCAACTCTATCAAAACACCAGGACATGTAGAGTGAGCGCTGCTTTGTTTTTCCATTTCACTGATAATCAGGTGGGCGAGCAGAGCTGACATGTTTAGCTTACATAGGCTTCAGTGAGGACAGCGACACTCTCATGTACTGGATTATTAACGGCACCTACGCAGAGGACCACAAGGAACTTCAGCAGTCCTGGAAATAGTGAGTTGCAAAGCAAAAGCAACGAAGGCATAACATTTTCATGATACTCTTGTTTGGTTGCTGGATTTATTAACTGACTGACTGATGCACTGTTGGATGGATTGACTGACTGACCGACTGGTTCTGTTCTTTTAGTGTTCACGACAAAGGCAGGGTGTATGGTCTGTCCACTCTGTCCATCTCTAAAGTTCTTCGTCAGTTCCTGAATGTCTCCATCATTTGCTATGTAGTAAACGCAGTTGGAGCAAAAGAGGGCTTGGTGTTGCTTCAAGAAGGTATTTTCTTCTCTTCTCTTTTTGTCCTGTTCCGTCAAACATTACAGTGACATTACATCAACTTCAATATTAACCCCAAAGAGATTTGCAAACATTACAAACTCTTTTGAACCAATGTAATTAAGACATTTTGAATCAAATTACAGCAAACAATGAAAGTTTATTTAATCATTCAACCTTTAAATACTGGTATTTTCATACCAGTATTGTACCAGTACTGCTCATACCAGTACTGGTATATTCATACTGTAAATAGAATATGATATGATATCTTTAGTTTTCTTTCTGTTCCCTAGTGCTGAAACTTGTTTTTAGCCTTCATTATTTCTATTATCATGTCTGGTAGGTGCTTTATTTATTTACTCTTTTTAACGCACTTTGTAATATCTCATTGTTTAAACCTTTAAAGCACTGCTGTTTTGCGAAGCATTCCTACATGCTTCAGATCTTAGAGACCCATGGCTTACAAAGTAGAGTCAGTGATACAAAATGAGACCAAACAGAAAAACACAATATTATCTGTTACATGGATACCATGAAAAAAGAAGAAAAATCAGGACCCTCTTGCGTTCCTTGGATCTCTAGTGATAGTTGCATTCATCTAGTAATGCACTTGGACACATCATCAGTGACCTGGGGTCATCAGGGCTCCTCCCAGATGACTGTAAGCTCCAGCATAACCACCTGCTTAAGTGTTTCAGAGACTAGCACGATGTCTGGTCTAAGGGTGGTCTCCACAATGTCTTCGGGCAATCTGAGCAGTGTGCTGTTCCAGGGAGGCTTGTTTGGGCTTTCGGTTGGGGATCTGGATGTTCGCCTGCTTTCATAAATGTGATTCCACATCATGGTGGTGTGAGATGCTTGAACTGGTCTATGCTACTGCAGAAAGAATCAGTGATTATCTTGAGCACTTGGTTGTGGCGCCAGTGATAGCGACCATACCCCATCGCTTTAGGACGGCTGCTGTCCTCCAGTGTTTCTCTTACCAGTGCCTCGGCCTTGCCCTAAGGAAAGAGGTTGGACGACCTGGTCAGAACAAAAACAGTGTCAGGAACACAAGGGATTTGGCATAACTTAATAAACTAGACAAGGTGTAATATGGTCCTGGGTCTCTAAAAACTTCTTTGAGGGTTAAATGTTATTTGGTTTATTTTTTCCAACTGAGAGCATCACGAATGACCTTTGTGTTTGAAATGTGATAAACAAACTGCTAGCTTCCCAGAAATTCCCACAGACTAATTCCTGACAATTAATTGTTTATGTGTTCTCGAACCACAGATTTGAATGTGTAATTTGTCTGCCTCCTCTTCTCTTCTCTCCAGCTGACCACAGTGCCCTCTACATTACTGTTGCTCTCTGCATTGCTGCCTCCTTGGCTCTTCAGGCCCTAGCTGCAGCCTTCTTCTTTTTTAAAGTAGATGTGGTGTTGGCTTACAGGAAACTATTGAGACATTTTACCAAACAAGGTCAGTGTTTTATCTACAGAAGGTGTGCTTTTCTGTGGAATCGTCCGACTGCCTGGAATCTTCTTGTTTGTTTCAATCCGTAACAACAAAAAACAACAAAAGCTAAACATCAGCATTACGGAATGAACATGAAAATAAGTTCCATACAAAAATACATTTATAATGGCAATAAGACACAGATTCATATTACAGTTAACCCTTAAAGGCTGAAAGATGCAATGATGGTGATCCTCTGCTCATCTGAAGCTGTACAGAAACAATGCTATCTTCTCTGCAGTTCCAGATGGGAAGCTCTATGATGGCTATGTGAGCTTCCTCCATCCTAACATCCTGAGTTCAGCTGAGGTGGCCAGCTTTGCCCTGCAGATCCTGCCTGAGGAGCTGGAGAAAAAACATGGCTACACCCTGTACATCAGAGGACGGGACGACTGCCCTGGAGAAGGTCAAGAACAGGCACTCTACTTGTTCATATTTAATGATGTAATAAAGGTACCTTGTGGAGTTTTCTTGGAAACACAGTTGTTTACATTTTTAGTCATTCTCACTAAATACACAAATACATATCTTACCTCATCTGCCTCCACCTTCTTTTTCTGTTGGCTCCCATACACTCCACATTTGTCCGCGTGCTCTTCATGTGCATGCTCGGATGCACAAACTGGACTCTTAAAAACGTTGCTCCACAGTACAACTACAGAGAAAAGAAACTCCACTGGGTTCTTTTCTGTAATCTCTGATCTCCAACGGTTGCCGTATGGACTGCAGAAATAATTAGCAAAATTTGCATTGTTCTTCACACATTCCATTTGTTACTGAGAATAATTCTGTGGTCTACGACAGCACTTGTCAGCCTCTCACAAAGCAGTCTTGAGATCCCTCCCCAGGCAGCTTAACACCCACTCATGCGATGAGTGATGTACATTTGTGAACTGACTTTTAACACTGACAAAATAAACAAGGAGATGCATTGTTTGCTGACACAAATCGCCATTCATTCTATTCTGAAATTAAAATGACTGTATACCTAGAACTAGAAGAACTGGCTCCCTAGAGGAAGAATGAGTTGTTGAACAAGATCAGAAATGTGTCTGTTTTCAGTTTGCAGATACTTAGAAAGTTGTTTACAGCAGTGATAATTTGCTTAATTTCCTGTATCTAATCTTTTGCAGCTGTGCATGATGCTATTGCTGCTACGGTGCGTCAGTGCCGCAGAATGATAATCATACTGTCACCTGAAACAAAATCCTGCACTGATGGCAGAACAGAGGAAACGTCACCCTTGTGTAATGCCCACAACCAGCTATGCTATGAACAGAAAATCGGCATTCATGATGCTTTGACCCAGAACGATCCTCAAGTGATTCTGGTGGAAATAGGTGAGTATAAACTCTGCTGGGCCCCTTTAGAGGAGAAATCTGAGAGAGTCTTAGTGTAGCCTCTGGCTGCACATTAAGTCAAGAAGTTGCAAAGTAATGTCTTGAGGGTGTATTTTAATATGTCGGCAGCTTCTGGGATCCAGTTACAGTGCAACAGATACTCTTCTCTGGGTCCTTGTTAAATGAGAAGTAGTCCAGCTTTCTGCTTACCTTCTGTTTTCCAAATAAGCTAACTGGCTGCTCACAGTAGCTTCATATTTACTGTACAGACATGAGAGTGATATTAATAAATAAGTGGTTTCCCACAATGTTGAATCGCTCCTTCAAGAATAAGGCTTTACAGTTTGTTTCCTCGTAATTAAGCCACAAGTGTGGGAATAAACCTCAGGGGCTGTTGCACTGTAGTCAGAGTCTCAAAGTTGAGCATCACACCAGCAACTGTAAAGGAGCTCTGAAAGGTGTTATTGGGAAACATGCTCAAAAAAATGTCACTAATTATGTTGAATGTTTAGCATAACATAATGTCAATACGTTTAACATGTTTATTTGAATATATGGTTAACATTTTATTTGATTCTACCAGATGGCCCGGTGGATTACAGTCGCCTGCCAGAGTCTCTTCACTATATCAAAAAGAAACAGGGAGCCCTGAAGTGGAAGAAAGCTTCTCTTGGAACCCACAAATCCACCAAACTGTGCTCAAACAGAAACTTTTGGAAGAATCTGAGGTACCACATGCCCCCAGTGCCTGCAGGAAGACTCCAGACTACTGTCTAAACCAAGTGAAAAACTTATCTTCAGGTTTTACAGATGGGATCCAAACCAGTGGCATGCTGTTAGAACAAGCAAAGCAAGCAGTGCTTGACCAACCAAAACATAAATTAGAACGACGCCAAAGAGGAAATGATATCTCTCCTGACATCTCAGAACAATGTTAAGTCCCATAAAGGATCAGATATTGCTTGTATCTTGCAGTTTATTGACCTTTTGTGGTTTGTGGTAGTAGACTTATGACTCTGGAAGCTGAGTTCACTACCAGCTGTTGTATCTTTCGTTTCTATCATTTTCATAGCTGTGGCTGTGTTCCGTGGACCAAGTCTGGGTTTTTTTTTATCTATTTATTTTTTTTATGTTTGCACATGCACATTATGGATAATCCTGGGATCTTTGACAGGCAACTACCTATAGAGAGCTACAGACAAGTGTTCTTGTCAATCTGCCCTTGACTCAACTTTCACTCTTCTGACAAACGTTATGATATTGAAAACATTATTATACACGTGCAGATGTGTACCCATGTATCATAATACCGAAGTCTTTTAGCAATGTTCTGCTTTTTAGTCTTCATATTAATATCTTTTACTTTGTGTAAATCAAGATGCAGTGTTCTCTGTACAAGAGAGTGAGCGTGAGAAGTCTGAGACAACCTATTTAGGCAGGAAGTTGGTTTATCCCCTCTGTTTGCCTGTCTATAAAACACACGTCTCCGTATCCAACATGTTTTCAGGAAATAATTTTATTCTTGGCATGTGGAAACCAGACAACATCTAAAAGATATTGAATACTTATACATGCCATTCCTCATCAGCTGAATCACACAACGCTAGGAGTACTGTAAGCAAACACGACTGTTTGGCATTAGTTGTGCAGATCTTGTATGGTATGTAATATAGTATTAGAGAGAAGTGGATTGTGAAATGTTAACACAGCCAAAACATCTTACAAGTAAAGCTTGCATAAAAAGAAGCCCTCACTCTTTAATTCTGAGGGTATCACATCAGTCCTAACATGTAGTGTTACTTCCTTACATTTTTTGAGACTTTATCTGGAAACATCTGGACATTATGTCAAAGATGTTTTTAAGTGATTTGCCTGATTAGGTACTCTTCAAAGATGCTGTTTGTGTGTTGAGATAGCAGCTGAAATGTCATGGCAAATCATGCAACTTGGCAGCTCCACCAGACCTGAATCTTACCAGCAATCTGATCAGCACAGGTAACAGGTGAGGGTTCAGTACAGGTGGCTCGTATTCTGGGAATTTAATCACAGGAGTAAAGTATAATGAAACAAAAGACTGGTGCTGTATACAATCTCACTTGGGAAATATGCAGTGTCACCACTGTGTTACAACACTGTAATTGTGTTATTTTCTATGAAAAAGCGTGTATGTCTTCTCGCACAGTTCCTTTAAAAAAAGAAAAAAGAAAAAAATGAAGGTTGTTTTTGTTACACCATACTGACTGTGGCAGCATTTGTAAAGAAAAACATTCACTTTTATTATTTCAAAGGCAAGACCTAGAAAAAACATACGAGCTTTCAGTACAGCAGCACAGGGCACACATGATTCCATGACCGACCCTGGGCTCACTCTACTGCAGTTTTCTTCGATGTGGCTTGAAGAACTGTACCACAGAAAGCTGCCACCTACTGCTGAGTACAATGTGTGTTTTACTCTGAAACAAAAGAACTAAATGTTGAAATATATTATTAAACAAAATTTTAAATTAAACTAACTGGTCAGTTATTTAAAAAAAATATTTTTACAGGTGCCACATTTTCACTTCCTGTATGTACACAGCTGCCAGAGACATACTGATAGCTGGACTGACACAATATCTAACGTCGCTCTGGTAACATTTACAAGGGGATTTCCATGATGAAATTATGTAAAATGTTTTTAAAAATTATCAAAGTTCACCTTCAAGATGTAGAGTTTAGCAATATTTTTGCCCAATTTTGAGACTAGGTGACACCAAGAGTCAAAACATTGTTCACAGTTGCAAAACAGCAAATTAAATTCCCCAGCTGTATTCTGTTCTAAAAACTCTTTACAATAACTATCATGTTGTGGGCTTGTATACATACTCTCTTTTTCTCTACATATATAGAAGGTGCTGGCAGCTTTCCGTGTCCTTTAACTCCCACATCAAAGAAACTTATCTGAAAAAAGATGCAGAAAAACTAGTCCCTGCTTTTGTCTCTTCTAGACTGGACTGTAGCAATTCCTTTGATGATTTATCAGTTTGCTGGGGGACTTCCAATGTGCACCGAGCTCCTCTCTTCTCCTCCCCCACTCTTTCTGTTCTCATTCATATCCCATTAAGGCTTGTTCCTAACTTGACTCCTCTCCTCTTTCCTCTTCTCCTGATGCTTTCTGCAGGTACATCCGCCCTCGGAGCTGTGGAGTCTGGGTCTAAGGCTGTGGGTCATCTACCACCCCCGTATTTAGTCTCATTAACTATTGTTATCAGTTCTATTATTAATCTTACTATCAGTAGTTCTGCTGGTGTTATTGTTATTGTATAGTTATTGGTCCTATTACTAATCATATTATTGCCTACTACTATTATTAGACTTGCCATTATTATCATTATGTGGAACCTGCAATGTGAGATGTTGAACTTTTGATGATCTTTTCTCCTGCTCCCTGCATTCCCGAGCATGCTGATTGAGAAACGGCGGTGCAGATTACTCACACTTGCTGTCGGACGGGTCATTTCCAACAACAGCAGGAAACAGCTTTGGAAAGCCCTTCCTGCAGACCTTTCCAGTGTCAGAAATTGAGGGGCCGTGTCTGACAACTTCAAGCAGAGACTGGTTGGGTGTTTGGAGATGTTAAAGTTGGAGGGGTCTAAATTTCTCCCATATGCCGTCTTTTTTCATTCTTTACACAACTATTCCTGTCACTTTTCATGTGTACAACTAAGTGCAACACTATGAATGGGTGCTGTTATCCCCATATTTAAACATTGCTTTGCAGCTGCATGATGCCAACGGTAGCATTTTGCCTTCTGATGTTGAAGTATTTTTTTTCTAGGCTAACCCTTACTCTGTAATTCTCTCTAACTGCACTCTATCTGTTCTTTAGAACTAAGAGGTGTAGCCTAAACAAGCGGTGATTAGCTGGGGGAAGCTGTTTTTCACTAGAACCGTCAGGCCAGCCTTACGAACATGAATGTCTATCTCTGACCGCCCATTTTCTGTAGAATAGAGCCGACAGTATTGATACCATGATGTCATGAATATGTTAACTATCTTATTACGTCATCCAGTACCATTTAGCAACTTTTTGAGCTGGCTTTAGCTGCTTTCCATTGAAAGCAGTTGTTTTCGGTGGAGCTGCCAGTTTTCAACTACATCCTAAATTTTGCACATTGACCATATGTGGTCCAGTCACTTACTAGGTTTTGACCTAGTCTATTTCGTTTGCTATTTGAACTGATTGTTAGTTTTTGAAAATGTATAATAATTCCTTATACAATCAGTGAGGCACGCTATATCCCTCTGGAAGGGGCTTACTGGAAGCAGTACATAATTTCCTTTCCTAAATAGTCCCCAGACCCTTTCCTAATCTTAATTTATTTGTGTATAATACTGTCACTGGGAAACAGAGTCAGCTGCCATTCACAGGTAGGCATAGAGAATGTAGAACAATGTACGGATGGGCGGGAAACATAAGCATGATTGTAGAGAGCACGACCCTTCATACATCTCAAACACAGAACAAACAGTCCTCTGCTACAAGCCTGAAAGGAAAAACATCACATTGCATGAGGCTTGTATACTATCCTCTACTCAGACATCACTAATCCTTAGTGTGTGCAGTTCAGCCTTGATTCTTGTGAGGCACACTGCCAGTGTGTGGGGGGTACAACAGAAAAACAGTAAGTCTGTGTTCTTATGCCTGACCTTACAGGCTCATTCCAGTCAAGTCATATTTGATATTGCTTTTTCCGGATCCAAAAGGATTGAAGAGATTTATGTTCCACTTACTAACTTCTTTTTGAAGAAATTACACTATACACTGGTAGACCATGACTATGGAGATCCTATGACCATCATTCATGTAAAGGTTCGTTATCTAGTTTCTCTTTGTTGGTTTCATGTTCTGGCTCAGAATGTTTTTCAAACACAGTGAAACATGGCTAACACACCCCGCATGACATCAAGACTACATGACACAGAAATTCCAAATTAGCAAACTGGATACTTGGTGGCTCACATTCAGTTAAACTCAACTAAACACCAGCATGTGAAACATGCACAGACAGTTTTCACTGCAAGGTGCCAAATGTAAACAGTGTGCACATTACACAACAGTCAACACACTGCTGTCATAGGCTGCCCTGGAGTCTGCAGGTTCGCCCAAACTTGTAAGTTTTTAAGTAATAGTAATTTAAGTTTGTCTTAAAGGATAGTTGCAGTGCATTATGTTGATATTTACATGTTTCTAGTGATCTTCGAAAATGAGGCATCACCACATTTAGCATCTGCCACATTACACTAACATGGTGAGCCAATAGTAATTTTACCTCATACATGCCATTTACCCCATACACTCCAGGTATGTAGGACGTATCTTCGTAGACAGAACGTAGATGTAGAACAGTGAGGATTCTCATTATGGTATTATGAAGAAAGGAGCTTGAGCTTCACTTTCAGTCAGTGATATGTTTTTATAGCATTGCACAATGATAGTGTAGCCATTCTATTCCATTCAGTTTCACAGTAAACTGCAGTCTGTTGTTGTTGGACATGAACCAAAGAGGATTATGGAAACAGACAGACAGACTGACAGAACCTGACTTGAAATGGGGTTGGACATCGAGACGTACTGTTGTGTTGGAGTACTGGAAAGTTTTCTCCAACCTCTATAAATCCCCATTCCTCGTACTCATGTTGTTATACTCAGGCTTTATCATAATAAGTAATGGCTTCATGCATCACTTTGGGATTAATTGTCTTGTGACTCACTACCACTCACTCATATATATCTGGAAGTTAAATGAGTGGATTTTTTTCATTGATATAACGTAAATAAAAAAAAAAAACACTGTGCCGTTCTGATGGCAAATAACCAGCCTCTTACAAATTGCAAATTATTTCCCAGTCATGTCTTGTGTCCTGAGAGAAAAACACATTTGGATGTCACAGTTTTATCCTACAAAATAGTTTCAGATTATTTACATAATATATTGTATTAAACAGATACATTGTTTGTCTCTATTGCTGCTTTTTATGTACAAGTCATGTCCTCATTTTTTAGAGAACTTTAGGGACAAAATTCAACTCACCCAGTACCTAGTATGTTTCAGAAAAATCATCCAAAACAAGTGTAAATTTTGATATTTAATTATTCCATCATTCTGTAACGCACATCCTGATATAACTGTTTTTGGATACTAAATAAAGGTGTCCCATTCTGAGAGGGAGAACACTGCTGTCTTCAGCCTGGACAGACAGGCATCGTCAGACACACTCCCTCAGGCATCAGACATCCACACCCAATCAAGTGCTGTAACACACTGCAGTGAAACAAGAGAGCTTTCTAAAGATGTGATAGTTTCTGGGAAGGAAACTGTGCATGATACCTTCAGTACATGACTGTATCATTAGGTGAATGTATCTGTGTGTGTGTGTGTGTGTGTAATGCTGAGATAGTGCCGCTGACACATTCTGCTGAGTTTAGTGATAGACGAGATCTAAAAGCATGTAGACACGAACAGGAAAGAACAGAGTTTGACTGAGTGCCCCGCAGTTGTCAACACACACTTTTATGAGGTAAGCAAACATTTTCATTTGCACTATAGTGATGCATGTTTATTTCAAACTGTATTTACTTTAAAATGTTTATTGTGCCAGTTAACCGGGTGAATAACAAAAAAACTAAAGGCAAACAACTTAGAAAAGTAAAGTAACCTAAAAGTAGAAACCTACTGATGTACAGTAAGACTGTACTTTATTCAGTTGATCTGTTTTGATATCACACAGCATTATCGGAAGTGTAAAGTTATTTATAATTGCACCAGGGTTTGTATGTATGATATACATTGTATGATGCCATGACAACAGCCCTGTGAGGGAGAGGAAAACACACACACACACACACACACACACACACACACACACACACACACACACACACACACACACAGTGTGGAGTAGGTTTGGTTATTTGGTTTATTGACTAATTATTTCCACAATATTGCCAATTGCAAAGTAGTTAAAGCTATCAGTATTTAGATATTAACATGTAATACTGGGTAGGATCTCTGCTTTTGCTTTCCGTCACACAAACTCCACTCTCATCGTTTACCCTCTTTACAGTAGCAAAAGGCAACATAATTAAGTGAAGATGGTCTGATAAACCCTGGGTATAGGCTACTATCTGCCCATTACCAAATAGATCATAGTGGACCATTTAGTAACTAAAGACCCAGATATTTTTCTCTCAATGACTGTAGACTTACATCCTCCAGGTGGTCAGAAACATGTCTCTAGGTGAGCCAGTGTTACCGTGTGTGTGGTCAATGTGTAAGCAGGGAACTGTTTACTAAAATATATGTCACTGATCGTCACCTGTTAATGACCAAAGTATGTTTCTCCAAAAACTAGAACTTTGATAACCAGGAAGGAAACTTTTTTTTTTCTTAGAAAATTAAAAAAATTATAAATACGAATTACATTTTTATAAATATCTTTAATCCTGAATTCATGCATTGAGATGATAACTCTTCAGAAGTTGCCAGGGGTGTGTTTAACAGTGTTTCATACTTATTTCACTGCACATACACTTTTATTACTGATAAGAGGAGAAGAACTTGCTCCATAAAAGATAAGATCCTTCTAGCCTGTGCAGATGCTATTTTAGAACAACACTTTTTCCACTGCATGCTTGTGCAACTGCTGCTGAATATTTATCACTGTTAACTGACTAATGTCTAACTTCTTTAATTTGATGGGGAAATAAAATGTTACTGGGCTCTGTGAAATTTTCACTGCACTTTTTCATATTTTGAAATGGTTAAAACAATAAATATTTTAAGTAAAAATGAAGATGATTGTGGTTATTGGCTTTACTATTTTACAATTGACATTTTTAAAGCCCATGGCTGAGCGCTGAGGTGTTGGAGTTCTCCCTGGAGAACAAGAGGGCTGCCTCCATGCAACTGCAAGTTGCTGGGAAGAAGTCTCTGAATGTTGTTTGGGCTCATGTACCAAACTTATGTACCAGGGCCCTGGTAAGGGCACCAAGTCCTCTTGGAAAACATCTGTGCTCATGAGGACAATGATGGAAAAACCTGGATGTTTTTGAGATGGTGATTGAGAGGAACAACCTGCTTGATCTGCTCCCAAGTGGTGCTTTGTTATTGGACTTCTGTGCTTGTTGTGGATTGACTGGTTTCTGGAGGGGTTGTGGGACTTTGCTCATCCAATAGCTATAGTTTTGTAGACTAACTCTGATGCTGATGTGGCTGATGCAGTAATGCAGGCATTGTACTGGACCATTGTGGTGAAGATGTCTAGACTACCTTGGCAGAAAATGGGTGGATAGACAGTTTTTAAGATCTTCAGTACTTCTCCCCTGGGGAAAAATGCATTATCAGTATCTTATTACTGTCACTCCTCAGTCTCTTCTGGGCTGAGCTTGATCTAAGCTTATAACTGAAGAGGCTGGTGTAGATGCCAAATATGAACACTGTTCATACTCTCCATTTACATACTAAGCTACTAAGCTATTTCAAATGAGATGATTAACTTTTAAAGCAGCATATGTATCTGTATCTGCACTGGCAGGAATTAAATTAAATTAAAATTAGATTAATTTCTAAGAATATTAAAATGAAAAAAAAAACAAAAAACAAAAAAAAGCAGTCAACCTAACATGATTGATGACCTGTAAGATCCGTGGTGTGGGTTCTGTGAAGAGTTTCCTGTAAGAGTCATTTTGAAAGTGTTACAATCATACTGTTCTGCTTCAGGAAGCGGCATTGCGGTGGAAGGTACCTTTAAGACAGACAGTACATGACTATGGCATTTATCAGTATACCGCAGCCACATAAATAATTTAACAAGAAGCAAAACAATATGCTTAAACCTTTGCTGTACTCTTTCATTCTCTCCCAGCTAATGGATACTTCCTGGCTTCTCCTCCTCATCTTTGTGGTGACTACATCCGAATGTTCAGGTAGGATGTACATTATGTGCATTAATGGATTCCCATCAACCACCACGGAAAATGTTTATATTTATTTATACACTCATAGTGTTGAAGTTTCACATTTAGCAGAAGGCAGTGGTAAGAATATGATGCATGCATAAGGGAGTGTTTTACAAAGGTTACTGTATTTAGAGACAGGGCTTGAGCATAATGGTCTTGGACTTGGAGTATCAATCCCCTTACAGATAACACTTAAAGAGTAAGGTTAGTAATATGCTATTTTTTTGTCTTGTTGTCAACAAATCCAACAAGACCAAAACCAGCAATAAATGCATACTGTTAACACGTATTATCTGCGTAGCCAAAGTCTGACACATCTTTTTTCTCTGTGCCATAGAGCTTCACTGTTATTCACTGTTCTTCATTATTAAGAACACAGCAGTGACCCACACTGTTGCGCTGGGTGACATGATTCACCACCTTGCTGTACCAGTTCCCCATTCCTACAGGAAAAAATAGGGGGCTGAGAAATTTTGACTCACTACAGCACCCAACAGGCATTAATCTGCGCCTAAAAATATTTCCTAACAAGTGCCCTAATTGAGTTATATTTCATAAAACTATAAGGTGCAGATGTTAGGAGCCTCTGGGCATTTGAGTCATTTATGACTGGGCAGTCATCTATGACTTCAGCATAAAGCAATGGGTCAGATTCTGTGCCTTAGAAAAGGCAGGGAAAGCTAGTTTTACGTTTATTGGAATCACTGCCACATCATCAGTATGCACACTTTATCGTTCATGTAAAAAGTGATAACATTTGCATGAATTAATGCAGGAGTTAAATGAAATCTTGTTTTTTTTTTTTACCATCATTATCATCATCATCATAACAAGCATTTCACCACCTTCTTATGTATTCCTATTCCCATACCTATTCTCTGTGTATTTTCTAAACTCTTTTATTCCACTGTTCTGCATTAGTACTGCAGGAATTCAGTGCAGTAACAACTGTGGCCCGTGTAAGTGCACCTGTGTCCAGGGATTATAAGTTTTGTGTTTTTCACTTTTGTGTTCATCCTCATCATAATTAACTCTATCAACTTCCCACTCATTTCTAGAGACACCCGAGCCCCCTTGTGAGGACAGTTATGAAGATTCATTTAAACTTCTTGAAGGTGAAGCGTTTTATTTTGAGCCTGAACTTCATCTGAGTGACAGCCACCCAAATGAAGAGTTCAGATGGTACAAAAATACCACCAAGACTGAGTATATCTCATCTGATGAGAAAGAGAGGATACATTACCATGGTGGAGCGATCTTTTTCTTAAACCTCCTCACCGAGGACTCTGGTCTTTACACTGCCCGGTAAGAATACTTGTCTTCACAAAACATTTTGTCAACTTTGGAAAGTTTTACTTACTTACTTTTGTTTTTAACTTCATTGTTTTAACTTCTGACACTGTCCCTGACCTGGATCACACTTATATATATAGCCTGTGTTGCACATATTGGTGTATACTGAGTACAAAGAAACACAAATATGGACTTAAGTATTCCCCCAAATAATTTTGCTATCTGGGATTGTTTCTCTTCTAGGCATATAAACCAACTAGGAGAATGCAGCAACTATTATGTAAGAGTTAACGTCCTCAGCGCAAGCCATCGAGGGAACGACGCGCTCCTTTATGGAAACATCAAAAACTCTGACATGAATAAAAAAGTCCCATGTCCAGATCGTGTGATGGAAACATGTCAAAAGTTTGGGGGAAATTTCACGTGGTACAAGGTATGGCCACTTGTGATTACGGTGACACCTGGTGATAATATCATTGAATATCAGTCATGTTTTACAGGTTTTAAACCTGACAGTGTTCTGGAGTGCTGTGTGGATTCAAATGTACAACACATAGGATGAGCAGGAAAGATAAAAAAAAAAAAAAAAAGTTTACTCTGTGAGTGTTTGGAACAAAGAGCAGCATCCCCGGGGCAGGCCTGCTCTGAATTAAACTAGAATGCTAAGGCTTGTGGCAGTGGGTGGATAATTATGCTGACTCACTGATTAAAGCAAATGAGGGGCAGATGTCTGTTTATCTATGAAATGAAATGAATGTTGGACTGGCACGCAAGGATCACGGGCATGCAAGTTTTAGCTTGATGATATATCTTTATGCTACATCTAGTATGTCCTTAATTAACTTCTGAGACAATAGCAACATTTATTGAACTTATAATTGGAAAGTTTTTGCTCTAAAACATAATATTTAGGCCTATGAGAAAATTTTGGAAGTTAGAAATCTTAGCAATTACATATCCACCAAATACCCAGAGATATATACTGTGGTTATTGTGTGCGCCATCAGCCTCAACTGACTCAACTGTTATCTTGTTTTTTCCTGTGTAACAATTACATCATTTCCTTGTTTCTTTGCCACTTACAAATTCAAATAAATTAGTGGGTACTTCCCATGTGTACCGTTTCCACTTGTTTGGTATCACCAAATTAAGCAGCCCTCTCTAAAAACTTCTGTGGGAGTAACAGGGGCATGTAGAATTAAGCTTTTCTTATTGTTTTAGAAGGCCAGATGTATTGTAAGGTAAACAATAATAATGTAGTGTACTTTAAAATAATTTGGACTCATGCATAAAATGTTAAAATGTATTCACACACTCCACATTCCCTCTAAGTCCTATGGTGTTTCCAAATTCCTTTCATATCAATTTATTCCAGTCCTTCCTTATTTTCACTTTTTGTGGCCCGTTCTGCCCCGGCTGCAGGACTTCAGTCTTCTTCAAGGTAACCATGCGGCTGACCTGTGG
Source organism: Toxotes lorentzi (assembly GCA_037833715.1). Taxonomy (NCBI): domain Eukaryota; kingdom Metazoa; phylum Chordata; class Actinopteri; family Toxotidae; genus Toxotes; species Toxotes lorentzi. Next base: position 4,408,117 of record JBBMJY010000007.1, on the reverse strand, counting down.
GTTAAAAACGCCACCAAAGATCACGAGGGCATCTACACTTGCGTTTGTACCTGGACACACAATCACAAGGTGTACAACTCGTCAGGCTCCAGGAGGCTTAAAGTTGAAGGTCAGAGAGTATTTTCAGGCTTTTTTTTTTTTTTTTTTTTTTACAAAACTTTAGTTGGGGTAGCTCATTAGTCAACCTGCCTGTCAACCTGATGATCTATGGACCAAAATTGCAGTGATTAGAAATATTTTGTACATCTATTGTGTTATTGTTGAGTTGTGTTATTGTTGTCATCGTTGTGTTTCATTTTTGATTATAGATCAATCTGCCTACCGTGACACAGAAATCCTCTCTCCAATCAATAAGGAGCAGGTTGCTGATGAAGGTGGGAAAACTTCCCTAAGTAACACCATGGTGCTGTCACAGCACTACAAATACTACAATGCCATTTACACTTTACCAGCAGGTAACTGATTATTAGTGTTGCTTTTCAGTGAGATATCTGTGTATAAGAATTGTGCTGCATTTTTGTTGAATCAAGGAAGAATTGTTGAAACTTGTGTAACCTCCAGTGGGGATCCTTTAAAGCTGAGGGAAAATCAGAAAAGTACTTAGCTGAAATAAGTGACGTGAGCAGGACTGAAACTATGATTTTCAGTTCTAGTAGTGTTTTGATTTAGTGCTGTGACAGCTCAAATGTCTTCAAAGCCACTCTATCCATCCAAAGCAAGGCATTGCCACGATGTCTCAATGCATCGCCCTACAACTTGTCAGTATGGCCACTCACTGTGAATTTTATGTCCTCTAAAATAGATCTTGTTCTTTCTGTCAGGCTTTAGGATCCAACTGAACTGCTCAGTGTTCTGTGGGACTAATGTGAAACGTGACTGTTCTGCTAGATGGTATATTAATGGAAACCCGTGCAACCAGACCCATGGATACAGAGAAACCGCTGCAACGTAAGTCTGATCAAAAGCAGAACGGCTCTAATTAAAAACATTTATCATTTCAATGTTTGTAGTATACTGCAGACTGATGCTTAAAACGGACTAAATATACAGCACACATCTCTGTTCAAATATGCACTTAGATTGACTTGTGAATGGACAAGCACATAAACACATACACTCAAGCGTGCACTTACAGGCAGCTGGTTTTCATCTGATGGCAACTGATGATTGCTGGAAAAGTAACGGGCTCACCAAACATCATTCAGAAACCATAAGCAATGTTGATTCTGTGCATTTCTTTGCCCTGGTTGGCTGCTGTAGGGAACCACTTCACTCTGTAGTCTGTGTTAATGATAATGATGATGATAATGAACCAAACTCTGTCCCTTGTCAGGACTGGGAGCGCTTCAAAGAACACCATCGTCACCACGATCCTGACCATTGAAAAAGTGTCTGCTAAAGATTTTCAAGCTGAATTTAAATGCGTCGGCACCGGCTTTTACACCACGAAGAAGGTCACTTTAACTCTCAAGCGGAGAGGTCAGTGACAGGATTGTAGTTCGTTGTCCATTCTTAAGGCTGTATCAGGCTTTGGCAACTTGTTGTACTTATCTGAAATGATTCATTGTTTCTTATAGTCTTTCAAAGAAATTTATTGACAGTATGAAAAATGTTTAATATCACACGAGCAGGAGCACACATTTTATTTACTCTAATTTTGTGTTTGTTTTCCAGAGTCGATGATTACACTGGTCATTACACCAGTGTGTGTGTTGTTCTTCTGTGTGTTTGCTGCTGTGCTGGTAAAGTGCTTTGCTATCGACCTCGCTCTCTTCTTCAGACATTTCTTCCCACAAAGAAGTTGCAATAGAGGTAATTTTTTTTCAATCTGAGGAAGTTCTAAAAGTCAAAGGATGGGAGTTTATTCCCGTAGGTTGTGGTCCCACAGGGTAAGTTTTATTTTTGGCACTTGGCCTCAAGGGTCAGTGGACTTGGCCATGAGACACACAAAGCCCTCCTCCACGTTCAGGTGGCCATTCTCAGAGGAGTGAGTCTGTCAGCCACTGCTTCACAGAGACCAGATGGGAGAGTTTTGAATGAAGTTCAAACAGAAAGTACAGCTAATTCTTTTTCAGCCTTTGTTTGACCTGGGTAGTTTCACTGAGGACGATGCTGGACCACTTTTTTTCAGGAACCCTTTGCTCCACACCCACAATTAGGTCAAAACATTTTTATGAATGGTAGAGTAAACTGCATTGGATAAGAATAATTTGAGAAGAAGAAAAAAAACATGAAAAAAAAAAAACGGAACAGACTAAAATCAGAACAATATTGACCAAAAAAAAAGGACACTTCCAGCTTTCATCAGCTGTTTGTATTTAACAGATGGGAAGTTGTACGATGCCTATGTGGTCTACCAGATGCAGGACATGGACAAGGTAACTGAGGACGCACTCTGTCAGTTTGTCACGGAGACTCTGCCGAGCGTCCTCGAGAAGAAGTGTGGATATCAACTCTTCATCTACGGGAGGGATGACATACCCGGGGAAGGTCAGAATTTTATTTTGTTTTTTCCTTTTTTGTTTGTTTTTTCAGTTTTGAATACATAAGCACATCTATACACACAGTATATTGGGATGCTGGACAAACACCTTGAGGACCAACTTTAAAACCCAGCTGGAGTTACACGGAAGCTGGCTCTCCTTATAAGCTTTTGTTTCAATTTTTTTTACAACGTCACATGGTCCTCATTAGTCGTTTTATTGTCTCCAAATTGTTTGGTTGACAAATTTATGAGACACCATGATGTCATAGAAGAAATAAAATCACGGAAAGTTATAAAACTTTTCTTTTTTACTCTTCCCTCTCACACCCTTCTTCTTGTGGTTTTAGTATGAGTTTTCAGGACTCTCAACAACCAGCAGACAAGCTGTAAAAGTTTTTAACAAAATAAAAAAAATAAAAAAATAAAAGCGAATCTTTCTCAAAGGGTCCGTTATAGCACTGTTGAGTGTGTTTGTTGTGCTACAAGTCTGAGGAACCATTTTTCATAACATTACACGAACTAGTTGTTATTGAGCATTTTGTTTAAACCCACAGACCGTCTGGAGCGGGTGGAGAACAGCGTGAAGCAGAGCAGGAGACTGATAGTCATCCTCACCCCGGGTCTAGGATCTGGGTCCAAGTGTACAGACCAAGGTCCTGCCTTGCCCCAGAACTCAGTAATAGGAGGGTTTGACTGGCAGGTAGGAGTCTCACACATACAGAGCAAAATCATTCAGGCAGTAATTTGATTTTTACTTTGTTGTCTTGAGTTCAAAGTGCAGTAGGTTTTTGTTGTTCTTGCTCATTTGGCACCTCTGTATTTGTTCTGTTTATTGTTTTGAGCGTTTTTTGCTCCTCTATATTTCTATTTATCTTTTTTTTTCTATTGTAGCCATTTTTATAGAGAGACATTTTCATTATAGAGAGCGTTGTCCAGTGCTGGTCCAATTGTTCAGTCTGAGAGAGACAAATCTTTAATAACTGAGATTAAAGAACCAGTGTGTAGGATTTAGTGGCATCTAACGGTGAGGTTGCAGATTGCATGCACACATAATGTTGCTTGCTCCCTGTGATCTCTGAGATCTGTTGAATTTATTATCAGCTATGGAGTATGCAGATCTTTTATCTGATTTGATGATGATGACGATGATGATGATGATGATGGTGAAGATGTATTTTTAGAAATCAAGTCTAAAAAAAAAAAAACATTGCAAGCAACCATGGCTGTTCTTGGCATTCTTATATTTTATTTTATTTAGCTGAAGAATTCTTTGATTCCACCATTCAATTTACTCAACCAGATTATTTCTACCTGTAGTGCTGCTCCAGAGAAAACGTATGTATAATGTAACAATGTAGGAGTAAAAAAAAAAATGTTATTGATCATTTTCCAGGTGGGGCTCCACCATGCTCTGGTCCAGAGGGAGATGAGTGTGATTCTGATCCAGCTGGGGGACACTGGGCCCGAAGGATACTCACACCTTCCCGTCGGCTTGCAGCACCTGATTCGCAAGAGTGCCCCCTTGAAGTGGCCAGAGGGTTCACGTGGTGCTGCCTCGTGGAACTCGCGTTTCTGGAAGAGAGTGCGATACCTGATGCCTGCAACACCTGTCAAAAAATATCCACAGGCTGTTATTATTTGAAACCCTTATCCAGTCTGATGTGCTCTGTCCTTCACTGGTATACTTTAACAAAATAAACATGATTATTATATGAAGAGTCACTTATCAGAATACATTTTTACTATAATTATCAGGTATTTGGGTTTTTCTTGCCTAGACTTTGCTTTCTTCAAAGTGTAGGCATATATGAGGCATATATTTGTGTTTTCTTTCTACTTGTTTCCCAGGAGACCAAGCTGTTTTTGTTATTTATCTGTTTCGAGGATATGACACACAAACAATAAATTTACTTTCTACCATCAACAACAGAATGAAGGAGCTTTCTGAACATCTCTGCTGAAGTTTAAAAAAATGCCACTAATATTACAGAAAATGCCTTTTGTCCTTATTGGTTTGGTTACATGTAGTGTGTTTTAGTATGAAGTATACATATATTTAATTGGGGATGTAGTGAGGAGTATGTATGTTTATGTTTATGTTTACTGCTCAACTCTCTTCTTCCCAGCCCAAACAATAATTTTCTGCTGTAGAATGAACCTTTTGGGGGGTGTTGACCCACCGTGAAATATTTGTTGAATTTAACTGTTGTTACAGCGTTGATTCAGCAGAGGGAGACAAATGTCCTTGCTACTGCATGTTCACCATTAGATGAGTGTTTTAATTTAAGGTTTTTTGTTCTTTCTAATCTTAACTATTGCACAGTTCCGATTTATCCAGCCACTGAAGATCATTTCTCTGGAAGGATTACTTTCCCTAGTAACATATTGATTTACTGCTTGAATTAACAAATGCACAGAAGCAAAAATTTTGTCTCTATGATGCCAGTGAATGTCGAAAGTGCAAAGGGGTAAAGGTACTGGAAAAAAAAAGCTTTTAAAGAATGGGCTGGAGTCATTACAATATGACCCATGCATCCACACCAGGAGGCTCGGTGCAGCAGCGGTAATGGCAGTAGTATATGTGGTATTTTATTGTTGTCGTACCTGAAGTAGGTGCAAGAAACACACACACGCATGCACGCACACACGCGCACGCACGCACACGCACACACGCACGCACACACACACACACACACACACACACACACACACACACACACACACACACACACACACAC
>JBBMJY010000007.1:4368562-4402794 GCA_037833715.1 Toxotes lorentzi | reverse complement strand
ACACACACACACACACACACACACACACACACACACACACACACACACACACACACACACACAGAGAGAGAGAGAGCCAGAGAGAGACTAATTGAATCGCGGACAGGTGCGGGTCGTGGCCGCTGGGTGGAGACAGTCAGGGACAGAGACAGGAGGATGGAAACATTGCTTCTTTATGTTTAACTCTGTCACACATGGAGCATCTGATGACATGTTCTTTTCCGACTTGCTCGGCCGCTTTTTGAAACGGCAGCTTTCCCCTGGAAGACCTGCTTTACCCTCTGTCTTCTTTTCCGGATCGGTGTCTGAGTGTGTGATGGAGGGTTGATTCAGGACGGGATGGATGCCATGTAAAAGTAAGTGGTGACTTGTCATCCTTCTTTTAGTTCCGACACACGACAAATGTGATAGTTCAACCTTAACCTATTGCTGTTAAGGTTGAATAGTAATTTTACAGGGAAGTGTAAACGTTTCTCTGTGTTTTTACATGAATATTACTACAGAAGGTAAAAAGCACGAGAAAGTAAACAGTAGTCTGAAAAGTCCAGCAACAACTCTATTTAATTACACGTTAATTACAAAAAATTCATTGTTAATTTACTTTTGATCACAGATACACTCCCACATAAGTAAATAAATTGTGACATAATTTAGTTTAAGGGATCAATCCTTCCTGAGCAAATTCAGCTTGGCCTCCTCTTCATGGACACACACACACACACACACACACACACACACACACACACACACACACACACACACACACACTGTGCTTATATGCAAAGCGAATGTCTTGACTGTTGAAACAGAGCAAGGTATTTGGCTTTTGACAGCTACATGTCATCTTGTCCTTTGTGTCTGCTTCAGTCAATCAGCTGATCCCAAAACGCAATCAGCCACTCTCACTTTGAGTTGGCAGCTGTGACCATGGGGAACAGAAAAAGGTGATCGGTAACTTTATTCACTGACACAAAGAACAACTTGGCAAATAAGCACATTCATTTTGCTTTCAGAATTTTGTTATTTAGTTGGGTTTTTTTTTCACAACCACTGTTACAGTACTACTATCATACTTTAATAACTGTATGTTATAATTTTAGAATAGAAATTTGGAGTTATCCGTATTTTCCTGATCAAACTAAATAGAAACCACAACCTGAAGTGACCCATTTTGAGACGTGCAGACAAAAGGACACACATATGCAAACCTACACTGCTCTGTGGGACATGTGTCTTTATTTGGAGTAAACTATATCACTTTAAGTCTTTATCAACCTCTACAGCTGTAGTTTTTTCTAGTCTCACTTTAAAATCTGAGAGTGATTTGTCTAGTAAATCAAGTTTAACTGAAAATTTAAGCAATAGAAACAACATGTTTGTTATCTTGTTTGTTCCTCTTTTTGGCCTTAAAATGGTTTATTTCTTCCTGTAACTTAGTACATTCAATGAAATGGTGTGTTTAAGTCCAGTTTCAGGGTTAGAGAAAGATCGTGTTCTGGTTTGATATCGAAAATGTCTGCGATGTGTGACACAGGACATGTTAAATGTGTTTTCACTTAGCTAAAAACACAGTCTTATACAAATTCATACCCAAAGTGCTTTTGGTGCCTAACCTAACCTAATATGAACTCTGATCTCTGGTATCAAAACCCAGCAGAAAGTACCCAGACCCCTTCTGTGGAAATATGTTGCTAGTGAATCCAGTAATCAATAACATTTCCTTGAAAATGTGATTGGCAAAACAAGTTATCAGATTGTAGTAGTATTATACAAATGTAATTTATAGGACGGGGTATTCAGATGTGTGCCAGTGTTGTGCATTTGCATCCATGCATGCTCTGCATATGTCCCTATTTGCCCTTTTACCCCTTTTGCTGCTGTGAGCTGTAGACTTAACTTCGGTGGGCCAGGCGGGACATGTGTGCATCTGTGTGTGTGCGTAAATGTGCATGTGTCAGCAGAAGCAGGACAGCGGCACGCTCCCATTGAAAAAGAAGGGGGATGGGAGGGGTGGGGTTTGCTGGATGATGTTTGGCCCGGCAGCTGGGAGCTGCTCCACGCTTTTGTTCCTCGCTGACCCCACTGACCTGGCACTCGCCCTAATGTCACACACACACACTTTCACGCACCTGCACAGAGTCAGACTCATGACCGCACATATGCACACACATGCATGCACCAGGATATATGGAAATGTGGAAATTTGCTGAAACGCACAGACACGCGCACACATGACCACAAACTGTTCAATAGGCCAGGCCCTGCGGGGGCGATCCATCATGACTTAATCAGGGAGATGTGAATTTGTGTGAGTGCATGACAGAGAAAGAGAGTGTTTGTGTCTAACTTGGTGTATTTACTCTATTAAAGACGTCTCATCAAAGCAGTTGAGCTGAGAATGTGAAATTCCATGACGTTTTCCATAATTGCATCAGAGCACTTCCATGATTTAACACACCCTTCCTGGTTTGTCACTGTCTGAGAATTGCCACTTTTCTCTGACTCACTGGGAACTGATGAGCTTTGTGCTGTGTGTCAGGAATCTTATGGACGATTCGGATGAATTGCTTAGGTCATTTATCAAAACTCACAGATTTTGCAGGTTCCAGATGATCAAATGGGAGGATTTGCCGCTTTTCTCTCTTTTTATATGATTATATATTGTGACATGCAAATGGCAGCCGCCTGGTTAGCTCAGTTGGTAGAGCACTAGACTCAATCTCTCAGGGTTGTGGGTTTGAGCCCCACTTTGGGTGGCACTGCTTCCTTTGGGCTGTAGGACTTCGGTGCATTGTGGACTGGGTGGCAGTCGCCCCCGGGGCCTGGACCCAGGATAAGTGGCAGATGATGACATGACTTGTAAATGGCATGTTTGACTATTTTCCGGCGTTGTATAGAGTTAACATTTCATAAAGACAGACTAATCAATGGTGACAGTTATCCATAGTTGCAGTCCTACTTTCCTCTTTAAAACTACAATTCCATAAGATGCTGACCAGGTTGCTGCAGAGGTTTTATTGGCCTGCATTATGTGGTAAATCCCAGAAATGTATCTTGCTTTGTGTGGTTGCTGAATCACTCCATCTTCATTACACCAAACACGAGCCTGGGCAACAGCAGGTGGTATGTGTGTGTGTGTGTGTGTGTGTGTGTGTGTGCGCACATGTTTTCATGCTGCCTCCTTGCCTCCTTAAGTGACCCAGAGGGCACTGGGCCTAAGGCCAACCTTTTGTGCCTTCAAAGTATGATGACCCTGTCCCATCCCCCTCTATACACACACACACACGCACACACACACACACACACACACACACCATGTGTGTGTCTGGTTTGTTTGGCTTCCCTCTTCATAGGTAGGAGCATGTGTGTGGGCTGTTAGTATAGCATTATGCCTGTAAAGTGTGTGTGGATGATACCAGCTGGACAACCTCTTCTCCTCTCTGAATCCCTGAATCCACCTCTCAGGCCTTGTTAAGGGGCTGGAGTAATCTGTGCTGCCTTGATCAGTGTTTACCCAGTGGGCTGAAGGACGATCTGCAGCAGTCTGTGCTCCTGCTGTCCCTTTACTGACACACATTCATCTCTTGCTCTGTCCTTTCACTCTTCCCTCTGTCGTCCCTCAGCTGACTGATTTCAGACAATGTAAAAAGTGTTACACTGGACTTTCAGTGCAATAAAGCACGTTAGAATTATCTTCTGGAGAGAGTAGCTGTGAAAGTTTTGGACCAGAGGTTGTGTAATGGACTCTCTGGTGTCCCACTGTGGACAGCCCTGCTCAAAATGACAATGGTGCTAAGCAGAGCACTGAGCAGATAATCAACGGGACAGACACAAAGATACAGATATTAAAAAGGTAAGCATTTCTCTCACTATTGCATAAATAAAGTCGGTTCATTAGCAAAAACAGGACTGATCTGGAAATTCATCAGCTATGAGTACAGAGAGAAGCATTAAGTCGTGGTTGATATTTTAGTATAGAGGCTGTTAATCAGGTGCTCTCGTTAAAATCAAGATCTCTTTTGCAAGAAAGACCAGAGTGCTTCATTTATTCTCTTCCTCTTCTCCACTGGATGAACTGCAAATCCACTTCAGACATTTTTATTCTTTATTTTGATATGCATTCAGTCATTACTTATCTTTATAAATTCAGATACAGGCTCTGACATCTATTAAACTACGCTGGCATGGCAGACTTGTGGTGGTGATAACCACATTGGTACAAACAGGTAAACATTTCCCCACAGCATGACAGTCCTGAGTTCAGGGACTGGCCTGTCCCGTGACTGTGTGAATTTCCTACTCGCGTTCCAGTTTCCTCTCATTCATAAGACATGCCATTTATGTGAGTCGGAGACTACATTTTTGTAGTTATCAGCAAAGTTATAACCAACATCCAGTAGATGCATTGGTTAAACAAACAGTGAACAGAAACTGACTCTTTGCTTCACTTTCATGGCTGTGATCATTGTCAGATTACATGGTATTTCCATATGTTTGGCAGAAATGCCACGCAGGTCAAACAAAACTACCCGGGTTTATCTCGTGTAAACAGCAGCTACACTGCACTGTGCAGCGCCGTGCTGTGCTGCGTTCGAGAGGCTTGGTGAGGTGCAGGCAGGCGGCGGGGAGCAGGACACCTGTTCATCCTGCGACTAGAAGCAGATGGTCCACATGGCTCCTGCTCCCCGAGGGGAAAACCTGTCAGCTGAGCCCCAATTAAGGAGTCACTGCAAGTCAGAGAGGAGTGGGGGGGGTAGGGGTGGATGAGAGAGGCTTGAGAGGAAAATCAGTGATAAAATGACTGTAATGTGATAAATTGACTGTTTGTTTTTGGTTTGCCAATACCCCAAAGCTCTTTTTTTTTTTTTTTTTAAATTTTGCTTTGTTTTATGATATTTGTTTAATTCTTTTTTTTTTCTTGTAAATTGTTAATACTTGTAGGCTTATTTGTGTGAAAAGTGTTTTACATTAATTAAGTTGGCATAATAAGCTAATATGCATGCTAACTAAATTGCCAAAATAAAAGTTGTAATATTTGAAATTAGCAGTGACATAATCTTGTATAAAAGTTCAAAACATTTAAGTGTAACTGTGCTTAATATATTAACTGAATGAATAAATCATAATGTTCAAATAAATCTTTACATTATATCATTAACAAAAATTTATTGTATAGGGTTTATTTATATGTGTCTTTGTAAATGTAAAATGCAATGCTCTAGTCATAGAAGGGATTTAGCACAACTATTAGATAAATAAGGCATAATGTGTGATGTGATGTATGTTTGTAGGGTTTTTTGTGTGTGAGTGAAGCAGTGTAGGTCATATTTCAGAGAAAGTCTGACAGTAAAGTTAAGGGAAGCACACATTATTAAACCCTTGAATTATCAGGTAAAAGATATTACTGCTGGCTTTTTTTGCAACAGCATCGGAGTCCTTTTTATAAAAGATGAGAAAAAAACATCCCAATGGTAACCAGTTGTTATGGGAAAAAAAGTGTTGTCTACTTCTGAGACAAAAAGTTTTGTTGAGTTTCCAAGCACATGTGCGATGCACATGGTGAACATACAACACTGTATGCTCCAGAACAGGTCTTGCCAACTGATATGGTTGAAGCCAAACAGGCCTTTTGTTCCACAGAGGCAGATTTGCATTAATATAGTATCAGTGACATGCACTGTTTTAAACTTAAATGAGTGACCATCCCTGGTGAGATTAGCATTGTAGTTTAACACTAAAATGGGAACTACACTTGTCTTGCAACTCAACTTCATGTTGCAGAAAAGCAGCTGCTTTTTAAGTTATAAATCTAGATTTGCTGATATAAACTGATGATCGTAGTTTGTCCACGGAAGGTATCAGGTTGCCAAGTTTTTAGTCCCATATTCAAGCAATACAACTGGCAGCACTGATATTACACTTTTGTGTGTCACTCACCAAATGGCAACACACATAATTTTTCATGCTCTATGTAAAAATGTAAGCTTGATGTTTGCAACCAACGGCTTAATTCCACTAATAAGGTAAAAAAACACTGATGTTAGCACACTAACCTACTATGTATTTGCAAAAAGGCAAAAGACTGAATGTTGGTTCAGGGGTGGTTATATAGTGGGTTTGATGACTAATGGGAAGCTGGTGTGTAGACAGGAGACTGCAGGTGATCACTTCCACTGAGCCCAGCTGTGACATCTCTTGCTGTGACATTGTCTGCAACGTTTTCTTGTGTTTATTTGAAACTGGAAATGCATCACTGCCTGTGAGGCAGGAAGAAGCCAGCAAAGAGCAAGGTCACACTGTGAACTAACTGAAGTTCAAACAGAGCTCTTTATCATTTGAAATGTGTGCATATCAAATATTTATATTGAGACTAAAACAGCACTTTTTTCAATAATTAGTTTGATGGAAATAAATGTTTTTCTACGAAACCTTTTTTTTTTTTTGGACAAATTTGGGTTTATACCAAAAAAGTGTTCACGTTCAAAACCTAGCCTTAGTTGTTTAGCGACACTAACAGCATGGCTTTATGGATGGAAATATTGGTCGGTCCACCACTCAGGTCCAGAATGAAATGTCTGAAATCTCAACAGTGACTGGACGGATTGCCATGAGGCTTTGTACAGACATTCATGGTTCCCAGAGGATGAGTGCTACTGACTTCAGTGATTCTCTGACTTAACCTCTTCCAACAGCATGAAGTGGATGTTTTTGTCCTAAGTGAAATGTCCAGACAACTACTGAATGGATTGTGATGAATGCGATGATCATTGTCATTGTGGCCGTTGTGGCATGCTGACCACTAATAACTCAGATAGATTTAAGATTTAGATTTTTTTGCTATGAAATGATAGAATACATCTCCCCTTTAGTAAAGTAATGCTCAATGAGTGACTTAATTGTATTATGTTCGGGCATTCACACTAATTTTCAATGCATAATAAGACAAGGTTTCAGTTTCTTCTTGAGAGGTTATTTTGGTACATAATCACACTTGTTCTGTGCTCTTTTCTGCTGAAGGGTAAATCATGTTTTGTTCCAGTGGCAGTGTTTGAAAAAATAATAAGCCTCCTCTTTTTTGAAGGTGAAATGGTCTGGTAACTGGAACTGTTTAAGTCCAGCCTGACAGGCAGCCAGTCTTTGTTTCTAATCTCCTCTGAGCATAAAAGTAATACCCCTCCTCACAATTTGAGGCCTTTGAAGAGATGCCGCCATTTTGTCAGGGCTGTGTCCAAACAATAAAGCCCTACTTTTCCTACCCTTTTCCTTTTCTCTCTGTTGTTAGTTTGAAGGCTTTTTCCCTTCCCCACCTGCTAACTTTCTGTCAGACACACGCACACAGGCACTTGCACTGCTAACACCCGTTTTGGGAGCACACACTACTTTTAACATAATTCATCTCATTGTCTGAGTCAAACCAACCCCCCCCCCCACCACCACCACCACCACCACCCCCATGAAACAAAGAGGTCGAAGGCAGCAGCCGTCCCCAGTGGGCCAGGTGTTCCGCAGGGCTCAATTCTCAGTCCTGTGTTGTTGTTTTTTTCATTCCCTCTTTCTCCTCGTGTATCTGTATTTGTGTGTGTGTGTGTGTGTGTGTGTGTGTAATGGCCTGAACATGGTGTGTCTGTGTGCAGCTGCCCGCCGAGGGCCTTCCTTTGTGTCCCTCTACCCACCATTGTCAGCTCACGCCTTCTCGTCCATTCATGGCTCAAGCCGGCGGATGGGCTGGTGGTTGTGTGTGTGTATTTGTGTGTGTCTGTGTCTGTGAGGTTTTGGTAGGGGGTGGAAGGGGTGGAGTTACCCTATCTTATCTTGGTGTCCCTTTTTATTGGTGGAGAGTTGGGTGATTGGTGTGTGTACAGATCAAGCTTAGGTAAAGACAGGAAAGTGAGACGTGTGTGTTTGTGGTCAGAGTTCTGTGTTCGTATTGGCCAGTGGGCAGGCTCAGTGTGAGGAGGGGACGGTAGATGCCTTACACTCCATCTGTTGTCAGTCACACTGCTAACCCTAAGGCTTCAGGACACTGCACTCTGCTTCTCAACCAAAAAGGAGAACTTGAAGGCTGACCTCTTAGGATTTCTGCTGAACTCAACAAGGAAACTCATTTTGCTCAGCCCCAGTTGGATTGACAGCTTAACCGTCTTCACAGCTCTCAAATGGATACTGAAATTTGACTTTTCTTTAAAAAGGAATTTTGGCATACATCCAGGCTCCCTTTATCAGCGCCATCAGTGGAAAATTCCCTCTGAGGTTTTTCTTACTTTGTGCATTGCAGCTGGAATGACTGAAGGTAGCGTTTCAGAAGAGAAATTGTAGGAATTTTTGGCTTTTTGTCCGTTTTGCTGCCTTGCCGTTTCTTTTGGAGCTGTGTGGTAAGTGTTTCCATTTTCTTGTGTGTTTGGTTTGGGTTAGCATACATTTTCCACGTTAAACAATACTGAGAGCATTATCATCGTGCTTTGTCATGGGCTGCAATATTTTGATTTTGATTGTTTACACATTTTTTGCCATGAACGCTCTCTGACCACACTCTCCAAAGTATATTGTCTTTACTCACCTCACAGTGATCAGTGTAACAGCAACAACAACCTATATCTGACTCCCAAGTGTGATTTTTAGTAATGTATCATTTTAGATTTTAGTGTAGATATGCAGTATCTACACTCAGTGAAATTGAGACTGAGGGGGTATGTGTGGGGGATTCCTTGGGGGTTCCCACACAATGTCAGGAGCAATTTAATTTCACTCCAGTTTAATTAATCCAGGACCAATTAGAAAATATTGTATATAATGTGAGTGGGAACAGTGATGATCAATTATTCCCCTGCTATACCCCCACATATTATGGCCTGTGATCCTGAGCGTAGTTATCCACAGGGAGGCAGAACAACATATAACCGACTGAGAGTCTGCACATCTCAGAGGCAAAAGTGAGAGCTACCCACAAGCCCCTACCCAAAAGGTCACATGACAGACAGTGGTGATATGTATCACTGAGAACGAATCTGGACACCACCAGTTGCAAGAGAGCAGTAGGGGAGGGAGGAGGAGGAGAAGGAGGAGATGCTTTCACGGAGGTCCCCTGTGGCTTCAGCAGGCATCTGTTGCCCCCGCTGCCCATATATACCCCCACCTCCTCCCTCCACACCCCCTTTGTCCCCCTCCCAGCCGGTCACTGGTGTGGCAGACTGGTTCACTACTGAGCTCAGCCAGCAAATGGCAGCCGTTCTGTGGCCCTGAGGGACTGGTATCCCAGTCTGGCCTCGGGGGAGCTCATCCCTCCATACACCCCCAAGGGGGCTAACCCTGGACCATGACACACACAGGGATAGACACAGTGCAGTGTCAATGCAGGCAGGCTGGGTCACTGAGGTGGAGGCTGCAGCATCTGCTCACTATGGAAGGCCTCAGTGCCCCCCTCCCCTTAAACACATACACACCTACAGAAGTTATTTGGGAGATGAGTTATTCTTTCCGTATATGTTTGTAGTTGAAAACCCCTAAATAAAATTTTTATTAAGAAGGTTCTTGGTTCAAATCTGAATTCACTGCAAATGAATGTGGTTAGATTTCAAATATCTTGTTTAACAGAAAATCTGTCTAATGTGTGAGGCTGAAGACCAAAAATATAACTCATATTTTCCTATTTTGTACTGTTAAAAATCAGCTTTGATACAGAAAAGCTTTGTTCACCCATATACAAAAATACTGACAAGGAAATCCAAGTTCAGTAATGTGGTTAAGTTGTAGGTTTGATGTGTAGAGAAAACCACAAACCAGGGACTTGGGGCTTGTTATATCTGTCTGTGGCATTTTATACTGAAATATCAACAGTGTGTGTCATTTTCCACTAAAGCGTTTTGACATCTTGTCATAGCAGAATCTCACCAAACTCATATTGATAAAAATACCAAATTCAGTTATCTGAATGACAGATCTTGGCGCTGAATATCTTACCCTGCAGCACGTAACTCCAGGTCTAGAGACTCAGAAGAGACTGAGCCATCTGTACTTTTATAAAGTTTCCTTTGGATAGACCACAGTTAATTTCATAGAACTTAATCTGAGTCACTGTTGTACACTACACTGAAAGTAATGTATAATTTTTCACACAGTTTTCAATAGCAGGAAATGGTTATAAAATATTTTATGATGAGTATTTTATCACCATAAGCATCAATAGTTTGGCTCGTGGATTTTTGTTGTTCATTAATTTCACTGTTGATTTGAGGCATTTATTTTATTTTTGTTTATTTATTCATTTTTTGATAGTTTTACATCCATGTTCTTTATGTCCAAATGTTTAATGCTTTAGACTTTTACTACTATTTTTTTTAAATATATATTCTGTTCCAGCAGTAATATTAGATATATATTTATAGTGTCATTTGCTGCTGAAAGACCTGTAAATTTAAAAAAAAAAAGTGACTATCATAACTTCAAAGTATTTTTTGAAGAATGGGTCTTACTAAACATGTTTTTCCAATATGAGATTTACTTTCATATAATCTACTACTATAAGTGTGCAGAGTCCTCTTTTCTCCATTTTTGTCATTTATGTGGGTTAACAGCACTGTGTCTGGAGCTTGCTGGTCCGCTCTATACCCTGTGAAATTTCTTTTTTACCTTTTTTAGTATGACATGTTTTTCTAAAAGTCACAGTCACAGCGGGACAGTGGAAAGTCATATTAAATATTTAGACTGCAGTGACACTTGCTGTGTCACTGTCATATTTCTGCTGACTCCTCAAAAATGCTGTCTGGCAACGTGTGACTGAGGCCAGTGTGACTGCTGTATTACCAGGCATCATGTGCATGAGTGTGTGTGTGTGTGTTGGTGAGGGTGAATGGGTTTAAAACCCCCCAGCCTCCGTCTGTGCATGCTGCTCAGGCCGAGAGAACAATACTCCCGTCACAGGAGGACAGATTGGATGGCAGCTGCATTGTTGAAGGACGGCAAGCCAGACACACTTCTTCCCCCCACCCCCTGCTACACACACACACTCTCGCTCTTTCCTTTTGTGCCTCTTTTGTTGTTGGCGGACTAAATTATGCCAGTTCTCTTGTGGCATTCAGGGTGACAAACAGTGGCGCGGCAGCTTAGACGTGAGGGTCAGAACATTAAGAGGCCCCTAGTTTGTGGTGCTTTAGTCCAAGATCCAAGAGACCTCTCATTACATTCTCTAAAATATAACCACACATATGCATGCATACAGTGTTTAGAAATTAACCCTTTTGAATCAATTGGCAGAGACTGGGGGAAGAAAATAGGTCTATAGAGAATAATGTTTAAGCATCCAAATGAAATATACTGAACTTTTTTTAGCATGAAAAGTTGAAATCCTAAGCAATAAATCTCAATTCAAATAGTGTGGTATGATTAGTTGCTCGTGTTGGAAGATGTTAGAAAGTTTCAGATGCAAACATGTAAGTAAAAATTTCACTGCATCCACTTAGTTTCACTAACTTTCCTCCTGCTTCACTTACATGTTGCTCAGTTTTTGTCCTTTCTGAGGCTTCGTGCGGCCATTTCAGGTTAAAGTGTCAGCTAGCGTCAGGGTGGTTTACTATCCAACAGCAGTGGAACAGAACCTGGGACGTTTCCACTTTTTCCAGAGCAACATAGACACAAACGTTTTTGTTCGATATAGACCTGCAGGGACAAAGTTTAAAGAACAAACACCAAAGCTGAAAAAAGCAGAGAAATTAAAAAATAATGTTCTCACACTCCTGGGAACAGTTTGATGCTGTGGAAGTACCCATTATGGGTATTTCCACAGAGAAACAACCTAACACACTAACACCGACACTGATAATTGTTTGTGGTGTGAACTGTTGTCAAAAGCAGCACAAGCAGGCCCACGGCCAATCTGTCCATGTCATACCACTGATCACAGACGCTGTATTGAATCCAGTCATCATATGACTGATCCTTGGCTGTCAGTTCCTTTTCACGCAGCCCTCTCCAAAAAATCTGTTGAGCAAAAAAGCAACTGATAAACTTTCAGACAATGAACAAAAGCCCTGATGTTGTGCTGAGGGAAAATTACGCATCAAACAAACAAGACAGGAACAAACAAGAGGAAGCCTAAAGGAAACCTTTGTAAAGTATGGTTATTTTATTGAGTGTGTTTTAATGTGTGTGTGTGTGTGTGTGTGTGTGTTTGTGTGTGTGTGTGCAGAGGAGATGAGTGAGCAAAGGAACACATGTTTTTTAAGGGGTCACTAAGCAATTTCCCATCCCAACAGATCGCTCTTTGTTTCAACCAATGCGTGGACCCCCACAGGGCCAGCAAGTCACACTCTGGAAAGAAAAAGAGGCTTTAAGGACCATTAGGATTTTTTTTAATTGCTAGTAAAGAGGTGGTGGATGTATTTTCCTGTAAAAATCACCACCTGCAGGTGACACAAAATCAGAATTGCTGGAGCTCGTATGCTCTCACGCCTAGTCCCATTTTTGTAATAAGAACTGAAATACTTCTAACTCTCTTCCAGTCACTAAGAATGTATTTCTTTGTACATTGGACGCTTGAGACCCACTAACTCAACTCATTATACAGCACTCTTGAAGTTTCACTCCGCTGCTATAAATTAATTACTGTGCAGTCTTCAAATAAAGTATGACCTGACGCACACTTTTCCAGATGTAATTCCCAAAGAAAATCTTATCTTATGTTCAGGCAAATATACATGTGTGCATGTCTACAGTATCTGCACTTCACAACTGTCACTGCTATTGCCTATGCCACCTATAGGTGGTGCAGGTTGGACCGGAACAGCAGCTAGTGCCGAGGCTCTGTAAATGTATGGCATCATTTGGCATCAGTGACACTGTATGTCCTTACATGCCTTACATTGATTACATAGTTATAAGAAGGTATTGTTTTGAAAAAAAGCCCAGATCACAGTTTCTTGCATCTTGTAAATAGCCACATTAAAATATGAAATTGAATCATGCAGTAACTTTGAAGCACTTTGTTAGTTACTACAGTTACAACCACCTGCTCTTTTTAAAGTGCGAAGCGTACCCAAAGCCTTGTCCACAGACTGTGTGTGTCAGTGAATGGTGAGCAGAATCAGACCTAGTTTGCGATGCTGTTGTTTTAAATTGCATCCATGTATGCAGTAATCACAGCTTTACATATGGCTATATTATTGTATTATTCTCACACAACTGTAATAAAACATATATGCCTATTCAAAGAATCCAAAACAATATAGTTTGTAAAAATAAATTACTGGCAAATGGCATGACATGTCATTTATTTACAATACTTCAGATAAAAAAAAAAGACTTTATTCCTTGCAACAGTGTTCTGGTCATGCCTGTCTGGACCCTGGAAGGTATGGTTCACAGCTGTGGTTTGCAGTAATTGCGTACATGTCAGTGAAGATGTTTGGCATCACTAAGCTTAGGTGTTATAATTTATTTCTTTGACAACAAAGCACATTTTGGCTAAAATGCAAATCAGTAGAAGCGGAGCAGCAGGTATGGGAGGTTACAATTTTCAGCTTGCTTTTACTTAAAAGCCTGTTATGTGCCAGTAAACCTCATAAAGCTCCTGTTTAAACTTTGCGTCATCGTGGGACTCTGCATTTAGGGTCTGGTATATTTGAGAATGCAGGGAGGAGCAGAGAAAGATGACTTGTCAACTTTTTTGGCAGCTTTTTTCTGTGTGGGGTTTCTGCACCTTGGGATCTGATCACAGTGTGAATCAGACCACCTTCAGACCTGACTGCACCCAGATTGCAATACTGTTTTTTTATGTCCAAATAACACAATCAGATAAATGTAAATGTAACCAGGTATAAATGTGTTCATAAGGTCATGTAAGCTGATTTGAATGTATATGGTAAACCATTAATTGATTGTGCCTGTGTATTAATTAATAGACAATGTAAACCCGACTTGTTCCTGTATGTAAGACTCAAAACTTCATACTATAACTTTCACACAGTAATTTAACCAGGCGCTTCTTGTGTCTCCCTCAAGCTTCACTCCCAGGACCAGTCAGTGAGCTGTTAACCATCAGCAGTAACGGTGGGGTCGGTTAGGTGCCTGGGAGGTCACGGAGGGCGTGGAGCTGGATGCATGAGACGGCTTCATGGGCCTGAAGGACCATCTGGAGGATGGGACAGGCCACATCCTCAGCCTGGAGCTGGATCTGGACTACCTCCATGTGGAAGGTGCTGAGCGGCAGGGTAGCCTGAGCGCTGCAACGGATGCTGGGAATATAGGAGACTTGCAGGTCAGAGCTGGTGTTCCGAGTAACAGTATTGGTAGCAGTAGTAGTGGCACAAGCTTTAGTACTCATTCAAACTATAGCAGCAGCAGTAGTTGCAGTAACTTCTCTGAGGAGAGTGCCGTGTCCGACAGTGAAGATGAACGACTCCAGAATGGGTCTGGTTCTGAATCTCAAAATCCTCATCAAGATCAGCCTCACCTACACCACCAAGAGTCCTCCATAGTCTGTCAGCCAGTCAGGCTGGACCTGACCCTAAACCGATCCCCGGGTGACCCCACCCAGCCAGAAACATCACCTCCTACTGACCCCGTCACAGACTGCCGCACCAAGGTGGAGTTTGCTCTCAAGCTAGGCTACTCTGAGGAGCTGGTGCTGCTGGTGCTGAGGAAACTGGGTGCAGACGCACTCATCAATGACATCCTGGGAGAGCTGGTCAAACTGGGAACCAAGACAGAGATGGAGCAGCAAGGAGGTCCAACTGTCTCCCCGTCCCCCTCCACCTCTTTGTTATCCTCTTTGGCCTGCTCTTCCTCCTCCTCCTCCTTCGCCTCCTCTTTTGACTCCTGTCGGCTGCTGTGTCCGTCCCAGCTGCTGGAGGACAAAGAAAACCTTCGGCCTGTTGTGGTGGATGGGAGTAATGTAGCCATGAGGTGAGGACAAGCAGCTTATTTTTTTCCTACCTACGCATTCACATAGCCATATTTTACATGATGACTGCGCAAATCTTTCACCCCAGAGGAAAATCCTATTTTGAGTAAGGGAATAGTGGCTGTTCATTTTCATGACCAATTTATGACAAAATAGCAGTGTCTGCTTTTTTATAATGATCAAATGAAACAATGAACATTATCTGTCTATTGTTAGCAGCTAAGCTAGAGTCAGCAAGTTAACCATATGAGCATATGACATAATATACTGCTGACTGTGGGCTGGCAAAACATGGAAACGTGTTTGGCTCTCTCTTCTCTGTTGGTTGCGTGTTTACAGTCACTTTTCATCCAGACTTTAATTAAAGTGATTTCAAAAGGTGAAGTAGGTACCTGAACACACAATGAAGAAAGACAGGGTCACTCCTACTGGTGTGTGTTTGAGTATAAACTGGTTTAATGCAATGCTAGATGCATGTGTTTCATGCATATTTTGGGAAGTCAGCTTTTGTTAAAAATTTTGGTGTTGATCAACTTTTGCTGCTGTGGTTTAAGAAGTGGGAAGTATGTCTGACAAAAACCCAGCAACCAATGGACCACCGCTGAAATTAAACCAAGAATGACAAAATTAAGAGAATGAAAACCACATAGAGACAGATGTTAAGTAGATCAGGAGTTTTCTCTGGAGCTTGTAACATGAGTCTTGCACCATACTCAGCTTAGTTAGTCTCTCTTTGATATATACAAATGTTATAAATTCAGCCAAAAGCTTATTTGTAATAGGTAGGTAGCTGATCTCTCACACTGCAGTTACACTCAGTGATTTTTGAGATCTGACTATTCGCTGGATGCACTGCAGAGAGAACATATTTTAAAAAATATGTATTTTTAATTTTCTTGAAGTAAAATGCAATAGCGTATTTTTTGACAATATAAAGTGCAGATATGTTCAGATACATAATTGAACAGTTGCACTTCGACATAAGAATTTCATTCTTACTGATGGACACAAACCTTTGTTGTGTAATTCAAGGTTTTTAAACTTGTCTTTTAAATTTTTATAGGTGAGGCAACCCTTTTGTTTGCCTTTGCATCACTGATTGGACTTTCAACATTTTTTTCTCTGCTCTTGCAGTCATGGAAATAAGGAAGTGTTCTCCTGTCAAGGCATCCAGCTGGCTGTAGATTGGTTCCTGGAGCGAGGTCACCGTGATATCACTGTGTTTGTTCCTGCCTGGAGAAAGGAACAGTCGCGACCTGATGCTCTCATCACAGGTAACAGCTGCTTTAGCTTTCATGTGCCCAGATCCTCTGCTGTGGGATGAATTTCTTATCTTTTTCTTCTTCGATACCAAATGGAACATTTATCAACTTTCCTCTGTCCTTTTTTTATGTTTAAATGGACATCCTCTCTTTCTTCAGACCAAGAGATCCTACGGCGACTAGAGAAAGAGAAGATCCTGGTCTTCACTCCATCTCGTCGTGTTCAGGGGCGCCGTGTGGTTTGCTATGATGATCGCTTCATCGTCAAACTGGCCTATGAGTCAGACGGCATCATTGTTTCCAATGACAACTACCGCGACCTGGCCAATGAGAAGCCAGAGTGGAAGAAATTCATTGACGAGCGTCTGCTGATGTACTCCTTTGTAAATGACAAGTAAGAAAGTCATGCCAGAGGAGAACTAATTCTGAAGGAAGAAGAAAACTACAAGATCTTAGACTGACTTTCAAACTGACACAGATCCTTTAGTTATATTTTTGCCTGCCAGAGGAAATAAAAAAAAAAATAGCATGCTGATGAAGAAGATCCTATCATTTTAAAACCTTTAACTTGTGTCTAAGAAATGAATGCCTCTAAAAGCCGGCGTCCCCCTAATATTTGCACAATGCATGTTTGGAGGGAAGGTACCTGAGGATGTCTTATTTACATATCTGACACTTCTATTTCCTCATTGCTGTTCTTTTGATCTTTATCACTTCTCTTCGTTTTTGCTTCACTGATCAAATCCC
The DNA here is from genome assembly GCA_037833715.1 of Toxotes lorentzi. Taxonomy (NCBI): domain Eukaryota; kingdom Metazoa; phylum Chordata; class Actinopteri; family Toxotidae; genus Toxotes; species Toxotes lorentzi. Next base: position 4,385,892 of record JBBMJY010000007.1, on the reverse strand, counting down.
CTCTGTTCATGCTAGATACTACCTTCTTTGTTTTTTTTGGGTTGTGTTATCACAGGAATGTTTTTGGGTCACAAATACCTACTTAATCTTTGTTCTGCTGTTGCTGTGTTGCTCTGACAGCTTGACACCTAAAATGTACATGCTGAATTATTGTTCTTGCATCTTATACAAACTGGAGAGCCTCAGCATTAACTTGGAATTTGAATACAATGTAAAAACTAGCAGGCTCACTGTTTCATAAGTAGAACGTGAGCGTCTTTAGATTCCTCACTGCAGAACATCCCTGATACAGTCTCTGTTGGTGCTGTCAGAGCTGTTTGTGCTTTTCTAAGAACCTTAATTTGGGTTTAACAAAAGTTTTAATCTATAAACTGTGTATTTAGATTCATGCCACCAGATGACCCACTGGGACGCCATGGACCCAGTCTGGAGAACTTTCTGAGGAAGAGGCCTGTTATTCCTGAACACAAGAAGCAGCCATGTCCTTATGGTAAATATGCATTTTGTCAGTGGAGACCTTGGTCTTTCAAAAAAACTGTAATATTTTGACTGCTTTAAGCTGGGTCTACTTTTGCAAGGGTCTAAGAGTGTTTGCACTGCACGTGCAAAAGTGTTTTTTTAATCTGCTTTTATCTGATTTTTTATTTTCAAAATAAATTCCTGGATTTAAAAAAAAAAGAAAAACAACATTAACAAGCATTAAGTATGTTTATTTTATGACTAGAGATAATGACTAGAGCAATGGAATTAATGCAAGATTAAAAAAAGAAGATTTAAATACTATCCACTAACCAAGATGTTACAGAACATTTTCATTGCAGCACATTAAAGGAGAAGTATTTTTCTTTTTTCTTCCTTTAGGGAAAAAGTGCACATATGGCCACAAGTGCAAGTTTTACCACCCTGAACGGGGTAGTCAGCCCCAGCGTGCCGTGGCTGATGAGCTCCGCGCCAGTGCCAAAATTTCATCAGCGGCTTCCAGAGGCCTGTTGGAAGATGCCCTGATGATGAAGAGCCAAAGTTCTGGTCAAGGAATGGCTGAGGCCGAGCCAAGTCGGGGCACTCCAAAGAAACAGACAAACCCCAGCCCTCGAAGCTCCTTCACTGACCTTCTGGATGACAGGTTTCGGGTCCAGTCCAAAGCGGAAGGACGTAGGGGAAGCAGCAGCAGCAGCAGCAGCTGTAGCAGCAGCTTTCTGGGGCATCCTGCTCCAGGGGGGCCCCCTTCATCAGGCCTGGACAGATGGGAACACCCTGGGAGTAGTAGTGGGGGAAGTTTCAAGATTGCTGGAGGCTCAGGACCAAGCCAGGCTGACATTTACCACAGATGCAGGTCTCCAGAGCTGGGCTACAGTTCACTGGTAAAGGCCTACTCGAGCCTCAGTCTGGTAGTGCCACAGAGTCCTGAATGCTTCTTTCCGGCTGACCTGCTAGCTGGATCACTGCCGTCAGACTGTAGCAGTGAAGGCAGTGTCAGCTCAGACTCTTTCTCCCCTGACCCCCTGTTAGATGATGGTCCCAAGTGCCACCATCACCACCACCAACACCCTCTTCACAATCACCACTGCTCTGGCCAGTACACCCATCATGCAAGTCGCGTTCCACCTGGACTGAGCCAGCATGCTCCTCATGGCTATCCTGATCCTCAAGCACCGCAGAGACAGCATGGTTTTGGCCTGGAAGTCCCTTCATCTTCTGTTACCTCACATGCATCTGCACACCCTTTCAAAACCCCTCCAGCCTACATCCCACCCCACCTTCAGCATCCATCGCTGAGCAGTTTCCCAGGGGAATTCCCAGCTCGTCCACAGTGCCCACCCCAAACATCCGCTGCTCATTCCCACTCTCAGAGCTCCCCCCTTGGCAGCAATCTGATGGGCTCCCTTTGGAAGGAAGGCGGGCTCCAGGACTCCCGAGTATATGAAGGGTCACCACTTCATTCCAGAAGAAACTACTCAGGGCTAAACCAACAACAACTGCATCAGAGAAACTGGGACCCCCATTACCAGCAGTCCCCTAAGCCTCGCTATGATCTGTTTGCCTTCCAGAGCCATCCAGAAATCCATGAGAAGGATCAGCACTCTCTTTGGGGCAGGCAAGCCCATTCATCAACTCGTGGCCTTTCAACATCAAGTCTTCCACCAGTCCCACAGCTGCCCCTTCCATCCATCAATTCCCACAACAGCCACCTGCCCCCAGTGCCCCAGCACCAGGAGCCCTCTGCCTTGGGTCGATACCAGGACCTTAGAGAGAGGATGTTTGTTAACTTGTGCAGCATCTTCCCTCCAGATTTGGTGAGAATGGTGATGACCAGAAACCCTCATGTGATGGATGCTCAGGAGCTTGCAGCTGCAATTTTGATGGAGAAATCACAGCACGGGTCTTGAATGTCACCAGAAGGTGAAGTTACAGCTTCATCTTAACTGGACTAATTAAAATCAGGTTGAACACACACAAACCAAAACCACAAGATACAAAGCTCCTAAGGCTGTTCATGGACTGCTTATTTTCACTGCAGAGAAGTTGTCTCATTAATTTTAATGGTATTTCTGTAAAGGGAAATCCCAAAATTGCCATATTGTTCTATAAATATACCTGCTATTTCAGCACTTAAGATCAGGTAAGGTTGGTGTTTAATGTGCATGTGTAAACTTGGTTATAAGTCAACACACCAGTGTGCTTAAGCATGCTTTTAATGTGTGTCAAGGATGACAGTGTTGTTCATTTTAAATTAATTTATTTGTTACTTTTTAAGTTATTTACATATTTTAAAATTATTCTGTTTTTGGCACTTTGTGTTATTATTGTCTTTATTCCGTTTTCTTTTTTTTTTTTCTTTTTTGGCAATCATATCAGGGTATAAGTATTGCTCAAATTCTAACATTACATCTGAGTGAAATTTTCCAGTCACTGAGATGACAACATGGAGTATGTAAAAGAATATAGTCAACCATAAAATTTCACTGCTATGTTACAAATACATTCCTATTGCATTTGATGCTCAAATTAGCTCAACAGACGGATCAAGAGTTTCGCTCTATTCTGACAGGTGGTAGAACAGTTGCTGTGGTGATATTTTGTGGATTTCCCCAACAGGGAAGTGAAACTCTGCGGCACCCACAAATGAAGATAGCAAAAACTCCACTCGAAAACCCCAAGCTAGTGTTCAGTTATGAATTAGAGTCTATTTCCTGTGCTCGGGTAGCTCTGTCAGCTGACTTCACGGTTTATCAGCTTTCAGGACTGATTTTTTTTCAAAACTCAGCCTCACTTCTTTTCTATCTTTAAACCGTACATTAATTCTGAGTCATGTCAAGGTGGCAGTTGAGAGCATTGTCACTAGAAATGTTTAGATGGAATGAACATTGTTGGTATTATCTGAGTTTTAATTTAAAATGTGTGCTAATTTATTACCTTTTTATGTGTGTTAATGTCTGTGGTGAGATGAGACACAAGGTCTCCTTTGTCAGTGGTGTCACGACTAGAGAGGGTTTAGCTGTCTCACACAGGGTGTAATTATTATGTACCCTTCTGTTAAATCAGTCTGACAAGAGGTGGGAAACAGCCTCTTCAAATCTTCCCACCGAGTACGTTACCAGACACTTGATATCATAACAGTGGGAACACCGACAGATATGGCAGATATTTTTAGTTCTACAAACGTTTCTTAGGGGCACTAATAATCTCACTGGTTAAGTAAAAACTCAGTCATTTAGTAAAGACATCAGTTACCAAAACAGTTATTGTCATCAGTTTACAAAATTATTAAAACTCAAATCAGAGTAAAATGCTCATCACAGTTTCTCAGAGCCCATCAAATTGCTTGTTTTATCCAACGAAAAGTTGGATAATTAATTTTGGTATCAGTATTTTTTTTTTTTTAACTACCCAGCTTTCCCTTTTTTCTGCCTTCTCTTTGAAAGTATTCTTAAGTTATCATCTCTTAATGCAAAGCACTTTCGGCTGCATTTGTTGTATAAAAAAAAAAAAAAAAAATTATCTTGTTATCTCCACCAATGGGATTGTTGTTATGTCTGAGTGTCTGTAAAGCCAAAACTTTTGCATGGGTAGCATAATATCTAGTAGCCAGATGATACCTCTCATTGTTGATACAAATTGTATCATATGAACTTTTTAAACAAGATCATTGTTTTATATGAGAATATTTAAACAAAAAATATTTCGAGTTGAATATTTTGAGTATTTGTGGCAAACTTTGTCACCTTTGGTACTTAGCCTTTATTTATACAAGGGGGCTTTTTATTGCCTTTTTTCCAAGTGCAGGGAAGAGAACGTCTCAAATCCACTTTTTGGGAACAGTCATGGTTACAGCTTATATTGTCTGTGAACTGAAAGCACGGTACTGAATCTCTCAAAAAGACCTCTAACACTGGTTTGGGTGGAGGCTGACCACAGTGAAAAATACATGAAAACTACCAGGGTTAAAGGGCGGTTATGAATCATATTGAAGCTTCTTAGTGTCAGATTCCACCCATGAGTATTATTTCCTCAGAAAACTTCTGCAGGCAAGATAGACTGTGAGTGCGAGTGCAGTAAAAAGAGAGATTAAAAATGAGCTCAGCTCAAAGCAAAACTGCTTTTCAAATTCATACCACAGGCCCTAAATGCTTAATTGTGTAAAATCACACCAACAACAGTTTCTTCTTTGTTGCTGCAAATCTCTCTCACTTGGAAAGCTTTCCTGTCACGGACTGTGCTGTAATCTGAAATGTGTCACTCTCAGGAAGGATTTCCTCAGTCATCCCTGTTGTTTCTGATGCTCTCATGGCCCTGCGCTATGATGTGACGGCTGGGTAAGTGAGTCAGAACTGAGGTGCTCTCATTCTGCTGGTCTGGCACTGTGTGCTAGTGTTTGCTTCAGGTTTGAGGCACTTCACAATTTAATTAAAACAAACCTCTAAATGTGTTAACATTCTTGTGGATATTAAAAAGCATATTTAGTGTATGAGGGCAAAAATATTTTTCTACCATCATGAACTTGTTAAAGAACTATTTTTTTTTTTTAATTCTGTGTGGTGTTTGTCTGCAGGAAGAAATTGTAGTAAGTGTCAGTGTTGTGTGTTCTGATTTCTCCACATGTTACTTGACATGCCGAGTTCAGACTGAACTTGCTTTTTTCATGCAATATGAGTGTTTTTGTAGCCTGTGTTTGTCACCACAAACAGCTAATGTACGCGCTGCACAGATGTTAGCTGTAGTCGTTTGTTTTGTTAGCAATGTACACACCAAACGTGTGCGTTCTGTGTGTGATGTGCAACTGCTTGTCTTGGACTGACCTCAAAACTTCCAGGAACTCCAGTGTTTTTCTGTAATCCATCTGCAGTTTCTTGTCTTTCTCGTCATCTCTGTGCATTCAGTAAGTGGAGTTCTCCAGCAGTTTAAAAAGAAGATCCACTGATCCACTGAAAGCAAAAAAAAAAAGAAAAAAAATTGCCCAACACTTTGTGAGTAATTGGTTCCTTATCATCTGTCAGGTGGAGCAAAAAGCTTACTTGTTAGCTAGGACTGTGCGTAGGCCTTTGCCACAGTCGAGGTACAGGTGTTACTTGTAATGTTAACGATGGCTTTGATACCCTGCACAATAGCAGCACCCTGACACCGAAGCACCTTCATTGAATTCAAGTATCATGACTTTAATTTTTACTCCTGTGCTTTTCCTATGGCGGCATTGGCCTCAGTGAAAAAGGCGTTGTGATTTTCTTCAGAAATTATGTGACTTCAGCCAAGAAGCACTTCATTTCTATTTGTACCTGTGCCTCTCATGACATAGTAATGTTGTATAAAACTCCCGTAACAAGCAGAAATATACCAGTTTTCAGTAAAGGCCAATCGCATGCTGCCAGCTGTCCCACAATGCCTTGAAAAACTTGAATCCCAGAGAAACTGAAAAAGGGGGGAATTCATGTTTTGCTCTGAGGTCAGTTAGTATTCTAAAGTGGACCTCTGTTCACATTCTCTTGCATTTATTTATGCCATTGTGCTGCCTAAAATTTGCTTTGCGTTCACTCTGAACACACCTCTAAAATGTATGTGTGGGTTTTGTCTAGAAAGATGAAAAGCTGTTTTGTAATTTGTTGCTCGTGTAACTGAAAGGGCCTTAAATCCAGCTATTTTATTCAAAGGGGAAAAGACATGTAAAATATCAACAATGTCCCTGTTTATCACAGTTTATCCCCAGATTTCTTTCTAATGTGCTTTAATACTGCTTCATTTCTGCAACAGAAATTATTTAAGTGCTGCCTCTTCAGGGACCAAAGCCAAGTAAAAGGCTGTCTATTGCTTTCCAGTGTTTCCCCTTTCTCAGGTCAGTGATGGTTATATTAAACCAAAATTAAAAAAAAAAATTAAAAAAAAGATATTATAGTATGTGTACCATTGCTGCTGTTTCACTGTGTGTCCTGCAGATGAAGAGATGGTCCAGGGCGGGGCGCCAAAAACATCAAGCTGCCATAAATATAACTGTGCCGATTCATAAAGTATATTGATTAAACCCAGTCACAAAAATACCTTTTTGACTATTTAGCATTATGCAGTACTAGCAAAAGGTATTGCTTTAAGGTGATATTCTCTGTACAGGATGTGGCCAGCCCCAGTTAATGATCCATTTTATAAAAAAACAAATGAAAACAAACTTGAGATTCAAATGAAATCAGCTCAAACGAATTTCCCCAAACAAATTTTTACCTTCATGTCATTAATTGTGTCTTTGTTCATCATTTTCCTGTTATTGTATGAAAATGTCATTTTGCAGTGGGTCTCTTTGAATGTTTATTCTGCAGGGCAGTGGAACTCAATTGAGTTTTAGGCAATGAAACCTAAAACAAAAGCACGACAGACAAGCCTGTCCTGCCTACATGATCTGGGACACTGTGGCCAAATGAGACATGAAGACTGTTCTTGTGTGTGATGTAAAAGTGAGCAATAAAAGCCCTACTCAAGCTTTCATGTGTGGTTTCGTGCCTGTGAGCTTCCTTACTGGCTCTGGGATGTTGCTGGGGAGATGCAGCTGGAGAAGCTGAATGTACAGTTTATTTTGGGCCCACACATCAGTTTGATGTGACTGAATGTGGTGGTGAAACTAAAGTGCAGTGGTGGAAAGAAGAGTGGTTCAGTATTATATAGATAAATAAGTCAGGTGCGTAATAGGATATGATATGAAATTAATCCAAGTAGAAATTACAAATATTTTTGACTTTCCACAAGAACATTTTTGTTACATGTTTTTAAAAAAACTATACATTTTCACATAAAGCTACCTTTATTTTATCAGCTGTTAAGAACAGGTCATCTTTGTCAGCTGTTTTCACCACTAACAAACTGATGACACTGCAATTTTTGGATCAGTTTATAGTATATTTGTTTGTTTTTTCACACCTGCAGAGTTCAGATGTTCACAAATGGAGATTTATTTGTTTGTGGTTGGTCAAACATATGTAAAGCTGTTAATTCAGCTAACAAAGATTTTGTCAGCAACACATACTGCGTATTTGGGTTGATGTATATTAAATATTTGGGGAATTATTATGTTGTGAACTTTCCCCCCTCAAATACACCATGGCCGTTCCCCTCCTGGGCCTCCACCACCATCACCCACAGACTCTCAGCCTAGTTGGTAGTATAAAGCTGGCCACCCTTTGGCCTCTAATCTCAGTCAGGACTCTCAAGGTCATACTGTGGCTGCATAGTTGGAAATATAAATTCATTCTTTATTGTGGGGCAAAATATATATTTGAACAGATGCCTCAATGGATGGAGAATGCCAGAACAGTTAGCATTAAAAACAATCAAATTTAGTTTGCATATCCGTGGGCTCACAGCTCTCAGAGTGAGCATTTGCAAACTGACAGCCATTCAAGAAGATAAGTTAGCTGATGTAACATAAGCAGATCAGTGACACTGGCATCAGAAGCGAGCAGGCTAACTGTCCTTACACAGTATAACAGGTAATAAGGTAAAAGGATACGGGAAGGAAATGAGACGAATAAGGCTTTTTTTTAAACAAATTATTTAAATTGTTCAACTGATGACAAAAGGAGTAAAAGTAAGGTACAGATTTTAAAGCTTTACAGACAAGTGTGCCAGCAACATGAAAAAGCTACAAATGGCCATTTTATTTTGTTGAGTAAAAGCACAATATCAACCAATTCTGTCCAGTCTCATTTTGTCTAACGGTCCTGTTGTTGCTTAATTATCATACATGCAAGCATTAACATTGTCAGTATTGTACAAGGGAGAGTCCATTTGACAGGATATGCTGCTTGCTATTTTTCCAACAGATTAAAAGACATGTGCTTCGTTGGGGTGGGGGCGGAGCTCTAAAAAGCAGGTAGCAGTGCAATTGGACAACTGCTGCTAGGCAGAGCTTTGGCGAGGCTGAAGCTACAAAGCCTGTCAGCTGGTCTTGCTCCTGATAGAACAAAATCAGGAGTTCCTGCGGTGGCAGCAGGTTTTTGGGCTTTACAAGGAAAATGAGGCGCTGACATGGCAACGAGACTAACTGTCCCTCTTCATCGTGTCCACCCTTCATCCCAGCTCACATGGACTCAAACTCATCGATGCGTTGCTTGGTGTTACCCTGCCGGATCTGGCGCAGGGTTTTGTACTTGTCTCTTCCTGCCCTGACGTTCTCGGCATGCAGCATGTCGTTCTGCGTTTTCTTAGTGTCGTCACGGGCCTGGGCCAACTCTGAACTCAGAGCCTGGACAGAAGAGAGGGGTGACAGGAGATGGCAAAATATTATTACTAAATCAGTGGTGCATAATTTTCAAGAAAAAAGTTTGATTATTTATTATCCTGGTTTCCTCTGGGAATGATACGCCATCTTCTAGGTTTGATCGAAATTCAGCGAGGGCTGCCTTAGAGCTCATCTTTCAAAATGAAAACAAAGTCTGGTCAGCAGTTATTGCACTGCAGTTTTATACTGATTTCACGTTTCTGTTTTTGACTAACCAAATTAACTGTGAGCATTAATAATGTTTTACTTCCTCTCTTGCTCTGCTTGTCTACCTGTAGCTGCTTCTTGACACGTTCGTTCTTCTGCGCCTCAGTGATGCGCTCCTCTTCACTGCGATGGCTGGTGACGCCATCGCTGAGGAGCTCAGCGCTCGCCTCAGCGTTCGTTTCATCCTGCTCATCGTGTTCTGGCGCTGGCGGAGACGTCATGGCCGTCTTCAGCTCCTCCCTGGTCTTCTCCAGGTCGTCTTGTGCGGACAGAGCCTGGAAATAACACATATGAATACTTACAGAGAGAAACAGACTCATCACAGATATTAAAGCAGAAAAGTATTGACAGATAAACACACACTTTTTATTGGTGTGAAAACAGTTTATACATTATACATACTGTGTATAGTCTAATTAGTCTGGAATGATTTCCTGCAGCTGTAATAGTATATTACACTAAAATAATGTATATAAAATCCAGTATTTCCTTTTACAGTAAAAGGAATATATTAGTTTAGATTTTTTGTTTCCCATCCATCAAAACATAGTTTCCAGCTGCCAGAGGACACAGTTCCATGTAAGCTACAGTTCACAGGGTCCTCAGGTGGTGAGGATAGCTCAGCTTATGGGTAATGGAAAGTGGCAGAAAATAATGGAACAAAAACAAGTTGCTAATTATAGTGCAGATCAACCACTGTCTGTATTTCTAAAATGTCAAAACCACAGCATTTGCACATGATATTATAATCTGCCCAAATGTTTTTGTTTATCTACATTCTTCCCTTTTTTTTTCTAACCGACTGGAACTTCCAGTTTCCTCTGCACCGCAGTCTTCATCACTGATAACTGGAGGGTGAGAGTTTCAAGGTAACCTCCTCGCTCCTTACTGAGCTGGTGACACTGATGCAGGGTTCTAACCCACAACAACGTTGTGTGTGAGGCTTTTTTCCTTTGTGTTACCCTGATTGTTTACTTTTTTTTTTTTTATCTAATCATTTGTTTTTTGGATTGAAACTGAATTACCTGATTTAGTATTAAAAAATAAAAGCAGAGAACAATGAGCCCAAACATACATAAACATGACACAGACACACATATACAGGGGTAACACTACTTTGTGTTGCCATTCTGTTGCTTCCTCTTCTTTTTTCCTCTTGGCCTCCTCAAGAAGAGCAATTTTGGCAGTGAACTCCGCTAACTCAGCAGCCTATTGAAAATAAAAACACATGGCAGTTACCAAAAGTTACCAAACTGAACCCAAGTGAATGTCTAACCAGCTGAATTTACAATAATATGACATAGGCAGAATTAGCAACTTCTCATATTTAGGAAACTGTTCTTTCTTTGACATGTTTTAAGATTTGAACAGTTGACTGTGTTAACCTCAGTGAACCTAAGATTTGTTACAAGTTACAAAAACGAATAATTAAGCTGCTTAAGATTCTTGACTTTTTGTCATTCCTGATAAACTAAATGAATCAAATATAAAATATTCAGTTCGACATTTCCATCAACGTCGGAGTAAATTGTTGGAGTTTGAATAAACAGCGGCTGTGGTTGACATGTGAGTGCAGGTACCAGCTGTTCATGGTTCTTCATCTGGTCAGCAGCCTGTTGAGCCAGCGATGCCTTGGCCTCCTCCGCCGCCTGCCTCTCCCTCTCCAAACGCTCTGCCTCCTCCTTCGCTCGCTTCCTCTCCTGCTCCAACTCCAGCGCTCTACGAGTCTGCTCCTCCAGCTCTGCACACACACAGGTAAAAATATGGGTTACATACCATTCTTTACCTGTGCGACTGCGTAATCGCTGATGGACCTCAACAAATGCAAGAGGAGGATCATTGTGAAAATACAGCATCTCCTTTTTAGTTACTCAAGACAAATGACAAACAAACAATATATTGAATCACATAAATTAATAGAAGTAAATTCCTTCTGCTAAAACTCTTTGAAGTGAAATATTTAATTTTCTTTCTAATTTTTTTTTTTAATTTTATTAAGCAGTATCTCAACATCACTGATTTTTTTTTTTTTTTGAAACACCCTGCATCTGGAGTCAAGGCTTGAAAACTTATCTTCCTTCAAATCTCTGCACAATGTTCATTTATGACAAGGAGTGTTATTACAGCTGCATGTTTTTCACTGTAGCAGAATGTGAAGCAGTAAAAATACAGGCTGCTGCTGCTGCCTGAGGCTGCCCCCTCCTTCAACCTCCCAGTCTTAAAGCCTTCACTTTATGCAAATTCACAGAGCAGGGTGATAAAATGTTTGGTTTCACACTCCTGACATCAGTCCCTGCTGTGTAAAATATCTCTCATAAGCCTGGTAAACCAGCTGCAGTCACTGAGCTGACAAGGTGCATGGATGTGAAGCTAGGTGTGCAGGGCCCGGGGTCAGTTTGGGATTTATAAAGTGTTTTTTTATGCCTTCATAGTTTCCCATTTTCACTTTAATGTTCGCCTGGTTATTGTTCGTTGTGAATTTTTAAACCTTTGGGTTTTTTTGTGTTCCACATGGAATATTCATGAAATATTTAGAAACTCACAAAGGGCTTGGTATCATCGGCTACAAGGCAGGGTATCAAATGACAATTTTTGATACTAGTGTGAATACAATACCTAAGCTTTGGTTACTGATACCAAATCTTTTTCAACACTTTGACAAAATATGACCATGCCTCTATGCAAAGACCCTTTTTTTCAAAGTATTTAAAGTTGCCTAAACACAAACAGCTTTACAAGAACCTTGCTTACTAGTAGACTAGAAAACTGTTAAAATAATTATTTAAATTCAGAACTATCTGGTCACAGAATAAATAAAGAAAACTATGAATCGGGCAAAACGAAGTATTGTCCTGACAGCCCCTTTGAGAAAGTCTTGAATTTCTTTGAAGCACAAAATGTTATTTTTCAGACAAAAGCCTGAGACATGCTGCATCCCTCAGACTTCAGCATCTGCCCTCCCACTGTACATGCTTGGTGTTGGTCCGGTCATACCTTTCTGAGCTCTCTGTGTCTGCTCTTCGATCTGCCTCAGCCTCTCGATCAGCTCGTCCTTCTCTCTCTCTATCCGCTCCTTTTCCTTCTCCGCAAGCTCGCGCTTCTTCTTCTCGTTCTCCAGCTGCGCTCTGTCGACATAACACAGAAAACAACCTAAACGAGAAAACTCATAGAATGTTTGTATTAAGTCTGGTCTTAACAAGACTTATCAAGAGTCCCTGTTAGCTGGCTTAATGTGAGCATGTAAACCTGCTGAAATGCAGTAAAATACCTGTTTTTCACTGACCAATATGCTTGTGTTATATTTACTTTCTATTTTACTGAATGACTTCATCCTCTCAAAATATGTGGACACAAATGGCATGGAAGAGTAATATGAAAATTCCAAAATAACAATAAACTGCAATGTATTTTTTGCAGTGCCAATTTGCATTTACTAATTCTCCCAGAAAAACAAGACATATATTGATTTGGGTGGAATGCTGATTTTAAATACTCAAACAAAACAACACTAAATAAGAATTCAGTTGCATCAAAAAGTGATTTTAGATGGTTATTAAATAATTCACAAATCTCAAGTGAGTTTGCTCTCTACAGTGACAGCAGCTCCAGCACAGGTTAATGCAGCACTGCCCCCTGTTGCTCACAAAGCCTTATGAATGAATCTCCACTTTAAAAATCAGCTAATAATTATTCATTCAAAACACCAAGCACTACACACTGGTTAAGGGTGGCTACGGCATTAGAAGGAATACTGACCTGTAACCCTATGTGCTGTCATCTATTTAAGATATACACTGACTGAAAAATCACTTCATGAAGTGACTTAATTTAAAAAATACATATTTAGGGTTGCAGTAGGTTATGCAAAGGACAAAAAGTGAACACACATTTTTACGTGTAAAGTGACTTCTGTGACGTGTGAGTCTCTGGTACTGCATAAACAAAGGAGACCACTGACTTATTTGTGCACATAATGTGCTATTATGTGCAGATGTATTAAAGGTATCATATGTACGAATGTGAAGCAAATTACATTAATGTGAACGGATTGTAATATAACTTTCCCTGACTTTCTGCCTATAACATTCAAAACAAAAAACAAAAAACAGGAAAACCAACATTTCCTGCAGGAATAAAAGAAAGACCAACTTAAAGTCCTGATAAAGGAAAATCAGAATGCACTGTACCTTTCCATCTGTTTGTGATGCTTTTCCTCTCTGGCCTGAGCCTTCATCTGCTGTACTTCGATGGTGTCGGGCTTCCTCCTCCTCATGTACAGCTCATGGTTCCCCATACATAACGCCAGGATGCGCTTGTTGATCCGCAACCGAGGAGCGTAGAAAACAAAGTCCTGGAGAAAGCACAGACGATGGATATGATTAGGATTAGTGTACAAAAACGTCTTACCCCTAAACAACAATCATGAATCACACATCATTCCAACACTTACTGGAGCTTTCTTATCGATGGGCTTGATAACAAACTTCTTATCGTTGAAGGAGATGTTTCTGATTTCGCTCCAGGGGAAGCCAATCTTTGGTGACAACCTGCGCAGACAGTGATGAAATTCTTAATTACCGATTACAAGGTTAATCAATTAATTAGTAAACTCTAAACTCTTTGTTAAAAATCTTTCACTGACATTTTAAGGATGCGCATGCTTTGAAAGTTTCAAAAACAAAACTGAGGGGCATTTCATTTTCTGTGTTGAGGCTGTTTGTCATCTGTGCTGTTCACCACCAAAAGAGGGCGCTGTTGTCAAACCAATGCAATCCATGGTCACTGAGGGAGCTGAGAAAGTCTACAGTTCATATTCTCTTAAGAGCTATAATGAAGCTATTGTGGCAGCTACTTTTAAAGATGAAGGGGATCAAAATTTCTATTTCACTGTAACTTCAGAACATGGATTTACTGATTGAGACGTGTTGTCCCTTCACACAAGTTTATGAGATATTTATTCCACCAATTAAAGTTGTCTATTTAAGTCCAGTTATCACTCGACTGCAGTGGTGGATTAACTGCAGCAGGCGATCTTCCAACATAAACTATGTGAGTGGGCGTTGTTGTTGTTGTCATAGACAGCAACTTCTCTTGTGGTTTAATTTTCTTCCTCTTTGATATCATGTTTTCAGTTTTGATTATGGTTTTGATTTGGCCTCACGGTCATATAAAATGAAGCAATGCTGATGTTTGACCCCTCGTCACATGTTGCATGTGAATGAGTTGTAAGCAGCTGAGTCAGGCTCTGACTGGTAATCGTCTGTGTTACTGACGTGTGAGTTAGTGCTAAATAATGAAGTATGAATGAACTGTAATAAATGAAAGAGAGTAACCCACTCCGGCAGAAGTACAATTTGTGTGTGTGTGATTTGATTACTTGTCTTCATGCTCGTAGATGTTGAGCCCCAGGGCGTCGACCCCTAGCCACAGCTCTGTGCCCTTCTTGTTTTTAATTTCAAAGTAGTTGACACCGTACATCTCCAGGTCCTGAGCGATCTTTAGATACTCCATCATTGCATCCTCCCTGCACACACACACAGATGCAACAAGAGCAATGATAAACGGACAGACCTGAGCATTCAGGTGAGTGTTAAAAACCCCAAATCCTCTAAGGCTGATTATACAGTGATTTCTCACCTCTCTCATACACAAACCGAAGCACTCACCTGAGCATGCTTCTGTGCTCCTCATGCCAGGTCTGTATTCTGTCCTCCCACTGTTCCTTTGTCAGCTTGTGTTGCTCCAGAACTCTACAGGACAAATATGCACACACAAAGAAAAAGGGAAACAAATAAACAGGTGATGAGACAGTCAGACTGTTTATATGTCAAAATGTCCTTGTAAAGCCTTTTGTCAGCTAAGACGGCAAAGCACTATATAAGTGCAATCCATTTATGATGAAATGAATGTGGTTTGACACTTTTAGTCTGAATATTGTGTATATTGTGTATGTGTATACCTTTGTGGCAGTAGCCGGTCGGAGGCCAGGTAGCCAGGCTTATGAATATCTTTGTTGTAATCTCCGTACTTGGCCTGGACAGCGTAAGAGGCCAGCAGCACGGCTGTCTCCGGGGGACAGTAGTTCTCATCATTCAGAATGGCCTCCTTCACCTGCAGAGAGGGTACACAAACATGCACGTACACACACTCTCAGTCACTGGTAGCCTATGTTTAGAACGCAGAGATGATTGAGATGCTCAGTTAACCTTTCCTGTGTACATAAACTTTGGAGATTATATATAGAGCAGCGTAAGTCCACCTGTTAGTCTGCCAGTCCAGAGGCAAGTATCTAAAGAATTAAAAAAATGGATCATCATGAAATTTGGTACAGACATTAATGGGGATCCCCTGACTTAACTAGCAGGTATACATTTTCACTTTTCCAACACAGCTGAGTAGAGGCAGGTATCATTTGAAATTTTTCAATAAATGCCATAATGATACCTACACTTTTCAAAATAAAAAACAGTCCAAAATATTGATTTAAATGAGAAAATAATGGCTCAAAAACAATTAACAACACTATAGATCTGACCTGAAATCTAATGCCAGCTTTTACCTAATCTGTCACCTGAAGACCCAAAATGCTGCTCACACACTAAGACAATCAACCACCCCTCACTGCAGCAAGTGGAAGCAAGTAGGAAGTCAGATGTCAGACCATGTACAGAGTACAGTGTGTTCTTTGGAAAAGTAGGGGTGCTGTGTTTGCAGTCGGTATAAACTGCTGTGTGAAAGGATCCACCATGGATGGAGAACAGCAACAGCTAAAGGCATCTGCACTGAACCAAAACTGTTCACATGCTGCAAAAGCCGTCATCTTATCCAGCATATTCATATATTTGAATCACAAAAATCAGCTTGTTGCAGCGAGGTGATCCTCAAGACAGCTCAGTTTTCAGAATATGTCCACCCCACGTTCGTATCAGTTAGATTGACCTTAACAGCAAAATATCTTGGCAGACCAGTTGTACAATACCTGCAGGAAGAACAGCTTCTGTGTGATCTCCTGGATGAGTTCCTCCGAAACATCCTCTGGGAAGAACTTTGCTCTGAACTTGAACTGCAGCGGATTCTCCTTCTTCACATCCTGCTGGGTCACCTGGAGAAAACACCCACACACAACGTTTCACGTTTTATCCTTCACCCTCTGCCTTCACATGTCTAGTATGTAAACACATGGAGTGTAAGTCCTGAGGAAATCAGCCCCTGTGCCCTTATTTAAAAGAAGATTAAAGAGACATTTCTGAATAGTGTATATTTGCTGGTTTTAGGATATTTGGATTAAAGCTTTCATCAAACAGAATACTGCAGTAAGATTATACATACAAGTTTACTTGTAAGGCTTTCATGGTAAAGTCTTGAGGATTGATAAATCCCACAGGAGGATGACTGTTTACTGTTTACAGGCTTTCACAACTTTAATAGTGTCATGTTTTCATGTTGTGGAAATTCACGATAAAAACAGGAACAAAATAAAGATATAAAAAGTGACAGGTATGAGACTCGGTCCTCTGGACAGATATAGAGTGTTTCAGTGGTTGTGTTCTGGGTCGCTCACCTTCTTGTTGAGTTTGAGCCACGTCACGTAGCCTTTACTGTCTGTGTACTGCAGGCCGAAGAACCAGACCTCCCTTAAACCCACCGTCTTCACCACCTGAAATCATAATCACAATATAGATAAATCTATATAATCAACGGGGTTCGAATGGGGTTTGTGATTACTAATAAAACTGGGAAAGCTATTGCTTTATTAACTTGGCTTTTTGCACGGGGACACTGTTGTGTTGAAGCAGGAAAAGGCCTTTATCAAACTGCTGCCAAAAAGTTGGAGGCGCTGATAATAAAAATATCATCATATGTTGCAGCTGATCTGCTATCCCCTGGAAAACTGTTGTGATTGTTTTACAGTGCTCAGCCAGCTTCACTCTCTTCTTCAAGTCGCTTCCCTTCACTTTTAACTTTGTCTTCCCTCCCGACTCTCTCAAACATTCTCACAGGCTTTGTCTTTTACAAACTATTGTCCCGTTTACACATTTACAGAGGGAGGGAGAGAGAGAGGCCCCTCCCCTGAGGGGACGCTTACTCAGACTCTAATGTGATTTACACAGTCAATACGACGGCACTCACTACCTTATAATTAACTCTCTCTCACACACACAGAAAGACATAAATGCGTCTCACATAAACACACTGAGTATCAAATAATCACAGGCATAATCAAATGCAAAACACTCTCAAACAATCATCCAATATACCATAGCAACAGTAACTGTACAGTCAGTCACATTTCCGAACACACACACACACACACACACACACACACACACACACACACACACACACACACACACACACACACACACAC
>JBBMJY010000007.1:4322299-4365488 GCA_037833715.1 Toxotes lorentzi | reverse complement strand
TGTGTGTGTGTGTGTGTGTGTGTGTGTGTGTGTGTGTGTGTGTGTGTGTGTGTGTGTGTGTGTGTGTGTGTGGCAGAGAGTGTGTGATGATCTGATAGGAAAGCAGCAGCTGACTCAGCATAAGACGATCCGACCTGGGCCTTATTCCCGTACCATAGTCTCATAAACACACACACACACAGCTACATGCTAAAGAGGTTTGCTAGGTTACTAAAGATGTTTTTTTCCCATTAGAGTCTTTCTCACTTCATCATTGTTCAACACTGCTCAGTCTAAGGATCACCAGTCAGACACTGATGTTTGACTGATGACTACTGTGTGAACACCTGAATTTGACTGGACATGTGTGATATACAGGGTCTCACACAGCATAGACACACAGTATAGACTGCTTTCTTCTTTTACATGGCAACACTTCATAATTTATTCTGATGAGACAGATGTATTCTGTCATTTAATCTCAGCATAAGCAGAACATGAGCTGAAGAGCAACAAGAAAACCAGAAAAACAAAAAGATTTCTTTCATTCTGTCTTCCTCTACGTCACCACAACCTCAACAAACCTTCACAGCCTGACATGAAAAAAATGCTGAAAGCTGCCCTTTACTTGCCAGACAATCTGCGCACGCACGCACGCACGCACGCACGCACGCACGCACGCACGCACGCACGCACACACACACACACACACACACACACACACACACACACTTACATCCACTGTCTCCTAAAAGCTCCCAGTTAGACAAAGAGACAAAGAGTGCTTTGTGTATCATCTCTGCACAGAACCGGTACCAACCCAAACCCAGCCAAGCACCCACTGGCACACACACATACTCACTTTCAGTATTGCTTTTCATTAGTAATGCAAAACGAACAATGTGATTCTTCCAGCAAGTCGCAGGCTTCACTTCGAAGTAGAACTCTTACTTTCTACTCCTGTTTAGCAAAATAATTTTTGAAACCTTTAAGCTGCTACAGAAGTGTTGATCCTCATAATGGACTTAGGGATCGAAATGATACCGAAATGGAAAAACAAAACCACAAACGTATGTATGTGTCTCTTACCTGGTCAAAGAGCTGTTTGCCTGTCGTGTTGGGCTGGATGGCAAACTCCAGCTCAGCGTCCATGGTGGTGACGCGCACATTGATCTGCAGAAAAGAAGAAAACGCAACTGAATTAATGGATCAACAAATAAGAAAAAGTAGGTTTAAAAGTCACACTGCTGAAAGTCTGGTTCTGATCATAGTCCCCACAGTTGTTCCCAACCTTGAAGTAAAATGTTCTTTCGTCCTGGATTTTCACTGCAAAATTCTGCTACCTTCCTGTTTGCAACATAACCCGATTTTTCAGCTTTTCCGGAGGATTCAATAAATTTCTTGCCTTCCCCTGACTGGAAAACAGAATTCTTTACTATCACAGAAATTCCTAGAGAGGTTGTGTTAAGACTTTGCAAACTGTGCAAATGAAATGGAATATCAAAGGTACAAAAACATGAAAGTACTTAAGAAAGAATGAAAGGGAAAAACAAAGTGTGAAACAAACCACAAAAAAGGTGTGAGAGAGTGAAACAAATGAATAAAGTGTGACGGAAACATCCAAAACGAAAAGAAGTAAAGCTTGTGAACTACTGTGACCCTCTGCTGTCTGCTGGTGGGACAGCCTGTGCCAGCTCTGTGTGTGTGTGTGTGTGTGTGTGTGTGTGTGTGTTCTCCCATCAGATTTCTATAAATATTCTTCACACATAGTGAACACACATACACAACACCCTCTGTGTTAGAGCCAGTGTCTATATAAGGCACAGGATGTTTACGCTCCTCATCTTTCTGCCAGGAAGCTGCAGAGAGGAAGCTGCTTTCACTTCACTTTAATGAAGGAAAATCATTAGGAAGACTCCAGTGAGCTCTACCACTAGCCTAACCTTTACCACACGAGCTATAATTAAGTTACTGTGCATGTTTTTAAATATTAAAGTAAACTGTGCATTGTGTCTGATAAATGAGAAAGACAGCTGTGCAGAAATGGGGAGAGTCCTCAGTGAGAAAGAAACTATGGAGACAATCACTGCAAAGTTTCTGCTGGTTCTTCAGAGTCCACAGATCATCTGCACTTCAGCATGGAGGAATGGAAGTTTGCACCAGAACAAACACAGCGATTTGAAAAAAAAAATCATTTTGCCAAATCAGTGATCAATGAACAAAACAGATGAGCATTAATAACATAAATATGATGGCATAAGTGACGGAGCAATGAGTGCTACCAGTCTATGAATATTGTAGCCTGTCAAAATCAGTGGAGAATTTTCATGTCTTATGTCCAAAGTAATTTACAGATTCTTTTTCAACCTCTTCTACAAAGTCTTCTTTCCAATAAGATTGGCCTCTTTCTCTCCTTATGTTAAAACTACACCTTCTCTATAATATTAAGTTGTTTGATTTTGTTTCTTACATAATCTATATATAAACTATTTGCTTTGCTTTTATTGCACAATATTTTAGCAAAAACTGTTATGCAGTCAGGTGTGACTTTCAGAGTCAAAAATGAACGTTTGGAAATTTTTATTCAGGACAGCTGCCACATCAACACCTGTGTAATTCTGAAGTGAGACTCCAACCAGAATAACGAACTGTGTGTGTGTGTGTGTGTGTGTGTGTGTGTGTGTGTGTGTGTGTGTGTCGCAGCATGAAAGACCTTCAGGCTTCACACAAGCGGGAGAATAGTGGTAACCAAACCAGTGTCTCACAGTAATCCTGAACTCACATACACACTCTGCACATAAATATGCAATCGCACATTTGTCTCTGTGTGTGTGTGCATCCCTATCACTTCCCATTGGTGGTGTAATACATTAGACTGTGCTGTGGTGTTCTGTGCTGCAGAGCAAACCCAGCTGCAGTGAAACCAACTGACACTGTCCTCAAGTAACCCTGACGGAGAGCCAGAGACCCAGAGAGAGAGGAGATGAGATACAGGGAACAATGGTACAGTAAAAACCTGTAACCTGCCTTAGGGATAAAACTGCTGCATCAGTAGGGGTTGTGTGTCTGTGTGCGTGCATGGGTATTTCAGAGACAGAGACAGAGAGAGAGAGAGACAAAGAGAGACAAAGAGAGACAACGAGAGCGAGAGACAAAGACAGACGCACAGATAATGCCTGAGGTGACCAGTGCATCAATCATAAGAAACCAGCAGTCAGATAATACACACACACACACACACACAGCTCAACTGACCTGAAAAATATAAACAAAGACCACATACACACACATACACACACATGCATGAGAGGGACAAAGATTTCTTCAGCATAAGGATTTGGTTGTGAGTGTGTGTTTTAAGTGTATGTTGCATTTGTTCAGCTCCAGATGAGGAAGAAACAGAAGGTCTATACAGTGGATGTTGGGAAAGTATGGGAACGCAACCATATGGTGGAGGTGTGTGATGTGTGTGCTTCAGTGAGCCTGACTATCTGCGTGTGTGTATGGGAGTGCAGCCATTTGGTGGTTTAACATGTGTGTACAACATGCACACCCACACAATGTGGCATTATTCTGTTTACACATCAGTGCAAGTTATGTGTCTGTGTTTTGGCTGATAGGGTTTCCATAGCAACGCCCTTGAGGCTGATTTTAATGTAATTTTCTAAAAAGCCTTGTAGGCTTCCTAAAGAGGGATTTAAACACTTGACAGGGTGACAGGGTGAGAGGATTGACCCCTCTTGGGGTAAGATATAAGCTCTTCAACGGAGAGACAACAGTAAAACAGGAGCTGAACAATAAAATTAATCTTAAATTAATCTTTTAGTCCATAACACATTGAGAGGGCGGAAGAAAAGTGGCCAGCTAGATTCACCAGAGCCTATTGTGATGTCTGTGAATTGCTTGTTTTGTCTGAACAACTGTCCAAAACCCAAAGATATGCCATTTAAAGTGAAGGCTGAGGAGTTGCAGAGAAATGTGTTCACAATCACACTCATGGCTCCTAAAACTGATAAAACATATACTGTATATAAATACAGTATATCGTGGAAACACAGCAGTTCTGCACAGAGAAGAACATCAATTTCCTTTGTGCAATACTGTAAAGCAATTCTAAGGTAGTCTACTATAGTTTGCAAGAGGAACTGTCTCAAGTTTGAGTGAGACTGACTGACTTTGTGTCATTGTGTGTGTGTGTGCGTGTGTGTGACTGCTGCAACAAACAGACAAAGAAAGAGAGCAACATGTCTTGGAGCTGATAGCTACAAAACGTTAGCAGATAAAGCAGGTGGTCTCAGCCCATCTGCTGACCACAATCCTTTCTTTCACCGTTAGCTGACTGCTGCCAGAGCCATTCTTGGTCACGTGCCAGAGACAGTTTTTTTCTTTTTTTAAAAAAATGTGTGTTACACATACATTCAAGAAAAAAGGGGTGCTATTACTTTAAGCAATAATTAAGTTTTATTACTAATGATCACTACAGCCTCTGCTTATGCTTCTAGTACTACCTCTACCATTTGCACAACTGCTGCTACTACAATATTACAAAGTCAAGAGATAAACTTTAGGCCACTTCTCCTGGTATGTGGAGTCCGGCAGGTCTGGAGAAAACTCTGTTCCTAATTAAAGAGGGAAATGGCCTGCACCAAAAGCAGTTTTCCCTGTGAAAGCTGTGAAAAGCCTTTGCAGGCTGTAAATTCAAAAATATTCATCATAAAAATCTACTAAGCTGGATAAAATAATGAGTAAAAACTTTTCTTGTTATTATAGAGATCCTGTACCGGCGCACAGGCGTTATGTGCTGAGTGAATGCAGTTAATTTTCCATTTCAGCTCACATTTACAAAACAGGATCATAAGCACTTTAAGTTTGTTTTAAAGTAAACTCAGGCAAATCATCTGAATTGGCAGCGGAGGGATAACCTGTGCTCTGGCAAATATTTGGATGACATAGTAGAAACCATGTTGTTGACTCACAAAGCATTCAACAAATCCATTCCCACAACAATAATGACTACTACCACCACGCAGCATGTTACACTACTGCTAAAAACCTATTAGCACCTACTACAAAGATGGAGTGAGAGCCAGTGGGAGCTACTCATTGTTATGCAAACCATCAACACCACTGACTCATTCAGTAACCAGCAAGTGCAATATTTACTCTCCATTCAGGTCCCTCAGTGTGAGTATGGCGGATGAACCTCAAATTAACTTGTAATCTCTTAAACCTTAAAGGTGTAACTGAGAGGACATCAACTCAATAGCCAAATTAAAAATGATAGATGCAGTTATTATTCCATATAATAATATCTTAGAGGAGATCTAAGAGATGCTCTTTTTTCTGTTCTGTCATGGTGGCTATTTCTGCAGTAGTCCCGCTCTGTAGTAACTTTGCAGGATCACATGACACACTGGACCACAAAGACCCTTTGTCATACACAATCATTAAGAAAGGAACAGCTATAAAACAGGGAATACATTTTTCGGAACATTCATGTGTGCAGGAAGCCAAAAGGAAGTGGGTCAGCCTAGACAGAGGAGGTCTAACATGCTTGCTCTCCACCAACTCAGCTTGATTAGGACTCTGGTGAGCATACTCCAAAAAAAGTGAAAGCCTGCAGAAAGCTGGAAAATGTTTTAGCTTCTGCGCCAAGTGAGCAGCTTTCATATGAATGAACGGAGTGCAATCTTGGAAAGCAGTTTCTGGTTTTCCTAATACATCCATGGGTGACTTCCATGAAAGACAATGCAAACCATGCAAAATCAGTATGGAAGAAGATGCCTGCACATACTGCAGTGCTACTGCTTTCCACCTCAGAGGTCAATTAGAAGATTTAATTATCCAGTGAGTTTATATTTTCAGCTTTGTTCACATGATATTTTATGAAATATTGAGCAACTGAAGTTTCCTTCTGATGCCCATTCAGGACTCTTATATGCAGTTTGATAGTACTAGCTTAGGCTAATTAGCTGGTTCTTACTGAGTTTTCCAAATGTAAATGAAATGCAAATTACTTTGTGGGCAACACATGATTTTTCCAATGAAGAAGTTAGAGGCCATAAATGGAAAAGATTTCGTGAACCACACAGGTTTCATCTACTGGGCAGCTTCTATAAGAACGAACATGTTTGTGTTGCAGAATATTATTTTAATTACCAGATGAGAAAAGTATTGGGATTTTAGCTGTTACGATTGCAACGTCACGGGCAAAGCTGAGCAGTGTAAGTTGTGAATTTTGTAAAGCGACTTCAGCCAAATCTTTGCTTATGAGGCTCTGGGGAAAATGGAACATGCAAGTCTGTCTCAGTTTTGCTGGCTGTGTTTACCAGCATCCTCCAGTGCCTCCATGTTATTCATAACAAGTACTGACAGCTAAATAGTAGGGTAGTGTGTATAGGCAGAGGCTGCCCACGCACACAGCCCACCTGTTGACAGTGTTTGTGTGTGTGTGTGTGTGTGTGTGTGTGTGTGTGTGTGTGTGTGTGTGTGTGTGTGTGAGAGAGAGAATCAGACAGCCATAATTAAAAGCTGTTGGTAGCTAAGCTGGTTAACAGAGGCTTTAAAGGCAACCACGGACATGCTGCCTTCTTCACCCTCTCTTCACTGTTTTCCATCCTCATCCACTCTTCCCACTCATCTACTTAACATTTCCTCTCTGACACTCCTCTTTCTTCACCTCTGCTCTTTTTAGTGTTCTCCACTACTCTTTCATTCTCTACATGTCCTCCTTTCCACTTGTGGAGATTTCCACTTGTAAGAGATTTCCTCTTCAAAAACTCTTTTTTTTCTTGCCACTCTTCTTTTCCACTCCAGAACCACTCTTCCACTTCTCTTTTCTATTCTAACGTCGTTAGGTCCTGAAACACACAGTAATCTGAGTATTTATTTGTCATGCTATGAGCTTGTTCAAAAATTCTGTTTGTATTTTCAAAATCAAGATATCAAGGACTTGTGAGAGAGAATCCATCCACCAGTGCCGTGTCAGACCATCCAGTTGGTCCTGGAACAAATGCTTTTCAAAGCGTAAACTAAAGAAATTACACAGTGATCTGTGGGATGATTTGGATTGGAATAACAGGTGTTAGCATAGCAGACAGAGCTTCGCCTTCAGCTGCGGAGGCAAAAATACATCTGCAAACAAGAATGAAGACGGATAAGCAGAATTTTTAAAATAAACTAAATAATTGTTTAGTACATAAAATAGTGAAACAACACGTCTGAGATTAGCTGAGACACTCTTTATTTCAGACATGGTGGGGTGGGATAGCAATACTATAATATGCTGCAGGAAAACCTGAAATGACCAAAGGTATGTGGACATCTGAACATCCATGTATCCCGATGTGCTAGCTGAACCTCTCCTCCCTACACCATGGGAATTAATCTGCTGCCATCAGCCTCCGCTATTCTGGGAAAGTTTAACACAAGATTTTGGAACCTGGCTCCAGGGATTTGTGTCTGTTCAGCCACAAGAGCATTAGTGAGGTCCAAAACTGATGTTCGGTGAAGGTCTGGCTCACAGCTGGTGTTCCAGTTCGCACTAAAGGTGGGGGTGGGGCTGAGACAAGAGGTCTGTGCAAACCAGTCACAAAAAGCATTTCTTTTTTTGAGCTGTAGTTGTGCACTGGGACATTGTCATGTTCAGGTTTACGTTTGTCTACAGTGTCATTATATACTGTAGCATGAAGATTTCCCAGAATTGGAAGTAGTCTGAATCATGAAAACCCATCCAAACCAAA
Organism: Toxotes lorentzi; assembly: GCA_037833715.1. NCBI lineage: Eukaryota > Metazoa > Chordata > Actinopteri > Toxotidae > Toxotes > Toxotes lorentzi. Next base: position 4,357,767 of record JBBMJY010000007.1, on the reverse strand, counting down.
CAGCCACATACTTTTGGCTGTATGGTGTATTTCTGTAAATCACTGAGCTATAAACCATACTGAGTGCAGCTTTAGTAGTTCATGTTAATGTTTTATCCTCACGCTTTGGCAGTACAGCTATTTTTAATACATTCCAATAAAGCACTGACTTGAATTTAGTTGAGGTGGAGGGGGGGGGAGTAGGGAACTTCACACCCTCCCTCTAATTAGATTTAGTGACTTGGATAATTCCCATTATATAAATGAAAATGGCCCTCTGAAATATTTAAAGCCTCCACCTGCCCCCCCTTCCACCAGTACCTGGCCCCCAGGGACACCATCACCAGGAGGGGCAACATGTGCAATATGCAGCGATAAATCAATAATGTACGATGTCCCACCACATCTCACACCGTGGATTGCCAGGCCTGATGCATGCTTATTCACACACAAAGATCTATGCACACACTCTCACAGTGCCGCTGGGGAAATACATACACTGACCAATACATATGGGAAACCAAAAAGATTCTCCAGGAACATGTAACCCCCCCAGGGTTGAATGAGTAGAATGATTTTTTCTCTGTTCTCTCCATGTTTGCTCTTCTTTTAATTTTCCCATGTCTCATTACTCGCAGTTGTAAAGGGATCAGTCTGCTTCCAGCTACGAGCTTGTTGGACCATTGAACACTGTCTGAAACTTCCCCCCATTCATTTCTGACTTCATTTTTGGGGAAGCTACATTTGTCAATTTCCATAATGTTCTGAAACTGACAATAGAACACACACGCACACACACACACACACACACACACCCTCTTCAAGCAGCGATTGGCAAAAAAAAGCATGAATAATTATCTTTACATAATTTTATGTTCACGAACACTGTGTGTGCATATTCAGCCAAACAATTGTGTGCCACAGATTCAAAGATGTAGCTCTGTATCTGACCTTTGACCTCTCTGTGGAGAACAAGATTTCCTACAGCTGTAAAATTGCAGGAAAACGAGTTCTTATCTTGCTGGACTTGTCAGCAGCTTTGACATGGTGAACCAGCACATCCTGCTATCCCTACTCTCAGATAAAGGCATCTCAGGCAAAGCACATTATTGGCTTGAATCATACCTCAGTGGGTGTTTTTTTAATGGCAAGGACAAATATCTATATCCCGTCACCTTTCCACTGGGGTGCCCCACGGCTCAGTGATGGGACCTCTTCTCTTTGCAACATACACCACCTCCTTGAGTCCAATTATCTGCTCACATGGCGTCTCTTATTGCTACTACACAGACAATACCCATCTGTACCTGTCATTCCCATATATCATTCCCACATAACCCCACGGTCTCAGCACATATCTCAGCTTGTCTCTCAGACATGTCCACATGGTTCTCACCTCTACTACAGCAAAGCCCCTCTGGCCTCCACTGGCTACCCATGGCCATCCAAATCGTATCATTATAGAAGTAAGGTTAGCCCTGTGTGTCCAACACATGTTATAAACAATACACATACAGCACAGTGAAATGTGAGGTAAAGATAAAATTGTTTCATGACATTTCCTCTTCTTAATTTGATTAAATCACCTCCTGCTTGTCCAACATTCCCTTTCTAGGCTGGACACTGATACACAGACCCTTTTGTGCAACCCCCCATTTTGGACAGCATAAAAGAAGGGAATGCCAGGGGTAACCCCATGTTATGTTAGGGGTGTACGTACACACAAAAACACCATTAAAACACAGCCTAGGGGAGGGTTATGGTCAAGACCAAATTCGCTTTTTAATGGCCTGCCTGAGGCAAACAAGCTTATAGCCTGTTTTGCCTTTTAGGGAGACAACAGGGTGTTTCTATGTGGCCCAGTAAAATAGAGACTCTTTATAGGTTTTCTGGGTGGTGTGCTTACCCCAACCTGTGTTTTTCATTTCTACATTTTGTTGTTTTTGTTCTTCATTACCTACAAGCAAGTGGAGTCAACCTAGCTTATGTGTTCAGTGGTTATCAAGCATGTTTTAATCCAATGTGACATTTCACCATTTTCATCGCAAATAACAGGCAGGGAATGCACAGATGAAGCAGTGAAAGGGCTGACAGGTTTACTGTCCAACTGCTAGGCTTGATGTCAAAGTATAGCTTAATGTAACCGGAGTGGGAGTTCCCCTCAAGGGCGGCTTGGGTGTCGTTTTCCCAGGCTTTATATGAACAAAGTGCCTGTCACTCAGTCCTCTCCCAAATCCTCTTTTATCCCTTTGTGTGCTTTTTTTCTGCCCTATGGTGTGTTTCAATAATCTGAGCTTTACTCCTTCGTTCCAACTCTCTCTTTTGCTCTTGACTCTCTCTGAAATTTTTCTTCCATCAGTCCATGCACATGGCTCTGTTTCTTATCTCCAGCCACAGTGTTTCTCCAACTGCTCCTCTCTGATTCAGTTTATTGACTTCTTTGCCCTGGTATTTCTCAGAGTCAGTACAGCTAAAGGATGTTGCATGTGTTGCTGCATAACACAGGTGTTTTTTTTAATGTGGTTTAAAGACGTACACCACTTTAAACAATACTCCTGTTTTAACTTCTGGTGATTGTATGCTCCTTCATGGTTAAATAATATTTCATAACTTTGACCGACCTTTGACAGACCTTTAAAAGCAAACCCTCTCTCTCTTCCACTGCTCCTCTCCATCCATTATTCTTCATTTCTCTCACCTTCTGTCTCTCTCTTCCCTTCCCATCCTCTCTCTACTTTTTTTCATCACATTTCCCTAGTCTCTTTCCAGGAATTGGACCTGGCCTAATTCCCCATTACTGAGATTGATGGTCCAGAGGCTCAGTACAATTGTTTGCTGGCTGTAGATAACGGTGTAAGCAGCCAGATGTACAGACGGCAGGATTGTAAACACCCTGGGACAACAAGTCTCCTATTCACTGACCTCTATCAATCTATTTTAGTTCATGCAAGTTTTAGAATTTGATATAAGGCCTTGATTTGCTTTAATATCAGAACTGAGGTTGTTCAAATGTTGCTTAAATTTACTTTGTCTGTCAACTGACTGATTTTATTCAAAATAATCATTACACCTATGAATGGTCAATGTCAGTCTACCCCAGACTGCTAAATAGTTTAGGATGGATCAGAAATATAAAGGATTTAAGTTACTTAAAACTGGTTGTAGTACTTAAATTCTGGACACAACCATTTTTCAGTTTTGTTGTTGTCTTTAATTTGTGCTTCAGCTAATAAAATAAAGGTACAATCAGCTCCACAAGGATCAGAGTATAATCCTGTTATTTAAGCTGCAGTGTAAACTCAGTCTCTATGTATTTGTGTCAGAGCAACATGAAAGCTCCCAGTGTCTTTCAGTCCAAAAATAGAGCAGAGAAAGCCCTCATTGTGTTTGCCCTTTTCAATAGACAGGACAGTTCCACAAAGTGACCGACTGTTGTGTTTCTGTGCGACTGAGTGTGTGCATGTTTTCCCAAAACTCTGTGCGCTCCTGTAACAGATTACTTTTGACTGGGAAAGCTGATGACAGACTCTGGGCTGTCTTAAAAAAAAAAGAAGAAAAAAACAGAAATCCCAGAAACAGATACAGCAGCTAAGAATGGCACCAGAACAACTGTTTTACGCTGCACTTTAGGAATAAAAAACAATGGCTTATTTCTATGCCTTTCTCACCTATTTCTTATCAGTGCATGAAACCCATCCTGAACTTACAGTCAACCTCTTTTTTAAGCCAAAAACTTTAACCTCCTGAGTACTATTCAATGAGGGCAAAACAGAGGCCATTGTTTGAGTGGAGCTTAGCAGTTATTGTACCTGTCTTAAATAGACTGATGATCTTAGCTGCAATAAAGAGTGATTGTAAAAGCTCCACTTCACGTTAGCCTCCATTTTTAAGGTCTTGAATGTTGCAAAGAACCAAATTAACTACTGCAGCTGTGACACAAAACCTGTGGTTGAGCCACACCTGCTACAGAGACTGTAGATTAGCAGAGCAAGCTCTCCAAAGCAGGGAATACAAACTACGTAATAACCATAAATACTGAGGAAAGCAGCAGGTACGGGATTAAAGAAAAGCAGCAACTCTCTACACGAGGATGTACACAGGTGGTGCTGTAAATCAACCGTTAATCTCCAGCATGTTAAGTACTAACCGGTTTGGGCATCTTTCTCCTCTCTCCGCCCGTCCCCTGCTTCTGAGAAAACAGAAAGAAGTCGTCCTCCGTCTTCCTGCCTCTCTCTGGGGCTCCAGCGCCTGAGACACAACAACAACAAAAAAACAAATGTACCAATGTCAACAAACAAGTAACATAAATATCAGAGGCAGTGTAGCCTTCAGGCTGTCATGCAGGGTGCTTTTCTTTATCTATGATTAATCATTTAATCTATAAAATATCATAGAACTGTAAAAAATAAAGACTGTAAAGACACAAGTCTTCAAATTTAATGTTCTGTCCAATCCCAAATCAAAAGATATTCAGTTTACAATGATACAAAACATTGTATTGATGAATTACTACTCAAACCAGTTATCTCTGGGTTACATGTCCGATTTTCCCAGTGTTTCAAATGCACAGGTCTGGTGAGCTCATTGATGACTAGCTCCCCTCTTGGAAAAACAACCGAGCCAATCAGAGCTTTGTAGGCGAGATTAAGAATGGGGGTGTCATTTTCCTGTGCCAGAACGAGAACAACAAATGGCCACAAAAAATGGAAAGAAGAGCGAATGAGATTGACGCAGTCGTACAATCTGTGCAGGTGAAAGTCAGCAACTCTTAAACTGACATCAATACTTTCAACAATTTCAATACACATTACAAATATTAACTGATCTTTGCAACCACCACCTTTTATGCTGACTGAAAAAGATGATCATTTCATAAGGGAAAAATATACAACTTGCCAAACACACAAGTGCTAACATGAACTCAATATCAGACTGAATGATTAAGTCATATGGATGCAAAGCTCTATTACATCCACCTTTACCAGCATAAAACACAACATGCTGAGTGGCAGTTTGGGAAAGACAGATGAAAAACAGAGAGAGTAGAAGGGAAGAGACAGAGGAAGGAACAGGCAGTTACAGAGAGAATTGGGCAAGTTAGCTGAGAGGGGGAAAAAAAGCGAAACTCCAAAATAGAGACAGAAATTGTAGAGAGAGAAACAGAAACAGATATGAAGAAAGAAACGTAGCTTCCTCTGCTCTAATTTCTTCCTTTCTTTTTTTGAGAAGCAATTTAAGGTGACACTTGACTTGCTTACACTTAGTTGTTTGCAGCGATGAAGTCTGGATGGTGTGGGTTTATCTAGAGCTAAATGACTTGAATGTAAAACAGAGTGCAGTAGGTAGGTGTCCCATAGGTGCCAGATCTTTGTGATGTGTGAGGCTAGAAATAGACCTTTCTCAAGTGTCAGCACAGAGAACTAAACCAGGCTCAATCACAAGCTCAGTCTGAGGGCAGAAACAAAATGAAGGTTAAACTGGAGGGATTTGAATCTAAATTGGTCGGAGTTATATTTTGGAAAGGTTTGCACTATACAATATGGCAGTAAAAGCTTTGCCTGTTAGTGGATCTGACTCAAAACATTTGTGAAAATGATCTTCAACATATTTTTATTTCTAACCTTATGTGGTTTGGACCAGCTGATTTTTAAACTGAAAAATATTCAGTGTGGTTTATGGTGAATTATGTAAAAATAAGGAAATGGAAAATAAGGGTTAGATCTAAAAAGGAAAAACAGACATTTTTAATGTTTTCAAAGTTTGTATCAGTGCTCAGTTTTCACTTGACTTCACTAGCATGCTGGTTAATGAACTTGTATCTCTTGTAAAAACTGTGACATCAACTGTGTTAATTACACACTATTGTTAATTTTCCTTTACAGAATTGTGCATTTTATACAAGTTGATACAGGTCACAGATTTCTTAATGCCTCTTTAACTCTTCTATATGTTTCCATTTCTATTACAATCCAATACTTCAGCCAGAGAAAAGGGATTGCTACATATTTGAAATGCACTGAATATTCTTGAGGCAAACTGTAAATTTTATAATCACATCAGAGAGAATTAAGAATATACTTTGAAAAAAAAGTGCCCTAATTCTCTCTTTCACATTAGTCTTCAGAAAATTCACTTTGATGTGCCACATAACTGTGGGCCAAAATCAATGCACAGCTCAGAGAGACCTTCCATCACACCATTAATGTCCTTTTGGGGTCAGATCCTGAAGGTATACGAGGCCTGGAATGTGTCTTTGTCAGCACCAGCAATCAGAGCTACCTCGCTCTAATGGCACAAAGGCAGCTTAACTAACCCAGAATTGTTTTATCTACGGTGTTAATACACCACACGTGTGGTGTTGGTAGTTGGTAAGCAATTTAATATCAGGCACAAGTACAAGTCAAGACACTGAACCTTTATCAGAGGCAAGTCCCCCGGCTAAATGCATAAAATCTAAAGCACGTAGACTAAATTAAAATTACTGCACAATATGCAGCCTGTGGTGAACTTATCAGCTGGGTCTTCCTGTGCTATTTTTTCTACCTCTATATCTCCTTTCCTTGTGCCTTTTCTTTCCATTTCACCTTAACAATGGCGAGAGAGTGAGGAGTAGAGCAGAGCACTGACGCGAGATAGACACACATAAGCATTCACAGCTTGCCTTGACCCATTTACCTGCAGCCAGGAGATAGGTGAAGACATTGACTGATAAAATAATGGCAGACTTAAAAACTGTGTCACTTCTTTGCTTTGAAAGCTGGAGTGTAAAAAGCTGGAGATGGTGGCTCTTGCTTAAAGTCTGAAGAAACTTTGTAGGGTTTAATTTATCCATACTGAAAATGTATTCTGGACAAAACGCCTCTTCCTGCTTCACACCTCCTCTCGTTCTTTCTTGCAGTCTCTTTTTTTCTGTGTTGGTTCTTCAGGTCTAACAGTGGCCACAACCACTAACATCAGCTTTGTTCTCCTTTGTTTGACAAGGTGAAAGTGGTTATTATCTTCAACATGTAACAGATTTTAATTCTCCAGGCTTTACAGAAACACGTGACCCCCACAGGTCCACAAACACACACACGTGCACCTAAAGGTGACTTGTGTGTGCTGTAGCTGAAAGCATCCGGAGCTTTCTAAAAGAACACAGGTCTGCTCTGTTTAGCTGCCCACCGCCTCGTAAATGTGGATGTATAAGCCTTCAGGGTGTGTGTCCTCACTCAGTGAAACCAGAGGTTCACTCATGCACGGATACAGCTTCCAGGCCACCACTCGCACAGAAACAAACTCTGCTCTCAGTGAACACTAAACTCTTTCATCTCACTCGCTCTCTTTTGTCCGAATCAGCTGACTGTTGTAATTTACACACATTTTTATAGAAGGTCCATCCTGAGCCTCTGCTCGGATTCCTGCTGTACATTCCTCTCCCTTTCAATAACTCAGTAACATTAGTTGTAGCTCAGATTTGACAGATTCCTATTCTGATTCTTCTCATGAATTATTTAAGCTGTACTACCACGTTGAATCAGTGATCGGCAAAATTCAAAAGCATGTCTCCTCATTTCTCATCAATCTGGAACTTGTTCTGATTCACAGTGGAGAAATATTTCACTATTAGTGTTATGTCTGTCTTGCAGAGGCTCCAAACATCTCTTGCTGTAAGTACCACAGACGACACACACACACACACACACACACATTCCAACAGCTGTTATAACAGCAGGAAACTGTACCAACTGCTTTGCTTGACAACAAGGCTTTACTTGTACAACAGAAGACTCAGTGAATCCAGAGTTATCACAACTCACGTCCAGCCATTTAACTTTTAAATGCACTTTTTAATTTTCCTCCTTTCAGGAGCTCATTGGTTTCAGCTGCTTTCAGTATGCTATCAAAACCAACTGAGAGACTTGAAACTTGCATGTCCTGCATGTAATGACTCCTTTTCAGTGTCACCTCCAAACGTGTTAAACTTGAAGACATGGATACAGCAGTTACAAGAAGAAGAGGAAAAGGAGGACGAGAACTGGAGAATGAGCAGGATACCAAAGGAACATATGGAGCATCAGTCTGGATCTTGCCAGTCATCTGCAGCAGTTAAAGTTAAGCAGCTAAAAACAAACATATGGATACAAGCTGACGGACAAAGTCGTATCGAGGGTAAATAAGGTTACGTACAGAGTGAACAAACCTCTAAGCCTCTGTGACAAATGATGCTCCCAAGGTGTCCAACACTGGTTTGTTGTTGAACACACAATAAACGTTGTGGGAAGAATGTCAGCCCGTAAGGTCATTGTCTAAATTCAGACTGTCATGAATCATCATTGTTCTGCAGTAAATTATAAATGAAAGAGGAAATAAGCCATGGAGCTGACATTTATCCAGGTTGACTTGAAAGGACTTCATGGGTTGATGTTTGTAGTGAGACCAGCTGACTTCTCTGCATATAGAGATGAATGAAGGATCTAAATATGAGGATCAGAAAGAAAATCTGACTTCCCAGAATGAACTGAAATTAAATGAACCTTTTGGCATAATATTACATGTTTCACAGAAACAGTGAATGACAGAGATGCAGACACCGAGAAAGAAAGTGAAAGAGATCAAACAGGAGGAGACATGACAGGGAGTTGCTAAAAGTGAGAGACGGAAAGAGAAACCAGATAGCGTCTGTCAGCGAACCTGGCTGTGATGTGGTTTGTGAAACTGAAGTATTTGCTCTCTGTCACCAACCGATACTAACCATGGCTAGTGACTATTTTTATTAGCGATTGATTTTCAGCTTATTTTCTCGATTTTCTCTAATAATTTAATTTTGTATATACATGCAAAATGTTAGAAAAATACCAAACCAATGTCTAGAGAGACAGATTACTATCATCTATGAAAGAGAAAAGCATAAAACCTTAATATCTGAGAAGCTGGAAACAGTAAATATTTGGATTTTTCACTTTTAGGATTGGTCAGGAACATAAATGTCCCTGAATAAGGCTTTAACAAAGAAATTACTTTAATGATTTGGAAATGATAACTAAACTGGTTTTTAAAATGACTACTCACACTGTACATTTTAATGCCCACTGCAGTGTAAAGCAACCTCCTGGTTCAACTTTGACCTACTGTACGTATTACTAATGCATGCATGCACCTTTACAATTCAGCGGATGATTATAACTGATATTTGTGGTACATTCACTTACAAAAATAACCATTTTCAAACATTTCCACTTAACACTAAAAGTGCAAATGTAACCTGGAAATAGCAAACGACAGAAACTCAGAGAGACACAAACAAGCTCAAAGAGCCAAAGTACTATCACAACCAACACAATGACACTGAAGACCAGTTACAGACAGTCTCACAGTGGCAGCTGGTATGTGAAGAATTTGTCTAGATCCAGGCAGCTTCACATGCTGAATCTGAGGCTAATTTGCTTTCTCCATTTAGCGTGGCTGATTATTTGTTAAAACTCGCTTAAATGTGTTTCTGCATTAGGTAAACGACGGCCTGTCTGTCCCCTGTGCTCTTTGGCACATTCGCTGCTGTGGATGCTGCTTCGATAAAGGTGTCTGGTCTGGCTACAGCCTTCTTCTAAAGGTGAACGTCTTCCTGTTTCCCACAAAGTTACAGTCCTGACAGAATATATATGAACAGGAATGACTTTAACTGAATCTAAACCTGCACCAAGGTTGTGTAACACAAAAACAACAGAAGATTGACATTCTCTTTTGCTGCAGAAATTAACACAAGTATGCACATCCGGTCAGGACAAGACAACATTCTCCTTCTCTGATCGTGAGCTATGAGATTAATCAACAGGTTACAAAAAAAAGTGAGCTGAGAGAAATCTAAAACCGGCCGTCAAAGGTATCTCCTGTCATGATGCCGAGCCTCTTTCTCAAATGAGTTGTAATTTGGTCCCCGGAGGGGGCGGGGCCAAGAGGAGCAACAGCGGAGGGGATTTGAGCGACACGCATCACAGCCAATAAACTCACTCCCCCTGCTGTAACGAGGCCAATCACGGACTCCTAACTTCCCCGACGCCGACGGAGCATCTGTTCGTGCCAGATGGAGCGCTAGCATCATGTGAGGGCGCGCTAATGTGACTGTTTTCAGGACCCGCTGTTTACGTGCAAAAAAGCCGAACTCACCGTTAGACGCGGTGTGATCCGGCGTGGTTTCCAGGACGGAGGGTGAACTCACTGGAAGTCACTCAAACTATCTTAGATAGTTGGGGGGGGGGGGTATCTATAACCAGTATCTATAACCCTGATGTACACCCAAGTCTAAAAACGTGCTTCATCACATCATGAAAACGGTTTGGTTTGTTGCTCGGGTCGAAGTTGGAGTGGCCTTAGTGAACGCTCCAGAGGCAGGGGCGTTAATAAATAGCGGAATTTGAATCGACCACAAGTACTCGAGAGTGTCCTGACCACGAGAAGCGAGTCCATCAATATTTACAGCAAAGGCCGAAAGAGCTTCAGTCTCACAACGTGCGAGTTGTGTTAAAGCTGCTGCTCTCCACGTTGTTGCAGAAAAGCGCACCGTCAGCAGCAGCGGCGGCGGCGGCAGTTGCTACAAAAGTTGCGGCGCAAGATGCATTGTTTCCGCTCTGAGCTATTCAAAAGAGCAGCGGAGCTAAACAACATGGAAAACAACAACAGTTCGCCATTAAACCGCCGAGTTTTCTACACATGACCTGTGCAAGTGCATGCTCGTGTGGGTGACATATGTATCCATTAACCCTAAGGCACAGATAAACACCAAAACGCCTGTGGAAATGTAAACAGTTTGAGAGACTGTGGGAGCAGACTCCTATCATGAGCGGTGGTCCCTGAACCGCCTTCAGGTCATGTTGGGTTGAAAAAGGGGACAAGCGTCTAATTACCCTGACTACTAATGCAAAGCCTCGCTCCGTTGCACAACATTTTAAATGACCCTCGGTACCTCAGCGCAAAGTGACACCACTCCACTCACCCGTCCTCCCGTCCGGAAATGTGCACGAAGCCGGTAAGACGCGGAGGTGAAGCAAAATTAAGCCACCCGCCTGACCACGCCGCCTTTAACCTGCCTTTCAAAGAGGTATGTTCTCCAACACAGGTTCTAAGCGCTACGGCTCCGTTAAAGGGCCTGCGTAAAAACAGCGTTAGCCTACCGGTCTCCAGCCCGGAGAGGAAAATAAATCCCCCTCATCTGAACGGCTTAAAGGAAGGCAGGCAGAGATGAAGGCGGTCAAACTCACCTCTAACGCCTGGCTGCGCTGAGGATGTGTCCAACTGTCACCCCCTCCAGCTGGCAGCGGTACTTTATATATCCAAAGAGAGTAAAAATAGATCGTTTCACCTTCCCGTCCTCTGCGCTGTTTACCGGACACGGCGCGTACCGAGAGTGTACACTGATACAGGCTTCCGAGACGGAGACTGGCTCCCACGACCGGAGTAGAGGTACAGACAGTCAATATGGCTGACGAACTTACCGTACCGAGGCGTGGTGAGCAGAGTCCTGCAGATTCAGCCCACCTCCCTCACCCCGTGACTGAAACTCTGCAGAGCAGCCTGCTGCGGGGTGTAAACCAGGGGTCCCGAACTTTACCATACCCCAAAAAGGAGACGTTTTATACCTCAGAGGCCCTTCTGGTAAATGGGTTAGGTCACACTTTATTTTGAGTAGTTCCCCCCCGATAGACTACTATATAGAGCATAGAATTTGGCACTATCAGCTTTATGGGCATGTAGTAGTGTAAAACAGTTATTCAGTGTCCAGGTCAAGCTGATCTTTTAGTTGGATTTAGAATTAAACTCACAGCCTGGTTTGTGGAGATGCAATAAATAACACAAAGCAAACACACTTCACTGGACATGGACTCTTTTTTTTCGTCTGATAGCTTCACCTTTGTCCACATATAGTGGTATTTTACAGTAAAACATGCATCCTAGTAATCACAACACCTGTGCCAATGGTGACCTAATGCAAGCACCTCAAATATACCTCATGTTTCTGTAGAGTGGGACTCGAATGATGGCCATGGAGCGCTCCCCCTCTGCCACCCCTCCAGCTTTCCTCTCAGTTCCATCCATGAGACCCAGAATATGGCTGTAAAATGAATAAATTCGTATTCTCAAAAACTACAGAGTTTCTGACATTTTCTTTGTGACTTGTAAGATTCTGTTTAGCATCATCTGTAAACATTCCCATCTGATATCACAATTTGTATGACATTTTATCATAATTACAAATGTTTTCACTGAAAGGACATGTTCAGTAAACAAATATGTCACCCACACCTGCCTCTCGAGTTTTTTTTCCACCTCACCAGGCTGCACTGCCCATCTCCATCTCCTGAAAAAGCTCCCCATTCATCACCGCCTGTAAATGAAGGCTTTATGAAAATAGTCGTGTTGTGAAACAGAGCTCATGTGGTTGTGAGGAGGAGAGATGTGTCATCCTTGAGCTGTGAGTCACTGACATGCAGTTTGCCTCAACCTGAAGTCCTAATGAGAAAAACACACCAGGACACTACCGTCAGTGATGTGTAATCTGCTGTGCACACTGCAATCAGAGCCTGACTGGAACTGTTTTGGAGCCAATGGCAATATAAATATTTTGAGTGTTACAATCATGATAACAACCTATTAACAGGTATCCTCTTCCTCTTAGTCATGTAGATTAGGCTATTAAGGGAGATTAATGCACCAATATGTAGCAAGGGTCCCTCAAATGTGGCAACAAATTTCTTTTTAAAACAGAAGGTCAGGGCTGAATACAGGCTACAGCAGTGGAAAGCTATGCGTGGTCTTCATTACAAAGAGAAAGAAGTCGGCTGAAAATAGAGGCCACATTATAATGACAGACCTCTTGGGAGGCTGATTCATCAGTTTGCATCTCCAGCCTATTTTAATATCACTGACATAAATGTGAAACATTGTAGGGAAAATGAAAATGCTGCACAGTAAAATGTAAAATAAATAAACTAGATGATCAAATAATTGTACCTGTACCTGTTCCTCCCACTTTTGGTTCCTCTTCTCTTTCTCATCTCTTCAAGGTCATGTCCTCTCACTTTCACTCATCGGTGTGTTTTCAGTCAGCAGTTTTAGGAAGTAATGTAGTGCATTAAATGGGATTACGGTAATCTCATGGGTGCACTCCAGTGGCACAGCTGGTTGTAATTCTCCTCCAGTAACACAGGTGAATAGAAGTCTTTTCAGCTTTTTTTTTTTTTTTTTTTTTCCAAATTTAATCAATGATTCTCAAGCCCAGTTACTAAAACCTTAACATGCATCAATGTTATTTTGGACCAGAACTGTAGAACAGCCTGTCCATCACATATGCAACTAAATTCCTTTCAAAAACAGTTTAAGACTCATGATTTAATTTAGCTTTTAAGTAATCTGTTAGATAATTTGGATCAAATTTTACTGCAGCATTTTCAATATTTTTTATGTTTTATGAGATTTCCTTTTGAAATTGTACCGCTGATTGTTAAAACCTGAGAAACATTTATGTTTCATGGGTGCTGGTTGTTTTACAATTTTTTTTTTTGTTGTGCAACACTGACACCTTATGGCTGTTTTAACCAATGACATTGGTTTGTTAGTCTCCAGGGCAACAGGAGATACAAAGGCACTGCAGTAAAAATCTGTTAACCAGCATGATGCTGCTTTGTATGAGGATTTGGGATCAGAAGTGTAATTGTCTCTGCAGCTGGAGATGAAAAGGAGAAGCTGGTTTCTAATTCACGACAGAGCAGCTCTTACCTAGTTTATCTCCCACACCTTTGAGCCCATCAATCGTTTCTTTTTTCTTCATGTGCAGTGTTTGGGTTATAGTTCCTTTTTGCATTTTTGTCCATTATGTTTCAACAGGAAAGGACAGACATGATATTTAATAGGCCATTGAACCGTATCAAAGTTAGTCATTCACCACAAAATACCCGATTGTACTGTACCTGAAAATTATGATTTAATGTGAATTAGCATGCTTTCTGGTTAACTGCAGTTAAGGGGTATGTTAACTTACTCTTCATTGTAAAGCAAGAGTGATAGTTGACAGCAAATGTCACAGTAATGAGTTGCTGGTGATCTACGTGAAGATCTGTAGCATGAAGTAAACAAATGAAATGACAGCTGGGTGAATCCAAACACTTATTCTGTTGCCCTAGAGGAGGGTACTGAGGATAAGCTTATATCTTTTTAGCTGGACCTGACCTCTGACCTCTTACCTCCCTATGTGGAAAGGAAAGAGGAAAAAGACACTTTTTATTAATGGAAAAACACAGAAGAAAGATTTGGGTTTTCAGTGTAAGTGTTTTACAGCTCTAGAGATATCAAGAATAAATATATATCTCAGATATAAATATCTCAGATCCGGAGATCCGGAGATGCAGATCTGAGATATTTTCCATTTTTGTTACCATTTTAAACATTGGACATTAGAAATGTGTCTACAGACTGGAATCATACAACCACTAGAGGGTGTAGTTTTCCTTCTCATGGCCTGAAATTCAAGGTGTTCTTTGACTACACCAGTCACTGATAAATGTGTAAAATTAAAGTGGTAATCTTCATTAAAAATAAATAAATAAATAAAAACAGGAGTAATTCAGAAATTACCTGCCAACAGTGCATGTACTATACTGGGCTTTTGTTTTTCCAAGTAAAAAGTGGTCCTCTTGGAGAAAGCTCAGTATTTAGTTACTTTTATGAAGCTCACTCTCCATTTATTCACAGTGTGACACAATTCCGGTTACTTTGTTCCATCTGATCACAGGTAGGGAATTGGATTGCACCACTTTCTCAATTCCTTTATGAATTCCTTTTATGTTGTTTTTTTCCAGGACAAGGAGAACCATGCAAATATGCCCTGGAGAATTCTGTATGCCTCAAATATGATAGCTCGTTAAGAAATGCATGTAGGTCATGTAGGCATGAGGGGTAAATGACTTTACAACATCATTATGTGCACAGGTGAGTGATGCCACGTTGCATGACTTTTTTCATTCTCTGTGAACTCAAGCAAAAGACATTTCAGAGGGAAACAGGGTTTAAAATCTAACCAGAAGTTTCCTCGACGGCCACAGGAGAGCAGCAAATAACCAGCTTATGTTATATATACATAGGTACCACATTTGGATCTCTTTGTCATCTAAAGTATTAAACAAACAGTGCTGAGCAGTTTAATCTTGATGTTTTCATGCAGTATTTTTTGTCTATTGATTCCTTGAGGTTTTAAGCAAACAGAGGTTTGTCTTGTTTGATAGGAGAGTAAACACAGCTCACAGTTCCAATTATGTCTGCATCATTAGTTGGTTAACATTACAGTACAGTACAATAGCCAATGTGTTTGCACATGGAGGTGGTTTGACATTGTATGCTGGTGTGACTGAATGTTCTCTGACCGCGATTGAACTTTCTGGAATTTATACAGCAGGTAGAGGTCACAGCAAACTAAGACACTGTGAATGATTTATAGTGCAGAACTTATTCTAAACTCAGAACATCTTTAGAAAATTCCCCATTGTATGAATCTTTCTAGGTCAGCTAAAGGATAAGGCCAAAGACATTCTTGTATTTTTTTTGTCAACAAATCCAATGAAAAGACCAAAACTAAAACTTTATTGATCTTATTATTAAGTATTGTCAGTGTATGTAAAGCCTGATACACTCTATTTTATTCCTCTGTGCCACTGAACGCAATTAAAAAATATTTAAATGAACCAAACCATTGCACTGGCCAACACATTCCCACATTGTCTCACATATGTAAACTGCAGCTGGAAAGACTCAAATGTGTTTTAATCCATAGATGAAATTATTTCAGAACTAACGCACCATTTACTTTTGTTTGAGTCATGCTTGCTAAATAGAACAGTGGCCGCCCATTTAAGGAAATCACTCAGCCTTTTTAAAATAAAAGTACAAGATTTTGAACCCATGTTAGTACATATGGCTTTGGGGCAGAGATCCACAAACAGGGCAGGGAGTCTTAAAGTTTGAGAGACAGACTGAAAAAATATTGGTTTTGGTAATTCAATGAGCTTTGCTGACAATAAGAAAAATAGACCACTCCTGCCTAACATATGAAAATGTCATTGCTATTTTGGTGCATGTAAAATGTACTTAGAATTTACATAATGTGAGTTAAAGTACAGGACCTCTCTGCTTTACATTATCCAGAGACACCACAGTTTTTCAAAGTTATTCTTGTATCCATCATCTTACAACTCCATGACTCCAGCCCTGCCTTTTGTAATATTCCAGTTATTTGCTTCCTGTAGACCTTGATGCGGCCCCCACCTCACAGAAAACAGGCCAAGACAATAAACCTGCTTTTCTTAATTTCCCTCTTATTCATAGAGATAAAAGTTTAAGTTAATCATCCTATGCCCACTGCTCCATGTATCATCTCAACACAGTTAATTTCGTCTTGTGAATGTCATTTATGTGCGGTTTGTTTGGGTGTCGAGCTCTGGCAACCAGACCAGCATAAACTTGGATAGTCAACACAGAGTTTGGCTTTGCCTGCAGGGTGACGTGATGTTTTCAGCAGCAGAGAAGAAACAGGGAAACCAGCCATCAGTGCTACTGAATGCCAAATAAAATACTATTGCGGTGGAATAATGGGCTGCTGGCAAGAAAAGTGCTGAATAAATCAAATTATGGTCTTAATTTTGACAAGAAAGGTAATTGTAATTCTCACAGTTATAACCGTAGAGGTGTCTATTATGATATGAAACGGGGGTAGAGATCAAATGAAAATAATTTTTGTGTTGTTCAGCAGTCGGCATGTTGAAGGAATGGGGAAATTAATTAAACAGTTTGCTGGAATTACAATAAATAAATAGAGAAATTACTTTTGAAAGATTGTATGTTTATATTGTAATAATTTAACTAGAGTGTGGAGTATTACAGTCTGCAATACTACTATCTAGGTAGATATATGCTATAAATAAAAGTAAAACCTGGTTACTCATTGTCAAAGGGCTTTGCACCATGAAGCCAGCAGGAGATTGTGTATTGTTTTGCCATATAAGGTACTGTAGGATTATTGTCACAGTGTTACTGAGAGGGGCACTTTCACATGCTGCTCAATCAGCCACAGTGACATGTTGCACGTGTCACCTTTAGCCCAGGACCCTCAGTGTTTCCATGGCTTTATATGGAGGAATCGCAGCATCAAAGAGCACAGAGGTGAAGGGAAGAGGGGGGCGAGGACTGGGGGAATGAAGACGAAGTGTGAAATGAAGATTAAATGGAAATTCAAAGTGACAAAAAGCAGGAGAGGAGGAGAAGAAAACAGAGCAGGGAAGTGAGTGAGGGAGAAAAGAAAGTCAGGGACGGAAAGAGGAGAAATAACTCAGCTGCATGACGCTTTTCGAGATACCCATCTGAGGGTTTCTCTAGTTTTTGAAGATTATGTTCAAATTAACAGCTGAGATTACAAAAAAAAAAACAAAAACAGCAAAATCCATGAGCAATCAGTTGATCAGGCATGTTACGAACAAGCCAGCTGTTTAGCAAGATTAGCTAAAAGGCCTTTTTTTTTTTTTTTTTTAAAGTGCGTGTGCACAGCTACAGCCAGTATAGCAGGCTGAAACTGAACCAGGAAGCCAGTCTGTGAAGTGTGATGAGATGTTATCTTTGGGTAATAACTTTACTGTTGCTTCATTTTCTACTTCAGTTAAAACCGGGGTTTGTTTAACACTTGCCTAATTATCTTACGATAATGTTTCATACTCCATCTGACTTCTTTTCAGCTGTGTTCCTAGATCTCAGTCATTAACTTGGCGAGTACAATATTATTATCGATGGTAAAGATGGGCAAAGCTACAAAAATAAGATCCAAGTTGTAAAAACTGGAATTATCCTTGAGTTTCATACGTTTTAGTGCTCCTTATGGTCAAAAACACTGAACAACTGTAATTTGATGACATGAAGTTTTGAAAGACTAATTTTAACTGGTAAGTTCAGCCTTAAATGATCAGTATTAGCCTTCAAAAGCATGTTCACTGTAGGTCATCTGCTTGCCATGTCCTTACCCTCTGCTTTCACTGACTATCCTGCAGCTGTGACCTATTTTGGTACTACTTGGTCTTCTTTCCTGGGAATCTTCAGGCAGAGAGAGAAAGAGAGAGAGGGGGGTAAGGAGGAAGGGACGGCACCTTGTTTCCCTCCAAAGTCAGCACTTTGTTTGAGGCTTTCTGTTTGTCTTTATGCACATTAGACAGCGGCAGGAATAAATTACTACACTGCTGTGATGCAGGTCAGTGTAGCAACTAAAGTACAATCTGTGACTGTGAGTGGATTTGTTGTGTGGGCCCTTTTATTTCAGCCACATTTTTATCTCCTTGCGCCTCCATTTTGATGAGATCATTGTGTTTGTTGATACTGAAAATGTCTTGTTAGTTAACATGCCCTGGGATACTCATGGTCACAGTATGAAGATGTAAACAGTGTGGACATACACAGCTTAGAAGATAATATTCCACCCTGGTAAATATATAAGTTACTGTGGATGTGAGCTCAGCCTGCCAGTAAGCTCCATTAAAAAACATGACTGCAGACATAAACACAGTGTTTTTGTTTAGAGCTGTTTAAAAGCGAGAAGGCGAGAATGACTAAGTCGGATTTCCATCAGGCCTGGTTAATATCGTAGTAAAGTGCTAATACACAGAGAATTTTAAAAATGAAATTCTGTTTTTGTGACAAAAAAAAAAAGAAAAACGCCAGTAAATTACAAAACAAATTCACCACTTTGATATATTTCACATACAGACGCTGCAGGCAAATGCAGAAATATTGCTGGCTGTACACAACAATGGCAAACAAGCCACAACCAGATCTCACTGGTTTCTGATACGTTTCCTGGCTTCATCTCTCAGGGTGCTCTGGCAGACCTGAGCAGAAGGTGAAACTGTCAGAAATGAACAGTCTGCATGCAGTGTGCTGAGCCCAGTGCTTTTCTATCAGTGACCTTTGATTTGCTCTCCAGGCAACCCTACTTCTGCTTCATTGCACAGGCTTTTGACAAGAGGGTTTGTTATTTAAATGTAATTTCTATATTTGACTTGGCAGTTGCATAGACCCTGCAGACCTTTGCGTTTGCATGACCTATACTGTTTTTTTTTTTTTTTTTTGTCCAGGTAGACAGTCTTAGAAATCTAGTTTTGCTGCCAACTGTGTGAGTCTCTGATCCGTGTGTGAATCTGGTCTGTGCGCACACACACACACACACAGACACACATACACGCGCATACATCTGCTCTCTGGCTCGTATTGTGTGTACACCTGCTTGTACATATTTAAATGAAAACTGAAATTAAAAAATTAACATTAGAAGCTTGGAAACCTCTAACCACCGCTCTGTTGGCCAAAAACTACATTTGTTCAGCTGCGAGAGCAAGAAATTCATTTGATCTCAGATCCATTGATTCCCTTTTTGGCTCTGATTTCACCTCTGAGGATAAACAGGTGCAACCGGCCCTGTTAAATTAAACATTTATACTCATTTCATTTCTTTCATCAGCAAAGGCTTTAGAACTGTGGAGTCAGATTCAAAAACACTGTATATACAATTTTTATCATGTACTTTTCATTTCACTTTAGTTGAATTAAGAGAAGCAGCATGCCCATGGGAAATTGTACTTTCACTCAAATGAAAGCAGAAGTTCAGGTTCTCTCTCTGCTTGTTCCACAAAAGTTCAAACTTTAATCTTTGGCCTTGTCAACAGCCTCCTTTCACAGAACGACCTCTCTTCAACCCTCACAGGAACCAATGCTTTGATGCTTTTTGAACTTGACAGCCCTTTCACTCCATGTTTTCCTTTCCACCTTTTTCTTTCACTTGTTTTCTTCGAGGTCTCCTGTGCTCCTCATGTTTTGTTTTAGCTTCTTTCAAATTATCCTTAATTTGTGTCAAAACCATTCTTCACCTCTCCCGCTTCCCCCCAGAGAAACAGGTTTCCACTATTACTTCAGAATATTTATATGTTCTGCCTTGTTTCATGGAATTCTGAAATTGTTATTTGCCTCACTGCCCACTTGCCTCATTTTGTAACAAGGCATCCAATTTTGTGTCACAAGGAAGCAGCAGGAGGTGATACATACTGCATGTGCTTCTATCAGATCCAAGATGGCAGATGTTAAACTGGGAGTGATGCCGTCAGAGGGCCTCATTTGGCCCCTAACAGTAACACGTGTAATGGACAAAGAAAAAAAAAAACCCAAAAAACAGAGAAGTGGGGAGTCCACATACCAGTCACAGGCCAAGGGGATTTGCATTCCTGGAAACGGCAACTTATCTGCGAATGACCTCTGATACTGATTGATTCCTGCATGTCCAGGCAACAACGACGAGCCAGGTGATGTCTAATTAATCTTACTCTCTTCTTTGTATTATCGTATTTAGAGGAAATATCTGCAATTAGTCAAACTACACAGATGTTCAAAACTTTCCCAGGCTCCAAGATCTGGAAACGAATTTAGGTACTTCTCCTTTTCTGTGCATTCATTTTCATTTCTCTGTCCCTCTGCTGGTGTCTGATCCTTTCCTATAATCATGGATACATCTTTAGACATTAGCAGACATTTGATACCAACAGCTTCAAATCACATCAGCTGAAATTATTGGCCAAATAAAGTTTAATGGGGAGAAATGGCTGCCGCTGTTTAAATGCCCCTTTCCCTCCACTATCCATCTCTTTGTTTCTGACCATCATCACATTCAGAGAGGACTTGTTTCACTTTGTCTGACAAAGGGATGAAGCTGTGGGAGGAGTGTTGGGTTTGTTCAACCAAACATGGAGTGATCTGGACGGGAAAGTGGGTGGCTTGGTTTCTGGATGACCTCTCTGCCTGCATGTTGTTGATATTTCACTCTCACACATATGAGACTTACTGACAAGGCAGTGTGCCTGAAATAAACATCACAACAAGATGAGCTGCTTGTGAAAGGAGGTAACATGCTTATTGTTTGTTACTGCTTGACACACACATCACACTTACAGGTGTTTCCACCACATGAACAAAGAACCTTTAGAAGGAATGAGCTTTGCCCGCATTTCACCTGGAGGAACCAGGGACAAAATTTTAGTTCCTGTACAATAGTTCTAAATGTAAATATAAAAGTCCCTGCTCTGGAGGTTGTACTTCATGATGGCTTGGGATGTATTTGGGTAGAGTTTCCAGGGCTGACTGTTGCTAATGGGTCAAAAACATGTGATGCAAATGCTTCACCCTGTGTACAGCATCATTGGAAAAAGAGGAAGCAGTAGGTGATTCTAGGGTTATTATTAGGAGTAGGAGTGGGTGTTTGTGGTTATTTATTCATGTTAAAATGAAGGTTACACTAATAAAATTCCATTTGCAAATCGTTTCAGAAATACAGAAAACGCACAGCAGGTCGTCCCCTGGAGACAGGTGCTCTGGAGTTTTCAGTCTCCTTTTCATCCATTTGTTACATCCAACTCTAAAAGTCCTACAACAGTAAAGAAGTAAATAATCATCACATTTCTTCAGTTAAAAATGAAACACAAACAAGGATGCACTAAAGGGAGTTTTAGTTCGTTAGCTAGTTTAGTGACATTTAGTTTCTTTATACTCAGAAGGATACAAAGATTAAGACCATTGTTTAGAAGTTTTATATATACTAACTCTCACAATGAGACAATGAGATTTCCTATGTGTACAGCCACATAGGAAATAGTTAATGGGCTGGACCTGGCCAAGGGACCTGCACCAACACACATACATACACGGGGATAAGCATGTGGATAATCTGAATTGCATCCCATCAAATAGGCCGGTGAATGACAGCTGGGGTCAGCATGGTAGATTATATTCCCATCAGTCATGGAGGCATGCCCGGATATTAGTGCTCTTTCTCTTATTGTTCAGTTGGTCAGCTATGAACATAATTGGACCAAAGCCTCTTATGGCCACTTTCAATGATTATATTAATCAGATTTAAGGGTATTTGTGAATCAAATCCCTCTGAGGGATTACTGAGCTGATGGAAACTGGAAGTTGTTTCCTTTATTGTGGCAGCTGCTAAACTTGTCCTCTGATAATTTGGCAGCTATTGCTGAAACATAACAAGGCCAAAAAACGATCAGAGGTGTAAAAAGTTTATCGACAGATATGTTACTTCTGTCACTCAACACTGATTTATGCAGATATTTTGAAACCAAAACAAAAATCTGTCATTCTTTCTTTTTCACTTTTACTTATGTCCAAACAGTTATGCTTTGTTTTGTCAACAAAAACTCATTCACCTGGTGTATATGCAGATTTTATTCTACTGTGCTCATTTTGACAGTTTGGAAGATTTGCTTCTATTCAGATGTTCTCAGAACTCAGAAATACATATAAATACAAGTAAATATATATTATTAACCAGTTGTAGATTGACCAAGCTCCTGACAACAGTTGCTCCCCCCCTCCTTGTGCTATAATCAAGACTCACCCTGGTTAGTGTTACCTAACCATTATGTCATCTACACTGTTGACTGTAACTGCCAGCTGGGGAACCTTGAGGCCTTGGCAGAGGTGTGCACAGTGCTTTCTCCTTCATTTATGAAAATAAATTTCTACTGAATTGGAGCAGTCCAGTGGGTTACATCACTAACTGTAGGCATTGCACTCCATCCAAAGCGCCCTTTATTGGATAACCAAGAAGTCAGAAACTGAGAGTAATTATATTGTTTAGCACTGCTCTTTGGCACAGTCACATCCTTCAGGTCCGCCCGGGGAATCTCATGGTTTTGTCAGGCCTCTTCCGGAGCTGGGTCTGCCCTTGGGTCTCCTCCCAGAATACACATCTATGGCTTCCAGAGGATGTGTTATATCACCTGAAAGCCAACCCTGAGTCACATCTTGGCCAGCAGTTATATTTTGGCTATATCAAGAGTTTTGGCTGACATGCTGGGGAACTGTAAAAAGGCCTGAGTGTAGTAAACAAGGAAGCTTATGTAAGGGGGTTGGAGGTCATGAGTCATGAATATAATGGTCATCTGTGACCAGGTAATGAGAAGGAGAACACACATACACACACACACACATTACTGTTAATGTCCAGCCACGGTTTCAACTACACTTCACATACCTGCCAGGTTCTGTGAGATGATGCTGCTGAATCACATATACACACACACACAAAACATAAACCTCCATTTGTACTTCGCAGCAAAATGTCAGTGTTTAATTTTATATAGTGTGGATGTCTTTTCTCATTTATAGTCTTTCTGTGAAGTCAACTAAGTATACTGCATATACAGACCTTCTGAGTCCATCCATCCACTTTCCTCTCTAGGTCTACCTAATTTAAATGTTCAAATTGTGGCAATTATTTACCTCAAGTGCAGAAAGAGGCTTTTATTCAGAACATGCTTGTGTGAGACATGTCTTCATTCTGAAAATTCCCCTGTTTAAAAGTGCATTATATTATTATATTACCTGATATGGTAAGACATCTCCCTGTTTTCTGATTCACACGTTTTGATTTGATGTTAACGCAAACTCTTTCTCCTTTTAGTGAACGTCATGTGTTCAGTAGTTTTACTGTGAAGACGGTTGCAAGTGGGTCATTATGGTTATGGGGCTGTATTATATAACACTGTATGTGTGTGTGTGTGTGTGTGTGTGTGTGTGTGTGTGTGTGTGTGTGTGTGTGTGTGTGTGTGTGTGCGCAGGCACATGCCTGTGTCACATCAAAGGGTTTAGTAGGTAATAAGGGGTAATAAGTGAGACGGATGGGTTTCTGTGGTGTAAATTACACACTGACTGAACAGGGCAGTGACCAACTGTCTCTCTCTCTCTCTGTTATGATTTTCCTTTGTTTTTGAAATTGAAATATAAATTTTGTTTTGTCCTTGTTACCCTCTGCAGATGTTGCTGACAGACAAACACATGCAAACATGCTTGCAGACAGATTAAAGTACTGATATATTGATGGTGAAAGTCAAATCCAGCCCAGATATGTACATGGTAAAATGCAGTGTGAAGTTAATTTAACAGAATGGGGTGTAGATGTTAAAAAGCCATATGCAGCACCTTTAGAACAAGAAACAGTCTGCTGTCTGTTGCATAGTGACCACAGGAAAAATGGCCACAGGATCAAAACCCCCACACACGCTGCCATCTAGAAATAGGAACAAAGCTTTGTTCAAAGCAACATGAATAACTTTGACCTGCCACCAACCATGACTCACATACGCATCAACCATCAGAGAGGGACATGGAGTGCTGGTGTTGACAGTGGGAGAACTTTTGAAGCCTTGATGTTGGGTGGGTGGGGGGGGGGGGGGTGCTACCCATAGGTCACAGTAGCACCCCCACCTCACCTGCCATTTCTCGCCCCCTCATGCTTTCCTTCCATGTTCTGCTGTCTGTTGCAACTGCAGTAAACTGCATCCTAAATCTCATCCTTTATTGATCTACACAAGGAAAATCTCCATTTCCAAAGGCATGTAAGAAGTCAGAGGTTAAGTACTGGCCAACACACAGGGAGCCGCAGCGATTCATTAAAATATCTGGCTGAAGGACACTTCTACAGACTGACATGGATGCATTTCAAGGATAATTTTGTTTTAATTCAAAACAAAACTGCACTAAAAACAAAGTGAGCCTTTCACTGTGTCAATATTAAGTTAAACATATCTCGTAATACTGCCCTGTGCAGAATAATTCTGGTGCTCCATATTCACACGAACAAGAACATGACACACAACAGGCCAAGAGTATGTATGACACTTGATGTATCTACGTAATTCAAAGTCATTTTTTCTTTTTTTTTAACTCATGGTATCCTTGAGATTCGCTTATTAAGGGAATCCCCAAGAGAAATTCTGGGCCTCCCCTGTGACAGTGGGGCAAAAAAGATCTTCAAAGCATTTTGGCTTTTATTTCAGGGGGAACTTGGATGAGAGTGTTGGTGTCCATAACAAAGAGGTAGATGAAAGTTTGGCCTAATCCCTCTTTTTTAATGCCAGCAAAGGTCAGACTCTTGCCCTCCCACCCACCTTCACAGGTCCACACATGAAAGGGAAATGCATACAAAAGCATACTCACTAGCATGTGGAAAACAGCAGGGAAGCCACCCTGCGTTGCAGATAAGAGACTGACTGTGACTGTGGGTGTGTCCCTGTGTGTGCATGCTTGCATGTTTGCCTGTTAACACAGTGATTTGTTTGAGGCAGAGATCCACTAAATCTGTGCTTGAATGTTTGTGTTGCGAGTGCATCATCATTTGTGTGGTCAAGAAATGTGCTATCAGTGATTGGAAGGATGTTTGTTTGGGAGTGTAAGGTGTATGGAGAGGATGGGGAATAATTGCTCAAAAGGAAACTACAGGCAGGAATCCAGTTGGAATATCAGCCTTTGTGGATGAGAGGAAAAGTCCGCAGGGTGATTTTTAGCCACAGCATTCATCTCATGTTGCAAGCTTTTATCCAAGGTGCCTCACAGGAGCAAGTGTGTGTGTGTGCACAAGCACACGTATTCATGTTTTCATGTACACAAGCACACTGATATGACACACACATACACACTTCACTTCACATACACACCTCACTGACTTTTTAACAGGTGTCTTTGTCACAACACATCTGTCCATGTCCCATGTCCTAACACATAAATCTTCTCTGTTGTGTAACTGAACTTTGTTGGAGGTCTTAAATTCTTCTGAACTACAATTTGCAGTATTTAGATGTAAAAATGTCAAACAAAAAACAGACATGTTTTTCTTCAAATGGCTCTGTTCCTGTAAACTACTGCACAGTTATATTTTGCGGGTTTCAGCTGGGAAGAAACGATGCTACAACATGTGGGGTTCTTTTACAGCAACTACTTCCATTACAAGACAGGACTGTGAAATAGGATGAAAGCTAGCACACAGATATTCCTCTGTTAGTGCCATTAATTTGAGTTTCAGTACTTTGCACTCATTCCTGCCTTTCACTGCAACATAACTGTTCTAGCATAGCTGCAGAAAAGTGTGTCAGAAAAACAATATGTGGGAATATCACCAGGGTTCCTCTGCAGGGAGTTGCATGCTTTTTGGAGTGGGTCAACTCTACAGCCCAGGGAGGAAAACACTACTAATTGCTGTTTTGACTGAAATTCATTAGCGGTGTAGATCATATCAGATCTGACATCACTGCACAGAGAGCTACACGTTTGCTGAGGAATTTTGTAGAGAAGCCAATCTTCCCTTATCATCCTTGAAACAAAAGCAAACTTTTCTGTTGCCTGGAGAGCAGCTGAGGGGTTGAGAGTGTATCTGCAAAGCCAGCAACAAGACTTCAGACTAACAGGAAGACAAACGTAAAACACTCCACCAGAATTTAACTATGTTTTGAGTATTAAACACCACCTGTTGGACTGAAAGTTGGCTCTGAAAATGTTGTAGTATGCTCCATTTTGGAGGACAACAGCCATAGTCAGCTTAGGTTCAACATTCATCCATCCTTCAACTGATGAAGAAAACCCACGCAGGCAGCAAGACAACAACAGCTAACCATACTAGCAACAAACCGAAGCAACAGACCCAATAAGAGGATTAGTGGCTGCAGCTGGAGTTTAGAAAGTGTACTGTTCTGAATCTATGGTGACTGCAGCTGCTGTCTTCTACAAAGGAGCAAGCTAAAACATTTTCAGAGCCAACTTCAGAACATTAAAGCAGTAACAGTCTGACACTCCTGGAGGTGCATCGTGGATCTCTATGAGGTTGAAGGTTCAGTCGCTGACCTGCTCTAAAAACTCATAATAACAGACCTGAGACTATACCTCACAGTTTATCAGAAGCACATGGTATTTGTTTTCTTTGGTTTGAAATGCCCCAGTGGGAATTGAACCCACCACCCCAGTGTGGTTTACTCTGCTTTCTGCTGGACCAGCACAGAATGGGAACCAGAGCAGGAACCAGGCTGATACAGCTGTATGTAATCCCACAGCTGCTGCTGATGCAATTGTCTCTGTAGGTCAGTGTGAAGTCAAGAGGCTCAGAAGCTGATTGGCCCAGCTCAGCAATGGATCTGGAGAGGCTGTGACAGCACCTGGCATTTGGTGAATATAAATGTCCTCACTTATTCACTTCTTTTTAGCTTACACTGTTACCAAGCAGCAGCCTCCAAGGACCAGTCTGTATTCTAAATGATGCTTTCATTAGCATATAATCATCTGAAACTAAGAATCATTGTGTTTTCAGTAGCTTAGAATGAGCCCTTCATGTCTACGTAGGGAGTGGGTCCTCTTCTGCACATGTCACCGTGTTTCTACAGAAGCCCTGAACTGACAAACCAAACACTGGCTCTACAGAGGGCCTTTCACATTTTTATGTCACCTGAAGACCACTGCGGGTTGGGGTGAGGGGAAGGGAGGGATACATTTGGTTGCAACCTCACTGTTACATGGGTCTGAATCCTACACACTGGTCCTTTAACAGGTCTGTAAAATGCCAATATTAAATTGTTATATGCTGGTTATCAATTAAGTGTGTAATGTTAACCTATAACACTACAAACCCAATGAAAGAGGCTGCTGGGCAATTTCCCTTACAAGATATTTATGTGTAAAGACTGCGGACTGTCTGGTGTGGCTGTGGAGACACAAACACACCAGACTTCAGGCCAATTTTATTATAAATTTGAACTTTTCCAGGTAAAATTACCTGCCAGGTATGTTGAGCTATAAATACCAGTAGCCATTGTCCCCCTCCCTGCTTACATCACCCTCCATGTCCCAGGTGACGCAGAGATTCACCACTAGCATTACAGACTGTCTGCAGAAAACACTTCAGAAGATGTCTTGACATTTCTGGTTCAGAGGATTCCTGTTATCTGATGGCAGTTACATCAGTCCTGGTTGTTACTTGCCATGAACTCCAGCATGTCTGCTGGCTTGTCTTTAACTTTAACAACACAGTTTATTAGAACTGAGGCACATACATCAGTACATGGAAATATTTTTTTATGGTTTGTTTCGGTGACCTTATACCCCTATCTGGTCCTCCAAGCACAAAGAAACTAAGCCTAATTCTGAGTGAACAACCACAATACATACAGATCTACAGCTGAGGAGACCTAGATAATATTTTATGGGCTCATTAGGTTTGTTTTATTATTTCCAATGAAGCTGACAAACTTCTATTCATTCTGAAGCAATAATTTCACTGTCTAAGATAAGATACAGTCTAGTTCACTTCTTTGTGTTGGGCTGCATTCAGTCTGTAAATCCTCACAGCCTGTTGTCATTTCCACTAACCAAAAGTAATTTATTACACAAAATGAAAGGTGATCCAAGATATTTCACATCCTTACTCCAAAATCAGACCTTTGGCACCGAGTTAAATCAGGTGTTTGCCATTTGTTTCAAGTTACAGTTATACAGAAAACTGACACTATCTTAGCAGACTCCCTGCATTCTTTACATACATAGTAAGTTCCAGTTGTTCCTGCCTGAAACACCTCACTCCTCATAGTGACAGCAATAATGTGTTTATGAGGTTCTTTATCCCTTAAGTTACAGGCCTTTAAACAGACTGTAATGAGCTCTGTCACCTGTTGTGAATGTTGGCACAGTGGGGTGTTGGCTGGTTGTTGTGGTTGCTTATTGTTCTCTGACAGTTTCAGTGATGGTGAAGATGACAGGGGTGTAATATGTCTCTAAGCCAAACTGTCAGGGTCATTATAAATCTACACTATTGCACAATAAAGCAACTGGCGATGAAAAGAGTTACATTTCTTGCTTCTTGGTACAAACTAGTAAGAATATATCTGAAGAAGGTTGATAGGGGCTAGAAGTACCAAAGAAGTCTTTACCGACTGCTGAGATTTAAAGTATATTTAAAGTATTGCTACTTATCAGTCGAGAAGAAATGTTTAAAGTGGTTTCCTGCCCTTCTTTAAGACAGGATGGGCCAAGACTGGTTGGTTAACTTTAGCAGGTATGTCTGCAACACATGAGATGCCTCTGACATAACATCAAAACTGTTATCTCATCGTATTCTGTTGAAAAGTTTGGTTAATTTTTTTAAGGTTTTGCACTGTGAACATGCATCACCTTAACAATGTGAGATTCCAAGAATCACTTTCTGAACCCTCACCTATGATGGTGACAAGAAACCACTTTACTTACGGAAGCCAAAACATTTTCTGCCATCCAGCCTTCAGCGGCGCCACAGCAATGCACTACGGTGCCTCTTAAATAACAAACAGGTGATCCTCTTCAGGGTAATTGGCGTTGCACCAGGCAAGACAATCAGCCACATCACAATCAAGGAGCTCACAGCATTTCAGCCGCAAAATCTAAAGCACCCCCTTTTTTGAAACAGGACATGACAGAGCAGATTTATTATCATAGTATGTAGAAAGGTGGTGCCTTACATGATCTCTAGATTTTTCTGCTTTTCTCTGGGGTTTCTGTGGCTTGTCCTGCAAATGTTGCTGCAAAGAAGCACACTAAAATTACCAGAGTTTTAACAACTCTTTAAAAACACTAATGAGAAAAATTGAAGGAAAGGAAAACACCTGCCTTTACACACCCTTCCTCTCATTCCACACTGGATCCATCTGAAGAAGAAATAATACCAAACCTAAACACAGTCTTGCAAAGAAGTTTGCGAACTGTGAGTTTAGGGTTTTATCGGAGACACTCCCATTATGCAACAAAGTTGTGGTTGGATTACATCATCTAGATTGCTGAGCAACCTGCCTCCCAGAGGAAATTCAGACCAGTGGAGCCACATCAGTACATATGTATATCTTATTGTCATGTGTTGGTGGAAAATATGAGGAGAATAAGATACACTGCTATACAAATCTGAAGGCTTTTGGTGATTCTATCCATATTTCTGCTGGGTTTGACATCTCAGAATGTTTTTTGTAAATATACAAGCCAACCCTGACTGCTGAAGTTCTGTATTTTCTGTTGAAAAGCTTATAAATTAAGGTTAGAGAAACAATTGCAAAACCACAGTTGGTTCTTGTGTTAGTAAATTTCACTCTGAGAGTTTCCTTGCAGTAATTATCCATATCAGGTTCGCACTCATAACTCAAAAGGCTTAAACAAACCTTCCTGGGAAGCTTCAGACTGCAATCAGGAGGGAACTGCGTGGCCTTCCTTCGAAAATCCGTACATAAATTATTTAATGAACCTCAGCTATGATTGTGCAATCCTCTAACTTTTTCAACCTCACCAACACTTGTGTGGCCAAACATTGTTCCAACCGACAATATAACAATAAATTCTAGAGTTTTAACGTTTTCCGAGTATCACTGCAGGTATCTGTAGTTTCAGCAAAATGTTGGCACAGGCAGATAAGGAGTATGTATGCCATATATGTTTTATATGAGGTACAACGGTTACAGTATTTCATGAATAAAGTACATGATGTGTTTTCTCATGTTTAGCAAGTTGCAGTTTAGACTACCTTTGATGACCATAAATTTTCTTGTCTTTCAACATCAGTGGCTCATTCATCAGCTCCTTGGCAGCCAACTGACTACTAACATCCCATGTTCATGTACTTGTTTGTGAGAGAATGATTCGTTTTGTCACTGAACTGTTGCTGAAGGTTGGATTCTTTAAGAATTCTTTCAAAGATCAGTCCACTGTATAATAATTTGCTATAAATGTCAAATTCCTAAACACAAGTGTCTCTGCCTAAACTATGATCCTCCCCTGATAGCCCATCCTACAGGTACAGTGTGCAGAGACAACAAGACCTTTTGAGTGGACACTGAAGAACAAATCCTCGGTTGATCTGCAAAGTAGTTTCACAAGAGCAACATTTATTAAAATCAATAATATTTTGTTCTTGCGAGCATTGGACATCAGATGTACACAATATACAAATGGTGCATTTTGTAGCAAATATACTTTCTATAGAGACAGCAGCAGCAGAATTGGCATGTACAAAAATACACATATGATTTTCTCACACAACACAACATACCAAGGGAACAAGATAATATATTTATATATATTTATATATTTCTGTATCATAAATATGCAGAGCTATACACGAACACAATTCACTGTAATGGAGAGAAGAATTATAATATTAATAATACAGAATAAAGGACATTTTGAGACCATTTAAAATGGCAACACTTAACATGACAATGGCCTTATTGCAGTGTGTGATCCTGTGGAAAAGTTAAGTTCATAACACTGTGATAACACTCACGAACACTGCTCTTTCACTGTGCTAAGAATATATTACACACAGGTATGCATTTACATACTTTTCAGTACATTGATACACAGAGAAATAAGGCCATTTATTGTGATGGGTCACTTCAGAAATCAGTACTGCAATGACATGAGCACTGGAACAAAAATATCATATTATTATGGACAAACATACAACAGCTAGAGAAACTCTCAGCACACAGACACACACACACACACACACACACACACACACACACACACACACACACACACACACAGGCTGTGTCCTTGACATTCTTGTGAGAGTAAAAGGGTTTCTTGGTGAAAATAATGAAGTGCTATTAAAGCAAGAATACAGGACATTTCTCCCTCAGTGGCATCTCACATTCCTGCTCAGGGCAGCTTGTCAATGATCACATCATATTCAGCAGCACTCTGACTTTCTTTCACACAAACACAGGCACACATCAACGCTTTTCTTCTTCCTCCCCCTTCCCGTCCCTCCCAGGTCACAGAGATATAAACCAGAGCTACAGAGTGTGCTGTGTGTCTGGAAACTCGGCTCATATGAATAAATACCAACCCTATTGATTCACCGATTCAAATGTATAAACACTTCACTACAGAGTAATAGTTTCCTTAACAGATGCGACGGGTCATAAAAGGTACAACTGCCATTAAAACAGTCTAAGATGTGTTGTTTTCTTAAGGTACAAGTATGTAGAGTGGGGGCATCTGTCCTTTCGTCTTCAGGCACTGCAGCAAGCACCACAGGTGTTGTGGATGGAGCTGAAAGCATGTCCATAGTATTTGCATTAAGTCACACCAGTCATCTTGGCCATATTGTTGTCATTAATTCTACAGCGAGCAGCATTAACAAACAGTTGTTGTGCCAACTTTTGTAGCCCCTAAAACATCTGTTAACCCTGGTTGTGTCCTTGCTATGTTTCTGCTTACATGAGAAAACAAATTAATTGTCCACAAGTACGCTAATGTACAGTGCTGTCTAAAATTTTATATAAATTTAGTTTAAGCATAAAAAATGTAAAAGTTCCACTGTTCCACCAAAATGTGTCATGGCCTTGATTTCTCACCAATCATTATGGACTTTTTTGCAGGCTTCTAAAATCCTCTTCCTTCATTATTTCATTCCTAAGGCAAAACAAGAACATGCTGCCAGAGAAAAATAGTTTTCAGAGGGCTGTAACGCTGACCTGATTTGACAGCGCCTTTCATGATTGTTTAGGGATCCAGATGTACAATTAAACTGTTGCATCTTCTCAGAAATGAATCACTGAATCAGGCATCACTGCTCAATAAGTTATATTTTGAGGATCCAACTGCAATGCCACAAAGTAATGCCACAGTAAAATACATGAAAGCTCTTTTAAATTTCTTTTATAGTGTACTATAACCAGCAAGTTCAGTTTCAATGTACTGTCAGATGTCTGTCACAATATAGAGATTATGCCCACAAGGAGGAGAACCACTGAAGCACGAAGTTCATCTGTACCTTTTACATTTTTAAACCTTGGATGTACCATTACAGTAAACTGAAACACCTTTTTATATTGGGAAAACTACAAGGAAAAAGGTGTATATGGAGGAATATAATCAATCATCAATAATAACAGCTGTATATAAGTGAGCATATCAGGTAAAAATCAGTCTCTCATACAAAGTTTGCCTGTACAAAGTTCTTATTTACACGTATGACTCTTCTGCAAAAAAAAGCTGTTCAAAGTCGTCCACTCGTGGGTCGCTGCACCGCCTGCTCTGCCACTCCCTCTTCCCCTGCACAATAGCTAGTGCCACCTCCTGACTCCTCCGCAAGCAGGCATCTTGATCCTCCTGATCCTGCGAGGAAAAGTAGTCCCTTACAGCACGAGTGGCAGAGGGAGACAGGCAGAAGCGTGGTTCAGCATGGTTGGGCTCCACTTCCGACACTCTCAGGCCGCCATCTTGGGTCTGACCCACAGAAATACGAGGTCTGTTCGGGGTGAGGCTGGAGGAGGAGTTTGAGTTTGCATTAACCTTGGCAGGTTCAGATGCTCGGCGAGGGAGGGGAAGGGTCCTTCTCCCACTGTGTCCCTCCATTGCTGGAGTCAGAGAGTGGGACTTTTGCCTCTGGAGGACCAGAGTAGTGGCGCTCTGTCCATAGAAAACCCCCTGTGGGGGCTGCACACACTCATTTCCAGACTGCCTCTGTGTGACCTCATTTCCTGTGGGTGGTTTGAGGTTGTTAGGAGAAGCTGGCATTAGCGGTCTGTAGCTACAGGTCTGGTCGTGGAGCTGCCTCAGCTCTTTGACTGTCAGGGGTTTCTCTGCCCCTTTGTAGAAAGGAGAGCGGCTGCGCTGCAGCTGCAGCAGAGCCTGCTGGTAGGACGGAGGGCTGCTGGATCTCTGCTGGCAGTTTCGATTCATTACCATGGCCTCCAAGGTACCGACAGAGTAGCCATTACTGGTTGGATGGCTTTTCCCGTTTACCATAGGCAATTCCTCTTCTGTGTGTGCATTATCAGGCTGCTTTAGAGACAGGCGGCGGTCCTTCTTAAGCCATGTGTTAGGATGGAGGCCATGGGGGTGGGGGGTGGTTTGGCTGGTCCGAGGGGGCTGGACAGGCGGTGTAAAATTAGGCGCGCCATCCCTCTGAGGGGGGGGGCCCCTGGGTGACAGCTGGGGCCGTGCAGGAAAGAGAGGTGAGAGAGGAGCAGGCTCAGCCAATGGAATCACTCCATTGGTGGCGCAGTCAGTAGAATACTGTGAGAAGGCAGAGTCTAAAGAGCTGAGGGAGGAGCCAGTGGGTGAGGTTGCCGGTGACGACAGACTGGAACAGCTGGCATCCAGTCGCAACGGAGGTGGAGGGGCGTGCTTCACCTTCCTCCACCCACCATTCTGAACTTTGGCTCCTCCCTTCTCACGTCCAGCCTCTCCCTCCTCCTTCAGCTGCAGCCCGTTCAGCCCCTGCTCCAGAAACACCTCATCCTCCTCCTCCTCACCCTCTCCTTCCATGGCAGCATCATAGCTCGCCTTCCTTACTGGCAGGCGAGAGTTATCAGCATGAACTGTCACTGTGCCTGAGGGCGGGGTGCTTGCCAGGGCCAAGGCAGGCTCCGAACTCCTCCTCAGCCTCCTGGGACCCTGCGACGGGCCACTGACCTGGCGGGTGCGAGGCTGTCGAATTGCAGGGCTGAACCTCCGGGGTCTGGCCAGCGGGGGGAGCTGCAGTTGGAGGTCAGCCTCAGGGTCCGGGTCGCAGTCACTGAGGGTAATGACAGAGTCACAGCTGCGGCTGTCAGGCTTGTCCTTGTCGCGAAGCGGCAGCTGCTCCTGGTAGGGTGACTCAGGGTCATCGTTCAGCTCATTCTCCAGACTGTCATAGGATGAGTCGTTCATCTGGAAGGACGAAACATCTTGGAAGAGAAGGATGGAAAGGAGAGCAAGAGAGGGTGGTCGATGAGGAGGGAGGAGGTAAAAGAAAGAGAGAAAGAATATATTATGGTAAACTGTGGAATTGTCAAATTAAGATCAAGATGATTTAATAGAAAAATGCACAGAAAACACAATGACAACAAAATAACTACACAATTACAGTCCCTGTAATGGTGGAGTAGCCCTTCAATTACAAAGCTTCTGTAGACATTCCCTTGCATGCAAGTATCCTGAAATTTAGTATCTTTCCACCTACTAGCAACCAAATTAGTAGTCCAATTTGAAGAGCTCCAAACATAATTCATTTACACAACAACCTACAGCAAAATGCAATGAAAGCTGCAACTAAATACTCAAAATTCTGTTGCTCTGTACTGGTATAAACTTCATCTACATGGCACAGAAAGTGAGAGCAGTCTGAGAGAAACCAGGATCAAATCTTGACCCCTGAGCTGAATGAACAAAGTCACAGTTCACTGCTGGAGACACAGAGAACAGAGGACAAGGCGTCGTCCTGCTGTGTGCTCCTTGACCTCCGGCGGTTATTTATAGAGAGAGGAAGAAAGTTGGCGGTATTTATGAATGAGGAGATTCAATGCCACGTTAATCAGAACCTGTGACCCTGGCAATCACTGAAATTGCGGCAGGTCGATCTGCTGCCCCCAATCAACAGGGCTTAAAGAGCGGCGGCCATTCAATCGCACACATACACACACAAATACACACATGGTGAGCTAGTCGATCTCAAACCACCTTTTTAGGTGTAACACACTGAAGCATTGTTAGTGAAGTTTCAGAAAACAAATCAAGGATCTGTTGTTCAGCCACACACACACACACACACACACACACACACACACACACACACACACACACACACACACACACACACACAC